>CM026422.1:20016176-21216176 GCA_014871385.1 Ceratodon purpureus
TATGGCATGACTTTGATTCTTACGTTGTTTGGGTTTACGTCCTTTCAGATTCGGAACCATTACAACCATCGCCCTAATCAGAAGTGCGAGATGGGGCTAGACAAACTGCAGCTTATTGCGACCACCAACGTGAAGGGGATGTATAAAGTGCGTTGGCTGAAGATGTGGAACGGCTCTGATAATACCAGGGCTGCAAACAGTTTTCCGAGGACTTCGTGCAGTGAGTCTCAACTTCATGCTTGGCTGCACAAAGCATGTTTCTATGCGCTGCTGGAGGACGAAATCACGGAGAAGATTGAGCCTATCCTGCTTGAATATCCGCTTCCTGACTGGACTAAGGAAGTCAAGTCCTGGCAAGTGTACCTGAACTACTGGAAGAAGAAGGTGTGGCAAAAAGCATTTCCAACTGTCTTTGCCGGGAAACATGCATTCCAGCGGAACGACACTTGGAACCAGGTGCCTAAGGGCAATCTCATCGTCAGCCGGTTTATCTATAGGTGAGTATCAAAACCTTGGTATGCTCTTGTTTAGTTTTGTCTTTGCGCAGATGAAGAAATCTGACCCAATTCCCTCTGTTTTATAGGTACTACAGGAGGGAGTTGATGCCAAAGAAGGCGATCACGGAAGAACCAGATTGGATGGATACCCAAACTGAGCTTGGCCATGACTCGTTCATTTTCACGGAGTATCAGAAGATCACTTATCCGTCAGCGCATCTGAAGGAATGCGGTTGGTACATCGAGTGTGCGAAGACTTTCTGCCCCGCCGAGGAGGAAGATCTGAAGAGACGACTAGGTGCCATCAACGCCACTCCGGAGGAAGTACCTGACGTCGAAGAGGCTGCACCGGAGGACCCGAAAGTTGGTCAGAGGAGAAAGAAAGCGCAGGCGCAGCTAGGAAGACGCGTAGCGCAGAGGACCACTGCCTCACAAGACGGTGGCACTGGTTCAGTTGCAGGGTCACCTGTTGATAACCGAAAAGGACAACGGTCCCCTAAATCTCCCAAGTCCCGACGTAGACTGGATGGACCTTCGCCATCAGGGAACTCCTCTGGGACAGATTTTACTCTGTCTCAGCCTGAGTTTCGACTGGTTGACGAACCGAAGGAGCTGGAGCTACGATACTTTCGATTTGATCATGAATGGTATGATCAATAAGTCGATGTTCGATGCGGTGTACAAGTTCGCAAGCCAGTGCAATTATGGTAAATCCTGCCGGGTTTATGGGAGGAATCAGACGAAGGACGGAATGGTGGACCTTGTAGTAGCCCAGGTTCCGGACAACTCCCCGGTACCAGGCATATCAAGAACGGCCTCGGATGTCCCTAAGTGGAATGTCCTTGACAAGGACTGGTTCAAGAACACGTTCGTGTTTGCCCATACTTTCTTGCACGATGATGGCGCCCTTGTCTTTGTTTACACTGACGATAACTCCACAAGAAAGACTATCAGGTCCTTTTGCCCAAGCCTTGGGTTCAAGATGTTTAAGGAGTGGACCGGCTTCAACATACTGCCGCTTCGGGTTCCATCAAGGGTTGAGACCACTAATCTTTTTAGGGTGGGTCTTTATGTCAGATGCAATCCGGATCCCAGGGCAGCATCTCTCCCCACCGGCACTCGGAACTCTGCCTTTACTCTGAAGCCAACTCACAGTGGAGATATTGACGTTGTTAAGGGAAACGTCCTTATGAACTCGGCTAACGCCAAGACTGTGAAGATGAACGGCGATCGGCCTTGGCGTGGTCCTAAGGAACTTGATGAGTATTTCTGGGGCTGCCTTGTCTTGTCTTGCACATCTCCTGGAGGCATTGTGGTTGACCTCACGGCGGGAACAGGTACGGCCTTTCAATCTTATGACATTGTCTTTCCCGTACTTCCAGATTGTAGTTTGCCTTAATACTAACTCCCTACTTTGTCGACTTTTGTAGGCGACTCCATACAAGTCTGTCGCAATCGTGGCCGTCACATTGTCGCTATTGAGGAGGACGAGGACATATTCAAGGAACTTCTTGCTCCGATGAAATCTGACTTGGTTCCCCGTGCACCTGCCGGGGACCATCACAGTGACCAAGATGACGATGACGACGACGACGACGACGATGAAGAGGATCCTCTGATACAGCTTGCAGAAGAAGATCTGGCTTACCATCCTCCGGAAATCCGACCGAAGGGCAGGCAGTGAGTGTAGTCGTCAGGTCTCGTATTAGACAGAAATTTTGAACATTTTTTGAATCTAACAGTCAGGCTTAGAATCGTCTTTTCTCAGATACTGCCTTCGTATGCAGAGTCGCCCGAGTTCCCTTGTCGCCGGTAGCTACGTTCTTCCGCATGCCTGTTTACGCTGAGCAGGCAGCAAGACACCAGGCTGCATTACCTTCCCCAAAGGAACGAAAGACGAAGCGGAGATATGACCAGGCAGTTAAGGAGTACCTACATCTGGAGGCTGCTGTTGATAATACATTGAATCTAGGTGACGAAGACTCAGACTATTTTGATATTTACCGTCGATATTAAGACCAAACTATTTTATTGACACCAATATTTACTTAGTTTAAAATTTTGGTATTGCTGTAAAAATTTAAAAATTTAAATTTAAAGAGGAAAGGAGGGTTATGTGAATCATGATTATTGAACCAATTAGTCATGATTATGTTGGTTAGTGTCCTATGTTGTACCATTCCTTGTTGCATAGGTATCCCATTAACCCATCTCCATTGGATTCCATTCTTCCAATTTTTGAATTCCAATTCTTCCCACACTTCCTATCTTTCCAATTTCTGAATTCCCCTCCCTCCCTACTACCAAAGTTCTCATACACCGGGAGACGCCAAACAGTGGAGGGGAAACAATTTAAAAATTAAAATAAAATGAGAAGTAGAACCCCCTTCTCAAAGAAGAAAAATTACAAATAAAACAAAAAAACAAAAAAAGAAAAGAAAAGAATAAAACAAAAACAGTGAATCACAAACACACCCAAGAGTTAAGATTTTTTTTAAAAAAAAAAAAAACATCGAGCCGGGACACCCACTGGGAGAGAGGGAGAGGGAGAGGGAGAGGGACAGGGACAGGGAGAGGGACAGGGAGTGGGACAGGGAGTGGCCGCGAGGGAGTGGGACAGGGAGTGAGGGAGAGGGACATTGGAGAGGGAGAGGGAGAGGGACAGGGAGAGGGACAGGGACAGGGACAGGGAGAGGGAGAGGGAGAGGGAGAGGGAGAGGGAGAGGGACAGGGAGAGGGAGAGGGAGTGGCCGCGAGGGAGAGGGAGAGGGAGAGGGAGAGGGACAGGGACAGGGAGAGGGACAGGGAGTGGGACAGGGAGTGAGGGAGAGGGACATTGGAGAGGGAGAGGGAGAGGGAGAGGGAGAGGGACAGGGAGAGGGAGTGGCCGCGAGGGAGAGGGAGAGGGAGAGGGAGAGGGACAGGGACAGGGAGAGGGACAGGGAGTGGGACAGGGAGTGGCCGCGAGGGAGTGGGACAGGGAGTGAGGGAGAGGGAGAGGGAGAGGGACAGGGAGTGAGGGAGAGGGACAGGGAGTGAGGGAGAGGGACAGGGAGTGAGGGAGAGGGAGAGGGAGAGGGACAGGGAGTGAGGGAGAGGGACAGGGAGAGGGAGAGGGAGTGAGGGAGAGGGACAGGGAGAGGGAGAGGGACAGGGAGTGAGGGAGAGGGACAGGGAGTGAGGGAGAGGGAGAGGGAGAGGGACAGGGAGTGAGGGAGAGGGACAGGGAGAGGGAGAGGGAGTGAGGGAGAGGGACAGGGAGAGGGAGAGGGAGTGAGGGACAGGGAGTGAGGGAGAGGGAGTGGGAGAGGGAGAGGGAGGAGAGGGACAGGGACAGGGACAGGGAGCGAGGGGGAGGGAGAGGGATAGGGAGTGAGGGAGAGGGAGTGACCGCGAGGGAGAGGGAGAGGGACAGGGAGTGCGGGAGAGGGAGGGGGGGGGGGGACAGGGAGAGAGGGAGGGAGAGGGGGAGGGACAGGGAGAGAGGGAGGGAAGGAGAGAGGAGGGAGAGAGGGAGAGGGAGAGGGACAGGGAGTGAGGGAGAGGGAGAGGGAGAGGGACAGGGAGAGGGAGAGGGAGTGAGGGACAGGGAGTGAGGGAGAGGGAGTGAGGGAGTGGGAGAGGGACAGGGAGTGTGGGAGAGGGAGAGGGAGAGGGGAGTGAGGGAGAGGGACAAGGGGAGGGACAGGGAGAGAGGGAGAGGGACAAGGGGAGGGACAGGGAGAGAGGGAGAGGGAGAGGGAGAGGGGGAGGGACAGGGAGAGGGAGAGGGAGAGGGGGAGGGACAGGGAGAGGGAGAGGGAGTGACCGCGAGGGAGAGGGAGTGACCGCGAGGGAGAGGGAGAGGGACAGGGAGTGAGGGAGAGGGTGAGGGAGAGGGACAAGGGGAGGGACAGGGAGAGAGGGAGAGGGAGAGGGACAAGGGGAGGGACAGGGAGAGAGGGAGAGGGAGTGGGGGAAGGACAGGAAGAGAGGGAGAGGGAGAGGGACAGGGAGAGGGAGTGACGGCGCGGGAGAGGGAGAGGGAGAGGGAGCGGGAGTGACCGCGAGGGAGAGGGACAGGGAGAGGGACAGGGGTCGGGAGTCGCGTCGGGACAGGGAGACGGGGGGGGGTAGGGAAGGAGGGTGGGTGGTCTTCCAAAAAAAAGTGTGTCTCGGAACTCTCTTAGACCCAGGAGGGGGGGGCCTGCCGATTCCCACAGAGAGTACTATGTGGGGGAAGGGTTCCTCGGTCGCGGCGGGACTCCTTGTCCCCCGTCGCGGCGGGACTCCCTGTCCCTGCTCGCGGCGGGACTCTTTGTCCCGCGTCGCGGCGGGACTCCCTGTCCCTGCTCGCGGCGGACTCTTTGTCCCGCGTCGCGGCTGGGGAGTGGGGAGTCGGGTCTCGGGACTCGGGTGTTGGGCCTCGGGACTCAAGACTCGGGACTCGGGACTTGGGACTTGGGACTTGGGACTCGGGTCTCGGGACTCGGGTCTCGGGACCCGTTTAATTTACAGAACCAAAGCATAAATAAGAATAAAAAAATAGAAGTAGAAACATTAAACAAATAGCATAATAAAGGGAAAGAAAAGGAAATTAAAAATATAAATTAAAGATTAAAATGATCAAAAAATTTAAGATTAAAGACATAACAACTTTAAGGTTGTCGTTATAACTCGCATTTATAGTACTTACAAAATGGTACACGGTTTTCAAAAACCTCTACAAAAGGGCGTTGAACCTGCCAAAGAGGCGCCACTCCGCTAAGCAACACGGTACCTCAATAATTTGCACACATTCCTAGCCAATTTCTAGGCTACCACCTACAAATGTCTAGGCTACACCATCCTCAACTACATCTGATTTGTTTTCCGGGGCTATGATCTCCACCACATCCGTTGCATCTTCCTCCAACTTCCGCCTATAAGCCTGTGCCGCCTCCTGATCTTCGAAGCCCAACCAATGGAGATGAGAATCGGAATCATAGTCTTCAGCATCATCCATCTGCATATGGACAGTCTCCCCTTCATATTCAACGATGGTGAGAATGAGTGTATCTCCCCTACGACCACAAGGCACCCATTGCGCTCCATCAAAATTTCCCTCCTCCTCCGACACCTCCTCCTTCGGCACCTCCACCTTGGGCATCTCCACCTTTGGCACCTCCACATTCGGCACCTCCTCCTTCGGCACCTCCACCTTCGGCATCTCCACCTTAGGAACCTCCACCTTCGGCACCTCCACCATAGATCCTCCAGAACTGGATTCTCCCCTTCCCCTCTTCTTGCCAATAGTCTTCGAGCACTGCCCCTTGGAAGCCACCTTCACCACCTTGCGAACCATCTTGAGAAAAAGGAGGGAGAGGAGAGGAGGAAGGAAGAGAAGATTGAGGGAGAAGAGAGAAGAAGAGAGGGAGAGGAGAGAAGAGTCCGAATGGAGAGGAGAGAGTGAGAGAGAGAGTGAGAGAGAGAGAGTGAGAGAGAGAGAGTGAGAGAGAGAAGTGAGGAGAGAAGTGTGAGTTGTGAGGGGGAGTGGGACCCCTTATATGGGCCCCACCGAGCCCCCTCGGCCGCCTCCACTTTCCAGGGCTGGGAGGCGGCTCCCTCCCAACCCTGGGAGAAGCCCTCCCTCCTTAGGGTTGGGAAGGTCGCTCCTTCCCAATCACAAGGAAGGGAGCCCCCACCTAGGGTTGGAAGGGCGCCACCCTTCCAACCCTCTAGGGAGGAGAAGAGGCCGCCGCCTTCCTTAGGGGCGGTGGCCACCCTAAGGCGGTGGCCACCCTAAGGCGGCCTCGCCCTAAGGCGGCCTCGCCCTAAGGCGGTGGCCACCCTAAGGCGGCCTCGCCCAAAGGCGGTGGCCACCCTAAGGCGGCCTCGCCCTAAGGGCTCTCGGTACCGAGAGCCCCCATGGTGATGGGGCTCTCGGTACCAAGGGCCCCTAGTGGGGACTCTCGGTACCGAGAGCCCTATCACGATGGGGGCTCTCGGTACCGAGGGCCCCCTGCGACCATAGGGCTCTCGGCACCGAGAGCCCTATGATCGCAGGGGGCCCTCGGTACCGAGAGCCCCCATGGTGATAGGGGGTCTCGGTACCGAGGGTCCTTCCCGGCCATAGGGCTCTCGGTGCCGAGAGCCCTATGGCCGCAAGGGGCCCTCGGTACCGAGACCCCCTATGAAGGGGCTCTCGGTCACGGGCGCCCCTAGCGGCCATAGGGCTCTCGGCACCGAGAGCCCTCTTCAATGGGCGTCATGGTGAGAGGGCCCCTTGATGAAGGGGCCCTCTCACCCTGACCTAACCCTGGGTGAGGGGGGCGCCCCTTGCGGCGCCCCCTTCTCTGACCTAACCCTGGGTGAGAGGGGCGCCCTTTATAAGGGCGCCCCTCCTCTCCATTCCTCACAATCTCTCCTCCCTCCCTTCTCATACTCTCTCCTTTCTCTACTCTCCCCTCCTCTCATTCTTCTCCCTCTTTGATTCTCTTTTAGTTTTTTCGAACTTCAGGATGGAGCGGCCGCAGTCGGAGGTGGAGATGAAGAGCTTCTTTGGAGACGTGCGTTTCATCGGAGTCATTCTGGAGATTGAGGCTGAGGTGGAGGAGTACTCTCGAATTCTGAGGGAGAACATCGTGTACTCCAAGGACCTCACTGCAATTTGGAACTATGAGGCAGGCGTTGCGTTTTCTCGACTTGTCGACATCTGCAAGTACACCTGGGAGCCGCCATCCGCAGAGCTAACCCGTATCCGGGGTTCTTCTAGATTTAGCTTGTCCTAGCTTTGGTGTAGCTTGTAATTAAAGACCAGATTTGTCCCTATTGTGCTAGCGCCGGTCGGCCAATATCATGTACGAGTTTCATCATCGATTAATGGAGAGGCACAATTGAACAAGATGAAAAGCATGCGGCTTCATTGTTCTGGATCCGCAAGTATCTTAGCTAATTGCTTAGTATGTGGTATGTCCATTGCATTTTGTTATTAGGTTTCAAGCATAATTGGAAGTTACTTTTTGTGTTGATTTTGGTGGATGATAATGTGCAAGCAGGTTCAAAGGTATGGAAGGGTTTAGATATGAAGGGGATGGTATTCAACCTCTAAATCATGAGGTCATGATGACGTCAGCCCTAATTTTTGTACTAGAAAGAGAGTATGTCTGCACATGTGACATCTTTTTTTATGCGGATGTGTTCACAACACCCTAAACCTAGGGTGACATCTCTTAAAAATATTTCAAAATATGAGCTTAAAATGCGCAGTCTAAACCCTGAACTAGTCCTAAAATTTCCAATTTTCTGCTCTCCGGTTTCTGCTCTCCGCTCTCCGCTCTCCGCTCTCCGCTCACATACGACCTTTCCCCTCCGGCGCAGCGCCTCTCAATGGGCTCATCCGACTCACTCAAAGCTCGCCTGCGCTCTGTCACTATGATACCTCACCCGGGCCATGGTTGCATCATCGGGCTAGATTCCGGCGTTGCTCCAGCCATCACACAGTACCACATCACCATCAGCTCCTACCCAGCTTGCACTTGCCCTGCATTCAGAAAGACCATGACGAAGTTCAGAGGACGGACGCAATTCTCTTATTGCAAGCACCTTTATTACATTCTATTGAAGGTCTGCAATCGTGACCCGGACGCCGATCTTTTCATCCATGCGCCCACCTTTAGTTTCAACGAGGTCAAGATAGTCCTAGAGAGTGGAATCTTGACTCACCCTTTGGCAAAGAAATAGTAATGAGAGTACTTTTTCTGGACAGGTATTCACCTAGTGGACGGTGGTATAGGGTGAGGCCATGTCTTTTGTGATTGAATTTTTCCTTGTACTGAGTCAGCAATACAAATCTTGTATTGCCTATTCCAATATAAAGGTTTTGTCATTCACATTTATTACATTGTGTAACAATAGCTTTTGCATTGGACAAGTGCCCTCTATTCTTTCTATCCACAACAGTTGCATTGTACTAATGCCATCAATACTTATTAATAACTCTTTTATTCTTTGAACTTAATGCGTTTAGGTGTCCCATTTGCATGTTCGGCATAATTACCAAACTCCAGTTGTGCTACAGGACAAGCTACATCCACGTTCACACTTCGTTCCCCTCTTGGCACTTGGGGACGCTTCAACAATGGACGAGCTACACTCTTTCTTTGCAATGCTTCCCTAGAATAAGTCCCAGGTGGAATCTTCCCAACCTTGGAATATGCATGAGGTGGCAATGGCACAACCGGCTCCTCTTCAAGTACTACGAGACAACTTGGCTCTACAACAGCCAATGGTTCTCCTACCACGTCTAATGCTACATCGAAGTCACCATTTCTTGTATGATCTTCATTGCACCCATTCTCCTCAGCTTCCTCAACCTCCACAAACGGATGAAATGGGCCTTCCACATCATCCAGGGAGAGAGCAGTATCCCCGGCATCTTCCATAGCCTAAACACCTTCCTTCAGGAACTTGCTTGGAGATGACAATGAACAAAGAGGAAGAGACCTTGCGTTGCCACCACTTAAATATCCATGAGGTAGGTGCTTGGCGCCCTTGAAAGCTGGAAAATATATTGTTTAACGGATTTCATCCTACTAAATGGGGTGACTTGGATGGGCCACATTACATTCCTCGCAAAGGAAACAAAGAAAAATTAAGCAAAAACACAGGCGTCGGTATTAAAAGATCGTTTAGAATTATCAAAGGAAAATGAAGATAAAAAATTGACCAAAAAAAAAAAAAAAAAAAAAAAAAAGGTTGAAAATTAAAATTAAGAAAGGCAACTCAAGGAGGGTGTTTGTACACCAAGAGAGAAACATGGCCAAAAAAGAAAATTGAAATGTGAAAACATGTTTTCAGTTGAAAAAGAAAAAAGATACTAGAGATGGATGTAAAGGAAGTTCGCAAAAATAGATTTAAATGAAATTAATAAAAATTAAAAATTAACAAAATTAAAAAATAACATATAAAATATCAAGGTTGAAAATGAAAATCAAGAAAGGCAACTCATGGAGGGCGTTTGTACACCAAGACAGAAACAGGGCCAAAAGCAAAAATTGAAATGTGAAAACATGTTTAGAGTTGAAAAAGAAAATTGAAACTAGTGATGGATGTAAAGAAAGTTCGCAAAAATAGATTCAAATGAAATTAATAAAAATATATATATATATATATATATATATATATATATAGTTAAAAATAAATTAAAAACTAAAGGTTGAAAATGAAAATCAAGAAAGGCAACTGAATAGGGGTGTTCTTAAAACAAGGGATAACAGAACCAAAAAAAATAAATTGGAATGGGAAGAAATCTTATAATTAAGAATGAACAAAGAATAATGAAGAAGAAAATGAGCAACCAAATTGGAAGACGAAAAGGGGATAAAATTCATCGATGAAAGAAAGATACAATAGAGTAATAGAATAGGCGAATAGAGGTGGAATTGAAAAGATAGGTAGATTGAAAGATCATGGGGAGGGTAACAAATTCAATACTTATAAATAAATAAATAAATAAAAATTATGATCATAACGAAGAATGAAATGAAAGAATTTAAGAAATATATTAAAATGGACGTATGACAATAAAAGTTAGTTAATCTATCGTACTCACTTCCAACAACACACACATATGAACATATGAGGTACTTAACAATTATTAATGAACCCTGATTAGGACCACGGATATAGGGTAATAATTTTTTTAAAGTATCTAAATCCACGGTAATGGGGTAGAAATGTATTAAAATTGGAACTGCGTCCACGGTCATAGGGTCGCTAAAATTAGAAACAGGCAGAGAATATTCTTGGAATATTCCACTTTTTTAATTATAGAATTTATTTTTAGTAAAAAACTTACTGTTTTTAGATTTAAGACCTCATTCTCTGCTCACCGCTCTCCAAATCTCCGCTCACCGCTCTCCGCTCACCGCTCACCGCTCGCATACAAGTCTCGCCCAATCAACGACGGTGATCCTCTGCCACCAATCCCTCCTGAGTATCCCCTTTACTCGGTCGGAACCACTTCTGGTATCCTAATCTGGGACAAGACTCAAAACCTCATCAACCTGGCAAGAAGCTGGAGCGGCCCCCTTCGAGCTGCTCGGGTCGTGCAGGTGGGAAAATCGGAAAATAACTGCAACTCAACCTTGGTTTTTTATGGCCAAGTTGGCAGGCTTCCTTACTTTGACCCTGTGCACTGGCGCTGGGATGACAAAACCACCTTTACCATGTACTCTGCAAAGATTGGGAAGCAGCTGATTGCACAACGCAACAGTTTGAAGAAGCCGGCACAAGAAAAATGGAGGCATGAAAGAAGAATTGATTTCCCCCTCAACTGGAAGAAAGTTTGGGCTTCGAGAGCCCAGAAAGAGGCCGGTTTTCTATGGTCAGTTTGGCATCAGGCGGTGGCTACCAATACCTGGCGCAGTAAGTTTAATCAAAATGCCAACCCAGATTGTCCCTTGTGCATTCAGTCTACTCGTAAATTCTACTTACATAGGTTTTACGATTGCCCATACGCAAAGAAGTTTTGGTCTTTTGCCTTCCTGTTGGTTCACTGGCTGCAGCGAGGCACCAGGAGTGTAGCTCCCCCTGCTACGCTCTCTGTGGACCAATGCATTTTTGGGAAACCAGCCCGCTTCAGACTCATGGGAGTCAATAAGATCTGGAATTTACTAAGGAGTGTGGTTATTTGGGGATGTTGGATTCTCAGAAATCAAGCAGTCTTCGAAGCTAGCATCTCGCTTGACGAGCAAATTTGTCACTATATTTGGGACTCTATGTTAGAGTACGGAAGAGTAGATTGGAATAGAACGCAATTAGGTGTTAGTAGAGCTAAGTCCCCAGAAAAAGCTCAACGTGCCCTTGATTCTTTTGATGCTGCCTGGACTCTTCGTGAATTGTTATGTAGTAGAACTGGTATGCAGGTGAACTGGAAGCCCATCCCCCCTGGAATTCCTCTTGTTTTCTGGTAAGGCCCTGGCTTGTCCGATGAGGGCCTTTGTACTGTTTCCCTTGCAATGAATTCCTTTCATTTGCTTCCCCAAAAAAAAAAAAATACAAAGTCCAATGAAAAGATGGAGCTGTATCCTACAATTATTATTACAGGACAGTGGCTACATAAAATTGGTCAATTATGTTGCTCCTCACTAATTTAAGGGATTGGGGGCGCAGTCTAAATACTCCCAAGATTCCTTTGGACCCCTATGGTCATCCTTTGGTTGTGCTGCTTTCAACTACTAAGCAATCTCAAAGAGCCGTATTTCACTCAATACTTGGACCTGGTAATACAGCACCGTTGCATAACATGACATTGCAAGAACTAATTTAAAATAACAAGAACTAATTTACTCATTATTTTTTTAATTTGGTTTTATAATTTTCAAATTCTATACTTCATATTCCAAAGATTAGTTTGGACCAAACCTGTTAAGCTGCTACAGAGTTATGCTTTAAATTAAAAATTTCAATCTAAGATGGTGCTAAAGAATGAAGCTGTAAAGTATTAATTTCAATCTCAGAAGCCGCAATGATGCTGAGATCCAAGTTCTTTCAGCAATATATAAAGTTTGATTAGGTGTCATACACGGCGGTTTGGAGAGCCACGGCTCTTCAAATCGTCATACTTTTGAAAGTCCACGACTTTCAAGTATTTTTATTTGGAGAGTCACGACCTTTTTAATTTTATTTTTTTTTGAAAGTTGTGACTCTCCAAATCATTTTGCCTTTGGATTTAATTTTAATTTGCCTTTGAAAATCAAAAAAAGTGACCTTGAAAAAAAAAAAAAAATTAAATCCAAAGGCAAAATGATTTGGAGAGTCACAACTTTCAAAAAAAAATAAAATTAAAAAGGTCGTGACTCTCCAAATAAAAATACTTGAAAGTCGTGGACTTTCAAAAGTATGACGATTTGAAGAGCCGTGGCTCTCCAAACCGCCGTGTATGACACCTAATCAAACTTTATATATTGCTGAAAGAACTTGGATCTCAGCATCATTGCGGCTTCTGAGATTGAAATTAATACTTTACAGCTTCATTCTTTAGCACCATCTTAGATTGAAATTTTTAATTTAAAGCATAACTCTGTAGCAGCTTAACAGGTTTGGTCCAAACTAATCTTTGGAATATGAAGTATAGAATTTGAAAATTATAAAACCAAATTAAAAAAATAATGAGTAAATTAGTTCTTGTTATTTTAAATTAGTTCTTGCAATGTCATGTTATGCAACGGTGCTGTATTACCAGGTCCAAGTATTGAGTGAAATACGGCTCTTTGAGATTGCTTAGTAGTTGAAAGCAGCACAACCAAAGGATGACCATAGGGGTCCAAAGGAATCTTGGGAGTATTTAGACTGCGCCCCCAATCCCTTAAATTAGTGAGGAGCAACATAATTGACCAATTTTATGTAGCCACTGTCCTGTAATAATAATTGTAGGATACAGCTCCATCTTTTCATTGGACTTTGTATCAGTAATTCCAGATGCAAACTCACTTAAACAGAACTGAGAATCACGTGTCTTCAAAAAAAAAAAAAGCCGCCCTGGACTCTTGTCCGCTGAGGGCTGGTTGTATTCAATTCTTTGCAATGAAGCTTCGTTCATTTGCTCCAAAAAAATAAAATAAATAAATAAATAAAAAATAAAAAATAAAAAAAATAAAAATAAAAAAACTGATAATCCAATAAGTTAACTTATGGCACATGTGCTTCAGCTAGTTCCAAGTTTGAATTCACTGCAACATTCCTTGATCAGGAATCAGTAGGCTGATACTATACAACCCCTAAACTTAATCTCATAATTTCTTACTCAGAAGTCAGGAGAATGACATGATACGCACATCAAGGAGGAGGTACATGTACAAAGTAGTTGTTCATGAGATGCTACAGTTTTCTGCATTGCATAAGAAGTTAATTCTTTGGCCTGTTCCTCTGGGAACCTGGCTGTTGTTTCTCTGGAGCAACCAAGTGAATTTTTGGTCGACGTTGGGGGGGGGGGGGTATACCGTATAATATAGAAATGAAACTGATCGAGTGTCTATCTTCCATTTTTTTGACAAGTAGTAACTAACTTAACACTGACAGAGACAACTGAAGAACCTGCATGGCATAAATTAATTATATGGTGTAGAATTTTCAAATAACGTGAGTCAAAAGTTTAAAGCAATGAAAAGCAGGAAACGATAGGTTTTACAGGTAGGATTGGGCTGCGGAATTCTTCGCCGACAAAGCAAGAACTAGACCATCGAGTCACGAAGTTACGATTATTCAAAGTCCAGACTTGAATAGAATAGTAAAGAATGAATGAGTATAGTATTTTAGTTACATGGCTTGAAGCTTGTCTTCGTAATTTTTGGAGGCAGCCCTTGTAAAATTGGTATATTTTTTGACTTGGGTTTCTTTGGAATTTGAGTGTTGATTTGATTATGAATATATTTCATGAATTGTTTTTTTAAAAAGCCTTATTTTAAGGTGCATTTCGTCGACTTATAACCTGAAATTTCTAGTTGAAGGTCTTAAAAGTAGTATTTTACTTTGAAAAGTTTACCACGTATACTTTGCAGTATAGGGAGCATCCAGTAAAGATCTTAGGAAAGAATTATTATTTTCACCCCTTCATCTTCGCTGCCTGAAATCTAAAAAAGCCATTTTGGCTTTCTTGGATTTTTAGGGATTTATGATTAAATTTTTTTATTTATTTCATGTAAACAATTATTTTTTCCAAATTACGTCATAATAGTTAACCTATCATTTCATTATTATTTTATCTTTGCTTTATCTCCAAAGATTTTGAGTTCACTTGAAGACTTATATTAAAAGTTTATTTTTGTTGATCTATTTCAGTTTCAAAGAGATGGCCCCAACTCATAAATTTGACAAAGTATGTGACATCTGTGGAACAAAGCACATCGGTGATTCATCTTGGAAAGCACATATTGAAGGAAAAAAACATCGAAAGAACCTAAATTTACAGAAGTCGTCAACAAAGGAACTTGCTTTACAACAACCATCATCTTCAAACGTCCTTTCTAGTAAGCTTCGTACAATCCATTCTTGCAGAATTTGTATGCCATATTTCTCATCCATAGTGTTTGTTTTAATCATCTGTAGTGATTGATTTCAATCATGATATCGCCTCTAATTTGAAGTTGTTTTTAATGTTGCCAGAATCTTTTTCAAACACGCGTGATGACCCTGTGGATAAACATAGTTCTGTAGAAAGCCTTTGTGCAAAGGGCATTTCTATTCCTCACCAAATTGATGAGGTGATGAATTGCACTTTTTATTCTCGACCCTCTAGCAACTTGGACATCACAGGATACAAAGAACTATTGAACTCGTGCGTCATGATGGACGGGGACGAAATCATTAGAATATTATGCCACAATTATATTCCAATAGAAGAAAGACAAGATTGTTTTAAAACTCTAAATTTTCTTTATGAGGAAGGGGGAATTGTGCCCAGAGGAAAAGCTAGAGCTGGTGGGAACATGGTCATGTGTGGTTGGCACCATGACAAACTTCTCCACAAGCCACGCATGTGAGTTACATCTGTTTTGTAGTTTGTTTTTAAAATAATGGAATGTAATGTATAAGCACATGTAAAAATCGTTATAACAGAAGTCAAAATTTCAAATTTCTTTAAATTTTAATTGACTAAATTTATATATACTTATTTCCAGATATGCCCAGAATAAAGGCAATAAAAAAGCAAAAAAGGCAGATGCTATTCTCATGCATAAAAGAAGTGGAAGTTTTTGCAACAAAGTGATGATGCACATGAAGGATGATTTTAAATCATGGCTGAGACCGTTGGAGGGAATGCGATCTAAGTGGATTCCACAGAAGTGGGGAAGAATTGGACGTACACCGTTTACAACGATGGGAATTTCTAAAAACTACTTTACATATGCCCATAATGATCCCAATGATTCAGGCATGGGATTCATATATTGGTTTCATGAAGGTAAACAAAATTTTTAATGCATACAATCTTATAAGTAGCTAAAATAAGTAAGAACTTCAAATTTCATGCATCTATTTATGTTTATAAAAAGCAGTTATAAATTATGGTGTATAACAAATGCTAAAATGGAGAACAATCATACAAGAAGGGGAGGTGAATTTGTTCTACCAGACTATGGAGTTTACATCAAGCCCCAAAATGGAACAATTTTAATGCTCGATTCTGCCAAAGTCAGACACGGCACATTGAAGAACAAGGGATTCATTCAAATGGGTTGTGCTCTCGCAACAAAAGTCTCTATTCTTAATCAATGTAGAAAACACATGCGTAAATTACAAAAAATTAGTGATTCAGTTGCAAACTTAGAAATTAGGTCTAGATTTGATGCTTTACTTGGAAATAACCCAAATGAATCCAAAAAAAGAAAATTAATATAATTAAAACAAATTGTCAAAAACTTTGTAGAAATATATACAAACTAATTTCAGCGAAATTGGTACTACCAATTGTTGAACATGATTACAGAAATTCAGATCTTGTTTGTCAATCTAATCAACCATAAAGGTGATAATCAGGGACATAGACTAAAACTTTTCACTGGACAGCTTAACCCCTAAGTGCCCAAGCATGGTTTGGGTCTCAAAACCTCCAAAACAATGATTTCTGACCACCTTGTAGAAATGACAATTTGAACCAAACAAATTTGCTTTTTTTTAGACATCCAGCCGTAAGATCTTCTACTAAACCTTCTTCAAAAATAGTGATTAAATCTTAGGCCGTTGGAAGTTTACCATCATAGAGGTTATAATATTCAAAGTTGCAGCAAATCTTTTTTTGGGCATTGGCTGAATGACATAGTCAAAATGGTGCAAAGGGGGAGTTCAAGATTGTTAACCCAAACATTTTTTCCATATTTTTTTCCACGTAGGTCAACAAGTTCAGTACCTCCCTGGAAAATTTGAGAGCGTCATTCCTTTTTTTGGCTCTCATAAAAATTATTTTTGAGAAGCAGTTCTGAAAACGTTGATAAAGTAAAACATGCATGACATCACATATATTAGTTTTTTGAAAAATCTGAACGGTGGTTAGGTGCCTTTATAAGGTTTTGATTTTTGAGCAAAATTACTTTTGAAAAATTCCAAAATCTCATATTCTGACGAATTTTGAAAGAAATGATTCAAAAATTACTGCAAATATTGAAGCTTGTCTTTGTAATTTTTAGAAGCCGCCCTTGTAAAATTGGTATATTTTTTGACTTGGGTCTCTTTGAAATTTGAATGGTGGTTTGGTTATGAACATATTTCAAGAATTGTTTTTAAAAAAAAGCCTAATTTTAAGCTGCCCGTTTTGGACTTGAAACCTAAAATTTCTAGATGAAGGTCTTAAAATTGGAATTTGGCTTTGCAAATTTTACCACATACACTTTGCAGTACAAGGAGCATCCAGTAAATTTCTTAGGCAAAAATATCAATTTAAACCCCTTTATCTAGACTGACCGAAATGGCAAAAGACCGTTTTGGCTTTCCTGGGCACTTAGGGGTTAAGGGTAAGCGGTGATAGTTCTGATCTGCATTTAAAGTCATTTGGCTTCCAATACAATTTCAATGCTCTGGGAGTGCAAAATGATGGCGTATATCTTAAGTCTGATAATAAGACTCCATACATTATGGACTTCCAGTTTGTTTGGTGATATCATAGTGTTACAGTTAAAATGCTTCGACAACAGTTCACACAATGATATGCATACCTTTGTTTTAAAGTAATACAATTGTCGAAAAAAAGTTGATTAAAGTTTGCTCTCGTGTAAATAACCCACTTGAACATTGTAATTTACAAGGGTAAAATCTGCTGCGATGTCATTGAGTATTTCAACGAAGTAGAACTACACACGTGTTGACCTATACCCGTACTTCAGATAATTACTGCGTTCAAATATAAAATTTACTACACGACATTGGTGAAACCAGTAAGGTAAAACCTCAAATCAGGCCATTAAGCTGCAAGCGCATAGACCTTCGGTTAAGTTTTCGAGTTACCCTGTTTAGGTCAGCTTCCAGGAACACAGCAACTACCAAGGGAGCTTCATCTTCGCTCTATACAAAGGGGGGGAGAAAAAAACAAATGAGTTTGAACACAACCTTAAACTAGGAATGAGGGCCCAAGCCTTGAATATTTCTATCACAAAGCGTTCATCGTTGTTTGGCCCAAAAAGAAGATTGATTGAACTAAGTTTGAAGCGGCGGCTAGAAAACATGGTGATTCAGATGATGAAGAAAATCTTGAGTGTTTTTGAGGGCGTGGCGTAAATCGAGACTGTTTTCCCGGCCTGCTGTTGTGCCATTATCAGCGTGCTGAGGATTCTAAGCCAAATACACAAATAAGACCATGTATACCTTTACATCATGGTGAATCAGTTGTAAACACATTGTGCGAGTAAAAGGCAAGAAATATGGACACCCACAACTGATTTCGATTCCGAAGTGAAGGAATGGATGGAACTATTGGCTCAATCTTGTTTAACAAGTGTTGTGCAGAAGGAGGATTGCCAAATGTGCTATGAGTCCTCGAATTGTTTTGGAGAAGGTTTTATTCTAAGACTATTAGTCATCAACCATCATGATGTATTGGAATTAGAAATGCATTTCTTTCTAATGGAAATACGATTTGTAAGGAAAGAAAGAAGGGAAATAGGATGAAGAAGGATGGAGAGAATAAAAATATGAAAGATAAAAGAGAGAAGGACGGAGAGAATAAGGAAAAATAAAAGAAAATAATGAAGAATGGAAATAGGATTTTGAAGGAAAGAAAGAAGGGAAATAGGATGAGAAGGAAACACTATTAAAATGAATGGAAATAAGATTTTGAGAAGAAAGAAAGAAGGGAAATAGGACGAAAGGGAAACACCATAAAAACAAATGGTTATAGGATTTTGAAAGAGAGAGGATGAAAAGGAAACACTACTAAAACAAATGGAAATAGGATGAAACACGAAGTAGCGTAAAAATAAAAATAAAATAATAAAAAAATAAATGATGGGAATACAAATTGTAAGGAAGGAAAGATGGAAAAAAGAATGAAGAAGGATATAGAGAGTAAAAATATGAAAGATAAAAGTGAAAGCAATCGAGAGAAAAGGAAAAATAAACAAAATGAAGAAGAAAGATGGAAATCGGATTGGAAAGAGAATAAGAATAAAAATCAAAATACCGATCAATAAATACAAAGGGGGGAAAAATAAAATCCAAATGAGTTTGAACACAACCTTAAACTAGGAATGAGAGGCCAAGCCTTGAGTATTTCTATCACAAAGCGTTCATCGTTGTTTGGCCCAAAAAGAAGACTGATTGAACTAAGTTTGAAGCGGCGGCTAGAAAACATGGTGATTCAGATGATGAAGAAAATCTTGAGTATTTTTGAGGGCGTGGCGTGAATCGAGATTGTTTTCCCGGCCTGCTGTTGTGCCCATTATCAGCGTGCTGAGGATTCTAAGCCAAATACACAAATAAGACCATGTATACCTTTACATCATGGTGAATCAATTGTAGACACATTGTGCGAGTAAAAGGCAACAAATATGGACACCCACAACTGATTTCGATTCCGAAGTGGAGGAATGGATGATTATGAGCATGCATTGAATCTTTTTGCGAAGATGAAGGAATTGTTGTAAAAGATTTGAAATCATAGTGGATTCCTGATAATAAGGATGGAAGGTGGCTGAAGCTCAAACCTGATTACGTGGATCTGGGTTCTGACCTTGACCTACTTATTATAGGTAAGACTGGTCTAATTATTTGGTGATTGACGTATTTTGTTTTTGTCTTCTTTTCTTCTTTCCAGTGTCCACTTGCAATATTCTTCTTTTAATTCATTGGACTAGTCTCATTCACCTAATCACTGTTACAGATTTTATTTTATTTTAAATTCTATCTAATAATTTATTACAATGACAATTGCATGAGGCTATTTTGGAAAAGGTCAAAAAACAAAGCAAATTGGTTCATTTTTACTTGTTGACAAGGATCAGTCCAAGGTAGAACATCCAGAATACAAAGCTCTATTGGAGCTCTATTATAGCAACAGAAGAGATTGAAAAAGTAATATCACTACATTTTAATTTCCTTTTTTGTTTACCAATTATCTTTTTGAAATGTATATTATTAATCTCTGCATAATTTTTAAAATACGAAACAAATTGTGAAGTTCTGATCAATTGTGTTCTGGATGGCGAATTGTTAGTATGGGATTATTCTGAAAGAAGGTACAAATCACGCACCCACAAAGGTCTATTGAACCAAAGGATCAAGAAAATCTGAACTAATTTTTTATGGATGTTGTGCAACGAAAGTGAGTTCATCCTTTCTGAAAGGAGGTCAAGAGGGATCTGTAAATGTACCTTCATCGTTTTAACGGCAAAATTGAGTATAAATGTGAGAAAGATATTGAAGAAGAAATTAAGGAAGAAATTGAAGAAGAAATTGTAGAAGAAATTGAAGAAGAAATTGAGGATACAATTGAATAAGAACTTCAAGAAACATTTGAGGATGCAATTGAGGAAGAAATTGGTGAGGAGATTGAAAATGCAATTGGGAAAGAAATTAAAGATGAAATTAAAGAAGACATCGATGAAGAAAATAAGGAACAAATTGAGGATAGAAGCAAATAACAACTTGAGGGAACAATTAAGGATGCAATTCAGAAAAAAAATTGAGGATACAATTGAATAACGACTTAAGGAAATAATTAAGGATGCAATTGAGGAAAAAAATTGAGGATACAATTGAATAACAATTGAGGAAACAATTAAGAATGCAATTCAGGAAAAAAATTGAGGATACAATTAAATAACAACTTAACAAAATAATTAAAGATGCAATTCAGGAAAAAAAATTGAGGATACAATTGAATAACAACTTAAGGAAATAATTAAGGGTGCAATTCAGGAAGAAATTGATGATACAATTGACAAAGAAAACGAAGAGAAAATGAGGAGCACTTGAGGAATAAATAAAGGAATAAATAGAAGACAAATAATGATATATACAATTCTGGCAATTCTGCGGCTTTGTAGAAATTTACATATGGAAGAAACTGACGACGGACATTAGATATTCATTCCCTAACGTTGACCAATCTCTCTCCATCAACACAATAACAAACCAAATAAGCCCAATTTAAAGTGTAAATCAAACAAGGGCATATTCATTAAAATGGCCACTCCCGATTATATTGGCCGCCACACTATTCAAACAAGGAGAGAAAATGAATTGAAATCACACTATTTGAGCAGCCAATATAATCAGGATTGGCCATTTTAATGAATATGACCTTAAACATTCTATAACATATAATTAGAAAAGTATGTCAGTAGTACTCACCACAGCAATGTGATCAGGATGAGTGAATGCACGTAGAAATACAAAAAGTATATAAAAGTACCAAAATTAATTACTGCAAGGTGAAAACATGCGTATTTTGGCATGAAGAAGATTGCCCTGCATCCAAACTTCAAAAGTCACAGTCACAGTTATTGCCTTAGGTTTGGTCTCTGCTGAAACCCCAAATCCTTGCTCAGGAAAGTTGGGGCTCATGCCCGCGTTTTTAAGATTGTTGTACGAAAGTAAAAATTGAGGTACATTGTTCTTCGAGAGTTATATTGTCTTTTTTACTGAATAGAATGTTCGCTTCATTAGTGGGACTATAGCCTATTGTTATGGTGTACATTTTTTGTCGCAGTGGTGATGCTATAGTAGCATGGTGAAGAGTAGTATAGTAAATGAATGCTTATTTTCAATGAAATAATAAGGTTTGATTTTCATACAATAAATACATTAAAAAAATTTGTAATAAAAATAAATAAAAATATGATACATGGATTTATTATAGTCAAATGACAACAAAAATAACTTATGTGATTTTCTATGTTTTTATATTAAGATTCTTTTATTTTAGGATTTTAGAAAAGTATAATATAAAAAGTTAAGTATTATTCATAAAAGTAAATCCTCATAAAAGATTATGTTGCCAACATCCATTAAAGTTTTTTTTAACATTAATGACCTTATTTAAATCGCTACAATTTCCTTCTTTGATACAAGATTATAAGACTTTATAAAATATCCTTTAAAAGCTTCAAGTGGAATTCTAACCTGCCTTAATTACATATTTGCAGAACTGCATTGACAAAGAATTGCATTAATTTTTAATTTGAATTTTATATAAACATAAAGCTGATTCAAACGATATACGGTGGCTAACAAGCCAGCGCAATACTGAAAATCTTCAATAATAAATTAAATTATTCTTTTAATAATGTCCATTCATTACATAACCAGAAAAAATAAAGCATATAAAAATACATCTAGACATTACCATTCATAATTTATTCATATACTAAAAGTAAAGTGATAATTAAACACTAAAAGTGAATGAATGTCTTGATGTGAAGTTTTTGAAAGTGAAAATTTGTCATGTTAGAAAGATATGACAATTTTCCATGTTGTGCCAAAGTTACAGCCACGTCCGATAAAATTTGACTCGTAGGGAGCCTGACCGGACCCTAAATTATACCAAAACTGTTGAGTTAATGTTGTAGGGGTTAAAGAACACTGAAATTGGTCTTTGTTTCCTCATGACATTAACACATATTAATGAAAAAATGTGGTAACTTTTAAAGCATTGGAAGTCAACACCATTGTAAAAGTACTCCACATTATCTTCATCATTGACTTTAGAAACATTGGAAGATAATACTATTATGCAAACCTTTTGTAATTAAATGACTTCCAGCGTCTTAGAAAGGAACTGTAGCTTGAATGTAGTGAAACAAACAAGGAAAATGCTGCGAGAAAGATGGATTGAAAAACATTATTCAACTAACGAAAACATAATCACGAAGAGCTATAAGTATTATCAGAGGTTGTTGTCTTATAATTGATAATTCCGTTTATGAAAATTGGCTGAATAAACTTCTTATAACTATATTATTCAAATTAATAAAACTCAAGATAATACTCACTCCGTCTCGCTAGAAGACCTCCGTTTGCTCAAAAAACCTGTCTCGAAATAAGATCGTTGTTTATGAATTTGGCAAATTTGTTTCTAAATTTAGCCAACTTGTTTCTAAAGTTGGCCACATGTTTCCAATTTTGTGTATTTAATTCTAAATTTGACCAACTTGTTTATAAGTTTAGAATTCTCCATAAATTTGGATCCAAGCCAAAACAAACATATGAATGACTCTGAAAGAGACCATACAATATGCTGGTTAAAATGAATAATATTATAATCAGTTGGAGAAGTTTGTCAACTCTGTTATATTTTAAGATGTTAACTTATCCTCTAACAAGCAAGGCTTGAAATTGTGAAGGTAGAAATACAAGTGAATTTGGTGGATCACTTGAATCTAAAGGGAGAATGTTGTGGACATGGTCTAAACGAGTATGTTACTATGAATGAGTCTTCATCATTGAGCTTCCAATCATCATGGTTATTTTATAATTTTTTTGTTTTGAAACCCTAAACTTAGTATTTTTGTTTTATTAAAGACGTAGAAAACTAAATTAAGGGTTGTATTCCAGAGAGGGAAGTTGTAGGTAAGCTAATTAAACTGTTGCAATAAAAGTACCAACTTAATTTATAAAATCAAGATGAATTGTTTGTCACACCAATTTACTTTGATAATCTATTATTACCTGTAAAGTATGTAGTTAATCTTACTTCTGTAAATTATTACCTATTTCTATTATAAGGTTTGTCCCCAGTTTTAGTGACTAGTATTAACCCCTAAATGTTCTTACCCATGTCCAATTTAGACAGTTTTGTAAAGATGCATTATAAAATGCAAATACTATGAATCCTTAGGACTCGATGTAAGAATAAAGGTTATACGTCTTGAATTTCCAATGCTAATAATGTATACGGTTAGATCTATCACTGCTTTTATTAACCCTTTTATATAAAATTGGAAACACAAAATAAATTTTTTTTTTGTAATTCAATTACAAATAAGATGTTGACAAGAAGTGGATGAAATTTGTTGTCAACATGTTATAATGTACTACTTTAGGTGTAGTGATTTTTGGAGATTTTTGGGATGCTTGATGTTATGAGTTTATTTTTTTAAAAACAATTTTAGACGAAATTCTTCAAAATCTTGGAAGGAACACAACAACACAAACTGAAGTATAATTTCTTCAAAAATTGTTTCCTTCTTGATTGGATGTCACATACGAGAAGCTAACTTTCTATAGAAAATTCAATAAAAAAATCACAACACAAAAAGTGCATGACGCAGGCGAAAATGCAAACGGAATCGGTACATCAGACCAATTGAGATGGCCTACTGCGGTAGTTAGGGGTTAAAACATTCTAATTCATTGCATCCTTTTTTCTTGACAATTGGCAGCACTTAATCATTGAATGTATGTTGCTCCTACTTAATTGTCTCGACATACGACATCTCTTGAGCTAGTGACATCTCATAATTTGCACAAGATTGACATTTTGCATACATTTATAACAATCAACCTGTTTATTAATCATTCCATTCAATCAAAATACATGTCCACCTGGAGTATCACACTTTGCATCTCACCAACCTATCACTTTTTATGTTAGTTATAATACCCCAATATCATTTTGCAATCACCTCTTTTAGAGTGACTGAAATCACAGATACAAAAAATTATTTTCTTAGTGCACGCAAGGCAGTCCATTCCACTCTCTATATCATTTCACTTTCAAACTTGCTCAGAACTGAATTCTAGCTACTCACATGTTTCCGGATTTTTTATTTCATGTAGAGCCATTAGGTCTGATTAGAATTATATTTTCTAGCAATCACTATTTCAAAATATTAAATTTACATACATTCACAAATTCACCACGCAACGTATGTCAATACACCGTATATATCACAGCGCATGTTAATACACCGTAGTCATTTTTTTTTTCTACACTTCCACAATTCCGAAATTACAAATTATGTAATCAAAGAATCATTTCCATGAATCTCCTCCGTTTAAAGAAAGTGGAATTGTGTGGAGGATTTTCCCTCATTAAATAACCTACTCATTCCCCTTTTTCCTCCCCCATGACCCCTCCACCTTGGCTCCCTTGAATTCTGTGCAGAATTCATTTACCTCGAATGAGCACATAGTCCAATGAAGCCGCCATCTCCCAATGCTCCCATTAAATTCTTCCATCTTCATTGCCCCCTACATGGGCAGGGTTGGGCAGACCTGGAAAAACCAACGTCAGGCAGCCCAAAATAGTCCACACAAGGGGGTATAAAAAGCCTAGTCCATCATTTTCATGTCTCTTTCTTGCTGTCCCCTCCCCACTCTCACGTCGAAGGCGTGCTAGTGTTGACGTCTATCTGACGTCATCGTGTCCAGTCCGCAAGGACTGACAGGGAGGTAGTGTCAGTGACCAGTCTGTCAGAGTCGTCAGTTGACAGTGACGTCAGGCACTGACATGACCGGTTTACGAACGACAGTTCGTAAATTGAACGAGGTAGTGTCGACCCATCTCACATCCCAGTTCCATGTTGAGGGAGCGGTTTACGAACTGGAGTTCGTAAACCTCTGTACCGGTGTCTTCATCTGACATTCCCGTTCCTTCTCAAGGGGGCGTTGTATGATCTTAAGTTTGTAAACTGTAGTATGCTGTGTCATTTCCAACCATTCATAATTGTCACCTCTGTGAGGTTCTCTTTTTGCTTACTTCATCAAAAGTAAAAGTAGGGCTCATGTCATGAAGATGTGTTAGTGACCATCGTAGAGTAGTGCAATGTCCCTAATCCTGATAGCTAGGAGAAGTGGGTCGCAGGTCACGAACAGAAGTTTGTAACTGCAGTAGCGCGCACAGTCGTACATACTGTATTGCCAGAAGAAGCTCGACAAGGTCCTATAGAGGTGGCCGTTAGTAGCTTGTACCGGAGCCGTCTTATCTTTACATTCCAAGAACTATGGCTTCGGTTACGAACTAGAGTTCGTAACCACCCTGACATCTTGAACTAGACCCTCTGTACATTTCAGTCACTTTCTTCTGCCCCTGTTCACGCCTCTCCGTTCTTCAACAATGTTGCATGTACTCTAGGATTGCTCTACCGAGGTGTGTTCACAATGTATATCTCATCATTCCTTTATTTTACCGTGCTCCATTCTCCGCTAACCAATTCAGTGTAACAGCTCTCCATACATGCTAAGCGCATCGTTGAACTACAATACGATTTGAATGTGGTGGATCCTCTATGTGTTTGGCGTGTAGGAAATCCAGAGTCTCGCAATTTCTTTTGGCCTAAATTAGGACGCAACAATGAGTGGAGAGACATCGCGAAGGCGGATGAGGCATCCGAGCTTCAACCATCGGATGTTGCCCTCGTCAGGATCTTCTTCCAAAGACGATGACGATTACTCCCCAAGTCAAGGAGTAGAAGAATTCAGTGACTCCGAGACAAATACGAGTGAAAACCATTCCAATCGGTGGGTAAGTTTCTACATCAAAGCGCAAACAATGATTGCAATTTCCTTGCCCAATAGTCCATTATTTCCTTCAAATTGCATTGATTCTTTGTAAGGTACTCCATTATAACGCGCTGTTAAACTGAACACTATAATCCTCTGGAGTTGTGCATGACTTCCATTTGTACATGTATACCATACCTAAAATACAAACCTCACATTATTTAAGAGATTATCATGATTCAAGTCCGACAAAACCTTCTTTCCTTCGAATTAGAATGAAACATGGCTCATTATGTTGTACAGATAACCACTCACTAAAGTACCTGTGTGTGACCGACACTGAGATTTTTGTTTGGAGGTGTAGCACACTTGCTTTTAAATTTCCTTTTCATTTGTCCGTTCTTCAAATTGTGGGGAACATTATTCATCACATCTCAACATGTCACATTTCATGTAGAAAAACCCAGTTCTGGATAGAGAATCTAGCATGGTGAAATAATTGTATTAACAATCTAAGAGACACTGAAACGTACTTTGCTTCCTCTTTTACATGTAGAGGAAAGTAGAATGAATAAAATCAAAATCTCAGATTGTGGTGAACTTGTGAAGGCTACGTAACAATAATTAAGCATGTGCACATCATTATGATAAATTATCATATATACTGGCAGCTTCTTTAACATTTCGGCGGGTTGAAAGGGTGTTTTCAAATTCAAATAATGAAAGTCTCCTGCATTGCAATAGTGAAAAGGTTAAGAAGTACATTTTATAACCTGCTTATTAGTGCCAAGAGATTATAATATGTGGAGAAGATGAGAGTAGAAAATGAGAATCTCTGAAAGTTCAAGTTGTCTTTGCTCCTAGTTCTCGCCATTACAAAGAGATTCAGGGTTGTTCATGGGACATAAGGATTGGACCGTCCGTCCGGTCCGCTCATCTGTCCGTTAAGGGTCATGTCCGGTCCATAAGAGAATATTCGAGCATATCCGAGCATATTCGAGCAGATCCGAGCATATTCGAGCATATTCGAGCATATTTGAGGAAAAATTAGGAATATTCATAGAATATGTCCGATTTTCACCCCGGACCGACCGGTCCGTCCGTCCGTCCGTCCGTGTCCGGAAATTTTGCCCATGTCCGTCCGTTATGACAACCCTGAAGAGAGTGAGAGGGTTATGACCAGCTTGGAAGAAAATTAGATGACAAGGTAATTGAATTAGAATGAAGTAAAAAAACACATCTTCTTTTTTATAGACTCAATAAGCTTGTCTCCCCTCCAATGAACTAGAACGTCAATGTTTCTTCCCATAAAATTGACATGTGATTTTCATAATTCTCTGTCCACATAAGCTACCTAGATAAGCCGAGAATAGATCACATGAAGTTTGCAAATAACATATAATTGAGTGCATGCATATAGGATTGCATATATTTTTCTTTAAAGTCGTATGACTAACGACCTTGAGGCAAACATTGACCTTTCCTTGGGCAAATTTACTACAAGCATTAGAAAGAGGATTTGATGCTCTTGTTGTAAACCACGGAGAGTATTTCAAAGATAAGCAATGATTGAAAGGCGTCGAGTGTTCTTCATGCCTTTACGAACTTAAGTTCGTAAACTATACCGTCTGCATCCTTTATCGCCACACTTTGGGTGACCAAAATGCATGTGACGGCTGAAGAGGTCTCTAGCGTTAATTTCGATCTGTGACTAGTCTTATTTTCCCTTTCACTCATTTAATGACTATATGTTGTGCGCAACCTTTAGGAGACACCCGCAACATCAGAGATCTCTGGGGATGAGAGGAACGATGAGCATGTGGATATATCCTCAATCCCTGAGTGCGATGACATTGCAAGAGAAGATTGCAAAGGGCTCACGGTGGAAGCAAGGCACGAACA
The DNA here is from genome assembly GCA_014871385.1 of Ceratodon purpureus. Classification (NCBI taxonomy): domain Eukaryota; kingdom Viridiplantae; phylum Streptophyta; class Bryopsida; order Pseudoditrichales; family Ditrichaceae; genus Ceratodon; species Ceratodon purpureus. The sequence goes on from CM026422.1 coordinate 20,043,968, forward strand.
TGGGACAAAGTTTGCCACCGTTCTTGTAACGGCAACAAATTATTCAATGTCCGTTGATGGTAAAAATGACCTCGGGGACTATCAACTCGGCGTTGTGGTATACGAAGTATTTGAAGGTGATTCTATCCTGATTGAACGGTGGATTAGTTGGCCTGTGCACTTGCTCTTTTATAAGAATGTTAGCGTGTACGATCACCTTCGAAAACATGCTGTTACTATGAAAGCCAACGAAGACAAAAGATTGGATCGAAAAGGAAAGCGCACATACGATATCACGAATAGACCTTCGAAGGAAAAAAAAACACAGGAATGGAGAGTTAGCAACGAGGATATATCAAAAATATATCTAGTTGAATGCTGCCATCGGCATTGTACGAGGGCTTTTCCCGCCGAGACCGTTCAAACACTTCGATACGAGATGTACCTAAACAACTCGGAAGAGAAGCGGTTGAAGAACCTTGAAGTACATCGAATAAAATATTGTTCCACTGATGGAAAAGATGCAGTAATGCTTGAATTTAAGGAAGTATGCGTTAAAGGATGGAAATTGATTCATGGTGTCGCGGACCGAACTTTCCGACGTTACCAGAAACAAGCGGAATCAGGCGAGCGAGGCCGACCACATGGCAATCTTGGCAAGTCTAAACCTAGGTCTTCCACGTTACAAGCTACAGAAACTTTGCGGACAATTTTGGATGGACTTGCGGACCAAATGCCATATACCTGCACGCTTCCTTCGGGAGAACGTGTTCCACAAAAAGTCCTCCCAACAGGAATTCAATGGATCCAGTTCCTCCCTCAAATAAACAAGGTGCTTTACAACTATATTCGCCAATTACATGTGATTGTATTCGTCAATGTTTGTATTAAGGGCCTAAGGGATCTAAATATTTTTTATGTTGCTTGGCAGGTGAACGAGAAAGTTGGTCTGAAATCCATCTCCCTTACTCTTCTAAGCAAGATCTGTACTACAAAGTATGCGGACTACAGGATAAAAAAAAGATGGGATTCGTTTTCAAGGTGTTCAAAATGTGACTTGTACACAACCTTGCGAAATGCAGCCGCTCGTGGATCAAAGGTGCAAAAAGAATGGGCCATTAAATTTAACAAGCATACCAAGTGTTAGTGGGCAGCACGGAATGTGTACTGGTTGGATTGACTTCACTCCATAGACCGTCCCATGGAATTTGTGTCTATTCTCCATGACAAGATGGACCATTCGAAGACTGCACTCCCATGTCTAAAACACCGAACGAAGGACCTCGATTGCTTATTGAAGCTCCCAATATCGGTGGTTGGCATGTATGCCCATGGACACGGTGATGGAAGGTATGCACACTACACCGTAGATGTTTTTCCGATCGACAGTAACTTCACAATAGGGTCGATTGTGAAACTCTTACGTAATTTGGAAGAACAACCAAAACAGTATAGCAGATCACTTTTTGCGGAGAACGGAAGCAATCCTCTGTATGGAGCACTATTGCTTGGAAAAGAGATTTATTTACCATCACTGGGCGAACCGAGCGACAATCTAAGAGTTCCGCAAGATCTTCCCCCTGTCTTACATGTCCAGCTAGATAATTGTTGGCGCGAGAATAAAAATAGATTTGCATTCTGTTTCTGGTCGCTCTTGGTGGCGAAGAGGATTGTCAGAGAGGTTGTGGTGTCTTTCATGATGGTTGGACACACCCACGACGACATTGACGCTTCATTTGGATGGTGGAGTATGATCTTGAGGGCAAAAGACCATCCGACCTTACCACTCCTGATGAAATCCTACATGGACCTAGACACAAACGGTCCCATGATTCCGCATCTTATTGAAGAAGTCCCGGACTTCAAAAGGTTCATCGCCCCTTACATTGCCTCCACACATAATACGAAGCTCCAAGGGCATAGCAAAGGCAACCAATTGAGATTCTTTATGCATGAAAATGGATGGCCGTTGATGCAATATAAATTAGCTTGTACGGAGAAACAATGGAAACCCACTCACGTACCTGGTATCAAGCTTTAGAAGGAGGATAATAGAGGGATGCCAATTCTCCCTCCAGAGGACGCTGAACCGTTGGCAGTGAAACCTAGGAAACTCAAACACATCGATGAGTTATTAAAAGGTGTCGAGGGTTTCATATCTCATTATAAGAAACTTCGAAGAGCAGAGGTGTCTCCAGTATTCAAATCGCAGCAGTCCCACTATGTGCAGTATTGGACCGGCATTCGAGATGCAATAAGGTCAATGAATGGTCTCCCACCAAGTCTAAATCAAGAAATATCTCCAGAAGATTGTGACAATGTCGAAAACACGACCGCAAGCGCTTCGGAGGACAGTGATGGTGAAGAAGACCATACTGAAGAAAGCAACAGGGTCCGAACCTCGGAAGGAAGAGTACAGTCCATGAACGAAGAACCGGCGAATGCATCGAACTCACAACCTATCATCAACCCGAATGATAACATTCATAGGGATATCACACTGAGATTTGGATTTTGGCCAAAAACAAGACTTTCGGAAGATACAGAAGCTCTGCGATCAACTACGTACGCCCCACCGATGCGACCTCCAACATACGAGGCCGACGTAGAATCAGAAGATGAAGCATACATTGGTGCTAGGGACGGCAGACCCCCCCCCCCCCCCCCCCCCCTTCGTTTAGAATTGAGAATGACATACGAAAAGGTTTTTTGGTATTTGTTAGACCGGGCGAGGGTTGTGATGAACCCATATGGCTTGGAAAAGTCATGACGCATCCCCAACTGGATGCTTTATTACCCAAGTATAAAGAATTCAAGGTTCGATGGTGGATACCGAACAACAATATCGCGGCAGGCCCTGATGCGTATCGTGGGTGGAACACAGTCCCCATGTTTACATATAAACTAGACCGCAGCACTAAGACATAGGATAGTGTTTCGACAGATGCCGTTCTTGCTTCTTGGAAGCCGGTAGCCAAGGGTCTAGTCCAATATGCTCCAACTTTGCAAATCCAATTTGCCATGGACAATCTGCGCAAAATCCTCGAGTTTGAAAGGAATCAGACTTAAATCTCATGTATGAAGCTTGTTTACATCCAATGTAAAACTAGCACAATATTTATTATACTGTACAGTGTATTACTCATGAATCAAGTTTTAAAAAGGGTGTAATGTGCACAGCCCTCTTACCTTTCATACCTTTTGATGGAAAACATTATCGCAACGAATTTGCTCCAACACTACTACATTAGTACTATCGTTCCACCATTATGATAATTTATCACCCCTTTTTATAAATCGCTTCCATGAACTACGAATATTTCTACGGACCACAGAATAATTAAGACAGGACTCTGCACTCTTTCTACTAAAACACCAATTCAATATCATTTCCATTCTTCAAACAAGGTGTTTTTTTTAGATTGCTATAAGTGTTGGAAGTTGCTCTCCCATTTGGAGTTGTCGTTCTTAGCTTCACTTAGAAGATGCAGATGCCTTATCCACTTTCATGAACTAAAACTGTACTCAACACAACTTTCTTGGATACCCTTGGCTTAACAGTTCTTCACTCCCCAGTTTATGAAGGTAACCTTCTGAATTCAATGTTTCCATAAACACTTATCCTTCAACGTTTGACAAGTTTTGATAAATTCAAATTTTTGTTGATTTTGACAATTCTCTTCAATAACTACTTTCTTTTTTTACTTTCTTTTCTTTAAATGTAAATACTTTTCTTTCAATATTAAAACTTTTATTTTATTTTATGCTTTTCTTTCAATATATGAACTTTTCTTTTATGGAATTCATTTCTTTTAGTATAAGCACTTTTCTTTTAATTATCAATTTTTTCTTTTACTCTAGACTCCGTATCTTTCGAAACTATGGCATTTCTTTCTATGCACATACATTTCTTTCCCAATATTTTCCATTCCTTACAATTTAAAAAATAAATAAAACTCCCATTATTCCACCCTGGCATCCCTTTTCACGTCCAAAAGTATGACTAATTACCAAATCCCCACTATTAACAACCCCCTCTAAGGTTTACTTTTATTATTATAGCCAAATAGAAAAGTATGACTAATTACCAAATCCCCACTATTAACAACCCCCTCTAAGGTTTACTTTTATTATTATAGCCAAATAGTGTGACACTCCATATAACGTGAAGTGGCCATTTTAATCAATATGAGGTTTCTTACAAGTACGTCTGACCATAAGTCTTTGTCAACAGAGTGTTCTGAGTCACTGTGGACAATACACAAGTTACATGGACGACCTACTCCAGCATTCATAATCGGTCTCATACTGAAAGCAAATTTGAACATGGCACACAGAATACATAGTAATGTACATATATTATCTGCACACAGCATGGTTTTCCTTTGACCATTAATACTGTAAACTACGAAATCCCATAAGAACAATTATAGCAATTGCTAGAAGAACTCAAAAGAAATGAACTTAGTGTTACAAATTACACATAGGCAAGTTCCATCATCACTGGAGGATGTCCACTCAGAGCTGCTTTTGATGGTGTCAACTTTCAGACGTCTCTTTACACAACAAAAATAATTTGTTCACCTAGTATTGCTTAGCACTGCAGGAGATCTGATGAACTCCAAAACCCCCAGCGTCCAGACTCCAGATCTGACCTGCATTATAAATTTACTTCACATAAAGATTTTTCAACTCAGTTGGCTCTCTGATCCCCAGGGCCTCCTGAGATAGGAAGACGAGTGTGCCGAGACGTCACCATCTGCTCAAAACCGGTAGTCTCTCAAGTACTAAAGCAGTACAAAAATTCCTCAATTGTTCAGGGTTCAGGCCCCCAAATGATAATGTGCACAGCCCAATTCGCCACGACTACCAACATAAGTACCATATGCCAACGACGTTGGCATGAGATGTATGAGTTTCTGACCACCTGATCGCCCATCCATGAAAGAGAGCGGAGACGCTTCAAAGCCATGATTATACTAGAGAATGATCATCACTTTCCGCCCTGCAACCTTTTCAATTTCGAAAGAAGCTCTTCCTTCTGAGCAGCAGACTCAGCTAGGCGTACAGTGGTGATAAAGAACCGATCCTGTAAATCCAGAAGCTCGGCCTCTTGCTCCTTGGTCTGTTTCCTCAACTTCTGAAGCTCTTTGAGAACGTCTTCCCCGTCACCAAGGTTCAACAGAGCAACAGATTGAACAGATTTTTGCCTGGTAAAAGCCTCGTGGAGCTGGATTTTATACATGTTGCTCACTTCAACTGCTTCGGCGAGCTTGGATTCCAGAATGGCAACTTTGGATTCAAGTTCCTTAATTGGGTTGGCCGGCTCTGTGTAACTTGGTCTTTTGTCAAGCATCTGCGTCTTGATCATCTCTTGAGTGTTGATTTGAAACTGCAGCTCACGTTCGCGGAGTTGAAGAACAGAGTTTTGACGCTGGAGGCGAGTAAGTTCCATTTGCAGTTGAATGCTAGAGTCGTTCCCACCTTGAAGGAGCTGTTCGTTTGCAAGTTCCAAGCACTCGATCTTGTACAATAATTCAGCTTCTCTCTCTTTGTGATTGAAACTTTGAGTTTCAATCACCGCAGCCTTCCTCCTCAGCTCTTCTTCCATGACCTTCACTTTCTCTTGCAAGTCTTGAATTTCCTTGGCAGCACGAATTTCGAACCTTGGTGACATGGGTCCCATGCCTGTGGAGACTCGGGACATTTGCCTCGTGAGCCTGATCACAGTTGCTCCGCTTCTCTCCGGTGTAGGAGGTGTCCCTGGTTCAGATGCTTCTTGAATCTCAGAAGCTGAAGAGAAAGGAAACTGTCAGTCGTACGAGATAAAGATTTCAAGCCGGATGTCCAAGCAACCTGCTAAACTAAATATCTTCTAAAATTTCTCGTATTGTATGTAGTTTCTTATTAATTATTCAAATAGAAGAGCCAGACACATAAACCCACTTCCTCGCCCAAACTGGTTCTTTCCTAGGTGATCTCTGACAACGTCTTGGAAAGGACAGCTTCGCATATTACATCTAAGAGATAGCTAAGGAAGATTTAGAACTTTGAATGCACATATATCCCTTACACATCTCAGTGAAAATCCTTCGCATTCCGGTTACTACTACTAAGTTCAGTACAAGAACGTCAGAACTTAAGTTTTGTCCCAGGAAACCAATTATGACAATTATAAACTACGTGGACCCAGAGCCTGTAAGGTACGAAAGGGATTCAGAAGAAACTGGAAGACAACTCGAAAGCTAACGACCGTCTCCTGAATTCTAGCGAGTAAATCTAGTAAGCCTAATCAGGAATCGGCTGAGAAAAAAAAGAAGCGTGAAGGAATACAAGAGCTCTCATATGCGCCTGTATTCACACACGTTCTTCAACTCAAATTTCTGACACTGTTCAAAAACTGCGCACAATTAAAGATTTACACAATCACATACCTCTTGCATATCTTGAACTCGGCAATGCCTCAATTGCATTTGCTGCCAGAGCAGCGAGCTTCTCTTCGCGTTCAGTCCTCTCAACAGCTTTCGACACCTCTGCTTTGGCTGGCAATTCAGCTACTGGAGTTTCAGTAGTATCCGGTTGCAATTCGACTGCAGAGGCTTTCTTGTCCACCATGGTATCCTCCGTGATGTTTCCTTCACCCACTGTCAAATCAGCCGTGCTCGGTTTCGATTCGATTTTTTGATCTTCCTTAAGGACCGTAGTACTCTGCTCGCTAGTTCCTTCAGCCCCTTCTGAAACCAGGGCACTCTCTTTGGTGTTACTAAAATTCTCCATCAGTTTAGAGATGTTTATGACAGGTTGCGACGCGATTGCGGACATCCCTTTCTTAAGAACATTAGTACTCTGCTTGCTACTTCCCTCACCCTCTTCTGACAGCGGGGCACTCTGTTTGATGTTACTAAAATTTTCCATCAATTTCGAGATGTTTATAACAGGTTGCGACATGGGTGCTGAAATACCTTTCTTAAGGACTGTAGAACTCTGCTTGTTACTTCCCTCAGCTTCTTCTGAAACAGAGACAATCTGTTTGATACTACTAAACTTTTCCGCCAGTTTCGATACATTCGAAACAGGTTGCGACTTGGGTAGTGAAATCTCTTTCTGGCCATCTTCTTCAAGACTTATCTCCTCCATCTCCTGGATCTCATGAGCTATACTCTCTTTAGCAGCAGGTGACTGAACAATTAAAATTGGAGATTCCACAGCGTCGTCTGTGTTGGTGATAGAATGTGTTTCACCCGACGTATTCTCCTTGACTTCTGCCGCGGGCAGCAGAGCGTCCTGTAGAGCAACACTGGCGCCTTCATCACCATCTCTATCAACTTCCTTAGTTGAAGCTACTGCCGGCATGGACGTCCCACTGTCGACATTGTCACTCCCGTTCACATTGGTGAGAGCATCAAAAGTGAAGGATTCTACCCGAAGTTTAGATGCAACCTCGCCTGCATTCTCCTGTAAGCTGGCGCTCAAAACCGAATCTGGACTGCCAATGGTCTCTTTAACCGGCATGTTTAACAGAGCAACATCTAGGGCTTCAACTTTATCCGGCTTACGTATTTGGCCGACCGGGCTATCATCTGCCTGTGCAATGCTCTCAGCTCCCATGGTGAAGTTAACAACACCTCCGGCCAGCTGGTCACAACCTAATTGGAAACCTTGAACTCCGAAATTTGTGCATTTCCAGACTGCCTTCCGTTACGGTTGCAAGTCTACACAGGGGATCCTGGACATCAAAACAAACTCTGATATGTTATATTTATCATAATTGCACCACATTTTTCCATAATGTTTTGACGAAGTATACGACCAATCTACTCACAATCTCGTATTTAAAAATTCTAACCAATGCGCGATATACTGTAATATACCTCGATTGTCATCAGAACAGAACAAGTCTTCACTTCAATCAATCGATCTATAGGTTTTTAAAACATATCTATGTGTCGCTAATCTGAGGTAAGGCATCTAGAAGAATTCAAACAACTAGATACAAGAGGTAATTTTTTTATTATCAACTTCGAGCCTCTCAACTTGTTAAAAACTCGTCCTAAAGTGACTCTGAGCTGACTAACGCGAGCTATAGCTACAACGAACAGACGCGTTGGTATCCCTTCTCCCGACAGAAATATTAAAACAGATAAGAACAGGCTAAAGAGATAAGCATAGTAGTAACAAATCGGCTATCTCTTTAACACCTAATTCCAGCATACCTTAGACTAAAAGATCTAAAGCATCTCTTGAAACCATCGCAAGTTGAGAATAAGAAGAAAACAGCTGAAATGGATTACAAACCTGCCCTCAAGAAACGTGAATAATGCAGCGATCTACGTATCAATCGACGACTTCCGAGATCATAAAAAGCATAACCGAAGCCATATGGACCCACATCAGAATAAAATCTCCTAGTCTCGTTCTACAAAGATCATGCCATTTCGTAACCGAGGCTTCAAACACATGACGGACAAAGCTAGAATCAAACCCACCGCTTCTTGACTCAATTAAAAATCTGTGAGCACCTTCGCTTCAACTAACCTGTTTCCAAAGCAAATCGATCATTCCCGATCTGAGACTAAGTCTCCAACCATCACCACCATCCTAAACGACGCCTTCCCCTGCTCCACATATCCTCCCGCAATACGAAGGTCATCCCAACCGCAGATCTACACCGCAGCACCAGCCATTGCGCACTCTCCAGCCCGTAGTCAACCAAATCCAACTACTGTCACAACCTTGAATCGGTACGCACCGGCTACCTCCACAAGCACACTATACTCTCAGATCCAGAAAACTCTGCCACCAACACCAAACCGACGACTAGTCTGCAAGCTCCAGCCAGGCGAAATCCAAGTGATGAACATGCGAGTCGCGGAACCGAAGCTCGGAGGTGCAGAGGAACCGCAATTAACCAGGCCGGATGAAGAAAAGCAGAATTCGATTAAATGACTCAAGTCTAGACACAGGAAAGGCTTGTTTCAGATTGGAAACTTGGGGCACGAGACTGGGCGACGCAGGGGAAGCACGTGGGACCAGCGCGAGACGAGGGCGCAGGAATGAGCGCGGCGCGGCGCCGGGCGCGGCTTTCGGCGTCACGGGAGCAGGAGGTGGATGATTTGCGGGCGCTGGCGGGAGAACAAACGCAGGCTAGGCACTGCAATCCCCATCCGAGGGCGGACCGATTCGTCCGCGGATTACAAACTCCGCCAGGCATCGACATGATCGACCGATCCCGCTCCACGTCCAGGCACAGGCGCTCTAAACTTAGGCCAACTGGAGTATATTCCGGAAGACTTTCCCTGTTGATGAAGAAGTTAAGTTGTGGTTGGTCAGTCGTCCCGCTTCTTCGCTTATGCGATTGCGCCGGGACCAGATAGCGCTGTGTTGTGGTTCCCGCACCGGCTGGCTGCATGTTCGTCGACATGAAGCTGCAATCGGAACGCAATTGAATTGTTTCCTAGCGATCATTTTGGAGCGTCCGATCGAGTCGAGGGCATTGGTTGCTACGGTCGAGTGTCCGCTTTCGACTGGTACCTAGGTCATACTCGGGTGATACTGGATTGATGTCAGTGTGATACTCTGGAGGGTCTCTGAAGGAGCAGACGAGGTGAGCGTTTCGATTGTGAAGTTTCAATGGCGTTGAGTGCTTCCCACTAAGTGGAGGCACCTATAGCCGACCAGGTACCCATAACTAATCAGTAGACTTCTCCAGGGTTTTCAAAGTTGACGAATTTTAGCCATAACCGACCCCCCCTCAAGTACTGGTGAATACCCTGCCGGGTACGGGGGGGGTCATAGACAGGGTGGGGGTCAAATCGGGGGAGGAGTGGGGGGTCTCCTCGCCGTCTCCACGACGGGAGAGGTGCTGGAGTGCGTCGTCGTGGCCCCCCACAACTTCCCATCGGGCCAAATCAGACAGCATGTTTTCCAACAGCAGCCTCTTCTCCTTGGTGTATTTCAGAAGTGCGCCACTTCTCCTTCCCTCATTCTTCGGATCGCAGCCTACATTCTTCTCCTCCTGCTCCGATTTAGTTCGCCAATTCCTGATTCAGAGTCTCTCCCTCGGCGCCACCTCCGAGATTAGTTCATTTCCATTGTAGAGTTCTGTAATTATCGAAATTGTGCCAGACTTTTGTGGAGGGTGCGAGGAGGAGTGCGGAGCAGTATACAATGGCGATCAGGGAGTTTGATTTTCACAGACAGGGTTTTGGGTTCTGAACTTCTGGCTGTTGGGTTGCGGGGAATTGGTGTTCCTTCGGGATTTGGGTGGTTGCGATCCTGGGAATTATAAGGGGATTGCTGGTTGGGGTGCAGTTGCGAGGGATGCTGGGTGATTAGTGATCAGGGATCAGTTGCTGATAGCTGGGTTTTGAGCCCGGTCCTTCGTTGCGCAGTGATCTGCCCTGGTCTTTTTTTGCGATCCGTCTGTCCTCGTTGGTTGCTAGTTGCGATTCGTTCGTTTTGATGGCGCCCACTAAACTTGCTATCCAAGCTCCGCTCCGTAAATTTCTTTACGGGGCAAGGGCTCCCCTTCAGTCCCCTCCTGCCGAGTCTGATGCCTCTTTCGATTTCTCGCAGGTGAAACAGGAACTCCTTGGCGGAGAGACGCCCTCTGATTCCGATTGCGCCGTGGATGAGGCTAAGAGCACACTTGCAAAATCTTCTTCTCCTGACTGTGTTGTGCTTGGCTCTCTGTCTGTTGCAGAGGCAGAAGCTAAGAGAAAAGAAAGAAAGAATTATGAGGCAGTGCGGCACTTCCAGGATAGCTGGGCTGCTAAACTTCCATGGGCGGAATCAGTGGTGGGCTGTGGGGGAACCATCACTCAAGTCCGGTGCAAGATCTGCACGGACGTGGAGGGGAGGGAGAAGTTACTTGTGCCGAAAATCGATGGCTTGTTCAAGCATGCTGGTCGGAGAAGGGCGATGGCTGATATGGGGAAGATCAAGCGCGGGGAATACTATTACCTAGGGCAAAACCAGCATATAAAAAACGAGCGCGTGTGGTTTGCGAGGGAGGGCAGACCATAATCACGAAGGTTTTGGCGAGGGTAACGAAGGAGAGGCGTAGGAAGATATTTCAAATGAAGGTGTGCCTGCATGTTTTCATGCATGGGAGGCCAATGGCGGAATATTCGGCCATGCAGAATCTTCTACAGTCCCTTAATGTTCCGGATATCCCCAAAAAGCATTGGACTCAAGGGGCAGGGTGGAGCTTCGCGATTGCCATGGCCAAAGTATGCTCAGACAAGCTCAAACGAGGTGTCTCCGAAGCTCTGTACCTGTCTGCAAGTGCCGATGAGGTAACCAGTGTCGATAACCAACAGTGGTTGAGTGTGCATATTTACTATTGTGTCAATTACGTGAGAGAGTCCCACCTCATATGTATAAGGAGAGTGGACTGTGATGCAAATGCCGCAAATCTTACTGAGATGATTTTAGATCAATTGGGTTGGCATAGGGGGGTTTCGGACATGGAGCTTGCGCAGAAGCTTATCTGTTTCGGGGCAGACGGTGCGGCTGTTTTTCAAGGGAGTAGGTCTGGGGTCATTTCGCGGTTGGAGACTTCTTATGCTCCATATATCATTGGGGTTCATGACTTCGCCCATCGTACTAACTTGGCTGTCGAAGCTCTTTCAGGGTTACCGTTTGTTCAGAAGCTGCAACGTTTGTGCAAAAACTTGCACCTGTATTTCGCAGGTTCACCTAAACGCCATTTGGCGCTCACTAAACTTGCTAAGATTGTAGAGACAGAGGGGTTGAATATCTTGAAGCAGGTGCAGACCCGATGGATCTCGCTGTTAGAGCCCCTCAAGAGGATTCAGGGCGAAGACAAGGCACTCCTTGCTAAGTTTGCGGAAGATGCTCCGAAAGAATTTGTGGCAAAAGCTACAGCGACTACTTGATGTCACTACAGTATTTGCTTTGCCCTGTATCCCCCCCCTTGCTGGAGCCTGGAATCAATTCAGTCGTTGATAAAGTTTGCACAGTCCCGTCATGTCTTTGTATCCGATTTCATTGCAGCTGTAAAAATCTGTCAACACGAGATTTTTGAGATGTATGTTGATGATCAGACTGCCTTCGGCCCTGCACATTTCGAGCTTTTCCATGATGTGGTGGGGGATCGCAGTCACACCATTCAGCATGAGACCTTGGGGTTTCGTGTGAATAATCACACTCACCCAGCCCATACAGTGGCCCCTCTTTCGGGACGCTGCTTGCCTGTGTCTCGCAGTGACTTGGCCCAAATTATTTATGGTGTCAAAGGACAGTGCACAGCTGCCGCGGAAATGTTGATCCAGCAACTCGATAAGCGATTCCCTGATTCGGAGGTGATGGAGGCATTGGGAATCATATTCCTTCAGTACTGGCTACAAGAGAAGTGCGATGAGTTATTTCTTTGGCACTTGGAGGTGCTCAAAGCGTGGTTCTGTACCACGAAATCAATCGGCAGCAGTGCCGAAGGCAATCTCAGGCAAGTGATTCTCCCGTTGGATTGGCACTTGCTAAGTTTGCAGCAGTGTTTGTTTAAGCTTACCATGAAGGGGAATGCTAAGAAATCTATGGAGCCTCCCCACGATGTGAACCTTGTGACCCGGCTTTGGCAAAGACCCGGCTGTAATGCCCTCCTCATGAACAAATTGTCGGAATACATGAAGCTTAAGAACATTGCTGTGACCGCTGTTCTTGGTTCTTGTGAAGATGAGCGTACCTTTTCGACCCTGAGCTTTATCAAAGTAAGCTTCGGAACCGGTTGGGGGGAAATTTGGATACTTCCATAAGACTGTATTCACAGACTTGGTTCGATCTGGAAACCTTTCCTTACGGTGCTGCTTTTGACCATTGGAGGGAGGCAAAAGAATGAGCTTATCAGCTCTTCTGTCTCCATAATTTTTGCAAGCTTACGAGCTTCGAATTTGTGATGGAATTTTTTTCATAATATTTACTAACTTGTGGTGGGTGGGTGGGATCAGACATTGCGATGGGCACGCTCCTTTGGAGCGTGGTTCAACTCCCCTGTCTGATTGTTGTTCGAATTCTGTGTCTGGCATAGTTGTTTTGTGTTCCTGATTGTTTGAAACTTGCCACAATGCCTTGTGTGATTGAAATATGGTAGCCAGAACAGAGGTCGTTTTTGCACATAGGTTGCCATAACTTGTTGGTTTGCTGCCTTTTATTCGCCACCAATTGTCTCCCTTCTGTTTAAAGAATTAGCCACATTTAACTACTTCAAAATTTCAACAGTAGACAACTGTTCACATTGGAATTGTTTACTTCGCCAGAATTCACACCTTATTTAAATTGATAATGCATCTGTCGCAGGTGAAAGTACCCAGCTAAAGCCTTTCGCTCACCCTCTCCTTTTAAAAAAAAAAAACGCTAGACTTCTCCATTTCCGACCTCCATTTCCAACCACTTACTGTTCAAAATCTTGGGAGATCTAGAAGAAAGTATCAACCATGATTGGTAGAAAGGGAATCAAAGGGAATCATACAGGAATATTTTGGTGGTAGCGCAGTGATCAAGTTTTGGTGTCATGGTGGTCGGTTTTAGGTGGGCCTACATATCGGTTATATGTATTACAAAAAAATGTCTTTCAAAACTCATAATAAATTAAATATGGTAGTAAATATGGCATTTAAAGTTGCGTTCCTCCTTAAACCTATTTCCCCTTCAAGGAAAAATCTCCCTCAACTTATACACCTCCAATCTTAGTGGCAAATCTCTTAAGTGGTCGGTTATAGGTGCCTCCACCTTACCGTATGTCCGTCAGTCGAGACGCCGGTTTGCAATGTTCAGCAGAATGCCCAAAGTCCGTTAAAAATGCCTTCACGCTATGACCGAAGGTTGAGAGGCCGTTGTTTCCAAAAAGATCTCCATGGTTGGATTGGAAGTTTGGTGCCAAGACGTGAGCCGCTCAAATCAAACTTGGGTTGAACAAACTTTTGTGGAGAGGTTGTAAATTTTTTTTAAATAGATATGCACAAGAAGAAAAGGCTCTTGGACTATTAAGGGTTGATCATGCTCCACAAGTCTTTGCATGCTTTATTAATTAATCCTTTTCACAATCATTGGCACTACACCTATGTTGGTCTAAAATATATTGAATTTCAATTAGTCACAACTTTATATTTACAATTAAAATCCATATTTAAGTAATTATGGACTTTTTAAAATCACACAAAAATTGCATTAAAATCACACAAAAAGCAAAGATCGCATGACTCATGTTTTCTCAGAGCAAGATAAATTTTTTCTACACAGAACATGGAGAGCAATAGCGAAATAATCGATTGCTTAAACGAGAATTATGAAGAGTAACACAAGCTAGGTAACTGTGGATCATCATGTATTCTCCCTGGTTCAAACGACAATTAGGACGTTTTACAGAGGAGTGACAGCTCTTTCCATGATTGGCAACTTCGAGTTACGATGAGTGAGGACGCAATAAGGTGACAACAATTTCACTTGAAATACAGTGGTTGAAACCTAAGTTCGGTCTTGCACCTGATCGTCCTAATTGAACGTCGATACTCCCAAACTCATAACTGGACATGAATCCTCAATCCTCTTACATAATTTTCTCCAATCTCACATACCACTCCACGACTGATGACAAGGAGATTCCAACGATTTCGTTCAATTTGTCAGTTTCGCAAGCAAATGCTGAATTAATGTGAGGGCATGGAAATACATGTATTCAAGAGACAGAGATGAGGGGTTTTCAACCTCAGAAAGCAGTAGAGACGAGGGGGAACGCGGTTTGTGTGGCAAATAATGGACACGGGTCCATTCTCCATAATAGGAACCACTAAAAGTGTCATCAGTGGTTTTGTGTCATCAGTGGTTTTAGTCCGTCAATACCCATACAAAATCTGCCATACAAAATCTGAGGTGGCAACACCATGAGTAGTTTTCAAACCACTGAAAAACCAAGCGAAGGTGGTTCCTATTCCAGAGACTGCAGCCACACATAATATTTTTTATAATTCAAAGCCGTTACAGAAGTATGGCCATAAGTAAGTATAGCCATAATATTGAACATAACTGGGTTGTCATATGCACAATTTTTATTTTTTTCAATTGATCTCATGTTTTCACAAACTTTGAAAATGCAAAACAGTGCTCCAAGCCAACATTTATAGTGCACATAACCCTCCTGGACATTGGAAGCCCTTTGCGAAGTTATTCACAAAATTTTTACTCCAAACATACTGTTGACTAGTACTCCAACTCCATAGTTCTAGGATCAGTACAAGACTACAAGTAGCTTGATGCCGTGACTTGACCTTCGTGGTTATTTAACATTACCAAATTGTACAACAAAAAGCACAAATCAGCAGTCATAATCCATCACACAACGCAAACATTGTCCCTTCTCCAGCATCTCCACAGCTTTGTTGATTTGCGAGAAGGGCATCTTGTGTGTAATATAGTGGTCTAGGTTGATGACCTGCGCAATAGAACTTTGTTATTTAGAGTATGTATCCATGCTCATGATCAAAGTTGACAAAGCTATATTGCATTCTAAGATTAGGCTAAACAGAAGAGAGATTTTCTGTACAGTCTGAACACATTACCATGGACCACTTAAAACATTTAGTGCAGGTACAGTTTTTTAAAAAAAGGAACTTCAATAGAGAACCTTGCACAATTGCATCTTGACATTCAAAATGTAAGCAGGACAGTCGAGGAAGGGATAAGAATATGTACCCCTCCGACGCACTTGTCGACTAACTCTGGCAGCTGTGATCTACCTTTGTAGCCCCCGAACAATCCTGATGTCCACGACTTGCCCCACAACAACTTGCCTGGATGGAATGAAAGGGTCTTCGAAGAGTCCATCAGACCAAGAATTACTGCCACACCCCCAGCCTGCAACGAGCACAATCGTTGGCAAGATTAATCAGTATGTGTCAGTAACTCACGTACATAGCTTCTCGCACTTCCAAGCCTGATCATGATATATTCAGTGAATCGAATACGTTAGTGAATGAATGCTCGTTGGAAAAACTTCTTTATTGACTTAAGGTTCCTACTGAGTAATGAATCTTTAGATCAGCATCTGACACAATCTGGCGCTTCCGTCCTGTAACATACCGCATTGGCGCATTCCATAGCAGAATAAATGACCCCGGGATTGCCAGTACAGTCGAAAGAGAAATCCACCCCATCATCGACCATTTCTCTTATAACCTCTTCAACGGGCTTATCGAGACCAGTTGTGTTCAGGGTGTCCGTTAACCCCCATTCAAGGCCTGCCATCCTCCCCAAGAAACACCATTTTCTACAAATTCAGCAACTATACCTTGCTGAAGCAAAAGACTTACAAGTTCTGGGGTACTCTAAATCAACTTCCTGACGTCTATCTCCACCCATTACGGGCTATAAATTATTCTTCAACTTGCCCATACTTCCAAACAATTGTACCTTGTGTAAGTTTGGATCCATCTCTATCAACCCCAATGATCTTGGCGGCTCCAGCTACCTTTGCCCCTTCCACTACCTGAAACACATTAGCAAGGTGTAAGGTTAAAACATCGTTGCTTGATGAGTGGTAATAAACAATGATTTGCTGGGGCGATTATTTATAAGCATCGCTTCTGGTTGTAGGCCAGGGCTGGATAAAGTTTAAAAATATGAACTTACGGCAAGTCCGATCGTGCCCAAACCAAACACGGCCACTGAGGAGCCGGGGGTAACTTTTGCAATGTTCCACGCTGATCCAATTCCTGTGGAATGAAAAGAAGACTGCTGATTTAAACATGATGTCATTACAATACTTGCGTACTGAGCATATCAAGGCGAACTCAGTTAAGCAAGCTATTAACTAGGAGTTACATCTCGAGATGAATTCAGGCAGGACGAAGTGATTCACAAGTAGCGTGAGTGAGATGTTATGAAGTTTGGTAAGATTGGTTCAAATAAATCTAAGCTTACTCCTTTTGAAAAAACTTTAAAACCAAGTACAGTACTACAACTGCAAAAACATGGTATTTTCTCTAGATAGTAACAACGATTGCCACTTAATTTTCTCAGCCTCTCATATGTATGTCCAGCAGTGAGTATTTTCAAAGAATGTAAGTAGGCGTTCTAAAGTTAGGGGTCTCTAACCTGTTGGCACACCACAACCTAGAAGGCAGATTTTAGAGAGATCGGCATCAGGGTTTATTTTCGCGACACAAGCTTCGTCACAGACAGTGTACTGGCTGAAAGTTGAAGTGCCGAAGAAATGATGGATAGGCTTCCCATCGGCCACTCGGGAGAAACGCGTTGTTTTCTTGTCCGCAGGCATAAATCCGTTGCTCCAATTGTATACAAGAGTGTCGCAGATATTGGATTTTCCGCGTTTACATTTTGGGCATTTCTTGCATTCGGCCATCCATACTGGAAGCACTTTGTCTCCGGGCTTCAGATCCTTGATGTCACGTCCCACACTCTCCACAAACCTGAAGGCCCCATTCGCGCAACTTTAGTGTTCCCATTAAGTTAGATGCCGTCTTAATGACATGCAACTGCAATGTGCAAGATTGTTTTAGCCCAATTACGAAGATTTCCAAACTCACCCTGCTCCTTCATGACCGAAAACGCGAGGAAATATTCGCTCCGGATCCTACAACGTCAAGCAGAACATACAAACGTCAGTGACATCCATGAAAGACAAATGTGCTAACGAACCCTTATCATCAGCAAGCAAAGTAAGTCCTGAACGCACAAGCAGTCAGTGAATCTTCGAAAAAGAAGGATCTACTAAGTGGTCCAGGTTCTCCTCCGATGCCCTGGCTATTGGCTATGATCCATACCCTATGCGCAGTTAGCTATCTGCTCTTAACACTAGAGTAAGGTAAGGGGCTTCAAATTTTGTTTACAAGAGCACTAATTTAGACGTATATTCTTTCCTTAATACTGGCTGTATGTCACATACCAGCTCTTGGTTAAAGTGGAGGAAGATAAATGGTAGCATGTCCACGCCATTGACGATTGCAGTGACCGTGCCCAATTCCTCAATTGCGACCACATTAGTATCGGCCATGTTTACAGCCGCTTTGAAACGCAGGTTTTAGGGTTCTAATCAAATGCTTTCAACTAGTTAGTTTTACTTTTTATTTGCGTCTAATTCAATCTGCAAATCGGTGGAAGAAGCGAATAAGGAGACCCACCTGCCCCGCCATGTAATACAGATCGGTATGACATATCGCACCATTCGTAATCTTAATGCGCACTTCGGAAGGCCCGGGCGGAGCAACATGGATGTCCTCCACCGTCAGCGGCTTGTTAGCCTCATACGCCACTGCAGCTGCACATTTCAAGCAACGCAGTCACCGACCCAGAAACCCAATCACCATGTCAACACTCACCAACTCCCACATTACAACACAGAAAAATTGACCTCACTTCATCTACTCTCATTACCTATCAACTCCACCACCGAACTCACAAACCAAAACGCAGCAGCACCTAGTACTCACGATCTACCCAAAATTGAAACATCGAGCAATGCATCGTCACTTCAACCACATTAAAGAAACCTAAGCACTACCTAAGTATGATATCATGAAACAACCCAGTGCAGCAATTTGACACTCACCTTTGCATGTGATGACCTCTCCAGCAGTGGCAGCGAATGTGGCAGCCAAGGTGGCCATGTCGATTGCCATTATAATCTAGACAGATGATCCTTGATGCATGCAAGCAAGCAATGCTGCAATTAAGCAAAGGTGAAAACTGAGAATGATTTATGATGAGTTAATTTCTTCAAGAGGAGATGGAAGTTGATATAGAAGCAGATTCAGTGAAACAGGCAGTGCATGCAGTGGGAACTTTGGGCCTCCATGCAGAGAGCGTGAAAATATCCCACGCAGCTTCGCCATGCCGCGTTGCCCTTCCTGACTCATCATCTACTTCATCGTCATCATCGAGACAAGTAAGGTCCCTGGACGGATCGACGAGTCACGGCGACTGGGATGGTGAGCCCAGTGCATATATGCATTTTCAAATGATCTGATCGAGTCATGGAGCTTGTGAATTGCCGTTTTTGCTCTGACGACTGACAAGTGAGTGTACATAGCAACGAGATGTTGGCAGTGGATCACTGGGGCACTGCCATTAGGATATGTGTTGTGCAGTGTGCACTGTGCAGTTTGCAGGCTTGCAGCACCTCCCTCAAGCCTTGTTGCTGTTGCATCCCATTGCCTTCGCCTTGCTTGGTTGTGGAAGCGCCCAGTCTGCCCCTTGCGAATGATGGATAATCAACGGATTGAGACACGTTCCGCTGCAATAGAACGTCTGTCAAACTGCTCTCCCCTTGGGCGATTTCAGAATAGGTCCTGCCTGTCTCCACCCAAAAAAAAAAAAAAAAAAAAAAAAAAAAAAAAAAAAACTTTTTTTATAAGCTGATTATTTGTTGAATGACAGTTTGGTTAACAGAACCCACCTGTTGGCCAGGCTACGTTGTTTATAGAGCGTGCATGAGAAGCATCTGGCTTTCTCTTCTTTGGCTCCACTAACAATGCCTACCACACCAGCAACATTCCTTCTTCAGCATTTCAAATCTGAACAATAAGTCGCCTCAGTAGATGTCCTGCAATGTCAACTTTCTGCATATTGAAGGCCTCGTGTAATAGGTGACAAGCAAGAAGTAAAGTTCCATCAGCAGTGTCACGGGTGCTGGCCCTGTGAACTGGTAATCGCAGTGTCCCACGTTGCAAAGCAATGACTTGAGCACTTTTTAATATGAGCCATTATCCATGTTTATTCATCTGGATCATTATGTATTAACTGTGACTGTGATGAGAAAATGATTGCCAAGCGAATATAGGTTCACCGATTCACTTACAACAGGGGCCCTTTCAGCCAACCCAAGTAATGAAAACATAGCAGTAAATGACAGCTTTACATCTTGCAAAAAGTTGCCAATCTAGCAACTTTACACCTCAAGATTAAGGACTTCATCTTGCAATTGGTTGTAACCATACATAGAATCTATTCACCTGGCCAGCCACCACCTTGGCACTATAAGAAATCATTCAAAAGACCTATAAATTGAGGGCCCTCTCAGCAACCAAATCTTTCTAACGTGGTTGTCCTTATTGAAGTGTAAAGCAACTGTGCCATGAGTGTGATAGGGGTGTTCATATTCTTTGGATTGAAGTTTTAGATGGGAACAAATAGGACAGTTTAGCTCCTGCTGGATATGTGTGAATGCTGCGATTCAGTGTCGCAATGTTCATCGTTTAGTTCAAGTCCTGATGTCTTTAGAGTTTATCTCGTCGAAATAAGTGTGGCTGAATTCTGTTGTGGACTAATCCTCTGATTCCCAT
Source organism: Ceratodon purpureus (assembly GCA_014871385.1). NCBI lineage: Eukaryota > Viridiplantae > Streptophyta > Bryopsida > Pseudoditrichales > Ditrichaceae > Ceratodon > Ceratodon purpureus. The sequence continues at coordinate 20,064,262 of CM026422.1, forward strand.
TTCTAAGCCTCAGACTTGATCAAGACTGCTATACTTTATATTGCTAGTCAAAGTCGCCAGCAGCGAAGATGGATCCATCCTTCTTGAAAATTTGGTTTTTTCTTTTGCTTTCCTCGTCAGGCCATACTTCTGTGGGTCGGTTGGCCGGTACCGACAGGCATTCACCGACTTTGTTTTCATCGTCGAAAATGGAGAATGCAGCTGGGCACAAATGAATCATGTTTTCTCAGGATTGACTCGATTCCTAACTTAACACTGATTCGACATGAATTTGGAGATCAATATCCGAAGCAACCACATCAGCAAGGGAAAATGGAGGGAGGGGTTCTGTGGTAATGATGCTTACCTGCTACAACCTTCTCCATTTCCACCAATCCCACTTTGTCACGGAGGTAGTCGAGGAAGAAAGATGGCACGCCACTAAAAAGTGGTGTCTCCACGAACTCAGGACAGAGCGCATTCACCCGAATCCCCATCCCCACCGTAGCGAGTGACCTCGTAAACATGGCCACTCCAGCTGTATGTCCAACACTTAGGTCATGTCAGAGGGACACAGAACCAGCTGCCATTTTCAGGAAAGTCTTGTAAATCCAGAACCTCACAAGTTATTTATAGAATAGTTCTGCAACGGGAGATAAACAATGTGTAGATATCCACCTTTGCTTGTAGCGTAAATAGGGTCATTCAGAGATGGAACGTAGGCGTATACTGAACTGATATTCAATATGAGACCTCCATGGTCTTTCATAGCTTGAATCTGAGCGGCAGGAAATGAGGTAGACATGATTAGCTCGTCCAGACAAAACTCAATTTCAGTGCACTAAATGAGGGACGATACGAACCACGCGTGAACCTAAAATGGGAGCTGAGATTTACTGCTTTGCAGGTGCCGTTAATGACGGCAACAAGATTGAGATCAATCACTTTGCGCCAGGCTTCTTCATGTTCATGGAAGGGCTGTGCACCCGTGAGAATACCGGCGCTGTTAATGCATATGTGAAGCCGCCCGAATACATCGTGGTGGCGGGTGAACGCGGCGGCTAGCTCATCTAGATCACAGACAACAACCACTCAGCTATTATCCTCTAGGGTTTACACCAAACTCAGAAGTGTGAGGGAGTAGAGTACTTGTGAGAATGAACTTCACACTTACCACTCTTGGTTACATCACATCGTATAAAGATTGCGGATGGAGAGCTTGGCTTGTAAGATAACCTTGCATGCTCCTCTTCCACCAAACGCACGGCTTCCTCTCCTTGATCGGAATTCAAATCCAGTATCGTTACATGCACTCCCCTGCATGCTAGAGCTACAGCTAGTGCTCTTCCTACAGGCATCAGTGACAATATGAAACATACACAAGTTTTTGGAAAGGTTTCTGTTACACAAACGCCCTAGGGCATGGCCAAAACCACCCCATATCTAAGACGAGTTCAGAAATGTTTTCTGAACATCACATGAACTAGGCTTAATCAGTCCAGGGCCAGAGAATGCAAACAAAGTACCGATGCCACTCGCGCCTCCGGTGATGAACGCAGATTGGCCCTGCTCTACCGTCATGTTGGAAGCTTTTCTTCACCTTGCCTGCTCGTACAATACCAGTGCAAGAGCAACGAAACACCACAACATGAGTTGTCTACAGAGAATCTCACACACCCAAATTCCAGTATTTCATTCTGCATCAAACTGAAAGCACATCATTCCGGAGCTCCAAAATGAATTCCATCATAATGAATCTCTACCTCACCTGCTCACACAAGCTGCCACAGATCGAGAGCAGGTCAAATTCCAGTTCAGAGACTCGATTTCTGCTACAATTTGATTCTGTTAAGTGGCTCTGCTCATGTGCAGATGGAATTTCTAAGAGAGAGATGAAGAGTAGATCGTTACTGTACTAGGTAAGTCGACGAGAACTTGGTCGCACGTGTTTGATGAGTTCTATTAACTCCTTAGAACTGCAGCTCACGTCGCGAGTACACCTATTACAGGTTCACCAAGTAGCAGTAGCTAGAAGCAGTGAATGATAATCGAGGTTGCAGAGCTGATTTATAATACCTGTCTCGGCGAGGTCAAAGATCTACCTCGCATGTTCCTATCCACCCCGTGATCCTCGAGCTGTATTGAGAGCTTCGTGGATGGCTTCGGTGTGATCATGCCCAGAAATGAGGATCATGACGACGTCCTCAGTCCTGACCCATTTTAAGGCTTCCGGCAATCTTACTCGGGTAGAAAATACAGACATCGCCTGAACTTCGCCGAACACATCTTCTCATTTATTCAAAGATCCCTTCAACTTGTAATATCGTCGATGAATGGGCGGGGTGTAGGTAGAATGTGGGCGGCAGTACTTATCTGCACTTGCATTGATCAGTATGTTGTCAAAGTACTTGTCGTGAAGAAAGTACACGGTGCCCTTATCGTGTTGAGATCAAATCGTGAATTGCCGGGTGCCTCAATCGAAATATCTGTCAAGAGTTGAAATATCTGTCAAGGTCGTCGATGTAAGCATGTGCGTTAGTTCCTATGCCATCCTGTGTGCTCATGAGCTTCGAACAGCGACGACGAGTGTGTTCGTTCCAGGCAGTGAGGGTGGCTAGTTTTGTCAAAGCTTGTGACTGATCGTCATCGTCATCGTCATGGCAGGCGCTGCAAAGTCGTGCTGCAATTTAGCATGAGTTGATTTAAATGATTTTAAACTTCTGTATCAAAGGTGTAGAGTGCTTTATGCTTTAGACACTGCCCATTTCTTCACATCTGTAATGGAGTTCTCTGTATTGCGAATTTGACTCTCAGTTGTAAAACATGGCAAATTTCACTATTTTAGAACTACAGAAGCTTAGTGTAGATATGAATGGTGGGCTTAATAGACTTTAATATCTTGAGCAACTAGGAAGTGCCAGAAAAGGTTAAAACTGCTTCTTACAACACTCTCACAGTTCACTATAATTTGGAATTAATATTATTGTGTTTTATGTTAACAAAATTAGCAATTTTTGGTTTTATTATTATATTTATACATCTATCATTTGACAATGGTCAAGCACTTGGAGGACATATGAAATTATGAATGGTCACCCTGAAGGTGTTCTTTAATTTTGATATTATCAGAGCATGTTGTTCTTTTTATTTATTTCTAAATTTCATTCTAAATATTGAGTTGCTAATTTGTGTTTAGTGATTATTTATATATTTTAATGATTGGTTTGATTCTTCTGATTACCATAAATATATGTATATAGCACTTAGGTTTGGTGAGAAGATGAAAAAGTTTGAGATACTATATTTGGAGACAGTGAAGAAAGAATTATTTAGTACTATCAATCCAAGATCAAGGTATGTGTTATATTTTGGTTTGTTCACATATCCTGAGAAGTTTTGGCGTTGTTAAAGAAACTATGAACTGCATCATCTTTTTTCGTTTAACCCCTAAAGTTCTGAGGGTATTTTTCAAAGAAAGGTGAATTCTGCAAACTTGGGGTCTTTTTTAGTACATCTAACCGTAAGATCTTGTAGCTAACTTCTATTTCTACATGTCCACCAAATCTCACACACTCATTCCTCACAAATTGCAAGATCGTAACATTCAAAGTTGAAAAACATGTTTTTTTTTCCCTGCGAAAAAAGGGGACAGCAGAGTTTTGAAGGCCCAAAAAACCATTTTTAAAAGTAAATCAAGGATGAGTCTCTGTTCCTAAGTGAGTTAGGTACATGTCCAAAAAATATCATATTCAAAAAAGTTGTGGAAGGTTGCCAAAAAAATCATTTTCCGCTAGGGGTATGCTGAAATTCACAAACAAAGGCCATTTTTTGACAATAAAAATAGCATATGAAAAATTCTTGGATTGAAAATCCGATCACCGATAACATGCTCTACTGCTTTAACTATACATAGAAATTTTTATTTTTGAAAAATATCAAAATCACAATTTTTGGTGGAACTTCAAAGTTTTAGTCTTAGTGCACATTTTGGTAATTTTGCGCAGTTTTGGGCAGAATTTGCTACATTCGTAGTGGTTGAGAGCTTGCCCAAAGTTTGGCTAAATGCAGCTTTTGACACTCAAAACCCCGTAACTTTTTTTCAGTATGTTCAAAAAAAAAAAAAAAAAAAAAAAAAAAAAAAATCTACACAAACCTCTTCAAAATGCCTACCTACATTATTTTTTTTAAAGATTTACGAATTAAATTGGAATTCTACGAACCTGCCCAAATTTTTAAAAAGCCCATTCCACGACAATTGTCGTTTGGAGGTTAAAGTATTCATAGATTTTGGTGTTATTAATCCCTAAAGGCCCTTGGTGTTTTTGGAGCCAAAAGTGCCAAAAACATATCCCTATTGATAAAAACTTACTTATTTCTAAATTTAAACATGATATTGAATACCGTACCTTACTAGCAGATTCGGCACTTGTTTGCCTAATAATTAATTAAAGTGCAAAAAATGGTTAGGCACCTCAAAAAATGATATCCAAAAGGTTAGGCACTTATGAATCTTAATTAAATATGAATTAGGCACTCATCCAACATCTAAGGCATAGAATGCTCAGTTACTTATACACGAGGAATGGAGTTATATTCAACAATGCATGTGGGATATGTGAACTTTGAGTTGAAACAACTAGTTAGTCTTCATTTTAATAACAAGCATAGCTTTTGCAAAAAGTCTCCAAATGACACATAATTTGTTGGAGGTGAAAGATAGCATAATCTCCACGTATGCTGCCAGGACCGGCCGTGCGCTCCGCACCCCTCTTTCATCGCCAGCGCTCTCTTTCCAGGTAAAATGGACTCACTCGCTCCCGCGCACTTTCCATCCGGACTGGCAAGACATCTGGCGTTCGGACAGACCCCGCAAAGAAGCTGGCTTCGTGTGGAGTTTGTATCACAAAGCCATTGCTGTCAACCAGTGGCGCCACCAGGGGCAATCAGCCGTCTCCAATTTGTGTACCTGCTGTACGCCGGGCCTTCCGGAGACCATCCCCCACTGCTTCTACGAATGCGATCCTGCTACTTCAGCCTGGGACTTCGGAGCCGCACTATTGTATCAGGCCGCTGGCATCCCTTCCTCTCACCCTTTTTACACCCGCCTTACATGGCAGCAGTGTCTCCTCCGTGCCCCGCTGCCAGGCCATTTGGAACGAGTCGCGGGCACCTGGTCGCTGATGAGAGGCGCCATCCTCTGGAGCATCTGGATTCGGCGTAACGCTGCGGTGTTTTCTAATTCCCATTGGCCATCCGCGGTCCTCCTCAACAGGACGTGGGAAGCTATTCTTGATCTTCCCCGTGCGGCCCACGCGCTTATCCTTTGGTGTCAAGAACATCAGCCTGCAGGTCTCCCCCGCAAAGTGGAAAATTTCGGCCTCACATGGCGTCACAACGACACCTTCTTCTTCGAGGAAGACGAGGATTTCCGCTGGCGTTTCGCAAGACCTGTGTGTGCACCTTTCTAGCGACAACAATGCTCTCCGTTCTCCTATTTTAGGTCTTCTTGATGGTTCCTCCTTCTCTCTCTTTCCCGGCCACCTTGGCCGGTTACAGGTTCCTTAGGTTTTCAGGTCCAGGTTATTTATCACGTATCAAAACACATAAAGAGGTCCTCGCCAGCCAAGTTCTGCTTGGCTCGGTTTTGCAGGTTGTTGCCTTTTCACTTTTTAATGAAATTTTAACACCTTGTTTCCAAAAAAAAAAAAAAAAAAAAAAAAAAAAAAAGATAGCATAATTTTAAAGCTTTTCTTAGACCAAAATATTTTCGAAAAAGTTGATTTTCTATGCACAATTGAGCTTTAAAAAAACTGTTTGGAACACATTTTGATACATGGACCTTTACGTGCTGTTTTGTCCATATCTTTTGCATGAAAACTTTTTTTGACATAAATCTTGTTGGAGATGGAAGAAGGCTTGGTTACTCAACTTTTCTTAGTTCATCACATTTTCAAATAACTTCATCTTCTATGCTCAATCACACTCCAAAAATCTGTGTACAACACATTTCGAAAACCCCACCTAGAGTCTTGCTACTTCTTAACCCATATTCTTTGTAGAGTAGTGTAAGTGGGCTTGATTACAAAAGGAGCACCTTCACCCCCATTTCAAAAGAAGCATCAAAGTGAGATATAATCTACAGAAGGGTAGATTTTTCTCAATTTTAGGCAATGATGAATTTTAAATTTCATACTATTAGGCAAAAGTTGTCCATAATTTCCAAAAACTTTAGGCATTAATTTTTAGAATTAATTTCTGCCGAATCTGCTAGTAAGGTACGGTATACAACTGTAGGATCTTGTACTTACCTTATTCAAAAAAGTGTACACAAAATTTGAGCACAATCCACCGTACAAATTGCAAGAGTATAACTTTTGAAGTCACTGTAAAAGTTTTTTTGACACTGACCCTTGAGTATACCTAAGTTTTGATGCCCAAAAACTATACTTTGCAAACACATTTTATACATGAAGGATCATCAATTCCTTTAGGTATGGAAGTTAGGTGTAAGCACACAAAGTTTGAGCCTCATACGGGCTTGAAAAGGCAAAAAAATCCTTGATTTTGTGAAAGAGAGTGTGCTGAAATTGCCTTAGAGTCACCAAAATTAAAACACCAAAATTAAAACACCAAAATTAAAACAGCTTAGAGGGAAGTTAAAATGGTCCAATTGGAAATCCAATTGGTGGATATGTTGAAGTCAATGAAGGAAAGAACCACAAAAATTTCAATGCAACCGGAGTAGATCTCAAATTTCTAGAATTTATGAAAATTGTAAATTGTATATTTCCCTTTTATTTTAAAGGGCAATTTTGGTAAAATGGGGTCCTGTGGATGGACCCCCTGCCACGTCATAGATAATGGATGAAAATTGAGTTTGGATGAAAATAAATATTGGATGAAATATTTTATATGGATGAAAAATGGATTTTGGATGAAAACTAAGCTTTGGATGATAATTGTCATTTAGATGAAAAATATCAGCAACCGCTTTAGATGGAAATTGTTAATTAGATGAGAATTTTCTCTTGGATGAAAACCGTCATAAATGTGTTTGGATGAAAAAAAAATTGGGCCCATTATTTTGCAAGGGTTCCACCCTTTGAAAATTTGTCTTGTCACATTCCGCCCTATTGAATGACGGGCAACTTGGGCAAAAAATGGGAGATTTTGATTGGTTATGGGCTGCCCGTATTTAGAGCAGATTCTTCTAAAATTCATAACTTTTGCATTGTTACTCTAAATGCTTTGAAATTTGTGTCATTGGAAAGCTACCGTTAAGACCTACATTGAGTAAAATCTCAGAAAATAATAAAATTCTGAAACCTTAGAATATCCTGCCCAGAAGTGTTGCGACCCGAATAGGGTTTTAAGGGCCTTTAGAGGTTAAATGAGTTGTAGTCTAGAAAAGATCTTTTCCATTGAATGCAATTTATAGCTTAAAGATATAAAAAAATACAAGGGCTTGAATCTCATATTCAAAACTCATTGATTTGAATTTGATATTGTAGAAAATTTGCGTCTGATTTTTCATTACAGCTCTACAACAACTTCAACCAACTACAAGATGTAAGTTTTTATTTTTAAATTAAAAAAATCTAATTTTGACATTTCCATTTAATTTAACACATCAAGAATTAATTACTTTACTTCCATTTATAAAATTATCAATTATTTTAAAAAAATTCTTTCTCTTTTTCAAACAATAACTAACATATCAAAACCCTAAACAAAAGATCTTTCTATGGTATATTGCTCCATCAACATCAAAAGATATATTCAAAGACAACATCTTCTAATTGTAGTTATTTATCTACCATAGTAAGGCAGTTCTCACCCTCCCTCGAAAAACCAAACTGGCCTGAAAATAGCAATGTTGGACCCTATACTTTCTGATGGGCGCATTCAGACATTTTTTTCAGGTGACCCACCACAAACCCATGCATTTGAATGTAACTGTGAAGAGATGACTAGTAAAGTGCAAGGAAAGGTTTCAACTGATATTGATTTCTGAGGGATTTGCCAACATACCCGGCCAAATCTATTTTAAACCAGTTTGGTTTTTCCAGGGAGGGTGAGAGTTCTAAGATTTTTAATTAATTCATGGTGAGAGAGTGTGATGCTTCTTGAGGTTTGTTTTTTTTTATGTGTTTCAGGGTAACGATGTGATATCATCCATACCACCTATTCAACCAACACCATTCATTCCACAGCCACAACAAGAAACGACTCCGTCTCAAGTATGGCCAGAGAATTCTCAACAATTCAGCTGGCCACAAACTTCAAATAATGACATCAACCTACAAACGCCCCTTAATGTGGGCTTCCCTGAGATGCCAACTCCACCCAACTATGTTGATACTAATACAACAGGAAATGACAACTACAGACCCCCATGGATGGTTCCATTCACCTCTGGGCACACACCACACACGCACAATACACCAGGTTCCATGCCTTCTGAAGACTTCTGTCGGAATTCAACATATGATTTATGTATTTCAACAAACTCACAAGCAAATTTGCATAGAGCTGTGTATATCAGCAAGGACTAAATTCAATCCCAGCTGTGCAGCAGTATCAGCCAGGCTTATGGCCTCCTCATGACATGCAAATGAATGATCCTTCAACTGCTCTACTCCAAGGTTCTTTTGAATCTGAAATGGATAATGAAGGTACGGCTACATTTCATGGTTCTAGAAAGAGGCCCCATCCTTCAAATGCCTCTGACATGGAAATGAACCAAATGTTCAGCCAATGGAGTGGAAACCCCACAAATCATACATTCTGACAAAAGCCACAGCTTTCCATCCTAATCTCACATTAGCTCACTATTGATGAGAAAACAAAAGGCTTTCAAAGCAGTGAAGAGATTTTCCAATCATATAATTACAAACCATGCAACTCAACCATAGACATTCACAAGCTCAAGAGTAAACATGGAGATTCTCTGTAATGTTGTTGGTTACAAACTTTATATATAATATACTCACATTGATCTAAATGTACTAGTTGAGTTGTTTCAACTTTCAAAACTTGGATTGCTCACCTTTGCTACAAATTCTCTACCCATGGTGTTGTTGCAGATGTGTTGAGCATCATGTTACTAATCTAGCCCTTTCTTCAAGTCAAGCGTCAATGGCTTAGCTCCACATCGGCGTTTCCAAAGCAAGACCTCCTCACTTGCACTACCTCTGGAAGCCATAGCCGTATGCTCCTCCTTGTTTTTTGTTTCATCAGGTTTGCCTGCTGCATCACTGGCTTGATCATGTGTATCGCACTCCATCTGCAACATCATGAGTGACTTGGCCAAGAATGTTCCGGTGTGAGTCCGCCCAGTTTTCATGTCCTTGAGTGTGGGAGCCGTCTTGGCAATGCTGGAGCATGCCGAGCTGAACCTGTTGAGATCGACGTGGAACTCAGTGCTTGAGTCGTTGCGTGGTTGTACGCTGGTTCCTCTCGCGCCGGCCAGAATCTGTCTCCATTTCGATGGCCGAGCTGGGGATGAGGGCGCAGACGATGACTCGAATCGTGGTAACGGCTTCTCGCGCTTCGATTTCAAGCTCCGAAGATCTCCTACCTCCACTGCTTTCGGTGGAGTTTTCGGTGGGGTTTTCGGTGGTGTTCGAGGCTTGTCCTTCTTAACCTAAGAAAGTACCCACGCAGTTGGAGTTGCTTTCAATTTTGCTTTCTTTGCTACACTATCTCTTATCTAGTGCGACGTTACTGTGAAGGTCACGAACTGATCAGAGCGGTAAAACCCGCGCTTTTAACGAGATGACTTAAGAAGCTTCAGTCGTTTTCCACTAAAATGCTGCAAGTTATGTCTCTAGTTTTGGATTCTCTGACGTATTTGCATGACACAGCGTGATCAAGATAGTTCCTGTCTAGTATTTGGTTACCCTTGCGGAGAGAAGGCACACCTACTTGTAGAAGAAGAGGGAGTACGGAAGGTGGCTGGAATTGCAAGTACCTGTCCAATGCAAGTGACCACAGGCGACGTTGGCTCATCGCCACTGTCCTCGCCAGCAGCACTGTCTAGAAACGCCGTTCGAGGCAACGAGTTCACAGGTTGCACTGTTGAAGCCCCTTGTCTATGTGGTCCCGCGACCGTGACCTGCAGCGCCGGTTGCACAATCTGCCAATCACACCACCACTGCAGTTCATCACTACTTGAACATTGTTTCGAGCTTACATCTTCCTAACAACACAATACTCACACTTGGTAACTCCCCAACACGAAGAGAGAAACCTCGACATTCCTTCGACTAATCCTGATCTCAAATTAACCCCGAATCGAGACCAAGAAATTCAATATCGAAGACTGACCAGATTAATGGCGCCAGCTCGGAAGCACGCGAGCATGTGAGCACCGCCGCTGGAGCAATTCACTCTGTGATCTCTCCCTCTCCCACCTTCAAACTCGCTCCCATTCGAAGCCTTGCTCTTCCTGCTGTTAGTGTACGAAAACGCTTTGTTGTCGTAAGAAGTCCCGGGCTGCTCCATCTCCTCATCCGTCCACTCGTGATCCGGCGTCTCCTCTGGCAGTATACACGTGAAGCTCCATAGCCCCATCCTCGTCATGGCTCTAAACCACTCAATACTACCCCCACACTTCCCTCCTCAGGAACACTCCCACTAAAAACCTCACCTCAAAACTCCCGAACTATTCCACCACCCAAAAGTCGACCTTCCAGATTCCTCCGCTCCCGAATGCATGCATCTAAACGGTTGCGTGAAAGAACCCAGCCCCTCCAACGAAGGAAGACCAATTCTGACCCAAACAAAACTCTACCAACCCCGCCTGACCTCACCTAGAAAACAAATCCAGTCAACAAAAGACTCGACAACAACGATAAACCATCAACCAACATTCCGACATGATTTACACTCAGTGTCCCCACATTCCTATCAATCACAAGAACACTCCAAAACCTCTAAACTGAATATTTCCAGCCTGTAGCACACCATTGACCCTCTCCACGCAACCACAGCAGCCAACTCAGGACGCGATCATGAGCTGCAGGAAGAAGCTGGCACTGCACATGGGATGAGAGACAGACCAGACAACTGGTCACTGAGGGATGAGTAGCAGTACTACTACTAGTTAGAAACTACTGATCGATCAGCTTGACCAGGCTGCCAATTCTCTGCACATGATGGCCATATTGGACGCTGCTGCTGCTGCAGACTCCAGAGATATGTGATTCGGCTGATGTTGCTGCGCTCCGAAGATGATAATTCGATTTGGCCCAGGTGGTGGTATCATGCCAGTCAAGGGGACTTCAACGGCGGTCAAGGAAGGGACGGTGATCGAAGACTATTCGAGTTCACGGCATGTGAGGGCGTTGTACCGGGCATCTTGGGCGCGCAGGTGATTAATCGAAGTGCCGTGGCATGGGATTAGTGCTAATCTCGATCTCGGATTCTGGGAGACGCACACTTGTTCTGTTGAGGCACAGATTCCCATCCTGGTCAGTTTTAAGCAGATTGAAGCACAGAACGCCTCCTTCTAAATACAACAGTGGCCTGTCACGTATGGAGGCATGTGTTGGGGATAACTTTGGCAGTCGCCCATTTTGTTTCCATTTTTGCGTTAGTATTCTTTTTTCCTCAAATAAGACCGCCGACTTGTATGCAACTGAAATCAGTTTTTAGAATTTTGGTTATTTCTTAGGAAATTTTTAATTTGATGGAGTGATTATTTTTTTCTCTTTGGTAATATTCAGGATTATTTAAAAATCCACGTTCATCGTTCGTGCTTAGTGTCCTAACTTGGCCTCTGTTAATTGGGATTAGTGGGAGGTGATTAGTGGACTGTGGGTCAGGTATTCACATGAGTTGTGAGCTGGTGTGTGCTGGTGTGAGCTGCACAGCTTTTCACTTGAGATAGGAAAAGGGAGGACTTGGTGTTATTGAATGATTGTGTGAAGTGACAGACAAAACAGACAGAGCTTGGGAACTAAAGGAGAGGGTGTGTGGTCAGCCCATAAAGCGATGGGATTTTACTTTCAAAGTTCACCATTCAAGGTGATTGGGTCAATGCAATAAACACGAATCAGGGGATGCAAGGATATTTGAGTTGGTGTGGTGGTCTTCTAGCCCCTCGCATTGTTTGAACTTTGACCATAAGTTACCAGGTCATAAGATCATATTGCAATGATTTAGCAGACCAGGCCAAAATCACTGCATGAATTTGGTTCAAGTTGCCAATCTTGACCTAGAATGAAGATGGCTGATAGAGATTTCTTTTTAAAAATTGAAGTAGTTTAAGCTCCATTAATGGATCCAAACATCAACCAGATTCATTGAGGTCTGTTAGCAATGCAAGATCATCCAATGACAGTTCACAGACCTCACATGGATGTATTTAATTTGTCAATTTGATGGTACATTTGCCATGCATTTTAAGTGAATTATTTTATAGGAAGCATTGACTGGTTGTTGGTACCCATCACGTATTGTGGACATTGACATGAGTTGATACCTTAGTCAAATCACAACCAAATTGGTGTTACTGTACCATGAAATGAAGACGAGCACATGTAGTGCACGGAGCTTAGAACATTAGATCACCTAACATACTATACTGTGACAGTAGTTTGGCTGGTTTTTATCATTTTGGTGTATTTTTTTAATTCTAAATTTGTCTATCCAATCGTTGGTTATTTACGTTTGAATTACTGCAGCACACTGTGACAACAAGCCACATCCTGAGGTGTAAACTATTTTAAAAGGAAATTCTTTATTGCTATATTAATTCCAAATACATGCCTACAACATCTTTGAGCCATGCCATTACACATACACAGTATACCACTGCTGTATCAGGCCTAAACTTTAGGCTCTCTTCAACCACCAGCATAGAAATACCAGACACTGAAAATAAGGAGATTTGAACATTGGAAGTAAAATTGTATCTTAGGAATTAATTTATTCTATAGAGAAAAGAAGAAATTGTGAAAAGTAAAAAAAAAATATACTTTTATCCCATGTAGATTTGTTTTTTAAAATTTCTAAATCAGAAGTATCTCAATCCATTTAGTGGTTGCATAGGTTTATCTTAAATCGTTACTAGGACTATTGTCAAGTCAGTATTTTGAGTGATCCTCTATTCTAGCTAAATTAAAGAAAATACAAGAAATCGATTCATCAACACTAATCTCCAAAAAACTATTTACGGTCATACTTTTAAATTAATCAATGTCAATGTAATGCACAACTTCTAGGGGGAGTAGATCTCTACTTCCATACCTTTATCCTGTGAGCTTTGGATTAGGGGTAAATCGAAGAAACACTTAATTCATGTCGGTCCCCTCCGGAGACCAAAGTTTCTTTCTCTCTAATGCACAACTTTTTAACAACTTCTGAGCCTTCACGGTTTATGGTATCCTCAGGTTATTCAGTGTAATATTGATCTATGACAGGAGAAGGAAAAACGGTAGTGGGCTCTAAAAATTCGAGAATCCTGTAAGAGTGTCAACTATGGCCTGAGTCTGCTTTATTTTTCATCAGATACTTTGTTGAATAGCAAAACCCTTTTGTGTTTCAGCACAGTAGTTGACAAGGTAGGCTGACAGCCTTTGCGTGTATTGTACACTGCAAAAAGAAACACAGTAACCAGTGGGTAGGGTAAATTAATCAGAGCATCTTGTGTTGTTGAGCTGGGCCATCTGCCCAGGACAGAAGTTGAGATTTTGAATTAACACAGATATACTGGAGAAATGTATGATATCCTGTAACCAAACACAAACTTATACGCATAACGTCAGGATTTTGTAGATGTCATTTGGGTGATGGAAACAACCATACAAAATAAATACTCAAAATAAATACTCATAACTTTGTTTTTTTCAAGTGATCTGCCAACTTTTTAGTACCACCTTGTCTATTACCTACTAACTTTTATAGTGGCATTCATGGACAATATGCTACATTGTGCTGGGCTATAGCCTATGCTCCATACAAATACCAACAACTACTTTTCAGCCCTTTGTGACAATTGGGAGCCAAAGTGGAACATGTGCTTATAAATAAAAATGAAATGAGATCATCCAAAAGTATCAGGGTAGTACAAAGAGTATGGGGCCTAAAACTTTTCTTACTAGCTTCTGTTCATTCCTTAACCCCCAAATGCTTGAGCCTATGACCATGGAAATAGACTTTGACTTTGGATGCACAATTTTGCTACAATAAATAACATAAAATATGAATTTTTGATTAAACATAGCTAGATAAACATGTTATCTATAAGCAATAATTTTATCAAAATAAATGGTTTCATTATGTAATTAATATAAATTTTCAAATCAAAACAAACAAAGAAATTCATATCAAATATAGGTTATACTAAAAAATTACCGAATATTTACCATAGATGTATATGACAACGAAGAACCTTATACTAGTTACCGTGCTCAGATATTATTTATTAATTCAAAAATATGATGAAAAACATAAAACCGTGGAAAATCAAGTAGTAGCCACGGTTATACCCCTTCATCTTATACCAGCTATAAATCATTCAATTTTAGGTATTTTTAAAAATTTTAAATTTGACTGGAAAATAGATTTGTCAAACTACATTTCATTAGTTTACCTTGATTGCAAAAAAGATCATTCCGATAGTTAAAATTGTGTTTCATCTGTCTATATAAAGAAATTTTTGGATACACACACGGTATTGATGTTTTGGACTTCAAGGAGGCACCAAAATTCATGAAATTATTATTTTGAGAATTCATTAATGAGATTAGATAGATTTCTCACAACTTTACCACATGAAAAAAAATTGGATGAAAAATTGTGATTTGGATGACAGTTATAGAACCTGGAAAAATGAAATCGGCCAGTTTTTGGTCATTTAGGCGTTTAGGGGTTAAGTACTTTGCTAATGAATTTGCCAATAAGCTCTTCATTGTACTGTTCAATGTATAATGTACCATAAGAGCATCAACACCGTGGACCTCAACGGTCACAACAACCGCCTCTACATTGGCCTTGGGAAGGCGCCGCTCCCCACTGTGAGCCGTTCAATGGTGCTGCGGAGGCAGGCCATGGTCCTCGAAGGCTCGAAGAGACCAACCTGGCAGGTTACCGTGAGACCACTTCTTCACATGGCACCTTGGATCTTGCAGGTGTTGATATTTTTGACTTATTCTGTCATGGTTGGAAAAACGAGGAGGAGGCCTCATCCTAGAGTTGCATAGGAGGGTGGTCCAGTGCTTCCGGAGCGAAAGGGAAGGTCTCTATGCGTGAGGAGGAGTATTAGTTGTCTCTCTCGGTGTTGCATGTGTTGCAAGGATCGCATTGTTGGGAATCAACAAAGAGTTGGAGTCTTCTGGGAGCGCGTCTCGGAGTACTATGATGACAATAGGCCTACTGCTTTGAGGTCGTAGAGATATTTAAAAATGAAGTGGGGCAATGTGAAGTACGACGTGAGCACGTGGATTGGTGTATACTCCTAAGTGCTGAAATTGGCTAGGAGCGGTTCAAGCGTTGTAAACAATTTGAAGAGAGCCTACAACTTGTATTGATAGAAGGATGCAAAAGGTGGGGACAACCCCAGATGAGCACTTGGATGGTCGCAGGAGAAGCCACCGACACCAACTCAGTCACAAGGGGAGAGCAGTGAGCAAGGGACGCCGGAACTGGGAACTGAAGGGTCCATGGGAGATGAAGGGACCACAGATACGAAGGTCATGGAAGGCACACGTCAATTCAAGGGAAGGCCGGGCAGGATAAAGGCTGCGAAGGATGAGCAATTTCGGGCAAAGCTCAAGGAAGGAGGCCTGTATGGACAAGCAGCAGCCATAGACAAGATGGCGGAGTCGTAGATGCTCAAGGTTGTCAGACTTGCTGATCAGAACCTTCTCTTCCTCATGACGTCTAATGATTCGACGTTGGTGAATGGAGAGGCCAAAGAGTATGTGCAACTTTGGAGAGTTGAAGAACAGAAGAAGCTCAAGCAGAGAATGGTCCAAAAAGAAGAAGCGAAGCAGGAGCTCCTAAGAGAAATTGAGAGGGTGAGAAAAAATCAGGTGCATGAGGGGTACATGTAGGCGCAGAGGGGGCGGAGCCACAACCTGAGGCAGATCAAAACGAGGAGGGAGGCCAGCAGCATACGTGGGAGCAATGAGAGTTTGGATTGCCGGAGCAGGGAGCATCACCTAAGGTCACCACAACGGAGCTCGGCTTTGACGTTAACAGGGGCGGGGGGCGCAGACACGGGGAAGGGGGGCGGCGGGGTGGGACTCGCAGCAATGGGGAACGTGGGGTCCACTGCAATGGAGGGCGAGCGGGGGTCACATTCTAGGGATTGGAGAAGGGCTGCAATGGAGGGGGGGGGATATGGCGGGATCATGAGGGATTTGGCAGGATCAGGAGGGATTTGGCGGGATTGAGGGAACATAGTGGGAACGGAGGAAGGATGGGGGAACAAGAACACGCTGATGGACGGTATGCGAGGTTATGGGGGGGTCATGCATGGCTATAGGAGGCGGAGGGACTTTGAACAGCAAAGAACAAGTTTAGGAGGGACGGAGGCTGAGACTGTGGGGGGAGGAAGACTGTAAGGAGGTTGGGATTTTGGGGAATTATAGACAAAATCGTGTAGAAAGAGGGGTTGAGTGGCATCATGTAGTGCATGTTGATAGTCACCAACTCACTACTTGGGCTACTCATTGGAATTTCCAATCTCAAGACATGTTACAATTAATTGACATTTCAGAGACAATTGACTTGGATACACATATTGGTGTTAATGTAGGATTGAGTTTCCATGGGCATCGATATTGATAACATACTCTAGCCATGTGTGTTGGTGCCTTTTAAAGCCTACAAATTTTCAATCAAATCACCTCTCAAATTATGATGCAAGTCTTCATTTTCTATCTTTATTGTGTAATTCATAAGCGCTTCAAATGACAAGCTTCTACGCAATGGCACATTCTCATGAACTAGGCCAGAAATAATGTTTTCGAGCCCCGGAACATCATGTTCATCCTCCAAAATCATGTTGTGGAGAATGCAACATGCAAATATGATGTCCAAAATTGTGTCCATGCTCCTTTGGCGACATGGATTCCGAATGATGCTAAGACGTGCTTGCAACACCCAAAAGTACCGCTCAACATCTTTGCAGCACGCCTCTTGTCTTTTTGAAAAGTGTTTGTGTTTCTCATCACCGGGCTCATAGATGCTTTGAACAAAGCAACTCCATTGTGGATATATTCCATCCGCCAACAAGTAGTACCAGTTGTACTCTTTCCCATTCACCTCAAAGGTGAAGTCACTAGCCTTGCTAGTGAGCATATTATGGATCAAGGGAGAGCGGTTAAGCACATTGAGGTCATAATTTGCATATATTTTTTAATTTGCCGGCCTCAATTTATATGCGAGAATTGCAAACTTTGATCAATACCGACCTCCAAAATAATTGATCGCTTTTCCTTTCTATAACCAAAGTCTCCATGCCGTGCTACTGGACAATTTTTCCATTCATAATGCAAGCAATCCAATGCTCCAAATATACCAGGAAAACTACAAGCCGCATTGATTGCCAATTATTGCTTGAAATCAACTCTAGTGGGTTGTTGGAGATGTTGCTCTCTAAACTCACAGCTGCTAGCTGAACAAAACACTTCATGCACTCCATAGTGGTTGACTCACTTGTCTGACAGTAGTCATCCATAGCATCTTGCACAAGCACCCAAAGAGAGTATCCGTAGTGCGGCCATCATCTTTTGGCGAGAAGATAACTCTACTAAACCGCACGCATCTCTCTTCTAAACAAAATATGGATCATAAACACAAATCCTCTCTAAAATGGTAAGAAACAATGATCTCCTCATGTGGAATTGCTACCGAAAAAATGTAGGATCCCACATGGCTCATCACAAAAATAATCTAGGTGCATTTGCTCATCTATGATCACTCTAGCCGTCTTAATGTTCTTGGCTTTTTTACACTTGACCATCCAATACCACTCTTTGGTGGTGGTAACTCCTCATGAACGGTGCTCTTTAACTAATCCAAAGCCATGGGAATGCTAATGTCATCATCTTCATTGTCCTCAAGAAAAGTTGCACGTGCATTTGCTAATCTAGTTTTCTAAGCTTCCATTGCAAAACTACAATCAAAGGACTGTTGAAATCAATTCAAAATTGTGAGGGCAAGGGGAGGGCAAAGAGATGGGAGAGACAGATTTCAGTGCCCTGTTGGTTTGAGGAAGCAGCTTAAAGTGGGGAGTACGGGCTCAAAATGAACCAAAACGGGATGAGGGCGGGGACGAGGGCCGGCTTTGGGTGGGGGATGGGTTGGGCAGGCTGCTGACTGGGCTCGATTAAGAGACGACAAAGCATTGACCACCGGTGGCGTTGAGAGCACAATTGGCGATGCTCTAAGCATCCTCTTCCATGAGATCCTTGAGAGACCTCCCTAACATCTGTTCAAAGGTGTTAAATTTTATGATTTTTTTTTTAAGATTAAACTGTCAAAATAAAAGGAGAAAATGACAATAGAAAAGTACATTAGCTGTAGAATAAGTAATTGCTGCCTAATTGGAAATTACTCCTATTTGGACATAATCGATGACAAGGGAGGCACATTACACATTTATCTATTAGGTAATCATTGTAACCTATTGGATCTCCACTAATAGAATTTCGTGGATAAATCTTTTCCTAATTACTCCACACTCATAGTTTCTCCAATTATTTAATTGAAGTTAGGAACTTAGTTTTATAAATAATATGCTTCAACATGGTTATCCAGTTGGTACACTCCTTTGCTGCATCAATTTGAACTCCAATTGGGTTGCTACTTTGCTTTAATTTACAAAGTTTACTTACTCACCAATGGTGATTACTTACAATTTCTTAACTATAATACAAATTGGTTTTTCACTTCCCTCTCTTTTCTCTAAATTATTACAATGATGCTCCACTCTATTAATTATTTCCAACTTGGTACTTTCCTTCACTTACTCTCTTCTTTGACTTCATAGTCTACTTCTTTCTTCTCAATTGTTTTTTCCAATAGGTTGTAAATATTATTCTCCCACATTCACAAGATCTTATTGATCTTTTCTCCACTCCATCTTCATTTAATCTTCTACAATGTTTCAATTTTTAATTAATCTATTACTAGTATTCAATCAATTCGGCACTGTTCACCTCATTACACCAATTACCGCACTGTTCACCTCACAATTCTCAAACATTCAATTACACATTCCTTTCTTTAACATCGGGTATTATTTTTCATTGGTAATCAATTACAATCAAGAAATTTCAAGTATCCACTTCTCTCTAATCATCTACACCTTTGACCATCACTCGACAGACAGTAACTGTGACCACATACAAATGAAAACAATGCATTGTATCACCACAACACCACACTCAAACAATTTTTTATTTTTTATTTTTATTTTTTAAATTTTTTTCCTTTTAAATCCTATTTTTTAATTTATGCTATCTCTAACCAAAATGCTACACTTGAAACTAGAAACCGAATTGCTACACTTTTAATTTCTTTGAAACAAAGCACCAAAAATCATCCATATTTGATACGGAATGACCTTAAACTACCAGATGACTAAAAAAAATAACCATTGGTTTTTGCCAGGGTGCCAAGGGGTTGGCAGTTCAATTCTTATCGGCTGTAAAATCTCACCTTTACCGAATGGAAACCCTGGCAATGGATTGCCAAAGCAAACCCCGGCAATGGATTGCCAAAGCAACTCATCAGCTTTTGCCGCGAATAGCTAAAAGTAATTTGTGTGTCACAAAAATATTAAAAAAATAAAAATCACCCATATTTCACATAAAGCAAAAATCATCTAATATCACCCAGACATCAACATGTTATCACCAAGAATATTCACATCCATATCACCTGAGTTTAAGAAAATCCGGAAAAATAAATCACAGGCTCCACAACCATCCCCCACACCAAAAGTTGACACTGTAGCATAACAAACACAATCATTTGCAAGGACAGTGTGAGCTCTGCATTCTGCCATCTCACTTCTGTTTGCAACTTGGGTCATCCATATCTTTTCCTGGCACCAAATTCACCGAGGGACAAGTGTCTCCTGCACCAAACTCGGAGGGAACCTCTTCGGTTTGTCACTCGGAGAAGCTGATCCCGCAAAACAAAAGTGAAAACAAAACAGGGTCAGATTGCTCAGAAACTCAGAAACTCAGACACTTCAAAGCTTCAGAGCTTCAGTCTGCAGGAGATCAAGTTGTTGGAGATTTGCAGCACTTGCAACGTGAATTGGGTAAGAGTTTCCTGATCTCAATCGATGGTGTTTCACGTTTTTTGTTTAGCTTAAGTTTTAGGTGTGTGAGGTTTTAATGATTGTGAGGTTTTAGGGTTTAGGAATTTGGGATTTAGGGTTATGGTAGCAGTGGTTTGGTTGCAATGTTGAATCTTATTGATCAGGGTTTTGATTAGGATGGTGGATGATAAGGATAGAGGAGATTATTGGATAATCTTTTGGATGGTATGTTATGTCATTGGAGTATGGAATTTATGGGAGAATTGAATTTGTGGTTGCTGGGGAAGGGTGTTTAAATCGAGGTTCTGGATGGCGATGTTGGTTATGGGATTGGGGTGTGGGTAGAATCGTATGATGGTAATGGGAGGTTGGGTGGTGAATCTCAGGTCTGCACAGGGCTTTGGAGAAGGGACCTGGGTGGATTTTTAGAGTGGTGAAGTGGGGCGTGTGGTTTCGTTGTGGGGTTGGTTTCCGATGCATTGGGAGGCGTTGGCATTGAGTGTAAGAGGCCATGCCGTCCGATGTGTTGACGAATCGTCACATGGCCAAGCTGGGCATGGCACCGCAACCTGTGTCATGGTCAGACGGGCCGCTTACCATTCAGGACGTGTCCAAGTTTTTCTCCGTTCCTATTGCTGAGGCTGCGCAGAAGCTTAGTGAGCAGCTTGACCTGATTCGCCTTTGAGATGATGATATGTTTGCCAAGCCATGAAAGCATGCAGATCCTGATGTCCTAGGGTATTCGTTCTATTCCTGGTACAACTATGCCAATGTCATTATGTTTTAGGTTTTCGGTAGCTTATTCGATCGGCCGTGTGAGTCGTTTTCGGTCTTTCAGATGGCCAGGCATTAAAAGTTAATATCAGAATGTTAGAAGTTTCTGGCGATTGATCTTTGTTCAAGGAACCACCCATCTTGAGTGTAACTTTTGCTGCATGAAGTTTCGCGTGATCGAACAGATATATGATGTTGAGGATTCTTCAGGGTTAAATGTAGACATGATTCTGTCAAACTTGTGAGATAGTGGGATAGTGATATCTCGTCATAGTTCTGCTTTTTGTGAGATACTTTTTAGACTTAGAAAAAGTTGACTACCCTGTATGTTGGTCAGGGTTTCACCTGGACGCGGTCATTGTACCTTAAATTCTTATTTATGGGATCTCCTGGACCTGCATAAGTGGTACAAATACTGTTTCATCTTTGTATGTCAAGTTGTATTGGATTTGAAAAGTCAGAGTGCAAATCTCGTATTTATATTAAGTTTCTCAGAGACCAAATTTACGGTTATGTGCCAGGTGTTTGTGGGAGTGTTCTGCAGCGCATCTGCAAGGAGAATGGTATTGCACGGTGGCCTTATCGCAAGGTGAACTCTCGTCAATCATGCCGTTGTCATGATATTGACACAATTTTTGTTCATGATAAGCAGAGTGGACTTCTCATGAAACAATTCTGTTAGATCAGGTTTTCGAAAGATCCATTAGAGATCTCTGAAACCTGTCCATAATGCGTAATCGATCCTTTTCTGAGGACTTTTTTGGTGGTATGGACAAACTTAACAAGTTGGTGGTGGGTATGTCAGGTTACGTCAGGGAAGTCAGCAGAAGAGATTATAGAAGAAGGCATTAAGGAACTGGCATCTAACCCTAGCGCATACAAAGTTGCCGAAAAGCAGCCGCCAACCACACCTGAAAATACTTCAAATATTTCAGGGACTCCCGTAGCTTCTATTCCAATCTCAAGCCCTCCAACGTAAGTCTTCCGTCCTCGTTCTTGTTATTCTATTCTACTGTATGCAAGAGTACTGTGACGTCCTGGTTCCTCATAGAGGCTATCCCGCTCTTGTCGAATTTGCTGATTATTTAGATCCATTCTGAGTGTTTATGCTGTCGCTGCAGTGAACCAGACTCAGTTATGAATGTGGGACAACCTGACCCTAAAAGACCGGCACGGCAACAGGAAGTGGCATTAGTTCAGCCTTCACCATCGCAGAAGTCTACACAAAGGAATGCGTCAGGAGCACAAGCTAAGACACTTGCTCAAGGAAGTACTCCACCACAGAGAGTCAATCAACAAGGCACCCCATCACATCTGAATAGCCCAGCATCCTCACATGTGCGGAGCACCGCAGCCTTGCATCCCCTGACTCCTCAAAAGCAGAAGCCTGCTTCAATACTTGATGACTTTAAAATCGGTTTCCCAACCAAAGGTCTTCGTAGAGCTTCTACCCGGTGGTGGGGATCGTTAGAGAAAGAGTCAGCAATATTGCCAGAACCGGCAGGAGACAGAGATGCCGAATTGATGTGTCCGGAGAGTTCAGTTAAGGGTTTGGAGAGTGTGAGTGAAGTGAGCCCCCCAACTGCCTCTAGCTTGCTTGTGAGAACAAGGAGGAAGGCATCTCTACGGGGTCGAAGCGCAGTAGCACATGCAGTCACTCGTGGATATGGTCTTCATCAGCTCGGAGCAAAAGATGCAGCCACATTGAAATTTGTGTTTGGAGATTATCTGCCCAAGCACTGGACATCTTCCTTTCCTCCTATGCCTTAGGGGACCATCTTTGCATCTCCTTTTACAGCAAGTGCGCGTGTTAGACGCGTGACTCATTGCTTGTTGAAGACCTTGTATGGGACTTGACGGAGATCTCATAACGTTGCAAGGTGCAAGGAGGGAGTGAACACATCTACTATGTGAAGATAAGTATTGCTCTCTGTTTATGAATCACTTGAGTGCTCAGGCCTCTGTGCTTGCACTTCATGCGTAATGGCTGATTAGTTGCCATCTATTGAAAACCTGGCACGTCTCGTTAGTCACGTCTACTTCTGAAGCGATTGACAACGATGTCATTGCTCCTTTTTGATATCACGATTAGCTGCTCAT
Source organism: Ceratodon purpureus (assembly GCA_014871385.1). Classification (NCBI taxonomy): domain Eukaryota; kingdom Viridiplantae; phylum Streptophyta; class Bryopsida; order Pseudoditrichales; family Ditrichaceae; genus Ceratodon; species Ceratodon purpureus. The sequence continues at coordinate 20,087,402 of CM026422.1, forward strand.
TTTAGAAAGTCTGAACTCCTAAAGAACAAAATTCAGTCCGAAGTTTCAGATGTTTGAGATTGATCATTTTTTTTCTGGTTTAGTTCAGAAACACTGACGTCTCATGATCACCGGTACACATTCCTCAATCGTCACAGCTTCTGACTGCAACTGAGTGTTTTGTTGGGGGCTTCTGGTGCTTAATTTTCCAGCTTCTGGAATTAACTGCTTCAATCCACAATGTAGGTGGAATTTTTTCTATCGACTATGGAAGCCATGTTTAATGTTAATTGCTTGGCAGTGATATCGTAAAATCAGGGACTAGTTTTGAATTGGTCACTTCCTGATCTTGAGGCTTCAGCGATTGCCTTGCTGCCACTAATGCTGGGAACATTGCACCTCCCATGCTATCGTCGTTTTATTGACTACGTGTTTAATGCTGGGAACATTGCACCTCCCATGCTATCGTCGTTTTATTGACTACGTGTTGTTTTTTTAGGTTCTGTTACACAGAATCTCCTCTGGCTATTATTCAGTATGTAAAGATTATTTTGTTAATCCGAAAAGGTGATTAGCAATACTTTTCTTTTCCAACTTTGTTGTAAATCAATCTCGATGTGTGACTGTTAATATAGCAGCACAAGTATGGTTGATAACATCATAACACTCAGCTCGACCTTCCCTCGTTTTGTTCGGTTGATTAATACTCAATAGAATTAGGTGTATCGGTATGATCGTCAATGATGTAGCAAAATGGCAGCCCACCGGTAGTGTTGTGCTGCGCAGGAATCCATAATCTTCAGTAATAGAATTTTACTATACACCATAGTAATGGCAGTTCATAATAGGCAACAGTCCTGCCAACATTCCGAGCTGGTTGACACATGAGGGATCTTCCATCTCATGTGCCATGTGGAGGCCAATGTAAGGGAAAGAGCCTCGAGATGGGAGCCAAATAAGTTAACGTAGCTGTCCTGCTGCGTGTGGGTGATAAGATCCGTTGGTGGTGTTATCTCCTGAGTCCTGCTCAGCATTGGGCACTGTGAAGAGGCACGGCAGCAGAGGACAATTGCTGGAGAGGGAATTGATGTTTTGGATGTGTACGAGTACTGCGGGTCATTATACGGTATGCTTTCACCAGTACATTCCAGGTCAGGGCTCCCTGTCCTTCCTTGTAATGAGTCTAACCGTCATAATATGACTTGATATCTTCACAAGTTATGGTGCACCACTGCTCACTGCATACCGTATAGTGCAGCAGCCAGCTCTGATCTGAGTCCCCTGTCAAATTTGGTAGAATAAATTATACGGTATGCTAATCCTACTAAGTTCCCGCTAATGCAACTGGGTACTGTAGTTTCTCAGGTGATGAGGTGATTGATACGTATTGCAAGCTTTGGTTGTTTATGATCTTCACTGAGTTCTCAGAGACGGCAGTAATGTAATTATGCTCACCTGCTTTGAGGCTTGAGCATTGAATTTTGGCTTTGGAGTCCTCAAACAAGCGCTGAGTCCCGGCCTCCTTGGATTCTCGACAGTCAGATCTTCCTGGCAGCAGTACAAATGTTCGCGGCTGTCAGAATGAGCAGGGACTAGCAACTCCAAGTCATGTTCCAGCTTGTAGAGTCCTCTAGAGTGCAATCAAAACCGCAACTTGCAGACATCTCTGTCAATCTCATCAGTTGAAGACGGCAGACGAGCCTAGTTGCTGAAGTAGAAATTTGACTTGTGAGGAAGGACATAGGATTCTGGAAAGAAGAGGCAAAACGAAGACTCGGGAAATATGTCCTTCTGACATCATAGTCATGCAGCGGCAAGCTCTGCAGTCCCAACGGTCTCTTCCTTAAACTCTTGCGAGCTCTAAATATTGCAAACCACTTCTCCTTGAAAGCAGTATCACTTCCACTTCCTTCTATCTGTGTTGCATTAGCCCAGCTTTGTTATGTAGAGTCGAACGTGAAGGAGCTTCATTTTATCGAGGTCTCCTGAGCTTTCCATTGGAGTAGTGAACACTGCGAGGCGGTGAACTTGGTGGCTTTAAACTATACTAGGTTTCGAGTATCATTCCATGATTTTGCCATGGTTTCTGTGCGGTGCTGAAAACCCACTTCACCTGAAGTGGTTATCCTGGGGGAAGTGCATTGTGTGCATTGTATTGGCGGTTTGTTTCTGCTACTTGGGGCGCCTATTCGTTGTAAGACTCCCTGAACCTAAAGTTTCTCATTTGCTCTGTGTGAGACCTGACTGCAGGTTTCTTTGAAATCATATTTCGACAGTGTATGTTAGTCTATTGCAAATGTTGAATTGAGCATTTCTCTGGATGGTTATGACAGCGCTAAAGGCTACATTCCAAGCTATGGCGGCTATAAACTCACCAACAATGCGGCTGCTCCACGCTCTTAGCTTGCTCATCCTCGTCTCTAGTGCAGGTACATACCCAAACCATAACTGCACTTGCTAAAACTTATCATTGGGTTTTAGAGATAGTTTAGGGTTAATGTAAGTTCTCTAGAGGTCTATAAGATCACCATGTATGTTGAGCTGGCTAACGCTAGTCTCAACTTTTGCCTCACAAACAATAGTATTATGCCCATAGATCCCAATTTGGTCTTCGAAGTTCATACACACTTTTGTCTTTTTTGTTTTCTTCCCTCAGAAGGTATGGATGCCCTGCCCTTCCCAGTGTTGAGATTGTGACAATGTTTCTTGCCCGAAATGCAGTAGCTTACACTTAATTAACTTCACATGCGCTGAGCACAGTAGTTCTAGAGATTCAGAAAATCAGTGGACATTATCCTGACCATTATTACATAAGTAGTTATACTCGGGACAGTGTTTCAGTAATGAATGGAATTTAGCTGATTTGTCTAGATCGTCAGGAAGTTAAAACTCCATCTCAATTCTTGTGATGTTATTTTTATTGAAAACTCTCTTGTGTTTCAGGAGCTTCCATTGGAGTTAATTATGGAACCTCTGGAGACAACCTGCCAACACCTACACAAGCAGTTGCTCTCCTAAAAAAATCAGGAGTAACTCAGGCACGCATTTATGACACAAACCCTTCCGTTCTAAACGCATTCCAAGGCTCGAATATCCAGCTCATGGTGGGAGTCCGCAACGACGAGATCGTGGCCATAGGGCAGGACAATGCAACAGCTTACAAGTGGGTAAATGACCACATTGTCCCCTATGCTTCCAAGTGCAACATCACAGGCATCGCGGTGGGAAACGAAGTGCTCAGCTACGATTCTAGTGAAGCGGTTCTCCTGCTTCCTGCCATGAAGCTCATCCATACAGCTCTTGTCTCTTATGCCCTTGACGGCATGATGAAAGTGACAACGCCTTGCTCAACGGATCTGCTCGTCAGCAAGTTTCCACCATCAACTGGGGCTTTCAGTGCCAATCTCTCCAAGTCCACCATGGAGCCCATGCTGGACTTTTTATCAGCCTGCGGCTCCTTCTTCATGCTGAACGTTTACCCTCACAAGGAATATCAGAAAAACCAGCAAAACATGAGTCTTGAGTATGCACTCTTTCAGTCTAACCCAGGAGTGGTGGACTCTGCTACTGGATTTTTGTACACGAATGCTTTTGACTCGCTTCTTGATGCCACATATGCAGCCTTAGCGAAGCTGAATCGTACCGACCTTCAAATTCTAATAAGTGAGACAGGGTGGCCGTCTCAGGGAGAAGCGTATGAAAAAGGCTTATCACCCTCGAATGCACAAACTTATAACGCTAACCTGATAAAGCATGTGTTAAGTAAGGTTGGCAGTCCGGGGAGGCCGGGAGTGTTGATCATCACCTATGTTTATGAGCTCTTTAATGAAGACAAGCGCCAGGGCCCTCTGTCCACTCGCAACATGGGTCTGTTTAGCAATGACATGGCTCCTGTGTATGCCGTGGATCTATCTGGAAGCGGCATTATGCAAGTGACTAGCCCTCCTACGGCTTCGGCAACTCGTACTTGGTGTGTAGCAAAGCAGGTCTGGAATACTGTTACGGCTTTCAATCTCGCTGATGACACTCTTGTTTCTGTGACACCCAAGGTTTCATGTGCATGTAATATATGTTGAATTGATAATGATCTGAGCGAGTTGTGTTTCTTGGTTTTCAGGATGCAACTCAAGACAACTTGCAAGCAGCACTGGACTACGCATGTGGACTAGGGGCAGCAGATTGCTTGCCCATTCAGCCAGGCCAGGCTTGCTTCCTGCCCAACACACGAGCATCCCATGCATCGTATGCGATGAATAGCTACTTTCAGAAAAATCCAAACTCCGTGAATGCCTGCAACTTTCAGGGAACAGCAACAATCACCACGAAGGATCCAAGTGAGTCAGATGCTTCCAAACCCTAAACCAGTACTCATCACATGTTTTGTAGGCATGCTGGTTTAGTGACCAGGGATAGACGTTCATTATAGATCATGCCAGTGTTTACAAATGGCAACAGCCTGTCAAGCTCGCTAAGCTTAAGTTCTTACAGCCTTGTACATTTCTGATACTCCAACCAATTCTCAAACTAGTACATTTCTGATATATTTGTCAACGTCGTGGTGAGTGTGCAGGTTACTCGAATTGTACTTACCCATCTAGGTGTGTATTTGCGCATTTCCTCAAATACAAGACTTAAGTTCCTGTCTGATTTCAATGCAAGTGCTATTTCTTCAATAAACTGTCACATTCATTTCTCATACATTTTTGTAATGTGCAGCACCCACTTGAATTCTGGTCAAAGGTCCTCATCAGGCGACTTAGCTCCAAGGAGTACAGTAATATTCCTCCTGTCTGCAGCAATTGTACTCCTTTTTGGCGCTAGATAACCTGGGGAGATATCAGGCAGAGGTTTTGACTCAATTGGTCTGAATCTATGCTGGTTTCATACATTCTATTGAGGAGTAATATCAACGTCGCTCTGTAGAAATACCTCGTTTGAAAAGCGGATGTTAAGAGCAGGCCATGTAGAAGCACAACAATTTTGAGCACGTCTCCTCCATTAGGTCCAATGAGAAGTGATGCTTCACTTCATTCTCTTGGTCAAATTTTCAAACAGTTTTGTATAATTTTGAGAACATTTCCTATACCATTGAGTCAAATTGATCTATCGCTGTTTGTTCTTTGCTTTTCTTTAAACAGGATGATTTTACCAATCCTTTGCTAAGATTTCAGGCTGGCTCTTTTCAATTTTGATCAAACTCTGGCCACTAAATCATGCAAAACCATGAAATCCCACAGCGTCACCGGATAATTCGAATGTAGTTTCTAAAACGATAACCACATCCCAAATTCTCCTTCAAAGCGAACTGTGTCGAAACACTGAGTGTCAGTGCACGCGAAGTTAAAGATGAGTGTCAGCCTCAGTGGAACAATCGCTCAGAAATTATATGAATAGCAGAAGGTATTGATAATACTCCTATACCAGTCAAAATGTGACATTTTGCTTATTCACATGCTGTACATCGTTAGCAGGTTCGTTCATCAAAATTTCTTAAGAAAGAAAACAAAAAATAGGAAATTTTCTGGATTGATAGAAATATGTAATAGAAATTATTTTAAGTGAAAATTATGTATTTTAAATCCAGCTCAAGCTATTTTTTGAGTGTTTTTTTTTAACTTAAAGATTATTTTTATGGGAAAATAACCTTATTTTTCTTAACAAAATAAATATTCATTCAAGGGTGAACAAACTTGCGCTCGATATAAGGCATGAGCCTAAGAGCTAGGCCATAGCGCCACGTAAGAACGTGCTTAAAGTCCTACAAGGCTACAATCAATGGAAGTATGAAATTAAAACTAATATGTCAAGTACTTGTTGTATTCAAATTTGAGTAAACAGGTTTTGGCACCTGCAAGTATTGTTTCACCAACGTCTCAACTTATCCACCTCAATGTTTTGTAAATATTCAGATAAGGTATACATACCTATAACCAATAACTTAAGCATTTCAGCATAGCTTCTCTTGTGTTATGAAGGAGTTATTTTTCGTTTGTAGAAACATAAGGTTCATGAAGAATAAGATTTTTTCAGAATTAATTGAGTAAAATTCAAATTACTACAAATTTTTTTGTGCAAAAGTTGTTCACAGCCCATAACCAAAATATACCCTCACCCAGAACCGACAACTACAAGAGTACGGTAGTAAACAAACATAAGACTATCTATTTCGTAACAATCACAGAGGCATCCTATTGGAGGACGCATCCTGAATCTCTTGTTCCTCAATTATCGGTTTTATGGTTTTCTAATTCACAGCAAGGGGAGAAGCACAATAAAGTGGACCAAAAAAGTGCTTAGCTATTTGCCAGTTTCAGCCCTTTTGCAAAAATTGCACATAAGTGATGGAAAGATGTAATTGAAGTCTATTTTTTTTGCTAATATGGATTCTCAACTTGTTTTTCTACAACTTGGAAAAGTTTCGTGCAAAGTAGACACTTTAAAATTATTGTATGAAGGCTTTAAATCCAAGCAAAGTGAATGCAATCATTTGAAAAAGTGACTATAAAAGAATAAAAAACTGTCAAAAAATCACTTTTAATTAAGTGGTGCCTTCTGTATGTTTAAGAAGTATTCTAAAATAGTCAATTCATATACTCATTACTTGGTTTAGGGTTCCAAAAGTACTGCAAGGATGTTTTTTAAGAGGGTCACTTCCGCAGTACTTTTTGGGCGTTTTTTTTTCACCAAACATTGGTTTTTATATTGGAAAACAACATCCTCTAAAGACAATAGAGGGCACCAAATGAAGAAATTAAGACTTTGGAAAAGTTCATTTTCATGATTTAGAACTAGTGGTCAAATTAAGTTTCAATTGAGGATGTTCTTTTTATAAAGATGTGTGTAAGATAACTTAAGACACCTTAGTAAGTGACTAAAATACTCGAAGACTACATCAAAATGCTCAAAATCAGCTTTGAGCTTTAAAAAACAACACAGTTCATATTCACTTCTTAGTGATCACATATTGCACTTTGTGGTCCACTTTATTGTGCTCTCCCCCGCAACCAGGAAGTCTGCTTATCTGCAATGGGTGAGTTATCGGTTATAGGTATGTATACCTTATACATCAATAAAGATAATAGTGACCAATTCCATATCTACAACAAATTAAATGAATGATTAATCTAAAAACTGCAAATACGTTTTTTTACATACCAATGAAGAAAACAAATCTCCCAACAACATGGGGTAATTTAGATGCGCATAAGAGGATATTAACTCTACCTAGTAAGGTTTGAAATACAAGTTATGATTTTGGATTCGGCCAATTACGGATAAAATACAACTAATCAAACTGATGAGGTAAAAAGAAAGTGAATAAGAGTCATGAACGAACAAAGTATGAAACCAACCACATTTTGGTCATGTTCGGTACTAGTGTCCGGGTTACCTATCACAGTGCCAGTTACTTTTCACCTCACATATTTGCGCCCGCGTGAAAAGTATCATCCTTTCAAATGCCACAACGTTGATAACTCAACAACCGTCAACGCACACACCACAGTTACACACACAGCACGCTACCCACTTGCAATAATCTACAATTTCCATCGTCTCTCCAAAGGCAGCAGTATTTCCAAAGGCAAGCTCTCGGTGCAAAAAGTCCAGCCTCATGGGCCCATGGCAGCGGTTCTCAACTTCTGAGCATACTGCTGGTCGCTGCACCCATGGAAGCACCACCAGCGGCTCTTCCACAGGTAACGAGTAGTATCTAGAACCGGCGTACACTTCACTCACCCAAATGAACGCCTGGGTAGATTCTAAGCTCACGGGTGCTGCGTCGCCATTTGCAAATGCCACTCTTTTTCAAAGCTGTATGTCAAATCGTATGTCAACTTCACCTGGAACAACCCGCGTCTGGTCTGATCGGCTTCCATTCCACGCTCCAAGTTCCTATAAATTGCACTTCACCACGCTCTCACCATCATGTCCATCCACGCATGACTCGCTTGCAGCAGTTCACCAGACAGTCCATCCGAGCTTAGCTGAGGATCGACACAACTGTTACAGTATTTAACTCAGCCTTGTTCTGCAATATCGTGACTGTTTTTGATCCATCATATTCGATTTGGTTTCCACAGCAGTGTAGAAGATTACGGTCGGACTAGTGGTAACCCAGATCGGGTGCTGTCATCGAGACTGATGGGGCTCCTGGGATGGGGAGCTCTGATGAGCTTCGTCTGCATTCTGCAGCTGGCTTCAGCGAACGAGGCAGCAGCTCTGCCCGAGTGCAAGTTCCCGGCCGTGTATGCGTTCGGAGATTCGCTGACCGACACCGGCAACTCCATCGCCGCGTTTCCCGACCAGTTCGCCAACGCGGAGCTCGACCCGCACGGCGTCGAGTTCCCCATGCACGCTGCAGATCGCTACACCGACGGGAAACTTTTGCTGGACTTCTTGGCGTTCGGAGTGAGACTGAGGCCTATTTACCCCGTGCTCAGAGGGACTGGGGGTGACTTCACGTACGGCACCAACTTCGCGGCATATGGCGCTCCGGCGAGGACTGTGAAAGTGTGGCGCAAGGATTCTGAATTCAGCACGCCGTTCTCGCTGGACGTGCAGCAGCAATGGTTCGAGCGCTACAAAGTGCGCGTGTGGTTCTACGAGAGTCCCATATTCAATCCCAACGGCAGAATCTGGCAGAGCCTGCCCAAGCTGGCCACCGTGAACGAGTCCTTGTTCTTGGTGTGGTCGGGATACCAGGACTACTTCTCCGGCCTCTACGACAAGACGCTCACTCCCAAGCAGACGCTCAAAATTGTCCCCGATGTTGTGGAAGCCATCGCATCTCATCTCACGGTACTGAGATCTCTGCTGCCCCTTTCATCACCCAGTTGACATGTAAATTGCAATTCTGAATCCTCAGCTCTACGACTCTACGTCGACTCTACGTCGCGATCTATTGTGTAACACTAACTTTGATCATCTGCAAATTCTATAATGTGGCAGAAAATGGTGACGCCTGTGTCATACACGCCTCCTGCTTCGGAGACTATGATCATGCCTACTGCCACCACCATTCTGGTGGTCAACCTGCCGCCTCTGGGATGCGTACCAGCCTTGCTCACCCTCTACGGAGGCCACCATGCCAAGTACGACAGCCATGGCTGTTTGAGCGACCTCAACAAAATCACAAAGGAGCACAACGAGCTGCTCGCCAAGAAGGTGGACGACTTGCGGGCCAAGCACCCTGAAGTCAAGCTGCTCTATGGCGACGCCCACAGTGTGTACACCGACATCCTCAAGGACCCCAAGAAATACAGTACGTTTCCATGGCACACCAATATACCGTACTATCCATGTCCGATTAAATATTGCAATTAGTCACTTGCTCTGTTTAGTGCAGAATGATATAAACAGTAAGAAATGGCTGAATCGTTGGTTTCATTCTTGCAAAGAGAAGTGGTGCACAGATTTTGGGGTGAATCTAAGAGTCGCACGTCATGATTCCTGATCTGCATCGTGAAGGCTCTAACTGCATTTGGGTGTCGCAGATGTCACATCGCCATTGAAGGCATGCTGTGGAGTGGGAGGAGCCTACAACTTCAACAAGGAAGTGACTTGCGGCCACACAGGCATGTTCGAGAACAAATTCGTGAACCTGACCGTGGCGCCGCCTTGTCCGAACCCAGCAGCGCACATCAGCTGGGATGGCATCCACACCTCCAACACCTTCAACAAGGCCGCCGTCACGGCTTTCTTGACGGGCGAGCACATCACCCCCAAGGGTGGCCTCAACTGCTCCCCTGACTTCTCGGAGTGGGATGCGCGCTCTTAGCAGAGTAGAGCTCACATGTGATTTGGGTTCGTCCATCTTTTTAGATTTGATAGTCTTAGATTCAAGATCCATTCTTGCTGAGTTTGAAATTTGTCTCGATGGAGGCGTGGTTCAAATAATTGTCAGCACGCATTCATTCAAACCAGTTTTGCAGTTAGTTACTGATGGCCTTGCCAATGTGTTCCCACCAAAAGTGTACTGCAATCATGGTTTAAGATTGAATCCTGAGGGTAATTCCTTCAATTCAAGGTGGTCATTGTTCACCATCGAAACGTACATTGTCGTTGTCCACGTTCTTTTGGCCGGCCAAGGGCAAGTGAAAGATAGACAAGCCAGGAAACACGCAATACTTATACCTCATTTGATCTAAGGTTGAAGCACCCATAACCACCAAAATAAGGGTTTTTGCTTATTTGTGGCAGTTCTATTTTTAGGGAGTGATTTTCTTGGATCGGAAGATAGTTTTTTTACATAAGGCATATTTTTCCATAATTTAAGTCCTCATAGATTAATAGATACAAATTTTCAAAGTGAAAAGTAGTGTTTTCCTATAACCCACCTGTAGGTTTCACTAGAAACCACTTCAGTCAATATGTTAAACCACCACACAATTTATTCCAAATTCTACAAATTTATTCCAAACCCTGGCTTGCCATTGCTTTGCTTGTTTCATGGGTACTACAGTGGAATGGTGGTGATGGGTTCTAACAAATGGTGGTGCAAGGAAAGTCTACAGTTTGGCCAAGTGTTATGTGGTGGTAATGGGTACATCAACCTTACGTGCTGGTGCTGGATGCAGAGCACACGAACTCCTGCCTGAAATATGCAGTTTTATCTTAGGTTATTAGAGGACTGCCTGCAGACGAGTGCAACCTTCTAGCTAGGTCATCAAGCGTAGCCCAAGCTGTGATGGTTGGAACTTTGAAGAGCCTTTTTATTGAAATTCCTATCCCACCTTAGACGACGGGCCACCCCGGGGCCACAGACCTCAAATACCATGATCGTTAAAGATGAGATGCGGTATCCGGCAATCTTCGATTGTTGAGTCCGGATGCATTAGCTGTTGCTCGTGGATCTCTAGAGCCAGGAGGATCCACCCCGTGGGGATATGGAAGATGCACCCCGAGGGGTGGGGACAAAGGAAGACCTATCCCGAGGTTCGCATCTTTGTGGACGCTAGTGACGGGGTTCCTCCTGGCTAATTGGTCCTCAATCACGTACAGTGAAGACCGTTATTAGTCTGCCTAAATGGTGTGTCTTGACTGTGTAGGTTTTTAATACAGCTTATCTCGCAAGGTCTTAGAGTCATCATTTACTGTTAGCAATGCGTGCAAATACTGCAAAATTTGAATATCGATTAACGAATTGCAGCAGAGTAGGAGCTTGGATCAGAGAGGAGTGTTATGTTCGAGATGTTGAAACTTGATACGCTACACATATAACGAGCGTGTCGATGGGCTGTACTGTACTATGACGCACCTGAAGCTTTATCATCTCTGTGGACATTTCAGATGCATGCTTATTAAGTCCAACACTTCAGGCAGATTCAAAGTTAATTTACAATCGCATCGAAGTGCCGTACCCCGAAAGACTGCAGAAGAGTGCAGAATCAACCTTCAAGGGCTTCGTCAACCCAGCTTCCTAAGACAAACTATCACCACAAAATCCCTGCATTGTGCTTACACAGTCCATTCCGGAAACAGAGAGGCTCCACTTCACTTCACTGCTTCACTCAATAACATACAATTGCACTGCTGCGAGAGATTCAGGAATTTATTAAATAATTCTACTCAATTCCCTTGCATCCCACGTATCTTTTCCCCATTTCTAAGCCCCAACGGAAACAATAGAAGCTTTTAACATCCAGATCCTTACCAAGCACAGTCCTTACCATCCACAATTTCCACAAAATGTTCGGGATGCCATATCTTCAAACACTCATCGGGGGTTACCCGATACGGCAGGTGTCCCCACTCATCTCCCGCAAGTCAAGTTGAACAAGGCCAGCATAAATGCCATAACGACATTTATCATTTATGTGCTCAGTATTTGCGGGCAGTTCGTACCAACAGCTCTTCACCAAGTCCCATCCCACAGAGCGACCAAGCAAAGACAAAATGACGACAGAGTTCCCACATCCAAGCGCCACCACTGCATCACCCATTACAGTCGGGCCGGAGCGATGCTTCTGAAGCATCTCTCTCGGATACTTCGAGAACTTGGGCATTTCTGCCACCTTAATCACCTCCAGCTCCTTACCGAGCACAATCTCCGAAACCCGTACCTTAATCTGGTGCCTCTTCTTCATCCGAGTGGACCAGGTCTCCAAGTCGATAAAATCCTCCCACATTGTCATATCAATGAATGGATACATTGGAAGTCCAGTATACTCCACAAAGAACAAGCGACCCAAGGCCACCACAAGCAGTGACTTGTCTTGTGCATGCAGTATCTGGGGCAATTCCACATCAATGTAGCGCCATTTGCCAGTCTCTAAATCATACGAATACAATTTAGGACTCCAGGGTATGATGGAAGTGTCCACGAACAAAGTGTAGGGAACGCCATCCAGGAAGATGCTTGAGTAGGCAAAATAATCCTCTCCAGGCAGTGCTTCACAAAGCTTCCTCCATTTGTTGGTTGTGGAATCATACAGATGAACCTCCTCTTGTCTTGATGTTGTGCTACCATATGCCTCCATGACTATGATTCTGTAGCTCTGAGTCGCATTGTCCACTGACATAACAACAATGTCGCGATGGTATGAGAATTGGTACTCGGGTGCAGGAATATGGTGGAAGCTCTTGCTCACTGGGTTGCATACAATATGCCGCAGATGATGCTCGAAATCGAAATACATTGCATAAACGAGCCCTCCATCAGAAGCCAATGTGTAGTTAGAACATTTCGCGTAAAATTCTCTGCCATGAAAATAGTGATCAATGAAAGAATCGCTGAGAGTGTAGAACCGCTTCTCCGCCATGTCCAGTATTTCCCAATTAACCCTTCCCCTCTGTGCAGTAAACTCCACCAGCTTGGGTGTGATAAGGATGGAGGGTGCCTGCTTGGGCGTTTGGGCGCAAAGAGAGGCAAACCCAGGTTGAGTTATGAGATGATTCCATCTCCTGCACACCAGTCGAAAGCGGCAGAGGACTTGGACAGGAAGGCAAGCTAACACAAGCTCGAGAAGTTCAGGAGGTAAATTTTCCCATAACTTCGCCATGACGGAGATTAGGTTCTTGCTCAATTCGTTCAACACCGACAAAACAACTCCGGGCTTGGTCTTCTTTAGATAATCTCTGAGCTGGAAAACCGAACAGACTGAAGCTGAGTGTCATCAAACTACACGTCATTGAAATTGGGTCTAGAAAATTAGTTAGGGTTTGGGCAGCTATAGAGTTTAGATGAAGCATTGAAATCTTAAGACCTTTCTAGTTATCTCAAGAGAGCTCTTTGTTAATTCAACACACGATTGACATCATCGGTAAATACAGCCACACACTTGATAGCAAAGAACAGTTCTGCAAACATGCCGCAAACAAAGCACTTACCCAATCATTCCCCCCACATTATGCACAAACACGAAGTGTTGTTGTCCCTCCCACAACAGCACGAGTTGAAGCGATATAATTCGAGACCAACAGTCAAGTTAGTTCAGAGCTGCGATGAACCCAAACACAGAAACACCGGCCTTCCATACCGAATGCATCCCCTCCCGATCGGCTGCCAAATGAAACGCGCTCACAAATTACCAACCTCTGAAAAGCAACAACCATACAGTTAGTCCCAAACCCCAGAAACACTTCCAACTCCAAAGCTACTGCAGTATGTTTAGGTCGTCACAACAAGCCATCATCCTCACCTCTTGCAAAGAATCCCGGCGTCGTCAACAGAGCCCACTACACAACTTCAGGCCCTCCGAGCAAACATCTAACTTGTTGCACACAATTGGTAGCTAAACTGTAACTTATGCTCAAGCGTGCAACGAAAGACTCCACCACCCACAAGGTTTGGTATGCAATCTGACAATCCACTTGTCGTCATCGCCGCTCCCTCAGATGTAGGGTTTCTGGGGTCATGACGTCATGGTGCTCAATTAAGCAACTGGCATCTGATATGTATGCATGTGTTATGCAGAAAATGCCAGTCCATAATTGTTGTCCAAATGAGAACCGAGTTTTGATTTGATGGAAACAATTGAAGTAGTGTAAGAGTCCGTAGCCAACACTAAGGTACAGGATTACGGCACCGACATAGCTGCAGAACAATCATAAATTCACTTACCTACTGGTTTACACAGCAGTGGACATGTTTAACACTAGCTGAATAATAGACTTCCTTATGTTCACACATGTGTATTCCAAATTTCCACTCATGACAGTATCCTAGATCAGTCATCCCAAACCAATCACTCATTCTTGAATGACATACTAAATCTTCTTATTACCAGAATTAATGGATGATTAACATTAGATCTTGACACGTAGATCCACAGATGATTGGTATGATATTTCCACAGGCTTTATAAGATGTACGGGTCTGCTGACGTGTGATTCCTTTGAAGGCTTCCGAAGCACTTTGCTACCCCAATGGACTAGTATTAGATTTAGTGGCTCTCAGGTGCTCAGAGAATACACTGAGGATTTTCTCCAATTCCAACCACAGAACCAGAGAGTATCATTATGACTTGATGACATGCACTTTTCGTTAATTAGGCAGGTTTACCATGTCATCATTTAACCATCTCAATCATGACCAACATTTTCCAAGACTCTTTTATAAAATTGCTCAAAACAAACAACAGCAAGGACAAAACCCTTTGCAGAGGCCTTACCTTCAGAATAGCACTACCAAAAATCAGGCTCAACTTCTGAACATATGTGGCAACCTCAGGATCCTGCCCAACACAACGAAGTAGCAGACTAAAACACCGAGAGACTAGGACCCAAAACCTCTGAACTCCCAAAATAAATCGGAACTAGAGGTAACAACCTGCTCTACACAAAGCTGGTTCACCAGTCAAACAAATTTAGAGCCATGGCACAATCGGTGTATTAGCCCACAATGGAGTACTTTTGCTGTTGTACCAGAGTTGGATAACCATTTCCACCTGCTAGTCACAGAGCAGTCCCAGAGCTCTCTACAACAACAAAACCCTCTGCCTAAAATGACTCATGCAGTCAGGGTTCTGTGCGCAGAATCATGTTTCATGCCGAATCGTTAATGGAAAGGTTGCCCAGCTGGTCAGTTGGAGCAGATGGAACAGCTTGAGCCATGCGCAACACGTCCATAGCTTCAGCTACCTTAGCCTTCAAGGCTTCAGGCGACTCAATTAAGTGCAAAACTTCAGTTTGATCCATCTCCAGAAGCATACCCGTCACCTTGCCAGCAAAATCGTGCTCAAGAGCGTCTACCAGAGGATAAAGCTGCTCGCCAAGCATCTGCAAGGTACCATTTAAACCCAATGTCAAACATCCACATACAAACAAAAGATCAGGTGAATCGACTGTAGTGTTCCTCAAAATGAAGTTAAGTTGAGGGACAAGAAAGTTGAGAAACATACAGCGCGCTGTTGTTCAGGTGGAGCAGACGCCAAAGCTGAGGCAAGCGCACTAATAGGCAAAGGCTGAAGAACACCGGGATCAGCATTTGCTACAGGCACTCCGGCAATTTCCAAGGGAACAGGCAGCATAGCACCCATGATGCCTTGAGGAGGAACAGCAGCATCCGGAGTGTTCCTAGCATTAGGAGTGTAGCGGAAGTTCCGGTTTCCACCTCGTTGGATCATCTACACAATGAAAAGCCACAGTAAGATTATAAGGATATTGTATACCACAACACACCACAGCTTAGGTTTGAGGGAAAAAACAGTCTAACGAAAAAGATATTCGACTCAGCATAAGACTCACAATCAACAAACATAAGTACACAAACATATTCAGAAAGCAAAACCCTTCACACAAACTTAAGTTGATACCATGGAAGAGAAGCTGATACATACCTGCTGCTGTGGTTGCTGCTGCTGCTGCTGCTGCTGCTGCTGCGGAGCCCCACCACGCCTGCCTCCAGCCCGCTGTCCTTGCTGCCCCTGCCTCAGAGGAACGTTCGGGTACATGTAGTTCGGAATCTGTGCGCCACCAGGCCTAATCATCTGAGGCTGATAGCCAAATGCGGCAGGCTGCACAAAGCATGACAGAACATCAGTTTATCAGACTGTTTCATAAACAAACATACTCACAGTATTTTAGGTTGGAAACAACAGGGCTCAAGCCATAATTCCACAAAAGCACAACATTACAACCCAGCCGTTCGACCCATTAAAAAAAATCGCTAATCAAGTGGAAGACAATCTCGCAAAGCACTTCTGGTCACTGCACAACTGCCAAGAAAGAGGACTCCGCGCTGTCGTACCTGAAGTGGAATAGGGCCAGCCGGGTGTTGTCCATAGTACGGTATCTGGGGACCCATCCCTGGTGCCCCGGGATGGTACATTGGAAGACTGGTTGGCACTGCAGGACCAACAGGAGTTCGCATTTGTGCAAATGCTGCCTGCAAGTACAGGAAATATATAAATCATTAACTACAAAAATTACATGCAAATGATACGTTATTCAAAGCCACTTAAAGAAAGAAATCTGACAGTCTAGTCCACTTACTTGCAGCCTTGCCCTCCTCTCCTCCTTACGCTGAGCCAAGGCTACGTAAAGTGGCTTAGTTCCCACCATCTTCCCGTTCATCTCAGTCACCTACATGTTTCAAAATTCACGACTTTAAGATGTAAAATCGGTATAAGATTCAAATTGTGAAAAATGCAGATCGACTAAGACTATGAATTCCCTCTCCTGATCATCCATGTGTAGACTGAAAAAAACATGGACATTCGATGAAATAGAACAGAAATAACGAGAAGAGAAAAAATCAATTATCATGCATCATACCGCACGTGTCGCCTCCTCTGGTGATGAAAACGCAACAAATCCAGAACCCCTGCTCTGACCCTGGGGATCCCTCATAACCTGTACAACACGTATATACATGTCATGAGCATCGAGAATACATATTCATTTCTAGTGAAGACGAACATGAAGCAAACAAAGGTTTAAGGAAACAACAGGAAACCACTGAATGTAGATGTCTCTATCTATAGCTGGAGCATTCATATTACCTTGCAAGATGTGATGGTTCCGTATTCCGCAAAAAGCTCCCTCAACTTCTCATCATCGACGGTATCGTCTAGATTCTTGAGATACAAGTTTACTCCCTGATACTTCTCAATCCTCTCTTTGCGTTCTTGCTCAAACTTTGCCCTAAGCTCAGCCTCCCGCTCTGACTTCTTCTGCGCTCTTCCAACGTACCACTCCTTATCATCGATCTTCTTACCGTTCAAAGCCTCAACGGCCTTGGCAGCATCGTCGGCATGCTCAAAGTTCACAAATCCAAAGCACTTCGACTTGCCTTCGTTATCCCTCATTACGACAGCACTGCTAATTGTTCCATAGGCACCGAACACTTTCTTCATGTCATCATCAGTTGTGTTATCCCCAAGGTTCTTGACGTACACGTTGTTGAACTTAGAAATCCCACCTACTTGATCCCTTTCCTGGCGACGCACGAAAGGCCCGACAAAGACCTGCTTATCGTTCAAAAGCATTCCGTTCACTTTCTCGATAGCAGTCTGAGCAGATTCTTCTTGCTCAAACTGAACGAAACCGTATCCCTTAGATTGTCCTGAACCATCGGTTGCCACCTTGCAGGACAAGATGCCGCCGAAAGCCGAGAATGTGTCATGCAATGCCTTGTTATCGATAGCCTTATCCAAATTCTGTTCAAATGAAAAAGATGACAAAAGTTAGACGACTGTCTTTCCACTGCAGAGTCATTATAACACTTACAACAGGTAAAAGTTGAATCCGATAAGAAGCAGACTTAAAAAGTGAAAATTTCCAAACAAATTTGAATCAAAGATCATTACATACCTTGATGAAAATATTTGCAGTGCCACTCTTGCGAATGCTAGGATCTCTATGTGAGAACATGATACGGATAGGCTTGCCATTAACGACTGTGAAGTTGAGCAACTCCAAGGCACGAGTAGCTGTCACAAAGTCCAAAAAGAAGGTAAGTACATGCTCTGCTTGCGCATGTGATATTATCGCACCACTGATGTAAACCATCACCCTCATCACTCTCCCTCTCCGCATCCTAGCATCTAAAGTCTAAGAGCAACCCCTGCGTTTGGAGAGGTTTAAGCCTCTCCTCACATAATGTGCCAGCCGTGGAAAGCTCAAGTATACATTCTCGAGCTAGTTACTAAGGATCGATTCTTAGTCTCACCACCAAATTGCCTCACAGGAGACTTCTAAACCTCCAACAAATGGCATCATGCCGTAGTCAGACCTAATCAATCTTCATATGAAAATATGACCTCACATGAAGCATGAGTTCAACCGCTGCGCTGAATACATAATAGGCGCGCGAGTAATTACAATTTCGGTGCAAAATCAGTCTGAAGATCATCACCAGCAGTCGGGCACGAAGAGAACACTGAACTAAACCCTAGCCACCACATGGGAGACAAAATGCGAAAGCTCAAAACCGAACCGTCAAATTCTAAGTAGCAAGGTACAGATATTAAGCACGCGTACCATCTTGAGCGTTGTTGTAGTTGACGTAGGCATACCCTAACGAGCGCCTGGTGATGAGGTCACGACAGACCCGAATCGATACAACCTGCCCAACCTGGCTGAACATCTCGTATAACTGAGCTTCAGACACATTGGGCTCCAGGTCTCCAACGTAGAGCGAAGTAGAGACAAACTGAGTCGGGGCAGCCCCCGCGGCTGCTTGCGCCGCCTGCTGCTGAACCTGCACCTGAGTCTGAGCCATGATTGCTACTGGCACAACAAAGGATCCACCCCCGGATTTCGCGGAGCTGCCACGAACTGAAGCGGAGCAAAACTCTGTCGCAGAAGGTTTTTTCGGGTTTACGAAGGCAAAAAGAGGATGATGAATACGACTCCTTCCGCCTGAAAAGGTAGAAAGACCGTACGCTCTAAAGTTTTAAGGTTTTTTTAATTTTTATGGTTTTAGGCCCTGCTGCGCAAAGCTCCAGAGACACAAGAACCGGCGACCGCAAAACAACGGCACCAAGTCTTATCTCCCTCCCCCCCGGTTGGAATCTCTGCTGCTCCCCGCCACACCACCACCACCACAATCAGAACCAGCACGTCTCCCGCCCCGCACACAACTCCAAACCCCCTCCACCAAAACTCTTAACCACAAACTCCACTCCATCCCTCACAAAACCTCACCACACAATAAAATCCAAACATCAATCCCTAACCCTACACTAATCCAACCAAACCGACAAAAAAGACGACCAAACCCTAACCCACGCCACAAACTCCAAAAATCAACAAGATCACTCCAGAACCCTCGCAAATCGCGACAACACAAAACTTCTCACTCACCGGCTGCACGGCAAGGTCGGTCAGACAGTCGCGTGAACGACGATACGATAGGGTACGTGAAAAATTCGGAGACGGCCACTCGCGCGCTCCGCTCCGCAGACGTCGAATGATATGTGTGGTGTGTGGAATGAGGAGAACTTAGCCTTGGGTGGAGTTCCGGCCGAGCCTCATCATCTCCCGGTGGAACACATGAGTGCCGAACAGGCAAGGCCTCGGCCAGCGCCTGCTGCAACACCACCGCGCGGGGGCTAATCGCTCCGCAGGCTCTCGACGGGGGGGTACGCGCGACGGAAAGAGGGCCCCCTCTCGCCTCCCTGCCTCCCCTTCAACCCTCCCCGCGCCCCCGCGACCGTCCCCTCCCGCCTCCCCTCCCCTACCCCGCCCGGTACCTCCCCCTCCCCCAAATACCCGGGCACATACTCTCTCCCTATACCTCCCCATCCCCCAACCGGGCTCCATCCATTTGAAAGTGTAGTTAGACGGGTATATGCGAAGTAACGTCCGGGTGTTGGGCGGGTGTTGGGCGGGTGTTGGGCGGGTGTTGGGCGGGTGTTGGGCGGGTGTTGAGGAGGGTGTGGGCGGGTACCGATTCCGGTGGCGGGGTTGGCGGAGTGAGTGAAAGGGCGGCCGAGGAGCAGGAGTTGGAGAGACTGCGAGTGTGCGAGTGCGCGATTGCGTTTTTCCGGCATGGTTGGCTGTCAGTGCGGGACTGGGAGATGGGAGTAAGTTAGGGTCGCATCCCTCCGTCGGCGTTCGGTTGCTGGTACTACTGCACTGGGTGTTGAGTGGAGCCTTGAGCCTGGCTACAGTAGTAGAGTAGTAGGTGTGTTGGTGCGTATCTAGGGTGGCTCTTCAGGACTGGGTTGAACTTGACTTGTTCCGCAAGCGCGAGTCTGCTCTTTTGTTCCGGACTGTTGCGATGATGCAGCCTTTGGTTGGTGATGATGTTCGTGTGGACGGGGACCTGGTGGCCCAGTTTGAATGGGAATCAAGGAATAAGGAACTGGTCACTCGCCTGGGAGTCTACTGACGCAGCCTTCTGGCTCTTGATGATGGTTGGTGGGGTTTGAGGGTTTCTTCTGGGCTGCCCATTGGCGCAACGAATGCCGCTATGAAGTTGGAAATGACTCAGTTCCATCGCACGGTCATTTGTAGCATAATGGAGGACTCTGGATTTAATTCTTTGACTGCTTTTGTTTGAGATATTATTGAATATCTCACCTCCAGTTGCATGGTTGATTTGAGAACCTCACTTGTTTAACCCCTAAAAGGATATGCATATGTAGTTGCTGCACTGGTTTACACATGTATTTATGCATTGAAGATTGGAAAATGATGTTGTGATGTTGAATTTTTTTTGTAGAAGACCATGTCTGTACTATAAATGGTATATATTTTTTCAAAATTTTTGGAGTAATTTAGACCAACTCTACCACCGCCTATATATGCTGCAAATACGATAAATGGGCACAAAAGACTCCATAGAATAAACATAGTGTTTCCAGATTTTTTTTCGAAGGTTTCACAATTTTACTCATCTTTGGGCCCTTCTTTTGCTTTTTGGTTGTTTTAAGTACTATGCATTGCAAAGTGCCTCAATTCATGTTACAATCCGAGCCGAGGCCATATTCTAGCCCTTTAGGGTTTAAATTGGGAGTCCGGGTATGTAGAGCAAGAACATACTTTGCACCATTTGGAACCCTAACTTTCCTGTGAGGTCTCTCCACCTCTCTCGGAGCTCTCTATGAATCACAAGAATAGTCAAGTTTGATTGACTCCGAATATAGAATTGCCCATGTAACCTCGGCATTGAGTGCGGGGACTACCCGTTTAATGTGGAATGTGAGTTGGGGGAGTAAGAAGGCAAAGTTGGAATGGTAAACTTTAACCATCTCCTTAGTATCATGTACAAACAAATATCTTTCTTTTTCTTTTTATTCATGGGAACGTTCTATACAACAATGCTTGGGTTCTTGGCTGTTTTCTTTATTAAGGTACTAGATGTCATTCTTGTTAGTTTAAGGCGTGTAGTATGCTTGTGAGGGTGATTTTCTTATAAGAAAAATATGGAGGAATAAGACTTGGAGTGAGAAGCTCTTTTTTTTTTACTCTGAAAAGAAAATTATTATAGTTTTTTAGAATTATTGAAATAAATCTCTATAGTTCATGTATTTGTTAGTAATTTAATCTATTATTGTACAAATATTATCTACTACAATGCTTGTGATGTTTCATTTCATAATCAAGTATCAATGGTGATTAAATTAAGAATTTAAATGTTGGACTAAACTTTGCATTTATAAGAGGCTGCTACATGTCTTTCTATATTATATTGGTTTTAATTTTGAATATAATAGGTAGGACGATACAAACTATTCTTTTTATGGAAGAATATTATTATACTATTCTTAGTTACAAATTTAATTAAATCCTAAAAGTCCAAATTGCATTGTAAAAAGTAAATCAATTTTTAATGGCCGCATAGGCTTTTCACTTCTCTTAAACTTCAACTTTGAAATTGGAAATGAGAGTATTTGACAATTTTTTGTAAAGAAGCCCCGTCTTTAAATTCATTAGATTTTATCAGAAAAAATCAAATTTTGGGAAAATCCATTATTTTGAGTTTTAAAAATGCACAATCAAATTTGGTATTTTGAAAGCCAACAAACCTATGACTATTCATAAATCCTTAAATTTGATTATTTTTAAGGGACCTCTAGGGTACGCCTACGCTCCCATTTATAGGAACGCCAACGTTTCCAGAGATTCCAAAGGCATGGAAGCGCCAAAAACTCCACGCTGTTACCGTGGAGAACAAGGTTCAAATCCCTGAAATTCACATAGCTATCACCCCTAAAAGAACGGGAAACTTTCTTTTATAATGTTTTTCTTCAACAAGTACCATTCAGGGATGAAGGCAATCTTTTTTTACCATCAAACGCTAAAAAATCATATAGTACAGAATGTAAACTTAGGGCTTATCTTTGGAAAATTGATTCATTGAAGGACTTCGTACTTCATTATGCACAGAGAAATCTTTACGAAGAAATTAGTCAAGGAAATTTGTTAGATAAGGTTCTTGAGAAGCATCCATATTTAGATCCAAATTATATTGGAGAAGTAGAGGAGGTTGTTGGGGCGGAGGTTTTTGAAGGAATTGAAACTCTTGAACAAGATTGTTTCAATCACAATTTTAGAGAAGAGATGGAGTTAATTATATTAAGAGATGAACAACAACAAGTTTTTATAAGATGAGCACATCACTGAAAGGTATGCATTTTCTCGAAGGTACACCAGGGAGTGGGAAGAGTTTCTACATTCGGTACTTTACAAACTATCTGCAGAGCTTGAGAAAAAAAGTTCTTTGTTTAGGAACAACCGCTACAGTAGCAAGACGATTGTCAAGTACAGCAACAATAATTCATACATATCACAAAATTCGAGTTTGCGGCTACTTGTATGGTCTTCGTAAACCAAATGTTACTTTGCAAAGGTTAAAAGAAGTTGATGTGTACATCATCGACGAAATGAGTATGATGACAAGTGGTTTTTTAAATGCAATTTATTCTAAAGTCAAACAAAATTTAAACAGTTGTAATAATCCATTTGAAAAAAATATATATTGTTGTTGGTGGGAGATATGGCTTAATTGTCTCCGATATGTCATCACCGCGCAGAGGATTCCGCCACGATATGTGAATTGTGTTTCTTAGAGAATTCTCCACATTGGTCATCTGGAAATCACTGGATGTTGAAGGCATTTGTGCAACATAGCAAAGATCCTTTGTATTTAGAGTTTCTAAATATCATATGTGACACGCAGCCAATTCAAGAAAAGATTGACTTTTATTTAGGCGAATGTATTATTGATGAAGACAAATTTTAGTGGACCTTGATAATCAAACAACAGCTTAATGTATCCATCGAATAGATGTCGATAAATATAACAACATCATGATAACCAAGCTATTCAATTCTAGTGAAGTGTTTCTAGTGTCCATTGACTCCAATGCATTCGATATTGAAGAACTTAGTGATTGGATAGAAGACCCTAAATTCAACCAATTGAAAAAAGTCGTTGTATGTGCGCTCGTCATGGTTTTTGACAATATCAACATTGAAAAAAGAGTCAACAATGGTGCAATGGATAAAGTAGAAGCTATTCATCTTAAGGAAGATACAAATGCTAAAGGAATTACAATAGGTATATTAGAATCTGGCTACAAAACAAAGTTGAAGAAAGGAAGAACAAAGTTTAACTGCACCTACACAGGAAAATATTTCAAGTCTACATTTTCGTTGGCTTTGGTATATGCCACATGTGGCTGGACATAAAGCTCAAGGAGCCACTGTTGCTGCAAAAGTGATTATCGACATTTGCGAGGCATTCACACAAGAATTAACATATGTCTTGTTATCTAGACTACTATAAAGCAAATATGTTATGCTACCTAAAAAACTTATTGTTGATGATTTCAATCCAATGAAGCATAAGACACTTAATAATAAAGAGTAAACATAGTTGTCAAAGTTTTGAACATGTAGAAATCTCTACTTTTACTGAAGGATAAATGTGTAAGAAGGCAAAGACAATAATGTGTAATTTTTTCTTTGCATGATTAAAATATGGTTTTTGATAATCAATCTATTACGGATGCATGGCATTTCACTAAATATAGTTTTGATTTGCTCAAAGTTCTGTATTTGTAGGTGAACCTTGAGGTCCCGCACGCCTTGTTTTTCAATGTCATGAGGAAATGTTTATTCTACAATTTATAGTCTTTCTAATTTTTATATATTTTTTAATCTTTTTATTCAATTTTCAACAAACAAGCAACATTGTACTTACTTTCCAATGATCTACTTTCCAACCATGCAAATTTTATTGTTTGGTCAATTAATTTTATTTATTCTTGTTTGTAGCTTTTTAAATTAAAAAGATAACTTTAAAAATTACAAATGCAACAATGTGTGAAGATGTAAAAAAGCATGTAATAAGATGATTGCTTTAAAAAATAAATTGAAAGTAATTAAAGAATTTCAAAAAAAACATTTAAATATTCCTTGGCAAAGTCAAATTACATGTTTTGGAAAAAAAAAAAAAAAAAAAAAAAAAAAAAAAAAAAAAAAAAAAAAAAAAAAAAGATTTCATTTAAGGTTACTTATGGAATTGGCTTGTGATAGATCGGAATTGTTTTTTAATGGTACACACAAATAAATCTCCAAACTACAAAAAGAATTGATGAATATCACCTTTAAAAATGGAAAAAACTATTGACCCAATAAGAACTTGGATGTATATTAATATGTCTTGTAAAATTTATTGCAATAAGGGAATCAAGAAGCATTATATTTTGAAATTTTTTACATGATCTTGTCTTCGAATATATGTTTTTAGGCCATCATTAAATGAAATAGTAAATTGTTAATATATAATTTAATAATTCATTTTTTATGTAATTAAGTGTGGTATATATATTATCAATGAATACTTAAAGTAACATTGTGTGGAGATCAATGTTATTTTTTTTATTGTTTTGTGAAGGTGCCATTAATTGGCACTCCATTTAAAATTGATACATTAAAAACTATTAAATTTTGATATACTAACTGGATGTAATCAGAGCATTTAATATAAATAATTGTGAGAACAAAAATCATTTTAAAATTAGATTTTCTTCCATTTTCAAGATAATTTTTTATGCTTATAGATCATTAAATTTTTTCACAAAATTTTTGTGACAAAAAAATTCCAATAGAATCTAAAACCCTAAAAATATGATTTTGCAAAACCCTAAAAAATACAAAGAAGTTTGATATTTAAAATTTAGCCTTGAACATATTTGACATGTTTGAGATGAATTGATGATTTTATATTTCAAAATGGTTGCTTTTACAAATTGTTAATACAAGAATGTATGAAGAAATTTGCTACTTTTGATTAATATTTGGCAACAACATTTGACAAAATCAGATGGTTCGAAACAAAATTTGGATCAATAAATTTTACTTAAAACTTAAGAGCTTTGTATTTTATAAATTCTGATAACACATTGTTAAAAAAATACAATATACAACACGATGAATCAAGAAGAAGTTTCATCATGTAATATGATCATTGAAGAACGTGATATGATGACAAATGATGAAAAAAATGATAAGCATCTATTACAAGTAGGTTCATAAAAAAATTATAATATAAATTAGTATGTTTTTACATTTTTTAAGATATATTTTTTAACCAATTATATAGCCAATCTTAGATGTTTTGAACAAATTATAATGTCAATGTATATTTTTTATTAAGTAAAAAAATATATATTATATAACAAATTATTTAAACATCAAATTTTCATTGCTCCATATGATAAATGGAATATTGTAAATTCTATTGCAAAATATTACTTTTTGATTTAAAAGATGATGGAACAAACTATCAATTGATTGAAATTTTACAACAATACTTGTAGTTGTTAAGAATTCTAAGAATTATTATTTCTCTATAAAAATTAGGTTTAAAACTATTATGATAAGACTTTTTTGTACAAAATCAATCCAATTAATGATGTTATATATCTTAATTGTGTGGATAATAAATAAATGGTGAAAGGATTGGAGAGAGTTGTAGACATTACTTCATTCTAATGCACAATTATTTCAAATTCTAAACATTGATACTAAACCAATAATAATGATGTCCAAAATTTGTGTTACTTCTACATTAAAATGGAATGATCTATGCATCTTTTTGCAATCCATCTTTTCTTCTCTTAAATTTGATTGTATCAAATGAATTATTATGTAATAGATAAACAAAAACTCGTTGAGTTTTTAAGATTTTAACATGATCTATTTTAATTTTTTATTGTTGCATACAAATGATACATTATGATTTCATTCTAATGTTCAGAGGACGAATTATTGGAAAACCGAAAGAGCTCGTCTAAAAGATCTTATAAAATCCTTAAAAACAAACTTAAATAAGAAATCAGAGTCTTTGGCTGCTATTCAAGCTTCATTGGCTGACGTGTTAGTGGCTAGGGTATGATTATAGGCTTTTCTTAAAGATAATTTATAGATTAATTATAACAAATAATAGTTTATGTTTTTAGTAAATTGGATTTCAATTTCATACTAAAAATATTAAATTTCATAAAATATTATTTAACAATTAATTATTATTTAGTAACTAAGCTAAAAAAATTTATAATTAAATCAAATCAAGCATAATTAACAAATGTATACTTTTGTTTTATCAGTTTAAAACCCTATTGAAACTTCAAAATCACTTGTGTTATATTGACGTAATCCTCAATTCATGTTCATGTTTGGATAATAGACTGGAGAAGAAAAGTCAACAAAAGCAAAGCAAATTCATAAATTGGCTCTAGAATTGAAAGAACGTCTTATGTTTTGGTTCGTTTTATAACTCAAAATTCTATCTTCATAAATAAATATAAATAAATATCATAATTATCATCATTACAGACTCACTAAATAAAAAAAACTACACCTTTAAATTCCTAATATTTAGTCATTTTTTATAGTGAAAATCAACTTAAAGAACTTCAGGAGGAACGTGATAATTATGTTATGGACATTTCGGTATGTAATCCATAGACTTTCAATATAATATATTTTTTCCATTTCATATATATATTCAATGAATAAATATCAAATTGTGTAATAAATTATGCATTAAAGGAATTATATCAATATTCTATAATAGTTCTAATGTTGATGTCTTCTATTATAAATAAAAGTATTACATCGATTTTGTCAAAATATTCAATGCAAATATGACTTTTGATTATGGTATTAATTGACCATCTAACCATGTACCTATTTAGAATATAAATTTATAATATGGTTATTGTTATATTGTTGACCACATTTTGAAAATGCTATAATTGATAGGTATTGGAAGGAAAAATAGCAACATGTACATTGATTGCAGAAGAACAAGCAGAGTTTATTCAAAATCAGTTAGACACTGTTCAAAAATTAGAGTCAAGGTATTATGAATATATATATATATATATATATTTAAAATGTTGTTATTCTTTGCACCTCATTTAATCATGATTTAATACTTTTTATTGACATCTTAAATGAAAAATCAGGATAGAAGATCTTCAAAGTAATCTACATGAAGTTGAAAAAACTTATAAAGAGGTAAGTAACTAAAAAAATCTTTGAAAATACCTAGTGGAAATTTGATGATTGAATGTTAAATTAACACTAAAATGAATTCCACCTAAAATTGATTTTGAGTTCATACTTTCATTCACATTCATGAACTAAATTTCACTTGAACCAAGTTTATACTTTTAATTTTTGGTCTCTTTAGTTTCAAATGATTCAAACAAATCTAAGTATTTTAATAAAACATCTTCTCCATGATGTTCTATAATTGATTCATTTGATATCCAACTTATTTATATCTGAAATCAAATGATTATTTCCATTCATTTTTAGAACCAAGCAAGGTTACAAGAACAAATAGAACTTCATCAACAAAGAGCTAACATTCAGGTTTTAAAATCAAATTTGTTAAATTTTATATCTAAACCAAACTAATCTAATTTGTTTAATCAAACATTGACATTTTATAAATATAATAAATTATAAATATATGTATTTTTGAAACAGATAAATTACAATCAAGATATAGAACTTCAATATACAATATATGTTTATAATATCACAATTATGAAACAGGATAAGAAAATCAAAAAATTACAACATGAATATGAAGTTTCAAAATTGCAAAATTATAAGGTACTTGTATATTGTAAAACAGATATATTTATCTATGAATGTACATATCAAAACTAATCATCATTTCTGTTAATTTCGAAAAAAGTATATTTTAAAAGATAAAAATAAATCTTTACAAATTTTTTCATGTAATTTTTTTATTTCTTGTAAATTGCAAAGCCAGTTCGAGACCAAGGAATCTGTTTTGGAAGAACAACTCAAAACTCAGGTAGCGTGTAGTAGGTCCACATTGATCAATCAATAAATTTTTGACGAATTAATAAAAAAATAAAATGATTATTGATACCATAACACCGTAGCAGGTTTGCCATGAATATTATTGTTTTTTGAAAAAATAAGTTCTGCCCTCCTCAAAAATTGAACTTCTCAAATTTGGTTTTTTAGCAACAAATTAGTAAAAAAAAAATTAGTTTTTAAATTTTTTTTATCTTCGTACTTTTTCAACTTTTACATTATTTTATTTTTAGAATTGTTTTTGGAGAAACCTTCTGTAGTGTTACGATATGTAATTCTAAAATAATTGAGTATTGATAGAATCTCTAAAAATAAAATAGACTTAGAGCATAAAAAGATCACGATACACATCGCCTTTTATTTCTATATATTACTTTTTCATGAAAGCTGGTTTTCTCTTCTAAATTTCACAAAGCTATAAAATATATCAAAGGGAATTTATTAGAAAAATCACACCCATACACATTTTACACTTGTTATAATCAGACTACAATATGCCAAGAAACTACAAAAGAATTACGGTCAAGTACGAAAGAAATTGAAAAACTTTCAGACTTATGTGCAAATCTTCAAGAACAACAAGTATGATATCTCTAAATAAGATTATAAAGTTTACAATATGTGATTTAATGTTATGATTTAGATACGATTTTATTACATGTTTTAATACAATTAAAACAAAAAGCTTATTAAATGCATGAGGTGATTAATCATTGTAAATTGATGTTGTAGGAAAAAATGGAACAGACATGGTTTGATAATGCACGGCTTACACAAATTTTGGCATCTGTTGGCCAATATAATGATCTTGTGAATGGTATATGTTGATATTTGATAAGTTTAATAACATTTTTTAAGCAAATATATTATTATTTCAGAATACAAAACAAATATACAATATCTAATAATAAAACACATGTTCTTAATTTGTACACATTTTAATTTATGATTATAGTATCTAATTTGAAAAAGGTAAAGTAGATTTTTCTTTCATTTCTTTGTCGTGTGGGTATTGAATTGGAGGTGGATTAGGTACTTAATCTACCTCGGTCTCCTCCAGGGACCAAAGTTTCTTTTTCTTTTATTTGTAATTTAAATAAAGAGTTACAACCATAAGTTCATGTTAATAATTTGATGACCAGAATTGCATGATGGTAAGGGATTGGTGTATATGCCGCCCACTTCGAGAGGTGCTAAGATCTTGGTGAGGTTCTTAAGGTGTGGGAATGAATCCAACATTGTCTAATGATTTAAAAATATTATTTATTATATAACTTGAATAAATATGCTTCATTGATTAAAAATTATTAAACATAAGCATTAAAATTATCTTGGTGATGTTTCTTTTACGGCAGGGTTTATCTCATCGTTACGAGTGTTGTAAATTGCAAACTGAATATGTAGATCCCAAAATTGAGTTAGATCAATGGTAAGATATTATTTTAAATGCATGTTAAACCATCAAATCAAATATGTTTACAAATAAGATAATAAATTTTATAACAAGATACAAATAGATAAACAAGATGTTATATAAGAATTTTCACAAGATTATAACTACATATAAAAAATATATATATACTTGGTAATATGGAATGAATTGTGGACTATTTTATACACGTGTCATATTATTAAAATGTCATAAAAATGTCATTTAGTGAATAATATACTCTATTGAAAAACCAACATACAAACATTTTTGTAAATTGTGATAAGGGTACCGGCAGAAGCTTATGCCATGTTGTTAGCATTTCGAAAGCAATGTTGTCCAAATATATCTATTGTTGTGTTTCAAGAATTGATGGTACATTTGTTTAAATACATATACAAAAATCTAAGTATATTCAAATTAAATTATATATTTATTTACTTATATACATCAAATAATAATATAATACAATGAATTTCTAATTTTTAATGAACACTTTTAAGAAATTTTATAATACTAAGCTTTTATGATGATGTAATTTGATTTTTTATTCAATGTGTATTCATACATTCTATACTAAAGAAAGTAGTGAAATTAATCATAAATATCAAAGGCATTTAATATTTATGGCTTTGTATCAAAATACACTTCATGTGAAATGAACAGGCTGATTTAAGTACTTTTTGGAGAGACCGTACAAAAAAGAAACTGGTAGATGCTTAATTTTTATTTTTTCTAAACTCATAATATATATTTAGAAAAAATGTTGTACAAAAATATCATATGAAATTTTTAATCAAAACTCTTGTTAAGTGGGGTTTTTCCACTTTGATGAATTATAGGCTCATGTCAAGAAGAAGTACGAAAAACGTAACATGGATTTAAAGAGACAACTTCTTCAACGAATACCTTACAGACAGGTAATCATATGCATGATATTGATTTTAAATTCGATTTTCTTTTTCTTTTTTTACAATATATAACACTATTATTTGTATTTGTTAAAAAAAAGGGTATGTTATTCATTACTACCATTTTTAAATTTGAATGTTTGGCGAATTGAAGTTAAACATATTGTGAATTTGTACCTGATCATGGAATCAAACAGGTGGTACCACCAATTCCAACCAAAAATATTCGAAAAAATTTAAAGAAGGTAGACATAAATTTATCTTTTAATTTTGAATTTAAAAATATAAATAACTAAAAATTAGATATTAAAATTAGATATAAAATTATATTCTACATTTTTATACTCAATCTTCAACTTATACTAAAGGAATTCATTGATGAGCTTTATTTGACAGATGTAATATGGTTTATGAATTTGATAAAAAGGAAATGGAACATACTTGAATTGCATTTGTGACATATACTACTAGAATTAATCAAACTAATTTGTGCCTAAAATTTTAGTTGATTAAATTAAAAATAAGCAAACTTAACAATTAATTGCAGTATGAGTTAAATTTTATATCTGATGATGAAAACACGACAGTTGATAATTGTAGTAATTATGAGTTTCAACCGTTGCAAGTATTTTATAATGTGGTAAAATTAGATTCCTACATATTTGAGAATAATATGTTTATTATAATCCTAGTGAAACCAAAATTAATAATTATTTTGATTTTTTATAAATTAGTTATAAAATATAAATTGAAAATAATCATCAAAGAAATTTATTGTGGAAATTGTAATGTTGCAAATCACAACGTTAAAGCTACCAAGAAGACCAAAGACAAGTCCAATGGACAATACATATGCATATGAAATTCCTTCTCATTATCAAGATAAATCTGATAGCTTTAAAAAGAGGCAATTATCATGGAATTTTGGTGCTTAGTTCAGGTATTCCCAAAAAACCCTTTTTTTGCTTTGAATTATAGAATACAAAAAACAAAATAAATGTTATCAAAATTTTATTTAATTTTGTTTCAAAGAACAACAATGAGAATAATCAATGAAAAACTTGAACGTTCAAAGTTTTTAGTAGGAACTTCTATAATTTGAGTGAAAATATATATGGTTTGAAAATTTTCATTAATCACGTGTCTATTACAAGATTTTTTTACTTTTAATGTGAATAATTATTGAGTGCACCAATTTTTTTTGGAAATCAAGGTATATAAATCTATACTTTAACAAAATGGTGTCCATCCATCTGTCCGTCTATCTGTCCGTTAATCATAAGCCTATTGCATATAAAATCTTACGTGAATCCAATTTATGTGTCTTTTCAAAATGTGTAACCTTTTTTTACTGCTTGAAAGATTATTTATATGTCATTACTTTCAATGTATTTTTTAACACAATCCTCTTATTACATGCTTTTGTATATCTTCACACAATGCACGTTATAGATGCTTCTATAATTTTTTTTTTTTAAATCTTAAAAATCTTAAAAGAAAAAAAATTAACAAAACTTACTATTAAGATGTAATATCTAAACCTTAAAATAATAATCAATGTAAAAATGTTCTGACGCATCATGGAATTTTGGCATGTTTATATGTATATTTTCACAAAATATACATTCAACATGTATTTATGTTTTTTTCTTGATCATTAAATATTTCACATGAATTTAACTAGAATATATACTTTTATTATTCTATTAACATACAAATTGCTTGGGATATATAACTTTGTTGATATTGTAAAAACATCTCAATAAAATTCAGATTTTTTTAACCAAACTGTTTAATAATGTGTATGAAAATGAATTTGTTGGATTTTGTTTTTTTTGGTTTTATGATTTTTATGAAGTTGAAAATGTGAATCTTAAACTAGTATATTTTCTGCATAATGAAAATTGTAAATAGTTTTGTGTATATTTTCATGCTATTTACACTTTGATGTGCATTCATGTTTTTTCTTAGTAATAGAATATTTTCAAGTAAAAAAAATTTAAAAATAAAAACAAAACAATGTCGTTATGGTATATACTACTGAAAAGCCATTATTACCGGTACTTGGTTGTTGCAAAATGCTTTAGTAAAGTGGATGCATATGTTTATTTTTTACTATAGAAATGATTATGTATTTGCTAAAATATCTTGATAAAGTGATTTATATCTGTATTTATACTTTTTGATGTATTGATTTATAATTATTTATAGAATGATTATGTTTTGGCGCTAAAGGCGCCAATGATTTGAAATGGCCAATTGGCCACTACGTAACCTAATATATGTATATTTTTTTTGGAAATAATACCAACATAGTTTTTTTTCATAATAATTGGCATGATGGTTAAATTATTATTAATTTTTGAAATAAATTTTAAAGAATCAATAAATATTATGTTTCAAAATTCTTACCATAAAAACAATCTATATTTGTGATCAACTATATTCAGTGTTTTATTGTATTTTAAAATTGCAGGTACAAGTTCTTTTATTATATTCAAGTGCACCAAAAATGAATATTAAAATAGCATCTATCATGGATAGAGAACTTACGACTAAAAGACTTACAATTTTTGCATTGAAGAGAAATAGTTATAACTATAAATAAATTTCAGTTGTTTTTGAAATTTATTGTGATTTACAATGTCTCATTATTTAAATTGTCAATTTTCTATAGAATGTTTGTTTTTGCTTAACACAATTGCCAAGTAAGAATAACAGGTATTTTGTAAAAATTATTAAGCTTACTAAGGTGATTAAAAACATCAGTTTCTTTGAAGTTCAAAAATAAGTTTGATTTATTAAATAACACCATCCACTTCATTATAGTTTGTATGTTATTGATTATTGAGAATGCGTGGTTAGTTGAAATATGATACAATGTTTTTTTTTTTTTTAGAAATTTTAGAATAATTATCAATGTTTGAAAAAATCTTATATTTCCTTGATGGAAAATTATGTGTACATTTTAGGGCTTTAAAATGTATAGACTTTGAAATGGCGTTGCAAGCACATACTAAAGTTTCCTTATGAACTACTTTCTTCTTTTCTAGTAAAAAATAAAAATAAATATTGATGTTCATCAAAAACTAAGATAAAATAATGGTAAAAATATTTTGTATAGGATCAATATCCAATTTACAAAGGCCCAAAAGTTGGCAAATTAGCTCTATTACATAAACAGTTCATTCTTAGCATACCAAATTTTGCCCAAAAATGCTTTATGTCCAAGCGGTGGTACATGCAAGATTTCATGGTCAAAGTCATGTTGTAATGAGTGTGATAAATGTTTTAGTGTGAGGTTTGAAAGTAGGCTTGCAACACTTGATACAAGGTACTGTACATGCATGGAAGTTTTATAGTGAAATTTTTATAGTGAATAGACTCTCTATCTCCTTAAATTGAGGCAATATGTAGTTTATCTAAGCTATCATTAAGCCTAGTTTCACCCTATTCATTTTACCAAATCTCTGTCAACTATATTTCAAATAGATAATATCAAAACCTTTCAAATGGAAAATATTAGTATATTTTCAAACTATACAATTGTTTATGTCATGACAATAAATCGGCATTTTCCAAATTTACGATATCTACGACTACTATCTCTTCTTTATTACTTAAACATCATTTAATCCCATCAAATCCATTCAGCTTTCAAACATCTGAATCTCTAAACAATCCACTAAGAAAGATAAAGAAGTTGGATAGTTTCCAACATCTCTAATTACAAGATGATAGAATGTTCACAATATTTTACAACACAAATTATAGTTTAGAATAACACATAAGACTTCAATCTGATCCATTGTGCTCATATTAACACCCACTTGCAATAAATGCTTACTCACATGTTACATTTACACGTATATTTATGCAACATGTACTATTTGGAATGATATGATGTATTGCAATATTCATCAAATTTGTGAATCATATTTATATTGGCAACTTTATTAATCTAACAAGGGAGAAAATGAACCCAAGTTACACTATTTGAGAGGCCAAAAATATAATAAAGATTGGCCAATGTAATGAATATTGCTTTAGTGTAATTGGGCAAATGATGATAATACGGGAAGAGTAATGCAACATTCTGGGAGATGCAAAATGCACTGGTACCAAACCTGACATTTTTGACTGATTAAAAATCTAAAAAAAGAACGCTTTTCTTTGTTTATTGTGTCACTTCTGACTCACTAGACTTTAGAATAAGGTGAACACACCTATTTCCGACTTGATTGTAAAACCAACATACACTACCAACATACAATACCAATGTACAATACCAACATACAATACCTTGATAACTAATATAGTATATACATGATATTAATAAATATATAGCTTTTAAATCCAAGATTATATTTTCTCTGACAATAGTAGCATTAGTGATATGGAGAGGCTTTGATAGCGATGAGTACATGGTATGTCGAAAATATGCACTTTTGCTGATCTTTTCAACTCAAAATGAGGTGGCCATTGCATGCTATATTTGAAACCTTTGAAAAATCTCCAGTACCATAAAATGAATTGCCAACATACCCCAATCACAAATCACGTTGAAAAGAAGGCTCTCTAGCATAGCTCAAAATAGGAATATAAAGTGTCAAGTTGTTATCAATGATGGCAACGTTCAGCTTCGGCACCACGCCATTGAACATGCGGCAACCAAACAACTCAAGAAAGATGAAGAATCACTCTTGCCACGATCGAAGCTATTGCTAATAACCTCTTCACAAGTGCATTTGTAATTTGGCTTCAGACTCTGTTCAACACATTGCTTCAAAGTTTTTTACTCTGAACTTGTCGCTTTTGACACACTGTAGCATCACTTGTTTTTGTCTCTTGTGTCGCCCATGACCCCTAAGATTCAGATGTGGCTCAAATTAGGTGTAAAAAAAGTCTCAAAATAGGAATCAAATTAGGTATAAAAAGAGTCTCAAAATAGGAATCAAATTAGGTATAAAAAGCGTCTCAAAATAAGAATAAAAAGCGTCGAAGCTGCTACTAACAAAGCCACTCGGCATTGTGAGCACTCTGCACATCCAAACTTGATTTCTTGCATGAATATTTAGAGTTGGCAAGGAAGTGAATTTGACAGGTTAAGAGCTGCAGAATTAGAGCCTTGGTTTGTAGCCGCATGGGGTGACATGACTCAGTATAGCTCATCTGTCACTCATGCTGATGTTGAATCTTAATGCAATATTGAGCATCATCGACATCATGGGCTTTGATTGATTTGGACTTGTAGGTTCAAGCCACCATATACCCCCGGAGCTGTTTCCACATGCTTCAAAGTGGGGCTGATTCTTTGCACCTCTGTGAGTAATCTTCTTGCTCAGACGGTATGCAGTAAAATAGTTTGATCAGTGGTGTGAGAAGGGTGTTGGCTTGATGACCTCACCAATCTAGACTGATAATAGTGAGTGGAGAGCTACAAAGACAGCCAAATTCTATCAATGTGTGATTGACTGGAAGGGCTTTTGCGAGGGATCCGTACTCTGTAAAAGGAAATCCTTGAACAAAAACCTTTTCAGTGTATGATTACAGCGCACTGGATTTACAGAAGAGTTTTGCAAAGTTTTCCGAGGGATTTATAAGGCCAGGTGTGGATTCTGAGCCCTAACTCCTTGAGAGCAACATTTGCCTCGATAGTAGAACTTATCATGCAAGGCCGCAACGCTAATTTCCACTGCTCATTGACGTCTAACGATTGACGTCTAACGTTTTAAGCTCCACCTCTCAATATGCTCAACTTCAAAACAGAACTCTTCAATCCACTACCACAGTAACCCAAGTTTTCCGAGTTTGCAGCAGCCACTCTTATCATCTCCTGTTTCAACACCTTATAATTCAAGCAGTCCAAGGAGGTTGTACCATGTGCATTTGTTCTCGACTGACATGCATGCAATCGGCAGGAAATACCTGATAACCACAGAAAACCTGTGTGATGCCAAGGCGAACACATGGACAAGAGCACACATACTGAAATGGTCACATTGTAAACCTGTGCAAGGCTGCTAGTTGTGTAACCCATTTGTACCAGACCCATAATTATCCATTTGGTTTTCAGGCACTTGGATCCCTACACAATTCATCATTCAACATAATTAGGAGCACATTAAGCCACAGGAGAAGTTGAAGAGGGTTGTCAATTAGCACTGAACAATTCACATGGCAGCTTTCAATCACACAAACCGCCTGATCTAATACCATCATGAACTTAGCTCAGGATGTTTTGTCAAGGCTCCATGAAGACATGATTCACCACAACATCACAAACACAACAACATTTCCTGAAACTTAACGCCCCTCATAATCCATGCATCATAATCCTCTCCCTGCAGTGTACCATCACCATCGCTATCACCATTAATTCTTGACAGCCAAAACAGCCAGCAATTCAAGCTCTGTACTTCAGGAACTGAAACATCATTCAACCTAACTTACTTCCAGGGTTTTAACACTTACTAATGTGTTCAGACGGCTGATCTTGAAACCTAAACTGTAACAACTTAAGTTTTTTCTTTTCGGTGCATTGTGTGAGCGAAGTTGTTTGGTGAGATTGGAGAAGAAGAGCTTGTTGAGTTGTTGATTGATCTAAGGAGTGTGTGTTATAATTTTGTGAAGTTGGGTTGGTGTTGTTGGAGGGGCAGTGCAGCGGCGATGGCGGGAGGGAGGGCAGGAGGGGCGCCGGTGTTGGAGGAGGAGGACGCGAGCGAGCTTCGACTGGGGGACGAGTTCGTGAGGGCCAAGTGCCTGATGAACGCGGAGGTGGCGATCGTGCTGCAGCGCAAGTACGAGCAGCTGCAGCAGCTGGCGGACGACCCATCTGGGCAAATCTCGCAGGTGTTCGAGAAGTCGCTGCATTATGTGAAGCGCGTCAGCCGGTACTCCAACCCGGACGCCGTCAAGCAGGTGCGGGAGGTCCTCACCCGCAACGAGCTGCACGAATTCGAGCTCTGCGTCATCGGCAACCTGTGCCCCGACACCGTGGAGGAAGCCAAGGCGCTCGTCCCCTCCATCACCAAACACGGCCGCATGAACGACGACTCCATCGAAACCATGCTCACCCACCTCGCCACCATCAAGAAATTCGAGTAGCCGCCAACTACTGTCCTCTTCTGTAGTCCGCGTGGTGGTGGTGCACACAAGTTATTCCACAAACTCAGCAAGACCTATTCTGGAGGGTTTTTTATCCCCTTCGATTTTGGAAGTACTTCAGCAACTTCAGCCTTCTGTGACTCTTTAAATCTTCGGTATTTGTGGTTCCAACTTCGGCATCAGATCGATAAGATAGAACACGTCGACTATTTAGGATATTATATTAAGCTATGACGTCTTGCAGCAGCATTTTCCAAACTTTAGCTCCAAATTCTCAAGTGGTATGTATAGCTACGCTTGTTTTTGTGTAGAGGAGCATAAATCACATAATGTAAACTTTTGACCTGCGAACAATTTAATGCACATTTTCGGCCGTTTTGCGTTTGTAATGATGTTCTTGCTTCTCTCAGTCTGTGCAATGACCGAGGTGGTGAGTGTCGACTTCTGCTTGGG
This sequence comes from Ceratodon purpureus, assembly GCA_014871385.1. Classification (NCBI taxonomy): domain Eukaryota; kingdom Viridiplantae; phylum Streptophyta; class Bryopsida; order Pseudoditrichales; family Ditrichaceae; genus Ceratodon; species Ceratodon purpureus. The sequence goes on from CM026422.1 coordinate 20,125,544, forward strand.
GTAATTAGGGGACTAAAGTGGTTTTGTGAGGACTAAATACTTTGTGGCAGAGATAATGCCATTTAGTTTGTGTGCATCATTTAATGAGTAAGCAGGGATGTCACAAACACAGGCAATTCTCTACGTATACATGTGAAGTGCAGGATATTCTTCAATGAGTTGCTGCTTGATCATGTGACGTTCTCTTGCAGCCCATGTCTTCAAAGCCTGGTTGGTACGTGTTATTGTGCTCTGCAATTTGGGCTAGTTTTTTGTAAAAGATTCACGGAACTATGCAGAGAAAAAAGTCAAAAAAAACTGATGTAATTGGCTTTCTTTAGAGCCCATGTAAGATACTGCTCGAGACTTGAATCGTGCTCTTCCCCGCTGGCTCTACCTTCGCCATGGCTGTATGTACGCACTTTGGAAACACAAATTATTGGAGCTTGCTGAGCATGTATCGGCCGTAAATTACCATCATGTCATTGATGTGCACAGTCGATCAGCGCAGGGGGCCGCCACCTTGTCAGTGTTAGAGTCTTGGACGTGGAGAGTCGGGGACGGTCTCACAGGCTTGCACTTCGGGCTCTTGGGAGAACATCTCCAGCTGCCAGGGCTTGTGACGAGAGGTATAGGCAACGACTTGGGAGAGGGTGCGACAACTTATACGGTGTATATAGCCCTTTAATGTGGAAATTTAAAAACGAGATATGCTAATTGTAGAATGATGCGTGAAAGGCTTGCGGCGCTCTGGTGCGATAATGAAAGCTTACGAAGTGCAGAATGTATAAAACTCCGTGTCCACTTATCGGGAGAGATTGTTAGATGTGGGATTGTGTCATAGTGTTTAATGATATGTCGGAAGACGAGGCAGTCGAGATATACATTTGTATTTGAAGCGTCACTGAGAAGTTTAATAATTCAGTCATCCTTGGTTAAAAGTATATCCCAAAGAAGACATTCCATGTCGCGCATACCTACCCACTTCGTATACATAGCAAGCCCGCAGAATATCCATTGCCAGAGAAGTTACATATTATGTATCCTGTGACTGAAACCGTGAAATATATTAATGGTTCGAATACAGCAAGGCTGAGAACTACAGCGCCTTCGTCATACTACTTAAATCCTTTTGAGTCGATCTGGATCGACCAGGTCTAGCTTGAAGAGAAAAATATGTACAGACACACTGGCCCTAAACTACTGCGCGGTCTCATCTACAGAAACCATGAGAAATTCTTCACCTCCTCGACCAACTTAAACCTACCTAGCTAGTTACACCTGCAGGTACTCTGCTACTCAATCTACCATCATCCACCATCTCCGAGACAACTCGAACGAGCAACCCCACTCTCAAAAACCTTCTACCTCGTTGAATTTAATTGTGCGACACTGAGCGGCAGACCCATCAAGCGCAGCTGGTCGCTGTGCATGAATCATGCGCGCACTCTGTCCACAATCACCATATATCTCGCACTGACCGGGCAGACGACGTCGTTGCACAGTCTACTTGTTGACGTAGCCGCAGCGCTGGCGGATCTGGCCCTGCGTGCCCTCCAGCACCGAGATCTGGCTCATCTTCACCATGGCCTGCGTGAACTTGGGGAAGAAGTTGGCCTTGTTGGTGCTCTCCAGCACCAGCGGCCGCGTCCGGGCGTCCTCGTACAGCACCTGGTCCGACGTCAGCAGGCCCGTGCGCTTGGCCAGGTTGCTGTAGTACTGCGCGTCGAACACGGCGCTCGTGCCCGAGTCCAGGTCGAACTTGCGGTTCGTCAGCCCGCGCTGGCTGCACTTCTTCTTCAGCTTGGCCGCGAAGTCCTTGGGCAGCAGCGGGTCCACCCCGGACGCGCTCGGGTAGTCGTAGATCCGGTTGTCGATGTGCACGCACGCTGCCTCGCCGATCGAGTGCGCCCCCGACAGGATGACCATGTCGTCGCGCGTGAGGCCCTGCTTCGCGAAGTTGCTCGTCAGCCCGTTCACGTCCATCTGCGCCCCGGGCAGGTTGCTCGACGCCTCCGACGCCAGCGACACGGTTCCGTCGCGGCGTCCTCCGGGCACTGCCCAGCCCGGGCCCCCGACCATCTTCACGCTGTCCCGCGCTGCGAACGCCAGGATGTCGGCGCACGACACGACGCCCGGGCACAGCTTCTCGACCGCGGCCTTGGCGGCGTCGATGGCGGCAAAGCCTTCGAGGCGGGCGTTGGGAGGGGCCGTACGCTCCGTGCCGGAGCCCTGCAGAAGCACCGACCCATCGCAGCCCTGCACACCACATCGATCACATCGAGTTCAGTGACGTGGAACGGAGTTATAAGTCCATGTATTCATATATTGTTCGGACCTGCTTACAACCAGTCACGATAGAATCAACCACTCCCGTTTCAAAGCAATTTATCTCTCATGAGTTGCTACAGTCACTTCAACTAGTGATATGCTACGCGATGATGAGAATGTCGTTCACGGCAGAATTCATGGACTTTCAGTGCCACTCTGAGCAATAATCGGCGAGACTGAATTGAATTTAGGGCGTGGGGAGTACTCACGCGAACAAAGCAGTCGTGAAAGTGGAGGCGAAGCAGCACGGGAGGCAGATCCGCGTCGTTGGCATGGAGCTGCTGCAGTGTGCTGTAAATCGTGTCCTCGGCGTTGGGGCAGCTCGTGGCGTAGAAGCCAGTCTGCAGAGCACTCACGCCTCCAGCGGCCATGACTGATAAAATGGTGACCACGAGGAACGCTGTGCCGATCATCGACGCACAGTTTCGCGCCGGACTCATGATCCCAGCTGCCATGGTAGATGGGAATGTGAGTGCTGGGCCCTGCCTACTATGACCTTGGGAGGACGCTCCCTGTTGCTGACTGTGGAATGCTTGCTATCGAACTGGATGCGGGTTGACTTACTTCCCAACGAGTTGCATATTTATATATGTCGGACTGCGGTATTGCTCTACAAGTGGAGGGCGGTGGTGGGACTCTGCCCAAGTTGAAACCGTTGACATCTTCGTTTCGAGAAACTAATTCGATGAAATCTGATTTATCTTTCTTTAGCATATTCCATTTGCTAATTTTTGCTAAGCCAGGATCAGAATCGTGGCAGAAATTCAGTCACTCCTTCAGTTCACATTGCTGTTGCAATGCACTCTGGGATGTGTTCTATGATATTCTTCACCGTTTGTCTTCCTCGTACCGAGAGAGTTCACATTTTTCTCAGAATCCTTGAACTCGTCCATTAGTTGGATGATTGAAGTGCATGTGTCTTGAACACCGTCGGTTAGCCCAGGGTAGATTGCATGATCTAATTTCACCGCAATGGCCCAAAGCTGCACACTCGTGCACAGCTGGAGCGTCACTCAAACCAGTGACGTCATCGGTTTTAACTCAAACTTTAATATCAGCGGAGCGAGAACTGGCCATCTCATTGCAATTCATGCAGAAACGCTAAAAGCAGACCTAGTGCACCAAATTTAGGTTAATGCCTGAAAAGTACACTCGGAGCTTTCAGTACCCTGCCTTTGTACTTTAGAGAGCCGGTCTGCGGAAGGGCTCGGGGGCGGCTTTATCTATTTCAGGTTTGTTTTCGAAACCAAGGATCAGTTGAAGGCGTGCTGGCGTGTGTTGCAACCAAGCTCGGCCTCCGACATTTCAGTTTGAAGCCCCGACAGAGAGTTCCACTTGAACGAACAGCTGCCTTGAAATTGGCCACGCGAATCCATCCGGGTAACAAATGATTGATCCTTCCCACTGGAAGTATTGAATTTTGACCGGCATGTTAATTGGGGTTGATCTTATGATGTTTTAACTGCCAAGAGTGTTTGGTTTCCTCGTCATCTTAGGTTGACTTATGATGCAGAAGTATTGCGCTTTGTTAGCGAATAACCTGGTACTATTGTCGATGTCTTTGTTTCTGATTTTTATTCGAAAGGATCGAGGCAGTTGATCGAGCCCAGGCAACTGCTAGGCTTGGAAACGTTCAAAGAGGAATCATGTTATGTTTGTTCACAAATTGCAGTTCCATTACAATTTCCAACATTTGGAGTGCTTCAATTTTGCCATAGTTAGGTAGAATTGATGAATTGCCATTGAAGTCATGTGATTACAAGTATTGAAGCATTATATACCTCATTGATATTGGTGTTTCACTGAAACTCCTCCCTCGATACCTGTTGAAATGGCGTAATAGCTTTTCGTGAGGGTATCGAGAGGGTTCCCAATAATGTAATGGACAATCTGAGACCAATTTAATTGCCATTTCTATAGCTAATTGAGTTTCTCTCTGCAAGCTACACATTTATTCTCATGCTATACAGAGTCTCCTTAATTTACTACGTGTAGAAGTGGTTTTGCGTATGTCACCTGTCCTTTCTTAAATTCATGGTATGATCAGCATCGCATGAGGAACCCCTGCTGCAAGCTCGGCACTTGGAAAGTGAACCGTGTACGTCATCAATTCATCAAATTTGTCAAGCTTAAACTCCTGCAGAACGAGGTCGGCCATCTGAAACTAGTTCAGGCATAAACACTAAAATGTGTGCTTAGGACACCTTATTTTTTTGCAATTACGTGCGAAGCAAAACTTTTAAAAATTGTGGGTAGACCTTTGCTCTTTAAAAAAGCTGCACCCGACCTCCTGGCAGTTTATTTTGCGATTCTAAGCGAGATTTCTACTTTCAAGAAGTACAGGGCCACCTGAAGCCACTCAGACTCGTGTTGCCCAGAAGTCAGATCTCAACAGCGATTCTGACATCCATCTGAACAGAGATTCTGTCATTGAAGTATTTTACTTCTGCGTAGTGTACAGTACAACTCAATTCTATAAAAATGCAAAATATTACTGGGCTGGGTTAATTTGGTCTGATCAATTCCAACCTCGTGTGTCTTCTCCAATGAAATGCAACTTGGACATGGACCAAGTTCCATTTCAAAATGCAAATGGATACAAAACAAAATGGACTAGAACATAGGGTCATGGGTCAGACCCGCTCTAAAAGAGAATGCATGTCGAAAGCAGCCGGTTGATCCATAATGGTCGTTACAAGAGGTCGACAAGTCGCACGCAATTTAAATATAGTACAAAATAATGTGAACACAGAGATGCGAGACCTAAAATTTAACAAAAAATGTCAACGTTGATAGAGGTCAAACAGAAATGCACCGCTTGGTATGCCCTTCCACACAGTGCAAAACCTGTGAAGCTTCTCAAAAGTCAATCTCTAGTTCACGTCTGACAAAATTAACAGAGAAGCAGGGAAAACCAAAAAAAAAATACGAATTCAAACAGTGAGAATACAATCGTAAACATCATCAAGGTCGGGTCAAAATTCATTTCCACTTCAAAATTCAATACTTCCAGTGGGAAGGATCAATCATTTGTTACCCGGATGGATTCGCGTGGCCAATTTCAAGGCAGCTGTTCGTTCAAGTGGAACTCTCTGTCGGGGCTTCAAACTGAAATGTCGGAGGCCGAGCTTGGTTGCAACACACGCCAGCACGCCTTCAACTGATCCTTGGTTTCGAAAACAAACCTGAAATAGATAAAGCCGCCCCCGAGCCCTTCCGCAGACCGGCTCTCTAAAGTACAAAGGCAGGGTACTGAAAGCTCCGAGTGTACTTTTCAGGCATTAACCTAAATTTGGTGCACTAGGTCTGCTTTTAGCGTTTCTGCATGAATTGCAATGAGATGGCCAGTTCTCGCTCCGCTGATATTAAAGTTTGAGTTAAAACCGATGACGTCACTGGTTTGAGTGACGCTCCAGCTGTGCACGAGTGTGCAGCTTTGGGCCATTGCGGTGAAATTAGATCATGCAATCTACCCTGGGCTAACCGACGGTGTTCAAGACACATGCACTTCAATCATCCAACTAATGGACGAGTTCAAGGATTCTGAGAAAAATGTGAACTCTCTCGGTACGAGGAAGACAAACGGTGAAGAATATCATAGAACACATCCCAGAGTGCATTGCAACAGCAATGTGAACTGAAGGAGTGACTGAATTTCTGCCACGATTCTGATCCTGGCTTAGCAAAAATTAGCAAATGGAATATGCTAAAGAAAGATAAATCAGATTTCATCGAATTAGTTTCTCGAAACGAAGATGTCAACGGTTTCAACTTGGGCAGAGTCCCACCACCGCCCTCCACTTGTAGAGCAATACCGCAGTCCGACATATATAAATATGCAACTCGTTGGGAAGTAAGTCAACCCGCATCCAGTTCGATAGCAAGCATTCCACAGTCAGCAACAGGGAGCGTCCTCCCAAGGTCATAGTAGGCAGGGCCCAGCACTCACATTCCCATCTACCATGGCAGCTGGGATCATGAGTCCGGCGCGAAACTGTGCGTCGATGATCGGCACAGCGTTCCTCGTGGTCACCATTTTATCAGTCATGGCCGCTGGAGGCGTGAGTGCTCTGCAGACTGGCTTCTACGCCACGAGCTGCCCCAACGCCGAGGACACGATTTACAGCACACTGCAGCAGCTCCATGCCAACGACGCGGATCTGCCTCCCGTGCTGCTTCGCCTCCACTTTCACGACTGCTTTGTTCGCGTGAGTACTCCCCACGCCCTAAATTCAATTCAGTCTCGCCGATTATTGCTCAGAGTGGCACTGAAAGTCCATGAATTCTGCCGTGAACGACATTCTCATCATCGCGTAGCATATCACTAGTTGAAGTGACTGTAGCAACTCATGAGAGATAAATTGCTTTGAAACGGGAGTGGTTGATTCTATCGTGACTGGTTGTAAGCAGGTCCGAACAATATATGAATACATGGACTTATAACTCCGTTCCACGTCACTGAACTCGATGTGATCGATGTGGTGTGCAGGGCTGCGATGGGTCGGTGCTTCTGCAGGGCTCCGGCACGGAGCGTACGGCCCCTCCCAACGCCCGCCTCGAAGGCTTTGCCGCCATCGACGCCGCCAAGGCCGCGGTCGAGAAGCTGTGCCCGGGCGTCGTGTCGTGCGCCGACATCCTGGCGTTCGCAGCGCGGGACAGCGTGAAGATGGTCGGGGGCCCGGGCTGGGCAGTGCCCGGAGGACGCCGCGACGGAACCGTGTCGCTGGCGTCGGAGGCGTCGAGCAACCTGCCCGGGGCGCAGATGGACGTGAACGGGCTGACGAGCAACTTCGCGAAGCAGGGCCTCACGCGCGACGACATGGTCATCCTGTCGGGGGCGCACTCGATCGGCGAGGCAGCGTGCGTGCACATCGACAACCGGATCTACGACTACCCGAGCGCGTCCGGGGTGGACCCGCTGCTGCCCAAGGACTTCGCGGCCAAGCTGAAGAAGAAGTGCAGCCAGCGCGGGCTGACGAACCGCAAGTTCGACCTGGACTCGGGCACGAGCGCCGTGTTCGACGCGCAGTACTACAGCAACCTGGCCAAGCGCACGGGCCTGCTGACGTCGGACCAGGTGCTGTACGAGGACGCCCGGACGCGGCCGCTGGTGCTGGAGAGCACCAACAAGGCCAACTTCTTCCCCAAGTTCACGCAGGCCATGGTGAAGATGAGCCAGATCTCGGTGCTGGAGGGCACGCAGGGCCAGATCCGCCAGCGCTGCGGCTACGTCAACAAGTAGACTGTGCAACGACGTCGTCTGCCCGGTCAGTGCGAGATATATGGTGATTGTGGACAGAGTGCGCGCATGATTCATGCACAGCGACCAGCTGCGCTTGATGGGTCTGCCGCTCAGTGTCGCACAATTAAATTCAACGAGGTAGAAGGTTTTTGAGAGTGGGGTTGCTCGTTCGAGTTGTCTCGGAGATGGTGGATGATGGTAGATTGAGTAGCAGAGTACCTGCAGGTGTAACTAGCTAGGTAGGTTTAAGTTGGTCGAGGAGGTGAAGAATTTCTCATGGTTTCTGTAGATGAGACCGCGCAGTAGTTTAGGGCCAGTGTGTCTGTACATATTTTTCTCTTCAAGCCAGACCTGGTCGATCCAGATCGACTCGAAAGGATTTAAGTAGTATGATGCAGGCGCTGTAGTTCTCAGCCTTGCTGTATTCGAACCATTAATATATTTCACGGTTGCAGTCACAGGATACATAATATGTTTTGTGGCAATAAATGTTTTTAATCAATTGCGGGCTTGCTATGTACACGAAGTAGGTAGGTATGCGTGACATGGAATGTTTTCGTTGAGATATACTTTTTAACCAAGCATGATTGAATGACTAAAGTTCGCACGCTTCAAATATAAATGCATATCTCGACCGACTTCTCATTCGAGATATCATGGCACACTATGAATCACTCCCACATGATCCAAACGCCGATAAGTTTACACCAATTTCTTAACATTTGCCACTCCATAAGCGACTCTGTTATTGTACAAGAGCGCAGCAAGCGAGTCACGCAATATCTAAGAACTACCTCGGCCAGCTCTTGAATCATCTTGGGACAGCCAATTGTGCCATTTGTGATACAGCCGGTGACCACTTAGTCTTCAGTTAGGCATCCAAAGGTTAAACAATCTCATTTACCCTATTCGTGGCCGGGAACCATCAAAAATCAGACTATTGCTGAATATATATGAAAATTCAAGCATTTTAATGTTTGAAGGGACATCACAATGATTTGCCGACAATCCTTTGAATTTTAACACAACAAATGTGCTGCCAATGATTGTTGGTATTCTATACAATTTTCGCTTGGCAATTTGATATAAGAAAATTGCCACCTCCTTGAACAAGTACAATTCTAGAATACTAAACCGCTAAAATATAGTACAAAAATCAAATATACTTGTGAATCCAATTAATCACATGTGAATGGTAGGGGGATGGGTATGCATGGTGCTAAGGCTGGGGTGGCAATTGGGCTTTGGATGAGGGGCTGAGATAGCAATATGGGCCCTGGGGTTGGGGTAAAGGGCTTGGGGTTAGTGGTAAGGACTTGGAGTAAGGGGCTTGGTTAAGAATCTGGGGCTGGGGTTTGAGGCTTTGGAGGAAAAGGGTTAGGGTTGGTTAACCTCTTAAGTTCCTTGAATATGTTTCACCAAAAAAACGGTTTGAAACTGCCATTTCCAATGTAAAAAGCATGAATGACTAAAACATCATTGTTTTCTAATCGTGATCGTAAGATCTTCAACTAAATTATTGTAACATAGAGCTCATAATATTTCAGTATAATCGAATGTAGAGATTAGAAGATTATAGCAATTGAAATTTTAAAACAAAATTTTTTGACAAGATATTTTATTAGGGTGAAACACTCTAATTTTATTTTTCTTAGGTTTTTTGCATTATGGATTTTGGGGGTTTTGATGCATGCCAAAGAAGACTAAGTTAGCCAATTGTGTTAAAAAAATTACACTCAAAAGTCAAGTGTAGCATGTTGAAAACAATATTTTTATTAAGTTAATACACAAGATTGCTAAATCTTATTTCTTTCCTTGAAATTCCATTATTTAATAAAGTCCCAATCCAATTGTTCAAAGTAAAGATTGATGTCCATATATTCAATGAAAAAAAGAAAATATTTAAAATAATATTTTTTCAAACTTTTTTGAAGGAAAGAAGAAGTCTTTTTAACTTAGACTGCCCGAAACGGTGAGAAAACTTTGATATTTTGTAGAGTGAACATTATGCACTGAAAGTCGTTCTTTTTTAGAAACCTCAAAGATGACATCATGAAGTATTTATAGAAATATTTCCAGAGGTAATTGATGTATTTAGCATGGCTGCCCCAATTGCTTATAGAACAACTTTTCCCACTTCGAGTACCATAACTATTTTAATAAATGTTCAAACAAAAAAAATTTGATTTCCTCAAAGTTCTTGTTATGGCCTGCCATTAGGAGCAGTTTGGGGTCTCCAACGGGCCTTTTCCATGCTTTCCGTGCCAAAGTTTTGGGCATGCCCGTGCACTTTACCTGCTGGCACCAACTGTGCCAGCAGGTCGCCAAAAGCGAGCCAAATCGCGAATGGGGGGGTCCGGCCAATGGTCGCGCAGGAAGGCTTCCCTCCCCCGCGCGTGTAGTCCCGCAGGTCGAGAACGGAGCCTCTTCGCGCACGGAATTCGAGCATTGCAGAAGGGTGTCAGCGGTGGTGGGCTTTATGAACGCCTGCGAAACTGACTCCACAGGCCACCTACCGAAATCGAATTGCCGCTCCCCCTTTGAGATGCAACGTGCACAAGGTGTTGATGTCGAAATGCTGCCAACGGTCATTCCGAACCTCATGCGTTCCCCTGAGAGAGTTGTCGTTGTTGCGTTGTCAAGCAGGATGGAGCGGTGGAGGCCTCCAAAGGCTGGGCGAAGTTGTTCGATTTGGGTTGTGGGTGGTCACGCATTGTGCAGTAGAGATTTAGGGTTTAGCTGTAGTGGTCTTCCAACGCTGCCAGCGGTCTGCCATCCACATAGGTTGGAGAGAGTACCTGAGTTGGGAATTGGGGTTTCGGGATGAGGTTTTAGGGTAGGTCGTACCTTGGTTGCGAGGCCGTGGACGCAGGTTTCAGCCGTTCGTGATGGCGGAGGGTTTGTTGACAGCGTGTAGTTCTGGCGGATGATGACAGCGACGACACCATTTGTAAGTTTTTGAGTTTAGGGTCGAAAATTTCATGCATTCTAGTGGTATGGCTTCACGGCCAAACTCCCTCGTACAGAGTGTCATTCTGCATAATACTCAAGACTTGGAGGGCAACTGGATCCCCATGAAGGTGGATCGTGATTCATGGGTTATGCTGCAACCAGCTTCGGATGGGCCTTGGGGTAGAGAGGCAAGGCGACATGGTGGAGAAAATTTTCGGGGAGCCTTCAAAGCGCAGATCAGAGATTTCTCTTGGATCTCCACGGAGCATGGAGCATGCGACCTCGATAAGGTGCTTGTGCAACATGCATATCAACCAAGGCATCTGCGCTTGGATCCTGCGGAGGCAGCAACCAAATTGGGAATGGCAAACTACCTGTACGCGTCGGTTTCGGAGGATTGGGTACATCCCGCATCTATCCTTGGTCCCATTCTTGTGCTCCATGTTGAGATTGGGGAGGCAACACGGAATCGACAGAGCCACGCGGAGTTGCTGGACATAGGTACATTCTTCCTTGGTGGTCTGTATTTGCCTCCAACAGGTGACACGCTGTACGGGAAGGTTGAAGCACTCCCGCTTCCAGGGTTCAACGATGTGGAGTGGCCTTTGCCAGACATGCACACATCTGAGGCGTTTAGAACAAAGCTCACTCTCGATTTTGCAAATGCTATGAAAGCAACAACTGGTAGCAGCTTCGTCCACCAGCAATGGTTTATGCCAATCCATGTTATGGTTGATTTGTTTGCGGTAGCTGCTGACAGCATTAGGCGGACACCTACATTGTTTGTTTTGAGTAGTCCATCCGAGGCTCTGCTGAGCAGTCTAATGAACCCAGGGTGGAACGAGAAGTTCCACATTGGCCAAGATGTCATCAAGTGCGTTGCCAACAGGACCAGCATTGTTTTCCGCTATCACGTGGGAAGACAAACATTATACACTAGGTTCATGTATACAAGGTATAGGGGGGCTGCCAACAGTCAGTGGGAAGCCTTGGATCACCTACCAGAGGAGGTGATGGTGGAAGTGTCTTGTATGTTTAGGGGGAACTTGCTGCCAACATTCGAAGTTGGCAAGGGTTGGCCAGTATCCCACCTGCGGCACGAAATTGCAATGGCACTTGGAGATGACGTACCTGGGCAGTACAACCTGGTTTTGATAGAGGCCAACGGTGTTCGTGAGAAAAAGGTACGAGTCTAGCCGAATTCATGTAGTCGTTTTGATGTGTTGGGAATTGGCTGTTCAGAGCTCCTTGCTGCCAGCAAACGAAAATGACAGGATTTGTTGGATGCAGATCAACCAGCGCCATGAGAGACACCTTACAGCTGCGGATGTCACGGTTCCCAAAATGATGAAGATTGTGGAGCTGTAGGAAAAGTGATTTCGGGGATGGGTAGTCACAGTATGTGGGAAGTCATTAGGTTCTTCGCGAAGTCGTTAGCGAGTTCAGGTAGTGGTTCTGCTTACCATTCAGGACTTTCTGTGGGACATCCTGTATTAACGTGTTATATGGAGGCAAATTTGAAGTACCCTTGATCTTCGTGCTGCCAGCGGAAATAGAAAAGAAAAACAGTTACAATTACCAGTGGTGAATCCTAGGGTGCAAAATGAAAAATAGAATAAAATACAAGAAGTCTGAAGAATGGCCGGGGTTTCAGAGGGCCTGGGTCTGAAGCGCAAAATTGCTTCGAACTTGTGGTGGCGCCATTGACGCTGGAGCCTGCTGCCAGCGCAAAATAAGAAAAGAAAAACAATTGCATACAATAGAGCACATGACCCTTCAGAGGCACAAAATGGAGTTTGGCACTTGAAAAATATGAAGTAATTAGGAAGGAATGTAAAGTTCGTTACTTCCTCCGAAGAGGCTGGCTCCTTCGTGAACCTGGTGCTCTGAACTGGCAACGGCGGGCACAATGCAGCTCTTGGTGCCAACAAAGACGAAAAAATGAAGGTTGCAAATAAAAAAAGAACCACGGTCGATTCTAATAGAACAAGATAAAAATAAAAAACAGTTGTACATAAGAGATGAAGTAGGTCGCAGATGGTAAATAACAACAATGGCCAAAATTGAAAGGGACCATGGTGGCGAATAATGAAAGAAGAAAAAAAAAATGGCGGCTAAAGAGCAGCCCTTGCTGTCAGCAGTCCACAATAAAGAAGAAATACAGTTGCGAATAAAAAGGAAGGGTTACAAGAATGCCATATCTTTCAAAGAGACATGGCAGTCCAGAGGCAAATTGTTTTCAAGTTCGGAAAAGTTTAAGAAAGGTGGCCCATAAAAGTCCGGACCAGAAGTCGCTGCCAGCAAACCCCTAACCCGGCCTACAAAACTATCCAAGGTGGGAATCTACTCCACGTTTGCGTTTGTGGCAATTGCCTCAACAAGGCTCGACAGTCCCTCCATGTTGGTGTCGTCCTCGTTCTTCTCTGCTTCAGGTGGTCCTTGCGTGGTGGCGGATGAGTCCTTGTTCCCATCTCCAGATAGGGCTGCCTGGGTCTCCTGAGGAGAGCGTTGCGTGGGATCGAACGCCAGGGAGTCTGAGTCGGGGAGAGCATCCTCTGTAGTTGCTGCCAGCAAACAAGAATTAGAAAATAAGAATTATTCGGATGTAACAACGAATTAGGCAAGATCCAGTTGGGCAGATAGGTTAAGGGGCAACAAACCTTGGTCGCCCTTGGTCTTCTTCCACGGAAGCGCGGCCACAGAGGGGGCAGCGGGCCTCTTGCTGCCAGCACGTGGTGAAGCAGGCTCGGCCAGGAAGATCTCTTCCGTGAGACGTAACTCCTCCGCGGCCTTGGAGTCGAGGTCGAAGCCCCACTGCCCAAGCCATCCTCCAGTCATCCCCCGCTCGCATCGACGGCACCGGGCGTCCTGGGAGAAGACTGCCTCAAACATACAATGGGGATGTGCCAAGCAGCCGCAGAACAAAGGTACGCAGCAGGTGTCAACGAAGTAACGCTCGCAGAAGGGGCATGGGTCGTTCAGGGCTATTGGCAACACCTGGAACTCCAATGGATAACGAGCCAGCACCTTCTTCGGGCGCAAGAAAGCTGAAGCCAACTCCAAGGCCGAGATCTCCGCTGTCAGCGCGGAGACCTCGGCGTGGCGTCTCTGCTCATCGGCTTCCATCTCCTCCAACTTCTTGTAGACCCTGTCAATGCGGGCTTGGGCCTCCATGAGTGCCTTGCTTGCAAGCCCCAGCTTGTCTTGGCCTAAGCGGGCCGCGTGATCAAAGCGCCTCTTCTCTTGGTCGTTGCCATCAGCCGCGGCCTTCTTGGAGGCCTCGCGGGCGGAGAAGATGTCGTCATAGAGCTTGGACTCCTCGGCCTCCTTGGCTTTGATGTAGTCCCGCTGGGTTGCAAGGTCGACCTTCACGCGGTCCCGGCTGGCCTCCACCTTCAGAAGTGCCGCCTCCAAGGACTTCTTCTTGAGGCGCTGCTGCTCCAGGACCTGCTTCGGATCCGTTGCCACCAAGGGCTGCACCTTGATGGCAACGGCAGCAAGGGCCTTCACGGCCTTCTTCTCAGCCATGGCCTTGGCAGGAAGGGGCAGGGATCTAGGTCCCCTGACCTTCTTCGCCTCCGCGGCCGTGATCAAAGCCTTGGAGGTGGCTCCAAGTGGCTTGGCTCCTCCGCTCGACTCCGCCCCTCCTCCCTTGCCCTTGCTGCCAGCACCGGGGATGTGGCCAGCGAGGAAGTCGATAATGGCTTCAATCTGCTCCCTCAAGGCCGGGGGAGTCAACTTCTGCGGATTACGCCCTGGCAGCTTCTCACGCCCCTTCACAATTGCCTCCGCCTTCTGGGCGAAGTTGACATCCACGCCCTTCTCAAAGTAGAGGTGGCAAGCCCGAAGAAAGGAGGTCCCGAATGCCCAGTTGTCGGGGTCACCTCCATAAGTCCACCGGTACATCTCGCAGTATTTCCTCTGGGCCTCCGGATCCTCACAGTCAGCAACGTAGTGCCGCCCAGAAGAACGCTCTGGCCATCTGTCGATGAAGTCGGCCTTCCTGCAATGCTTGTCGCCGCTGAGGTCACTGAACTTCAACCCCTTGTTGGAGAGCTGCAAGGTGCGGGCGAAGAAGTCCTCATCGTAATCCGCAGCATGCCTACCCAGCAGAAATGGGGCGAGGTGGTGGAGCTGTGCATGAAGTGCAGGGGGTAAGCCGTCCAAGTCGAAGGCGTCATCCCACGGCGTCTCAACATCGTTGCCATCCTCCTTGCTGTCAGCAACCTCGACGACCTCCTTCTTCACGACGGCCTCCTTTCCCTTCCTACGGCTCGACATCCCTGGCGCTGGTAGTGCAAAAACAACACGTTTTACGAAAGGGGGATCGCGCATGGCAGCTGAAAAAGGGAAGACCACTGACAAGACATTATTCATTCGGTTTAGTTGAATTTAGTTCTGAAAACATGAAGCCTCACAACTGAAAGGACCTTCGCGGCCATGGCTGAACGACCTCACCCAACTGTGCCATGCCCCTCTACGCATTGTACAACAACAAAGAGAAATTGCCAAAACAGAGTTGCAAAAACAAGCTGCTTACCTCCAAGCCGAAGCTCAGTCAGAGCTGTCTTCCGTTGCCGAAGCTCTCTTCGCCGCGCTGTAGCTCTCCTCTGCGCGGCCTGCTCTTCTCTTCCCCTTCTGCTCCCCTCTGCAGCCCGAACCCGCTCTCTACGCCTTCACTTCCCTCTTCCCCTTCAGCTTCCCTCTGCGCCGCGGCTGTCCTTCGGCGCCGAAGCTCCCCAACGCCCCGCTGCTTCTCCCCGCTGCTCCCTCTGCTCCCCGCTGCTCGCGCCTTCTTCACTGCTCCCTGAGGCGCCCTAGCTCCTCCCCGCCCCGCTGGTCGCACCTCCGCGCTGAGCTCCTACCGCTGCAGTGCCAGAGCTGTGGCCGCAGCCTTCCCCCTCCCCCCTGCTGCCCGCGCAGCTGCTGCGGGCCCGATGCTCGTGACAGCCACCCAGCTCCTCACTCCCCCAACTCCTTCCTCAGAACTCGACCCCGCTCCTCGCGGCTCCGCCGAACTCCGCACTCCTCAGCTCCCCCAAGCGCACCGCCCTCGCCCCTCCTCCTCACAGGTCCTCCACGGGTCGCACCTCCCAGTACGGCTGCACGGATGAGTCCTCCACGGCTCCCTCTGCACCCACAAAATCCTCACACCCCCCTCCGCCTAGTTCGAAATTGCGCTCTTCAACGGTAGAAATCAAGGGTATGGAGAAAGACAAAGGATGAAGAAGCCGAAGCACTACCGTGTCAGTGCAAACCCGAGGCGCCTGCTGGAAGCAAGAGCGCGGCAGTAGAAGAGAGGAGTGAAGCTAACAGTCAACCCCATATCTTTTTTCGGGAAGAAGGCCCAAGACTGGTGTGAAGGAGACTCTTGCTGGAGTCAACCGCCTGCCACGTGGGCAGCGTCCTTCAAGGGGGGTATGAGACTCTTAAGCAATGTTAATTAGGGGGGTCGTAAAGGAGGTGTTGGGAAGGTCACAGCAACCTTAATTGTCAATCATTTCCACGGCCTTATACATCACTTCCCCATTTGATTTTAATTGCAACAAATTGGCATAGAAATTAAAATTAAAATTTAAGGGTGAGTGACATGTATGATTACTAAGACACATTCATTGAATTCATCATTATGAAGAGTTATAATCCCTTGGATTGGTCTTTCTAGTGAAATAACCACAAAACAAGTTTAGGGGAGAAACATGGTCTAACTCATTCAAAAAAAACATTGTTGCCAGCCACATTCTACATAGGTATAAGTTATAACATAATTACCAAGGCACATTGCGGTCAAGTCACACACGGCCATTGCTCGCGTCGTCACTGTCCTCATTGCTGCCAGCCACCTCACTGTCAGTGGACTCCCCTTCTTCTCCATGGGTGCCTCTTTAATAATTATCGAGATTAACTTAGCAATGGATAAGCCATTTTAGGGAATTGCTCGAAAAAATCCTCATTTTTTGATAAATCTATCCGTAAATGGCTATTCTAGAATGAAACCAAAAAACATGTTAAAGAAGATCCACTGTCTACTCCGATCAAAAAAATTAAAAAAAATTAAAAACTTGCTACATTATAGATGTCCATCCAATGAGTTTAGAACGCATAATTTGTACTCAATTCATACAGGCTCGTTGCCAGCGTCATCGCTGTCCACGTTGTTGCCAGCGTCGTCACCGTCAGTTGAGTTGCGTCCTTCCTCAAGATCCACATTGTTGCCCTCCTCCCCGGGGTCATCTTCGTTGGCAGATCCTCTTGCTTGATCATTGTTGGCTCCATCACCTCCAGCGGTGTTATCACACACCCAAGCTTTGCCAACACGCCGTCGCCTTGACCGCCAATTCTCCAAAGCCCTGGCAGCATTTGATCGATGCCACTGTTCTCGCCTTCTACGTGTAGCCTCCATGCGGGCCTCATCGTCCGGGGTATTTAGAACCCTGGTGCACTCTAATTTCTTCTTATACCGATGCTGTATATTTCGGTACCAATGTTGGAATTGTTGCAAAATCACACTGATGCGCTCTTTGCCACCACCGTGAGCTGTATGCGCTTGATTCGCTGCCTTCGCTTGATGATGGGATTTCTCCATACCCTGGCAACTCCATACGGCCAGACTACCGTATTCCTCCACAAACCAACTGCCATGCCTGACAATTACATGCTGTCAACAGCCACTCCAAGGTTAGTCCTGGATAGAGAATTGACGAAAGTGAGGTCAGCCATCAACCCCTAATTCATCCCAAACCTCGTTCATATAACTCACCATGTAGTGCGACACATGCTCCTCTCCGAAGGCCTCCAAAAATGTTCTCCCCCACGTTTCTATCCTCCCTTTGAACTGGAGTCGTTGTTCTGCTGTCAGCACCAAGCCGCTAAAATATGGTAGAACCTCTTCAAAGGCTTGCCACATAGCAGCCCTTGCCCTACGATGTGCACCGCCGCCACTATTATTGCTCTCTGCTTGACATATGTCTTTCCAGGCCTTGTCGTTTCCAGACCATACGCTTGGTTTAAATAGTCTGCTAGCAACAACCCCACTGAAAGATGGCTTCTGTGGCACATTCCCTGTGCTGCCACTCAGTTTCGGATCCTTTCTAATCTCCACATTGCCACCGTGAGCCCCGATAGCTGACAAGGACTTCTCCATTTGCTCTATGGCTGTAGCCCTCAGTCTTTGATCTTGTATGTTCCAGACATAAATGATGTGTTGATGCACAATCTTCTCCGCTAGGCGAACTAGGGCGTGAAGTGTACAAATGTGCACTCTTTGCAACGGAATTGGCAAGATAGGCCTCCACCTTGTATGTGCACGCATGTCACATGGTTCTGGCTCCACAGAGTTGGCAAACAGTCCCCCCACCCAGTTTGGTTTCCCACGTTTTCTGATGGCAGCACTCGCCTGGCTTGCTGTCCCTACGGTAGGCTTAGCCCTCTTCTGCTCGCAGTATATGCAGTTCATCGCACACGACGGCCCCGACTGAAGCCCGTACATACACTTGATCGTCTTCATGTCCGCAGCGAGATGCCACTCCACATGGAATTCTCCAACTTCAGGGACCGTGAGTTTCTCGCCACTGGACTGTGCTGCAATCACAGATGGAAATTTGGATTTCCCAAATATCCACGACAGAACTTCGTAGGACTCTTTTTCCACTTGAAAGGTTGCCACTGGCCAGATTTCCTGCTCCGACTGGACTGAGAAAAACAGGGCATGGTTTCTCTGAATGTCTGGGTCGAGCGCCCTATTCATCAATGTGATGCTGACCCGTTCAAACTTCTTGCCATTGACAATCTCGGCCTCGTCCAATTTCATGACAAATACCAGCGGTGCCCCTCTTAACTCTGTGGAAACATGGCGAGTGGATGTGTAAGTCACGGTTAATTGATAAATAACCCTGCTGGCAGCAAACTCTGAAAACAACAGTCTGAGGTGATTACGTTACCTTCTTCCGTGATGCCGTAGAAGATCACCATGCTCCGTTGGACCACCTCAAGGTCTGTGAATAGGGAATTCTTGTCAGTCAAAACGACTTCCTTTACCATGTCCTCGGACTTCTTGTTCTTCTTAGAACTTGCTGGCAGCGTAAGTCGACCTTCAGCATGGTAGTATTCGCCAATATACTGTGGCAGGTTTGCATTTAACTCCTGCCGAAGCAGTTTCACGTGATAGGGGCTCGGCAAAATACTCCCGGAGACTCCTTTGTTCAGAGCAGCAATGGGAGCCTTCACAGATTTGTAGAGAGCACCATATCCCCGATGGGAAACCCCTGCCTGGTCGCAAGCAGCAAGAATTTTGTCCGGTCCAATACTCTTACCAATCGATTTGAGCACATTTTTCGCAATATCTGACTGAACATGTGCCATTGCAGGCTGAGAAGCGAGCGCTACACCTTCATGCCGTGACAAAATTCGAGCTAGTGCTACTGCAGTCCTATTTTGGGACTCTTTATCCCCCCGCAGTCGAGAGCACTTCCGGTTCTCTCGGTTCCTTTCGACAACAAACTGCACCACATCTGGTTGCAGCACTGTCCGCACAAGCTTCACTCTTGCTTTTGATCCACCTGATCCAGGTTTTAACTCGTGAATCCCTCTGAGAGCCCTCCTCCTATTTCGCATGCCCATGGGGGTCTCCTTCTCGAAGCTGGCCCTCCGCTGGCAGCGGTCAACGTCTTCTTGGAGACCCCGCACATGGCGCTCCAATTGCTCCACCCTTTGGGCATGGCAATCACGGACAGCCTGTAATTCAGCTTGCAAATCCCTGCATTTCTTCTCTAACTCAAGGCAACGCATTCTCCCCAATTGGACATCTTGGGCTGCCCTTGAGTTGCTGGCCAGAGCTTCGCCTCTAAGCTGAAGCACTTCTTCGCTCAACTGTGCCAACTGGATCCGCGTCTCCTCCTGTGTAGAACCATGTACACAATGATCCAGCAGCCTGTGTGTATATCCGCGAAGACCCTGCTCTCCATGACATATGAATTCAACAAACTCTTTTAGCGACTTGATTGGAGGTGGCTTCCCTGTCATTGGGTCAACAGGGTAAATGTCTCCATTGATCCACAAGTCAATGTTCGTGTCTCCACGCAACCTCCGTGTTGGAAACGAGCTCCTCATGCACAGCTCCACTTGCGTAGAACCTCTTCTCATGACCGGGGCATAGCGTGTGTCCAGTGCAAAGTGGGGAATGTACTGATTGCTTCGTTCAGCCCTTGCTGCCATCGTGGACCCTACAGTCGGTAATCTTGATTGAATCTCCCCTGGTCACACTTTGTGATTTGCTGTTATTCGAGAGAACTTGTTCTGATCTTCGGACACCTCCTACACCCAATGAAAAACTGAATTCAGAACCTCAAATACTCCGAACCTAATTCGATAGACCTGCGTGGCATCTACAAGCGCTATCGACCACGAAACCTACATTGCCTTATGCCGTTGTGGCAGCAAGGGCTAATGAAATCGAAATTCAAATTGCTCAAAAACCCAGTAGCCCCTGAACACCCCACAAAGGTTTATCGAATTAGGTTAACTTACCTTCCCTTCAAGTACATCAGTTTTCATCTCTTCGTTGAAACCTTGGTCGCCGACTGAGAACAACCCCTCGCCGCCGTCGCTGCCAGCGGACGCTGCCAAGAAATGAATTGCAATCTCAATTTTGCTCCTCCGGTCTGGGGCGCCATCGCCACTCGGAATCTTTCCCGCAAATCACATACGACTGTGCGTCCCACAGTGCCAACAACGACTTGCTTGAAGCAGAAGAGGGCGCTTCGTTTTCTTGGTGCTGAACGGCGTAGAGCCGGTGGCGCCATCGCGCCCAGACCGTTGTGGCAGCAATTCGAAGTTGACAATCCGGGGATCGAGGCAACGGATCGAGGCACTTCATTAATCGCCGAGCAATAAATCCCAAGGATTGGCGCTCAACAACCACCGCCACGCCCTCTCGCCAACAAGGCAAAATCCGGCCACGCAACTCCCCTCCGTCCGCTTCGGGCAGCGTTTCAGACCCCTGCTGACAGCGACAGAGGGGGTTTTGGGCAGGCAGCCCACCTAATCCGGGCTGCCTTACAAGGCCCGTTGGAGACCTGATTTTTCCCCTAATGATTCACAAAAAGTTTCAAAAAATCTCGACTTTAATTGAAGTTACAGGTACATGCCCAAATTCTAAAAAAGCCCATTCTGGGACAATTGTCCTTTAGGGGTTAATGAACAAGGACATGCGTTTTAAATTAACTTTATTACACTTATGGGTATGTAAATTTGTTATTGATTTACATGAGTCTTTATTAAAATGTTTGATGATATTTATTTTTGAATTTAATCAAACATAAGACGGTATATTATTTAAAAATTATTCATTTGAAGCTTTATGTTCACTTTATTATTAAAAAAAATATCATGTTGTTTGTATAATAATTATTATTAAAAAAAATATCATGTTGTTTGTATAATAATTATTATTAAAAAAAATATCATGTTGTTTGTATAATAATTAAAATTTATTTAAATTAAAATAAATTTCTATTTTTTTTTTGCTTTCCTATCACTTCAAATGCATGAATTAATTAAAGATTTTCAAAAATGATTGTTTCAATGTATATAATGTGATTAATCCATAGTACAAGGATAAGAAACATTAAAATTATTATTTTTGAAAATCCATTACTTCGTCACGGAATATCTGACTAGGACAAATAGACATGCATTTGAATTGTCTTAAAAAAATTTATATACAATGTATAAGTAGAAAACTCTTCAAAATCAGAATTACATTCAATAAATAGTTTGGAAAGTCACAATAACCATAATAGGATGGTAATAAAAATCACCACTACAAAGACCTTTATTATATAAAATAGAAAATAACAAAACATTAAGTATATTATATATCAATCTTCTATACGAAGTTGCGTTGCTTTATCTTTATATATTCAATAAATATTCAACTCCTTGAATAACAACTTCACATCTTGCTCACCTTCACAATCATCATTTTCTAGTGCACCACTATCACTACCTTTTGCAATAACATATTGGCAATTGAGACACTCAATGAATGTCTTACTGTCAATGAGTATCTTTAGTTCTTCGCATTCGGGACATTCTTGTCGGCATAACTTTGGCAATTTCACCCTTGTGCGTTTTTTTTGCACTAGTTATCTTCGTCGTAGTATTTTGATTCCACGCTCTAGTCTTAGCAATTGAATTATTTGTTCTTCTCTGCTATGCAAATCTTTGTAATTCAATTTTTTTATCTTTTCTTCTTGTGACTTCCATGTCTAAGTCTTGTATTTGTAACATGAGCTTGTATAGGAGTAATACTTCTACCCTCCATTCGCAAAGATATTTGATTTTGCTTTGGTACTGCGCTCATGTTCTCTTGGAATTCCGCCAAAAAAAATTCTTCCGCCCTCTTAATTGCTTCACGTTATTCTATTATTAGGGCATCATATTTTTTCCTTGGATAATTTTGTGTTGTGGTCACGTTTGAGATCTTCTCAACCATTTCCCTTACAAAATCAACTCCATCATTTGGATTAGGTCTTGGCCCTTTGCTCTCTCCATCACTAAGACCTTCACTTAGATCTTTACTTCGATCTTCCAACTCAAGGATGAAGCCATGAGATTCATACATACTTGGCAAGAAATCAAGTAGATGATGAAATTCGTCATCAACAATTTTCTTCAATGTCAACATGTGTTTACAAATGGGTCCGTAATCATTGCACTCGCACCATTTACAAGATAAACTCACTATGTACCATTTGTTTACCACCGATTGACTTCAAAATGCGAATTCCATGTGACATTCGTCAACTATCATAAGATTTTATGATCGGTCTTCTTTATACTGCTCGACCACTCTGATGGCTTTCTGCAACGTTGTTGTTCGATCTTTATCTCCTCCTCGAAGTGAGTACTTCCCTTATACACTCAATCAATGAACATCATTTTAATGTTCATCTAGGATCATTCCTCCAAAGCTTCGGCCATGGTCCGGGTCAGCTATTATTGCATAGATGAGTTTGGCAAGCCTTCGATTGACTTTTCCATCTAGCAAGGTGTACTTGATAAATTGTCACATTCGTTTGACAAGGTTTGTAGTATTTGCATGTCCATGTCTAAACAGTCTAGGCCATCTAGGCCACATACGTTTCCAAGAATTATTGTCTCCTGCTCAACCATTTTCAACATATTTTAGCATACCAATGTGATTGGCATACTTTGTCTTGAACCTCCCATAGGCTTTGCTGAAGTCGTCCTTGGTAATGGCTTCCAACATAACGCACATATCTTTGTACAAGTCATTGCGTTGTGCCTCAGGCAATTTAGGGAATAAATGTTCTATCCATACCTTCTTTGCATGGAACCAACACAATAATAATTGACATTTTCTATGAATCCCACTAATTTTTTCGTTTTGCCAACACCGAACATCTTCATAAATTGCTTTTGTTATAGAAGTCTTTGATGTTTTGTCCTTGTCAATTACTATTGCATTTGGCCGGATATCATCCATGTTTCGAAAGACGACCTTCATACTCAGCCACAACGCTGAGGCTACTTGGCCATTCTCATTGATGTCGCTACATAACATGATGAAAATGGGCATACCCAAACCGCTTGCATTTGGGCATACTCCAGCAAACAGTGGCATACCCCATTGATTTGTCTTAAATATAGAATCTATTACCCATTCCAAATTATATGTTATAGTCTTTGCTCTTTGTAGCATTTTTTCCGTTTGCATTACCAATACAAACGGACTCTTCTTGGGATCTGGATTCAAAGTGTCATATGCTTGATAGAAAATCACTTTTTTCTTTTTGATCCATTTTAGAACTGTTTCTTTTACCTTCTAATCGTCATTTCCACTGCCCCTTTCTTGTGATTGGAGCTTGTATGATAAATTTGATGCTTCTTTTGGATCAAAAAATAAACGAAATGTTTTTGTTCATGCAATGAGGTAGCTTAACAGAAGATTTCTTTGCTCATTTTAGAATGAACAAGAGCTAACTGAATGTTATTTGAATTTTTCAACATCTCAAGACAATTATCTATTGCATTTTGATAAATGGATAAGAAATAACTATCTGTTTAGGTCCATGGGTCATGTCCGCTATGCTTCGCATTGACATGTTCTTCAATATTTTGACCTTCTTCAACCGGGTATAAAACCCTCACACAAAAATTACATCCTACGTATTTTGTAGTAGAACATTGCAGCACCTTATCACCATCGCCGTCATCTTCACATGTTTTACCTTGAAATTTCTGTACACGGTGGCAAATGTAAATGACCATTTCCTATGGATAAGATGTCACTCTTTGGTATCTATGAATAGGTTTCAAGAGCACAAAATTTTGTGCCATCAAATTATTCAAAACCCTTCCAATTCCGCCAACGGCATTGAATACCGCTCGGGGTATCATCGGTAATGACATACCCCCTTTCTTCGTCTTGTTCTAGAAGCTGACACCTACCACAAGAGTTTATCATCTTTTCAATGCATGACTTTGGAATGCCATTTATTTGCGCACCCGTTAACCACCCTGCATTTCTGATTTGCAAAGTAGTATCCTTGTACACTAAATGACTTTCCTCTCCGCGGTGCGCAACTTCAACATTTAACGGCCATTCGTCAATCTATGGAACATTGAGGTAAGGAAACTTTTTATTGAACAATCGCTCTTCACCATTTGCAATTACTCGTATCCCAAAATTCCTTCTATACAAGGCCCTTTTTTTTAGGATAGCTATGCAAAGCTTCCATTAGGCTATACTCTTAACGAACAAAATTTGGATCAAATGTAATAATAATGTTTGCCAAAGGAACAACTCTTCCCTTTGTTCATTCAACAAAGTAATTTGTCAGCTCTCTTTTGAAAGAATAATATGTCAAATGGAGAATTGAAAAGGGTCCAAGTTTGGTTCTTAAACCCTAACCACTTGCTCCTCGTACTCTATATCTTCATCATTTTCCAAAAACTCTGAAAAATCAAATGAAATTTTATCATCTCATAAAAAATCATCAATGTTAAAAATCTAAAATATATCATCCTCTCCCCCCCCAAATTGCTCCAGGTGGTGACCGTTAGTACCACCAAATTGCCTTTGGTGGTGACCGTCAGCAACACCAAATTGCCCTTGGTGGTGATTGTTACCACTTCCATGGGGGGAGTCACGACAACTCCCTCTATAGTACTCTCTGTGGAATTCAGCAGCCCCATGGGTTGAGTTGCATAGAGTCACTTGAGAGTGCACATTTTTTTAGAAGACCACCTGACCCGCCATGGCCCCCATGCCACCCATCCACATCGCCTATGCACATGGCTGCGATATCTTTTTGGTGCGATGTCATTTTGCTGCAATCTCCTTTTTTTGTGTCTCCTTTTCTAGTATTCGTCGCCTTTTCCTCGTCATCGGGCCCCACCATTGTTGATCGACGGTTGAGATCGCCCTTGGTTGATCAACGGCCCTTGTTGGCCGAGTCAAACCTCAATTTCGAGGTTGGCTGGTCGCGAGGCTGTGCAAGTGATTCACTTATAGTGCCACGCGGTACATGATCTCTTCAACAACCTTTTCTGAAATTGTCCACAATTTGGGCCCCTCTCATAAATTTTCAATCAATGAGAGTTCGAAGATCCTCGTCTTCATTTATCATGATAAAGACAAACTTGCCATCCTCTTATAAAGTTGCATGAGTCACTTGAACAATTGTGCCTATTCCTTTAAGGTAATCCAAACTTAGTATATTCCACTATGTCTGTATTCATTTTAAACAGTCCATTGGGCCATTGTTGTTGCAAATGTTGCACCAAAGTCCCCTTCTCGAAGACCTTCACCACCCACTTAGCTTCAAATTTGCGATTGTACTCAATTATCTTTAGATTCCACTGGTGAATGTTGGCATGGAAGAGTTTGGCATGTGCACCCTTCGCAAACTTCTCCCCCACCTCCAGAGTCTTAAACAATTTCTTATTTTAGAGCTTGATGGCGGCTTCCTCTTCCACGTAGATGCACTTGCTGGGTTGTGTCTGCTCGCTCTAGTGATGCCTTGAAAGCTCAATCTGCTCTTCAAGTGCAGTCAAATACACTAGAACAGATGTGGTCGCTTGCTTACGCTTAGGCGCAAGTGCTGTTACAAATTCAGAACCACTTCTAGTGGCCGCCATCGCTCAACAAGCCCCTCACAACTTCTCTCTGAAGCGGTCGGATCTTCAACTCCCATATTCCAACACCGTCTGCTACCCTTGTGTAAGATACACAAAGTCTTCAAAATGAACTTATCAAAGGAAACTAGAATGAGATCAATGATCTTTTGTAGTTTTTTTCTATAGAGTAGACAAGGTGGACAAACAAGACTGACAGAGAAGAGATCCTGACGACTAGTTTTGGGCAGAGTTAATCCCTTAACATAACCTACTACTGTAGCAACTCAAGGAAATCTAGAATCCGCACACTTGAACCAAAGCTTTGTAGAGTGAAAAAATTGACGAAGAAGCAAGTGATCGGAATCTAAAGCTCTGATGTAAGGGGAAGAGAGTAGAGAATTAGCGGATTAGCCTTGGATAGATCAATCCGGACGTGCTATGGTCTGCGGCATCGGGTCACAAAAAACCCAACTCCTGAGGCGAAGATATTCTACACCAAAGTGGCCCTTGTTAGAGGAGCAGATGGCCAATTCCAAAACTGGTCGCCAAACAATAGACTAAACATGTGAACATAACTCAACAAGAAGCTCTCCTTCGCTACAAACCCTGCACCCCAACATGTTCATGAGCTAGGGGAAGGGAAAGTGAAGAGGATTTCTAACCCTCTTGATTGAAGAATTTTCCAATGACATGACCTAAACCAACGATGAAACTGTTGTGGGCTCAACGAAAGTTGTCGCAGGAAGAACGTTTGCAATACATTTTTTAACATTTGAAGCGCTTCAAATTTGCCTTATTGAGGTAGAAAACGAAGAATTGCCCTTGAATCTATATAATAACAAGTAATGAAGTATAAAAGAACTCCATTGCCAGTGGTTATTTAGTTGAAACTCCTTTCTTGATACCTGTTGAAATGACCTACTATCGCTTTTGGTGAGGGTATCCAGAGGGGTCTCTTAAGTATGTAATGGACAATCTGACACCAATTTAGTTTCCATCTCTATAGCAAAAGAGTTTCTCTCTGCAAGCTACACACTACTTTTCATGTTTCTAAAGCCAACCTATGGTGTCACTATTCATAACATGTCATTCTACAATTTTTGATGTGTCATTCTATTTGATAGAGTCTACCTGATGTACTACGTGTAGAAGTGAATTTGAGAATGTCCCCTGTCCTTTCTTAAATTCATGGTGGGGAGAAGCACAATAAAGTGGACCAAAAAAGTGCTTAGCTATTTGCCAGTTTCAACCGTTTTGCAAAAACTTCACAAAAGTGATAGAAAGATGTAATTGAAGACAATTTTTTTTGCTAATATAGATTCTCAACTTGTTTTTCTACAACTTGAAATTTTTTTGTGCAAAGTAGACAATTTAAAGTTATTATATGAAGGCTTTAAATCCAAGCAAAGTAAATGCAGTCATTTGAAAAAGTGACTATAAAAGAATCAAAGACTATCAAAAAACCATTTTTGATGAAGTAGGGCCCTCTATATGTTTAAGAGGTATTCTAAAATATTCAATTCATATACTCATTAATTGATTTAAAGTTCCAAAAATACCGCAAGGATGTTTTTTAAGAGGGTCACTTCCGAGGTACTTTTTGTGCGTTTTTTTAACCGAACATTGTTTTTTAAATTGAAAAAAAAATCCTCTAAAGACAATAGAGGGCACCAAATGAAGGAATTAAAACTCTAGAAAAGTTCATTTTCATGACTTAGAACTAGTGGTTAAATTTAGTTTCAATTGAGGATGTTCTTTTTCTAAAGATGCATGTAAGATACCTCCTGATACCTTAGAAAGTGACTAAAATGCTCAAAAACTACACCAAAATGCTCAAAATCAGATTTGAGCTTTAAAAAACAGCACACTTCATATCCACTTCATAGTGATCACATGTTGCACTTTGTATTTCACTTTATTGTCCTTCCACCAGCATCGCATGAGGAACCCCTGCTGCAAGCTGGACATTTGAAAAGTGAACCATGTACGTCATCAGTTCATCAAAATTATCAAGTTTTAACTTCAGTGGAACAAGGGGCTTATTTACACATCTTGTTGGCAGACGCAAGGAGCCTACTCTGGATTTGGCTCCCTGCTGAATTCGTAGGCAAATTGCCATGTGAACTCAGCATTCCGCCTACAAACACTAGTAGGAAATCTGTCTTCTGGTTCACCCCATGAATGACAGGATGTCCAAATTGCGTCCAAATAGTCATTGTAAGTGACAGCACTGGAATTCAGCAGTACTCGCACTCAAGTGCAGTGACGTGGCGACTCCTCGTCGACCTATCCACTTACCGAGGTAAAATGGGTTCGATGGTTTCACCGCCGTGGCTGTGTGGGTGTTCTGTTCTGTTCAGAAACTGAAGATAGCTTTGCAATTTTAACGAGCCCGAGATTATACGAGATCTTCGTGCGACTCTCTTTACATGCAATCTTCAAGTGCAGACTGATTGTTGCTTCGATATGTCAATGGAAGCAAATAATCTAAAATCTACAGTTTCTTACAAACGAGGTAGTCTCTCAAATCTACTCAACGAGTAGCAGTTTGCAACATCTTTGTTTGAATTTCGTTCATTCTAAGTAGAGATGCGTTCTATTGAACATTAGATCTGGAAATCTTCCAGAATTATAGTATGAACTCAGAAACTGTCGGTGTGACATGTCTGTTGGTTATCACCTTCACTCAAACGACTTCGGTTCTGTCAACACACCGACGTCTGTATCTTCACATTCCGGTGAGTGTATGTAATCTTCAACCCACCATAATATATCAGACGCACATATGACCTGAATTGGAGGATACCCATTAATTAATTTGCGCAGCAGTTGGTCCTCCTGGGGATTTAGAGTACTTGTACGAAAACCGGAACTTCTTACAAATTCCAAAATTTGCAGTCGGATACAGTTCACAGCATACACTATTGCCATTTGATCACAACTTATCACCACTGCAGATAGGGTAATTCAAGCGAGCTGTAAACGAAGTACAGTAAAGACTCCTATAGAAACAGGGGATTGTTGGGTGGCATTTCCTCTTACCATTCGAAACACTTGTACATCATGGCTCTTGTCTTCGGGATTCTCTTCAGATGGAGCAGAGGTGTCCTGCATAAAGTAGAAGAATCCCTTGGCTGCTCCCGCGATTTCAAAGAACATGCAACACCTGAAGTCAAGTAGTTACACGAATAAGTGATGACACTCTGAAGGATGTTCTTAGGAAAACAATAACTTCATAGCCATACAATCATCAGCCAATATGATTGAAGGAACATCACGAACCTGCATACACTGGGTCTTGGTTTTACTTAGCAATTATATCCAAGTTCCACGGTCTCTAAAAACATCTTCCGCAAAGTGTACTCACCTCTTACAGAGTGCAGCTGTGTTCGCTTCTGCATCCTTTGACAAAATTGCCCAAGATTGTGTCAATTGGTGCACGCTCTCTTTGAGTAAACCTTGGGAGCTGTATCTGTTCACAAATTTAGAAGATGAAATGAGAGACCTCCCCCAAATTGCAGACACCTTGCAATACAACGAGGAGATCCCGTATTACAGTTCTTAAGGCTCACTCTGCTAAATTAAAGAAAAAAAATGATGTGTTAGATGAAGATTGAAAACAGTATTTCAATGTTAGAGAGTTCTGGTGAAAACAGTTCTTGGTCACAACTCTGAACAAGGGAATGCAATTTTTTGAACATCCTAGCGTCACCAACACCCGGAGCGAACAGAACTGGTGTGTCTTCCAACCGCTGGCGCCATAGCCAACCCTTCCAACTCGCTCACAATCAAGGCTTGGAATTTCCACGAGTAACAGTCGCTATGATGATAACGACAGCAGTTCTTTATCACTCGACTCTGCAAATTAAACACTCTATGCACCAAACCATCAAGTAGGCAAAAACACAACATCTTCCAACTTCTTTCGTTGTCTACAAACAAAGTTCATATTTGAGAGGCGCCAGCGGTACGCAATGGCGCCTCCGCTTCCAATCGCCATTACCGGTTACCTACTTCTCAAAGAATCCAAATCAATACAAAGAAGGCGAATATGGAGTCACACCTGCGTCGTCGTCGCTACCATAAAAAGTGACAAACAGCCTCTAGAGAAACGCACGTTAGTACAATGCCATAGGAGTCATTTTGCAAAATCTTTCGGAAATACACTGTCCTCCCTGACCTCTACCGTGTATCTACTGTCTCCATTTCCACGTAAGCAGCATACACGAAGAGAGGAAAAATTAACCGACAGTCATCTTACAATCTTTGTGATATATTTTATTTACATTAACTATACACAGTACAACACACTTGGGTGTCGGGTCAGCGCCCTGAACACGCCTCACGGTTATGTAAACACACATATCATCCGGGTACACTGGAGATGCCGAGTTTTAATCTGTTCAAGTAACGAGTCACGACTGCTTAACCTACGATCCGAAACCACATCTACCACTAAAGCACATGATTGCTGGGTACTACGTACACAAATATAGTCCAAAAAGTAGGTCATGAAAGCAACTGCTACATTCCTAGTACTGTCTTTGTGAGAACATAGTACTTTCAAAATCCTCCGGAAATAAAGTTTGTACCATAGGCAGACACAGGACGCACAACACTCTCCCAATTCTTTTCTAGGCTTCAGAAGCTGCGGACACTCAGTAACTGTGCACGTAGACGACCTCCAAGGATATTTCAAATACTAATCCAGTGCTGCTCTGACAACGACGCAGCTCCCCATTCGTAAGTACCTGCCGAACAAATCAATTGCGCCACTTTAAAATCCATAAAATAATTCTTTAAGAAGGAGCAGTAACCACCGTCAAGTGTTTGAATTATATTCTGGCGATATACGTTACAGGTGCGAAACATGATTTGAAAATACATTTCGCATGAATGGACTGAAGAGCCAAGTTGAAAAAAACGTACCATACGACGGGCTTAACCACGATGTCGGTGGGACACCCAGATATCCGCAGCATGACGAAGAACTGATCCGCTCTCCACGTCGATTTTCTCATTCTCTGGGTCCCAGAGTAGGCCACGCAGCATTTCCAATTCTGTGTCGGTCAACCAGCCTATAGGATCCAGTCGGAGACGACGGCTCGTGATCGGAGTAGCCATTCTCCATGATGTGCAAAACAGGTCCCAGGTTTGATAAAAGCGGTTCAGAATGTAAGGCTCATACGCCTCCCACGCCACGCCGTTCTCCTTCTCGAAATCAAGGCGGGCGAGTCTGATACAAGCCCACTCCGGGCTCTCGTCTATGATGTCGCACCAGAGTGGACTCGCAAGACGCAGATTCTCAAGGTCTCGAATTACTGCCGGCGGGTTTGGTGGAATGGCGCCTTCTCCTTCCCACGCTGCGTCCCAGGGCCCGGGGCGAGCCGTCAGCTGACTGAGGAGATCCTGGATTACACCATCACACACAACTGACTCCCACGAAGCCATCATGACTCAAGGAACACAGAGACCTCTGGAAACTGATGAGCAAGTACTGAATCGGAGCAGGAGCTCAGCAAAACAGTGACGAAAGAAGAAGCAATTCTTTTCCGGAAGTAATCAATGCAGACTGGAGACAACGCAGCTGGTAGACGAGGAGATGTTAGACAACGAGAGTGGTATGCAGAACATATGGGTGCGAAATCAACTGCTTATCTCAAGGCAGTATCGGATTCTCCTACACTCCCACATGCGTGACCATAGAACGTTAGTAGATTCATCATTTACAGAACTTGAATGAGATGCCTTGGAAAGCACAAGTACAGATTTTTGTGACGAACGATGATTAGTAAATTTGAAAGATTTGACAAGCCTCACAAGGTGGCACACACTTCAGATTTTTATGAAGTACAAATCAGTTATCATACCTGATCTCCATGAGTAAGTTCATTATGATAATCACGCTCCAGCTTAGTGTGCGTCCTTTCCTTCATCATCCAAGTCTACACTGAGTCCAAGGTGTCCAATCTACCCTACTAGATGGACAGTCTGTCTTAAAGTTACAAGTTGTCAACAACAATCGACATGATGGAGCTTGCAAACATTACAAATCTCCAATATTAATTATTTGATTTGAGAACTTATGACAAAGTCATAAATTAAAATGAAGGTATCGTTCTACAAATGTCATGGAACAAATTTGAACTGCTCCAGCGAACTCGGGTGGGATAGAGAGATGTGAACATTACTCCTTTTTACGAGTATTCCTTACTATTTCGCATGGAAATGCATTATACAGGTTACCAAATACAGTAGTGTGATTTAGGAGAATTTGAAAACTTATTTCTTTGTGTCAATGAATCTCGCACAGTAGTTACAGTTCCTGTCTCTCAATTTTTCTGAGCTAATGCATTTCCTAAACAACCACATCCAATAACTTGGAGATTCCCTCATTCTGCAGTTTGAAGACAAGCAACCACCTTTTACCTTGCATATCGTGAGGGGGCGAGAGGATGGAACTGGCCGTGCAGCAGCGTAGTACACATTGAGCCTACTGCGTCTAATATCACCGCGAGCAAATGAGTTACTCAGCACATTGGAGCTTCTGGAAAGCTTCCGGCCAGAATATTTTCCAATATATAAACAAGTATCTGTCTTTGTCCATACCAACTACTTGACCTACATCTGTTACTTAACTGCGTGCATTTTGCGTCACTGTACTACACACGGCGTCCACAGTTAGTCACATTGTAGTGTCGACTTGTGTCCGTTCGATATTAAGTAGTCTCCTCTTCACTAACTCTCTGTACCCATCTCAAAAATGTAAAGATTTCGTTTGATAATCACATTATACGTACTGCGAGAATTACAGACGTACCTAGTTTCCACACGATCCCGTATGCGTTTTCCCGCTCCATTGCTCAATGAGCACTCCAATTCGTGATTGTGGAATCCCACAACGTTTCTACGACTTCTTCATGTTTATACCCACTGTTTACATTTTACTCAAAAACAGCCGTACCATAATGTACTGTGTTCCTCTCAAATGAACTGATAATCAACAGACGAGAAATAGTTCTTGGCAACCACATCCTGCGCATTTCAATTCTAAGACTACTCAATTTCTAGCTCGCTCTAACACTTCTCAAGTTCTCGAGCCAAGTATATAAGCATCCACACCATAAGTTAGTGTACATGTTTACAACCGGATATTACTCCACCAATAGTATGGTGCGTGCATCCTGTTTATCACCAATGTTGGACTTAACCAAAGTTGTCTTTATTTTCATTGGAAAGTTAAAACAACATGATACTCAAATCTGCCATGGATAACCGACAGATCCCATGTATGATCTAGCCAAACTCTCTCTAGTCCCAAAATCTTACTTGATAAACACTCATCAAAGAACGAACAGTCCCTGGTAAACAATCAAACGCAAAACAAACTACCAGCGATATAAGTTACATCAAACGCGTTTGCTCTCAGCTGGTCTTGAGCTTGTCCACACCCGTGCCAACTCAATTATTGGTGTGTAACAATCTTCCCTGGTTACCTTTTCAACTGCCAATAAACTCTCCAACTCCGCCTCAGACAAACGAATCAAGTGTCGCAGAGTCTCAGCTCTGCGATGTCCACGATACCAACGATTGAACGCTGCCTCCTTCTCACGTCTCGAGTTGATCACGTCATCGAGCTGCCTGCCCAGCCTCCTATCAACATCTATGACTCCACGCCTGTACCGTGTGGGGGCAAACATTTGGAGGAGGTTAGATAAAACATCAAGTTCATTCTCATACTCTTCTTGCGCATCCTGAAGAGCTTCACGAAGGACAGGTTCATCTCTTTCTAACAACTGCAACTCAAACATCATGTTGTTGAGTTCTAACTGTACTACGAAGGTCCCAGTCTCGGCGTGGAGAAGCCGGTCCACGCATTTTACCAGCTCTTCCATCTCTCAATTCGTTCAGACTGTGAAAATCTGAGGGGAAGACTACAACACCAACATTCTTATGGCCGACTTCTCCCTGCATGGCAAGCTTAAGGTTAAGAATGTACACACTCACCTTTTCCATGAAATCTTAAGTTGACTGCGAGTTCAAGCATGTTCGTCCATGTTGCCTTCCAGTCATCATCTGTAGTTTCGAACATCCCCTACATGCACAGAGTACCGGAAAAGGTAAAACATAACAATATAATCTAGCAAAAGCTTCTGTCCTCGTCAAATTAAGCCGGACAATGTTTTGTAAATCATTTCATTCTAAATTTCACATTCTACCCTACTCTTAATTAACTTCTCCCCGACAGGATGCATATGTTACCGTCAGTCGATTCCACTCTGTGTTCTTCTCTAATCAAACAAGTCATTCAAACAGGGGATAATGTCCTAGGCCACCGCTGATTGTGCATTTTCAATTCTAAGACCTCTCAATGTCTCGCTCGCACAAAATGTACCCGGCAGTTCATTAGCATCCACAATAAATAACTGTATAGAAGTCGAAAATCAAAATTTCCACAACCAACCATATGTTGCGTGCATAGTGTGCAACACAAATGATGAACAAAGCAGAAGTTGTCTTTATTTTAATCGGTAATCCAGAAGAACATAAGCTTCCAATCTGCCGTAGCTAACCGACAAAGTCCACAGATAGGCCCACCCAACTCTCTTCTGTCCCAATCTCCTCCTCGACAAACAGTCTCGACTCCTACTATTCATCCCTACAAGGATTGCCGTTTTACCAATTTCTCGTGTATTCCACTTGCAACCTTGTACTCCATTCCACCCCCGTCAAACATCAGACTGGACTTCCGATCTCGTCTCCCTTAATTTCTTCAACTTCCGAACCTCGTGGAATCGATGTGCACGCAGACGCCACTCTTTCGTACACTCCTTTTCGTGCCAAGGCAAATCCATACTATCTCTCAATATGCTGACCTGAGTATCGTCTGGGCCAAATTCTTGTTCATCTATTTTCTGCTGGCACAAGAATTCCTCCCATGTGAGCTTGAAATAATCAGGATCGGGATCGTTATCGTACTCTAGAACATGCTCCCTGTACTTCCTCTGCATTGCATGATACCACGACTCTTCCTCCAAATCGTTGTCCTCACCGGGCGATGAATTCTGAGACAGAGACAGAGAAGTACCTCCAACAATCTGAGGAACAGGTACAGGAGTAACGTCACCTTTTCCGAGAGGATGTAGCTCCTCCCAGAACATCCCGTTAATCATCCTCCTCGGCATCTTCACCTCCGGTGAATGATCTCCCTGACCATGGCCACCTTCGTCTATCTCGTTCTTCCTTTTCAGTGACACCTTCAATGGAGAATGCCTAGCAGCGATCTTGTCCCCTTCAGATCCTCCACATTGTTCCTCAACTGCGGCAATGCTTTCTCCCTTGCCCTTCTCGGCAGTCAAATCGTCTACCTCGGCATTGTTACAGCCATGGTTTCTCTCAAAACATTTTTCAGTATCCATTGTAACAATCTAAAACATCAAACGGGGTACACAACGAATAACTTCGCATACAGGGTTAGCCTTTACAAAATGACAGGAACAGCAATTCTTAACAAACCTAGGAATGCACATAAGGACTTTCTGTGCATGGATACTTTCCTTGACCAGAAGAAAGAACAATCTGAAGTAATACATAACTCGAGATAACACCAATGATGAGATAAATTTCCACTCACCACACCGCTCAAACTTACTTTAATCATGTCAGAACTGAAAAGTAGTACCCGTAACAGAATGTTGACGTACAGTTCAAATATGAACATGTGATTCTTTATTTGTAGCACACCTAGAATGTCAAGTTAAAGGCATTAGAAAAACCTCAAAGACCTGTGAGAAACAGGGAATGTTGAGTCCTGACATAACTCTTCAATTTAAAAGTAGATTTATCTAAACTATTAAAGACATTCCATTCAACTCTGTGAATACCCACACGAAACTCAGTTTCAGATGCTCCTACAAGTATTAAAAAACAAGACATCGTTACCAATTAAAGAGATCACTTCAATACAGAGAAAACATATTATTACATTCCCAATAAACTAGACCACCCAATTTATTATCCCTTTAATCACACTGCAGAATACGTAAGGTAGTTTAAAGCGATGGTTTAGATTCAAACACGGCTCACCAGAGGTTGAAATTGTTGAACATTCTTTTCATATGCAAAACAAATTATTACCCTGAACAATTAAACCGCTCAAGATGGTTGAAAAACACATTATGCTGGACGTCTTCCGAAAGTTAATTCAATCTAACATTTACATCTTCCAAACGAAAGCACTATTAGTCTAGCCTTTTTATAATAGCTGTAAATGATCACATAGTATATGCGGATATCTAAAGTCTATTAGAAGCAATCCCAAAGGCATATAATGGTCGTCTCAGGAATATAAAATTTTGGAAACACTAGCGGAGTACAGAATTGTTATGAACCATTGAAATTTTTCCTCGGCTATATACCAATGACGCCATGTCCAAAAATGAAAGAAAAAGTCCATACCATTGAAACGAGATTCAGGAGAAGTCTCTGTAAAGCAACATCCAAACACTTAACTAACTTAGGGACCTGAATGTCTGAGATGAAACAAGCAAGAAAAAAGAACATAGGGTGAAAAAAAAAAATTGAAAACACCGAAGATCTTCATAACCACGTAACCCCGTTGCATCTGCGAGATATGACAGTCACCTCGAAACTCTGCAAAAAACACAATAAAAAGAATATTAAAAACTAGCTTCGTTACATATCTAAAACCGTTGGTATTTAAAAGTGTCGTCACTCAACTGAACCTTTAGTTTTTTCCTACAGACTTCGCTCGAATGATGTGTTCTTCAGATTGCATCCAACTCTTCCAATCTGCCCTGACTAGTTCGATGAACACGTAAACACTAGAGATGACAATGTCTAAGCACTGCACATGTTACACATATTACATAATACCATTGTGTTCCCGGACACTCATGTGCATTGAAGTACTTGTCAATACAAATATAATCTTACATACCTCTGGAATCACTGATCGTCCATCTTCCTTTTTCCCTTCGGGTCTTGCACTACATCAATATCCATGTCGTCTGTCTCTACGTCTTCTTCGTCTGCGATAGGCAATCCAGGGTTGTCAATTTCCTCGTATGAAATTTGCATTGACGATTCCCCGTACTTCGTTGGATCATGAACGTCGTTGAGTTTCCTCTTCTTGAATGGAAGTACAGGCTCTTCTGTCGTGTCCACTAATCCAACATCACGCGCCCATTTTTCAACATTGTCGACTCCATTGACTGGCAAGCCCATTTGGTACTCCCACTTCTGCAGAGCTGTATATGTTGTGATGCTCGTGAGTCTCAAACTCTCGGTGGCACTTCCTAGTCTTACAGCAAAAGACGGTGAGCTGTGACCTCCGCACTGAAGAGTACAAAAGATATTTCCATTCGGTTCAACATCAATATTCCCATTCTGAAGTAACACATTCGGATTTTCGTACATCTCCGGATCGTCAATGTCATCATCACTTAGGATTATGATATTGTTCTCCATCCCTTCTGTTGAATTCCCCAAATCTATCCCTACCTCAGAGTCCATGGTTCCATCTCCAGTGCCTACAACGTGTACACTTGCAGCGGCAGGCAAGGAAGAACCTTCATTCCCAATGGAACCATGTTGATTTGTTCCCTCGAGTGAAACCAATGAGGCATCCAGTCCGTTTTCTAAGGAATTCAACCCATGACCAGTCATCGTGTCTTCAACAGTCGGGAGTACCGGAGGATGAAGTGATCGTGTTTCTTCTCCCCCGTGCTCCTCAATGGGAGACAAAACCGTATCATCATTTCTGACGGTGACCATTCCATGTTCACCATTCAATCTCTCTCCACCTCTGTCGTGGACAATATCTCCATTCTCTTTTGGTATCAGACTTCCATTTCCTTCAACATGCAGTCCACCAATCGCGAAGTTGCTGTAGATTGGAGGGGCTAACTCGTATGAGTCGTCAGATAGTGTGTCCTCCATGTCTGGATATGTAACTGTCAAAACAAGAAAACAAAAGCAGCCAATTTCAAAACACTTTACAGGCCGCTGTCTAATACAGCGGAAAACAATGTATCCTTAATGAACAAAAGCAGTAGCAATGTCCTATTCAAAGATTATGTTTTTAGAGCGGACTAATACGTCAAATTCATATTATGGCCTCTCTTTGGAAACCTCATAGTGTTGTACAGAAGTTTCGAGACTTTGCTTCTTTAGAGAACCCATGACGACTATTTCATTTCTGTGCAAGATACTAAGGAAATCTTTGACCACGCATAGTGAAGGTAAGCGTTCATCACATTTGCATCCCAGAAAATATATTTATTTACCTGCGACTATGTAGGTGGACGGTTCATCCGATGACGAAGAGCGAATACTGTCTGTAGGAGGCATTGTCCTTGGCTCGAGCTATTAATCTGAGAAAAAAAACCGGTGAGACACGTAAAAATCAAACTCCGCGTTTATGTACATCAGTAACGTCAGAGCTAGAAAACAGAAAAACAACAATGCCTCCATTAGAAAAATGTACAACACTCTTCCAACAACTACCTAGCACAATGAAACGTATATCATATTTCGCAACAAGTAATGCTAAAACCTGCATACAGTCAACTTATTCATGCATAAGACTGTACTTCACTTCTTAACTTACGACAACAAACGGGACCATCTTCTTCCTCAGACGTAGTTTTCGGAACTGCTAATGCTTCATAGCTTAAATTTACTTTACGATGAACAGTACCGCACTTAAAATAACAAGACAATCTTCTACCACAGAGTAAACTGGCAAATAAAAAGCACGAAAACTTGACGATTCGCTGAAACATATAACATAACATTCTAATTCACCGGTTTATTAATCATACAACATTCCGTAGATGGTCGCGTAGCCATTCACAACAGCCACGGTGTCGAAAAAGAGAGTATCCTGGAAGACACATTTGAACGGAAGTAAATCAAACAGCAAATGCATTCTCACTTTGATGCGCTGATGTGTTCCACGATGTAGTTCAAATGATTGCTATTCGACCTCCTCCCCTCACCATAACCAACGAATCACTGCAAGCAACTGCGTCCTCTCGCACAACAAGAGAGAACAAAGCAACCTTGCAAAAAGTTCACGGTGAATTGTGCCATTGTTCATCAGAACTCGAGAAGCTTCGTCGCAGTTGACAATACGTTTAGTGGTTTCAACTTCATATCTACAGGTTCGGGTTCACAAATGAACAAACAAAGTACATTTCTACGAAACAACGGTTTAACACACACTTTGTAATCCCGCTCTTTAAAAAAGATCCCTTCCACTGCGTACTGAATGATTATAGGGTACACCTGAAATGACGTCTTGGGTCTTCTAATCGGTTGAGATGACTATGCTATCTCCAAATATCACCTGAAACATACAATCCGTCATTATGGGATAATCATGGTAATTACTGACATGTGTAATGGAATTGACATTTGGCTTCATCTTTCAGACCACATCATGTAGTCGAGTAACATTTCTGTCATGATTATCTGAGGCCTAGGCGTAGCTTTCATATCATAGTAAATAGTGAATGCTGAATGAGGCCTTGGTATGGACCCTTTACAACAATGTATTTTTAAGTTTAAAAGGACTTACATAATCTATGAATAATATTCGTACAAGTAGTTCGTTTATTTTTATAGATTACACAAAATTAAAAATTTAAGCATTCGTTTCATATGATGTTCTATTGAATAAAACCTGTAATGTTGTAGGGTAATTTCTTTTTCCTCCTGTTGAAATGGAAAATGCTGGTTGTATGATCTGAACTATAACCACTACTTACTGTAATACCCTGCACACTTTCATTGGCCCAAGTATCTGATATTGCTATTTCGTCCCATAAAAAGTCCACCATGTACAGCATTGCTGGACTTCAAGTACTCCATGGTTCAATATTACGCTATCTTCTATCCGTCGTAAAGAAATTAACCACACAAGTCTAAATTACTGTACTGTAGCCTACAGAATCCCACATTTAAAACTTGTAAGCAATACTTTGTTCATAACTACATGTTATAACGGGGGAACTGTGATAAACAGCATATTCCTTATATGAAACACTTATTCGTTTAATGAAAACAGTCAGACGTAGTGGTAAACATCGCATTAATTCATACTAGAGTTGAACATTCTTTGTTCGTACGAAAATTGGGTCGTCGAAACGGTCCTGAACCTTCTAACTATTCTTCCGTGAATCTGTACTGCAATTTAAAACATCCACTGCGTCTGGTATTTTCTGACGCTCCTATCATTTCGTGCCTGCCAAGTTTACATTTGTATTATTACATCTAGACATGGATTGTGTAAACATTCGTGAAATGAAAACCTGGTAATGAAATACTGCGCTGACACATGCGAACTATAAATTACCGAGCAGAGTATTTGCCTACGAATCATATCAGACAGGCAAGAACAGTGAATGTTAACAAACATCGTCTCCCTGATTACAATGTACTACCCAGATTTCGGCATCAAACAGTGCCCATTTGAATTGCGAATTGACATTCAGATTCAGCTCTATATAGGGAAAGAATCTCACCAGCAAATATTCATTAAAGAAGGAAAACTGAATACAGTCAACTTATTCATGCATTGAATCGGAGAATACTGTAAAACAACTTACGTGGATCATGCAGAGTCAATACTCGCAAATGTGTTAGTCGCTCCATGTTTGATAACCAGGTTACCTCCTAAACAAACAAGGCGCGGAGTCGTCACTGTAAACAATGTCAAAATAATCAGGAGAAAACGAGCGATTACACAAACAATAGGAATGCCTGCTTTTCATCCAACACATCACGAAAAAATAACAATATACATCACCTTAGTAACTGTTCGTATTACTTGTTATTTAAAAACAAGATCAGCTAGATATACAGAGGAAACAAATATATAATATACAATTATTTAAAAAGAATCTGCACTTTTTGATACGTAAAGACTTAAATCGACTTTCTCTGTCTCAAATTCTATAAGTTCACTAAATCCTACATGGAAACCAAAGAATGAGTTCATGAAAGAACGGAGAAGCTTACCTTGGTCACGTAGAGATTTTTCTTCTCACTCTTCTGCTGGCATTGTCTGGGACTGATGGTCTGCGTCTTAACAAACGGCTGTCGGGAATATCGAAACTTTGAAGAGCCAGGGCGTTCTCGGAGTCGTTCAGAACAATAGCACCAGCTAAATTAGGCTCGGTAGGGTTGTTAGCCAATGCAATGCTGGGAACCGTACCAGCTGCTTCTACATTCGTAGAAATATACACATCATCATCTTCCTCCACCATCCTGCGAGATCTGGCTTCTTTCCTGAGCACCACTTTCCAATCCGAACCCGGTGGTTGTAAATCATCATCCGCAAAGAATACTTGATTACACTGACTCGGAAACACGAAGGGATCGACAGATTTGGAAGTGTTATGTCTGAAGTTCACTACGAGGAAACCATCTGAATCTCTTATGTATGTGTTCTTTTTCAGGTTGTCATATCTTCGTTTCCACTGACA
This sequence comes from Ceratodon purpureus, assembly GCA_014871385.1. Lineage (NCBI taxonomy): Eukaryota > Viridiplantae > Streptophyta > Bryopsida > Pseudoditrichales > Ditrichaceae > Ceratodon > Ceratodon purpureus. Next base: position 20,166,704 of record CM026422.1, read on the forward strand.
GGAGAATACGACCACAGGTGTCTTGATATCGCCATAGTCCAGTAAGAATATGTCTTGTAACACACCAACATAATCCTTTCCTGTACCGGCGGACTGCTCATTTGCTTCAAGACATGCCACTCCACTATCATAATTTGTTTTGCTCCTGCTAAAATCGTCGTCAACACGCCAGTGATTACCGTATGCTTCCATTTTAGAGTAGCGCTTGCAAACCATTGACGGCGGGTTCGATAAAAGAACCGTATCTGCGTGATCCGGATCACTCATGTCCAGGTCCATAGAATGTACCTTTCTCTTCATCCAAATTTCGACAGGTCCAACCCCTCCACCTGTGTTTCTCCACTGTGTTTCCCATTCGCTGATTTACAGAACGTAAACATTAAACTAGAAATTAGACTGAATATCACTTGCGATATGAAACAGAATGATATATATCAATGACAGTGGCCAATATGTATGGATCTGACCCTATGTTGTGCTGTCGATTTGCACAAAGTACTATTTATCAATAATTAACTGAGATAAAAGCAGATAATGCAGCTGAAACGAAATCTACAAAATCACTTGCACTTGTTGCTGTGATTACGCCGGTACATGGGAAACAAAAACACAATAAAACATTATTCTTCTCGACGTTGGCCGAGAAAACTAACCTGTACAACGCTCCTGTAAGGGTGTTATTTCTGAGCACAAACTTGTGAACAGAATCACGTTGTACTCGTGTCAAGTGGAAGTCTGTTGCTGCCCCCTGTAGAACCTCGAACTCAGCAGAATCTTCAGGATCAGCATCCCACACCCTTCGTCTCACAGCATCATAACCATGCATATAAGAAGTTGCAAAACCCATTGTCTCCTCTAATAGATATCCATTGGCAATAGAAGCCTCAGGCCGTGCACGGTTTTTCACGTGGTTTTTCAAAGTCATCATAGTTCGCTCAATGGGATACATCCATCGAACTTGAGTCGGGCCAAGTATAATCAATTCTCCTACCAAATGAAACGGAAGATGGGACATGATATTAAAAAAAGTCGGTGGAAATGTAATTTCCATTAAGCACATTGTGATTGCCACATCTTCACGTAAGTTGTTCTCCTGTGTAGGGTCCCAGACCTTACAACATAATCGCCGAAAAATTCGTGAGGCCCTCATGATTGCCATCCTCGTCTTCAAATCCAGTAGACCCCTTAAAGCTAGAGGTAGTAAAGTTTGCATCAAAATATGATAATCATGTGATTTTAAAGCACCGAACTTCTTGTTTCGGATATGCGTACCTAACTCCGAGCAGTACCCTGTTGGAACCTTCAAATTTTCCAAACGTCTGCAAAACACATCGAACTCCTGCGATGTAAGCACATAGTTTGCAGCTGGCTTGAGCATTCGTGCTCCGTTATCTGGGTCTTTGGTCATCCATAAATGTTTTCGAATGCCTTCTCTCTCCATGTCTCGCCTGACTTTAACGCTGTCCGTCTCTTTTACTCCGCAAATTGTCTTTATCAAATTCTCCGCGAAATTCTTCTCACAATGCATTATATCCAGAGAGTTTCGAATCTCCAAGTACTGATTTGCACAAACCAGAGAGAAGTTAGGTTCAGAAAGCCTGGAATCTGTCATTTGGTTTCATCGAAGAACAGTAATCCTTTTTTCATTTCTCTTAAAGTTCAAAAACAACTGATTCTATTCCGGAATTATACAGACAGAAATTCAATGACATTAGCAATAAACAAAAACCCTTTTACAGAGAAAGCAGCTTAATTAATGATAAATAAAAAACCAGTATTTAAAACCTTTAAGTGTTCACTAAATTGATTTGTATGGACGTACATATAAAGTCTAAACCGACAGGACAGATATGGTCTGTAGATAAAAGTCATACACGCATTTTACCTGTATTATATATGAATTGGAAAATTTGAAAATATAGAGGCGTTGTTAAATCAATCATTAAGCGGATATTCAGGACAATTACTTTGTTTTCAATGATATTCTGGATTTTGTTTATCGCTGGTAAATATCTTACTAACTTATGTTTAATTGAAATTTAAGTTACGTATGAAAATCTGCCGTCTATGGACTTAAGAATAAATAGACGTACAAGTCAGATACAAAAAGTATAAGCTAAAAAACATCCGAGTATTAAGAAATTGAAAATTCTATTGAACTACATTTCATTTAGACGTAGCAAATAGCAATCATGTAGTCCACAATTTTATGGAGGATAGGAATATCCTTCCATTAAACACCGGGTACTATAGATTGAACAATACAGTGTTCCCTTGCCTAACTCTAGAAATTACATTCTCTTGAAACTACTGAGTATTTTGAAACTAATTTTTGGATAGATTTTCACTCCGTAGGGTAACGAAACAATCATTTATTGGAAATGAAATACAGTAACCTATGTTTTACGTTGTTAAAAAACTTCGCGATCAGTATCGAATTATCTAAGACAGAACATAGGTCTTCTTATTCCTAATAAATTATGGTAAGGTATATATAGCTAACATATAAGAACTGTAAGGTTTATTCAGAACACAATAACGTCAAGTTTTTGTATCTCGATAGTTTTGTCTTCTTAGAGTCATACATTGTTTAAGTTGTTCAAAGTGGGTACAACTAATCAGTTAAAGAGTTAACGACACTTCGATGTAAGCAACTTGTACTGAACTAGAACGGGAAACAACTAGATACCAAATACCGAGTAGTAAACAGTTCAAATTTAATATAAGCTGAAAGCTTTCAATCAATGAAGCAAGGAATCTGACCTGCCAGTAAGGAAGTTCAAAAAATATGCTCCTTCGTTTCATTCCGTGTGTTTTGGAGGGGTCTGGACTCCTTCCTCGTTTCCTACTTTGGTTTTGTGTCGGTCTTCTCAGCTGTGCAGAAACGCGTCGGCGAGAGGTAGACCCTGTCTGAGTCCCTTCCGGTGCAGACGTGGAAGTCGATGGACATTGCCTTTTCCTTTTTCGAGACTTCACAGGAGATGGACTCTGTTGGTCTTCTCTACGTTCTGTTCTTGGACATCTGCTCTCATTTCCAGTGGAGGGATTTCCGAGATCTGATTGATCCCTCCTCGTATTTCTAACGAAAGCATCGTTCCCGCAGCCCTCTGTATTAACCCCACCTACATTTCCTTCGTAACTTCCTTCCTGTCTCGCCAACCAGTCCTCGTACTCAGCAACGGCTGCAAGTTGTTCTACTGCAGTTTTAATTGTAGGAGGCATTCTTGTCTCCGATTTCCCGTCAAACAGATTATCATATACAGGAGATCGTATTGGATGATCCGGTCTTACCCATCTCCTCGCCTCTCTGTACGTCATTTTCCTACTATCCTGGGCATATCTTCCCCTCATTTGATCTCCGCAGGGTGGGCATGCGAAATATCCTTGATGTGCAGATCCCGATACAGTCCCGTATCCGGGAAAATCATGCGTAGTATATAGTACTGCCCCTCTCATCTGAAAAACTCGATGTCCTGGAGGTTGGAGAACGTCGTAGGCTGAAACCCCTACCCAAAGGTCCTTCAATTCGTTAATTACAGGCCTCATCCAAACATCGAAAAATTGGAAAGGTACCTGCGTTCTTCCCGGGATTAGTAACGTCAACATAGTAAAGAATTTTTTAGTTATAAGCCAGGGAGGGAGATTGAGGAAAGTCGCAAGAACAGGCCAGGCTGACCAGGTCGATTTATGCAACTTAAATGGACAGATACCATCGCATGATATCTGAATTCGTACGTGCCGTTCGTCACTTCCAAATCCACCTGTATCAAAAATACTTGGATCCATGTTATCCAATTTTTTCCATGCCTTCGTATCCCCGGGGAACCTCACTTTCCCGTCTCTGCTTAAATTCTCCCTGTGCCATCTCATCAACTTCGAGAGAACTGGTATCCTGAATATCCGATGCAATCTAGGTATGATTGGAAAATGTCGCGCCACCTTCAATGGTCTAGCCTTATGAAACATATCTTTATATCTACCAGCTCCGCACCTGGGGCACCTGTCGAGATCGCGTGTTCTACCTTCATCAAACAAGACGCAGCCGTTCGGACATCCGTCGATATTTCAAAAATCCAGCCCCAATCGCCTAGTCAATGTCTTGGCTTGGTACATAGATCCCGGAAGGCAATTGTTCGCCGGCAAAATGGCCTTGATAGTGGCCAGGATGTCATCTGCAGCCTTCTCGGTAATTCCCGAGTGGGTTGCTACCAAATTCACGATCATCACCGTTGCACCCAACTTTGTATGCTTCGACCCTTCAAACAGTAAACACATCGCATCCTCCAGAGCTTTAGCGTCCTTCACGCGTTCTTCCTCTAATTCTTTGCTTTCGGACTCTGTTGGCGATCCTGGTAAGTGAGTGCCTGCAACATTAGCTTGTGGTTGATCGGAGTTAACATGGGCTTCAGGACTGTCATGATGGTGGTCGCTAGCTGGGAACTGTTCTCCGAAATCTGAATGAATGTGAACAGTGTCGTCTCTGTCGTTCGCAGGAGGCCCTGAGTCTTGGTTTCCTCTGTTGTAATCTGCGTCCCCCTCACCTCCTGTTCCTTGATTGTGCTCGCTACATTGCGTGTTCTGCTTCGATGCTTCCTCCACGTTGGTTCCAGTAATATTATCCACCGTCTCCATTGCGTTAAGGGCTATGTCGTTGATTTTGTTCTCAGTTTCGGCAACCTCCTGTACCTGCTGATACATATGTGTAAGCATGTCTCTCATCTCGATTCCACCATCTCTCTGCCCCTGTGGCACTGTTGATGAAAATATTCTTGACGTAAAATCGGCTTCCCATTCTTCGTCTGAAGAATCAAGATCCACAGGACCCCTCCAAGTTCTGCACTCCACCGATCTTCCGTAACGAATGAGATGCCTTTCAACTTCTTCTATACGAATCGGGTGTCCAGTTCCTTTATGCTTAGTACAAGGACAAGGAACTTTATGAAAACTGTACAACGAAGCTCGTTCCTTGTCACGCTTCCACAATTTATTATCTCGCGCTGTAATGCGCCTTATATCCGTTAGAGGTAATTTACCTACCATCCTGTCCAAGTTAGTTTTGCCACGTATTAGATATACAAGTTGAAGCAATACTATACGTGTATCGCAATGCAATGAAAGTAGATGAACTGTAAGTTGTAATTACAGAGATGGTTATGCTTATGTAACATGTTGTAATTCAACCATACAAAAGTGACATCGTGAACAATATGTTGCAAGGATGCCTTTGAAAACCTAGTAGGTCAGTGAATTGCAAATCCAGTAACCGACAGTCACATAAAGAACTTCGGTATCAGAAGTATTTTAAAAACATAATTCACAGTTCATAAAACTTAGATAACAAACAGGAAAATGAATGGGGCTGAAGCTCTACATTAATTATCTCAGATTATAGTGTATCTCATATTTGAGGTAAAGTCGAAGTCCTATGCGATTAGCTAACACAAGACCAATACATTTCTCTTGTAGGAAGATGTCAGTGTTCAAGGACTTACTTGAGATAAAGATGGGAATCGTGTGATTTTAGAGTTTATGGTACCGAGGAGTCTTGCTCTATATTCTCCGCAGGCTTAAATAATCGTCCAATTCCTCCATTACTAATCCAGTGCGAATGTCTTCAAAAAAACTCAACAAAGCAGTTTGTTTTTTAAAAAAAGTAGATACTGATATAAAATCCCGTACAATACTTTGCGGAGAACTCAAAAGACGTGGTAAAATTGATAATTCAGTAATTATGATTATGTGAGCAAAAACAAATACAACGATCAAATTAAGCCGAGATTAACTAGAGTTTGTTAACACTGCCGATATATCCATTCCAATTGTAAATGAAGGAGTGATTGAAGAAACTCACTTGCAACCTTCGACACAATGTGTTTTCATTTCCATCTTCAGGAAATGCGTCTTGCCTGTTTATTCGATAGACCAAAAAGTCAGTTTGTTATTTCACTGAAATTGTAAAATTCCAGTATTAGAATCAGGAATATCAGGTTGACGATATGATTTTTTTGGAAGGGCCTCAGAAGCTGTGAATGTGAAATTACAAACTAGAAAGTCATGAAATCAATAATATCCATCGAAGTTGTGTCTACGATACACGGTGTCTCTTACCTCACTTACGATAACAACGCTTTTTTAATAACGGCATACATGGTCATAATACATTCCAAGCACAATGAACGCAGAAATGATGTACACTTACTTTGGTAGGTAATTCGGATTACTCCTTGCTTGCTGTTTCAGTTGTGCTTGCAAACATTCCATGCATCCTAACAATTCATTCCATCTGCAGAGGAGTTCGAAGTAGGTAGGACGGGCGAAGGGTTAATGCCAAAAATGGAAGGGACAAGAATGGAAGACTACCAATTCCAGCATTTAAATTTCATGGATATGAAGTACTTTACTGTCCATTGTCTGTGCAATGCGGTAACAAACAAAAAACATTTGAATTGAAAGAAACTTTGACGTACTACACATTCCAGGTTCAAACTTCAAATTACGGAGTCATTGTGCGTGAATGTAATCTACATTTCATATTCGGGGATAACTAAACATGAAACCCTAAAAGGAGAACGAGCTCACCTTTAAGATTATGCGGACGCCGTATGAGGTATAGACGAAGACCCTGTTCCAAGGCAGCTAACACTCGCATCGCCATGTCGGAGGTGTTTGGCTTTGCCCAACGGAAGACTACAAGGAATTCAGTCACTCTTTTTCGTATTGGGTCGTTTGTTTCACATTCAGACGATGCGCTCTTGAAAAGCACAAAACAGAAACCCATCAGGACAAAATTTCTCAATAAACATGATCAGAACAGTACGTGAGAGCACTTCCGCGTACTTAAGAGGACGGAGAAAAACGTCAGGCACTTACCAGAACTGATCGCATGAGACTTAGAGTACTGAATCGGGCACAATTTAACATAGACCACAACGTAGCAAATAAACACCTCGATATAATCAGTACACGAATGTGGGAATTGTAGACAACGACTAACCAATTTGCTCGCGGTGAAGAACATCCTAAAAAGAAGAAAACGAAGCGGGACTGACCACCCAGATAACTGCAGATGAGAGCAGTAGTCTACGTATCAAAAAGAATCACAATTCACAGAACTTACTATAATGAACTGTGATGTGCAGTTGTAGTTAGGAAGAAAGCGGGACTCATGTTCTCGGTTCCTTGCTTAGGGTTGCATTGTTTCGGCATTAGTTCTCGAGCTCAAGGAGGCTCCTTCTATCGCAAGAGAGTTAGTTTCTTCCGTGAAGTGAGCGGAGTTCTCCCCGCATCGTCTAAACTCTGAGGAGGTGAGAGGTTTGTTCGTTTCATCACGCCTTTTCCAATTTCAACGGTGCTTCATTTTAATTATGCCGATGAGGGATGGCGAAGAGGCGAGGCTTCACGCACAGGACTCAGACAATGACGCCGAAGAAGAACCCGAGCTGAATGAGTACGAGATGCAACGTGCGGCCAGAATAGCAGAGAACAACGCCATGCTCCAGCCGGCTATGGAAACAGCGAGACAATTGTAAGTCTGTTTCATGTTCTGAAACCCTACGTTCTCAATGAAACTGTCGTTGGATTTTAAGCGCGTGTCATGGGTGAACGGTCCAGATCTTTCGTGCTAGGGTTTAACCCTTTGGTTGACCTAAACCTGAAATCACACCTGTTAAAACCACTATATCTTGTAACAGTTCTCGTGTGTGTCCCTTGTCGTTTGTTAGGAGTTCTTTAATACAGACGGAACGTAAAAGAACTACGGTAAAGGGTAAGGAGAGTATCAATGTACCTATCCGTCGATCTGGAAGACTGCAGTCTGAGAAGCCACAGGAAAAAAGAAGTCGGGGACGGCGCAGTAACTCGCCAAATTCGTCCTCGGATTCGAAGGATGATACGTCTGCCTCATCCGACTACAATGGTAAGTTTACTTTGTAATTACTTCGTACTTTATTTCCGATGTGCATCGGCATGTGTGCCTTGAAGGAGTACGTTAATTGTAATTCCAATCTCCATACTCACGAAGTCGTTGATGTTATTCGGTTGTTCTGTCTTTTTATTTGAATTTTCCGTGTATCCCTTGAAGATTGTGGAATGTGAAATCAGAATAGTGTATTGCCATGGTTGGCGACATCCGACGGATGACCAACTTGATTCGTGATCTAAGTCGCCTTTAGAAAAAATGATGTGTTACTTACAGAAGGTGGTGTTTTTATTAAGTAGTCTATAACCTAATTTCAGAAGGCAGCGCAAGAGAAAGTTCACCGGATACATCTTATGAACGACGGAACGAGTCTTCGCAGAAGACCCTTGTCCACAGAGAGAAGAGGAATGCCTCAGAGAATGCGGAGTACACAGGCAGAATCGAGAAGAAGAAGAAGACGTCCCCGCTCACGGCCCACAGACGAGGAAGGAACGACATCTCGAAAACTTCGGGAACAGATCGGCCCTTTCGATCTTCTACTTTTAACGACAACTCCTCAGAATATACGTGGGTGGCGGTACCTAAAAACCGATTAGGGCCAGGTATGATTAACGAACTGGGTGCTTATTCGCAGTCAAGGTTCCCTTCAAGCTGGAATGGCCTGAACGGAGATCCTACTGAAGAAGGAGACGACATACATGGAAATGTAGGTGTAACATGCGGACCAAGCTTGGCATCGCGGTCTTCTTCTGTAAAGGAAGAATCAGTTAAAAAACGCATCAGAAGAGCGAAGAGGAGGGAAGAAGATGAGGTGGCTGCTAGGAGAGAAGTTGCTGGAAAAAGGCCGTATGCCGTCCAGGTACGCCCATCCGGAATTATAGACACCGGCTGTACAGGTCATCTTAAGTGGCAGGAGTATGTTAGGGACCTGACTCCTCGACTTCTGGACATGAGTATTATAAATTACGAGGACCAGAACGAAAGCTCAATAGACAAACTCCGAAAGGCGATGGATAACAAGTTCGAGTACACTGACAATGAGGTGACGGAAGCTTCATTTAACAAAATGATCAAGACATGGATTAGGAGGGACAGAGAAAGAGTGAGAAGGCTCCACGGCAATGAAATAAAAGCCCCTGCCAGGTATACTCAAATGGAATGGGACAAATTGAGGAAGTATTGGAAATCCGAGGAGTATAAGCAGAAATCAGATAAGATGACTCAGACCAGAAAAAATGTCGTATATAATCCGCGTGTAGGTCGGCATGGCTACGCTGGGAAAGCGGCGCATATGGTACCTTCTGTAATCTTACGGTGTTTTCCAATATTTTTTTATGTCAATGATGTCAATGTATCCCATTGAGTTTAAACCCGTATGAAGTCTTATTATATGTTTCTATACATTTGATTTCTGTAGTGGCAATGCGTTTCATTTAACTATGGGTTGTGCGTTCTTTTTCGATAGAGGAAGGAACGCGAAACGACTCCGGATTTGACGGAAATGGCATCGGAAATTCAAACAGCCGTCGAGAACACGGCTCCGGCGGTAATTCACGTATTGCTTATGATGTTTATGAACAACGTTGTCTCAATCTATTTTACTGGACTTGATCCGCGGAACGATACTTGGGTTCTACGTTTTAATAATTCCTGTAATCAGTGTTGTAGATTTGTCATGGGGAATTACTCTAGGTCTCGAGGGGAGATCAATTCTTCTGAATTATTGAGTTACAGACGTCACAAGCATTTATTTCAGGTCGACTGAAATTGAATTTAACCTAACTGACTAAGAAACATCTGTACCTTGTTATTCATGAATACACTTCTTACGTTAGGTTATATCATTTTATTTTCTATTTTGTTACACGGATGGATTTAAATATTATGTATCATTTTATTATTTATGTATGTTGACAACGGCGAACTTATGTCGGAGGAAGGTGGAATGCAGGGCTTGGAGAAAAATAACGAAGTGAGACTATCAGTTATGGAGCGTAATCTTTTAGAAGCAAACCAGAAATGGGAGGAGGTAATGAACAGTAACAAGAACTTGGAAGGGATGCTTCAGTCAGTTATAAATAGTTTATCCACACATGAAGATTCTATAGGAAAAGTGGTGAAAGAGAGAGATATGCAAGTGGTAGTTGAATCATCCGAGCGTGCTTCAGTAGAAACAAGCCGACGAGGGGAGAAGACGCATGTAGAGGACAGCAGCGAGCTTTGGTGGGATAAACTGTGCAGGACATCGGATGATGAACCAGAGAATGAGGATGTTGCAGGCGAACAACGCAGAAGCAAAGATTCGCCAACAGATCCTTCGGTAAGATCAAGAGTCCTGATAATATGTAATCATGGAAAAGCTTTGTCTCGATGATCCAGAGGTATAGCACCACGTACTGTTTGTTATCTCGTTCCAGTAAGAGATGTTTTTAAAACACGTATTATGTTACTATCTGACTGTTGTTTGAATTTGTTACTAACACCGCAGTATCTACATCGTTGCTTTGGTGATTGCAGCAAAGTAGGCCTTGGGGCATGTGGCTTCTGAAGTTGTTATATGTGTTAGTTTCATGACAAAAGAATAAAGAATTAATTAACAGTTGAATTCCAGCACGGGCTTCATGGCAGACTCTCTGTCTTTGACATCGTGTGGTGTTATATTTGTAGTTTGGATAACCTCATTGACTGAAAGATGGTAATGACTGATAGTAACTTCGGTTATGATGGAACTAATGATATGCACATTTTTTTCCAGGGTTCCAATTTATGTCGTAAAGGCAAGACTATGTCAGTGAAAGAAGGTTCAAACCAGAACAAGGTAACTTTATGGAGATCACACATTCTCTAGCTGTCGTCTATGACCAAAATGTTTATACATCTTATCTTGAATCATTCTTACTATTCTGCTTCTGGAATCTGATGTATCTGTAGTATGTCATTGTGATATAGAAGGAAATTTGTTCGTTATGGATCCAACACTGATCAGAAATTCACTCTAATGAAACCAGAAGGATAGTGAATCAGATCAATTAAAGAGGAAAACCAAATACTAACCTTTTCATTGAAACTGTTACCGTCACTGTCTGTGTAATAGTTAAGATATTTTGTCTATTTTCGATTAAAACATTGAATTGAACAAACGTACTGATGACAAAGTCTTTTTGGTTGATGTAAGGAGGATGATGTACACAATGAGGGATCGTTTTTTTTTTTATATTTAGATTATGTTTATTATATTGCATGAAATAAGTTTCGCTGTCGTTACTTTTTCTTCTGTATGAATAAACTTACTACGGTTAGGGCAGTACACGTATAAATTCTAATTACGCGTCCTCTATGTTAAACAGGTCCAGGAAAAGATGCAATGTACTCCAAAGGGACAATCCGAGGAAAAGGTATATTCTTAAAATGTTAACTGAATCTTCATTCATGGGACTTGAATTAATATTTCCTTCTCTTTGGTTTTTATTGAATGAGACGACAAGTTAAGATTTGGTGTAATGTAATACTAGTTTCATGATGATGGAAATGGTGTTTAACAAATAAGGACTGTTTGACATGGTATTCTCTGTGAAGGTGCAATTCGTATGTTCACAACTTCACACTTATCGTGAACCTAGAACCTACCTCACCTGCTGCATTGAAATTCCGGTTTATATACTGACAAATTTGTATAATGGGTGTGCTGAACAAGGGTAGAGTGATCTCTCGAATCCCAGGCATTTGTGGCATTATGACAGTTGTGAATTCCGAATGAATGTTTCTTAGTTACATTGTAAGGCCGGCGTAACTGCAATTCTTTATCTGGATCTTTGATAGCGGACCGTTTTCGATGTTTCACGTTTCTGAAGAGGGTAATTTAATTTCACGCCCTGTAAATCGAAGAGACAAAGAGGTATGAACATTGTGAACCTCGCATTTCTAATTGAGACGGTATTTACTGCATTTGCAGATGTATACGCTCAGAACAATTATTCTAGAAATCGTTGGGTGAAACAACACACTAATCTCCAAGTAATGCTGAAAACAGATAGCACCTGGAGATAGAGTGTGGCTGGGAGACACGGTAGATCCAGATGTTCGCGTTGGCAGTGGTACAGTTATGACAACCGGAGGCCGTGGATTATTTCACAATCGGCCAATTCCCCCGGAATATATACGCGTGAACCTGGAGGAGGTGCTAGTGGATTTGCCTCTCATGATACCTGTCGAGGCGGCGGATCAGGTGAATCTCAGTGATGCAATGGGATCCAGTGTGTTGTGGTTCAAGGGTCTCGTCTTCTTGCAGTAGTAGAACGGTTCGTACAACTGCGGTAACTTGGATACATATGCTGCAGTGAAAGATGTTTAGTACAATCTTACAGTATTATGGCTGACGGTGTTAGTATTTGCTGGTAAAACTCTCACGAGGAGTTCATCCAGTACCGTACGATGTCGTTAGTTGTTGTTAAAGAGTCATAGAGTAGAATGGAGCTAACTATTGAAGGAACCAGCTTTCATGTCACAGTGAGATCTATGAACATGGGATTAGATGTACCGAGGAGAGTATGCCAAGTACCTCTTATAGTGGGAAAATGAGTTCCATGTTCAGCATGCGTTATTTATAAAATAATATATCAGACTTCTCTATGAGATCGAATGGTGAGGAGCAGCATTTGTAAACTGATAGATTCTGTCAGAGACAGACACGTGTCTGAATCGTGTTCGAATGATCTGGAGAAACGGTTTAATTTAAAAATACCGGAAGACCCAAAAATCGATACTAGAATGGACGACACGTGTCCTCTCCAGATAGGACAGAATATAAAATTCATGTCAAAACAATAAATACAGAGAAAACGGTTTCACATGACACGTACCCTTTGACGACAAAAGAGATCCGAGGATCCCGGCAGTGAGTCACCATTCAATAAGTGCAATACGAAGATTATATTATAGCATTGGTTCATTATGTGCCTGTAATTCCCGTGAACATGGAGGTCCATCGACGAAATCTAGTTCTTGAACGGTCCAGCATGTACGAAGAGAGTATAATACCTGCTCTACTGATAGTGATCATTTGCGGACTGGCACTGAACCCGACAATCCTGTTTACCGCAGCAGTAAAAAAGGTCCCAAAAGACAGGTGCAAAACAAAGACAAGAGTTTTGTGACAGAAGTTCCCTCTGTCACAGTTTGTTCACCTTGTCCAAAATGATAGCCATTTGAGTCATTTATCGTGTCCTAAAAACCCAAATTTCTACTAGTGAAAGTCAGGAGGTTCGCCTACAAATTCAGGAGGTTCGCCTACAAATCCGAAGTTGGCTCCCTGCGCCTGTCAGCAGGATGTGTAAACCAGCCCAAGGTCAGCCATCTCATACCAAATCATGCATGAACGCTAAAAAGTGTGCTTTCGGGCACCAAATTTAGTTGTAATTGAGTGCAAAGCGAAACTCTTAAAATTGTGCAAACTATGGATTGGGCTCGTTGAATATGGCAGGCTAGCATGGGAAAAAACTTCGCGAGAAATCAAGAAGAAAACCATCACACCGAAGCAGGTCCAGGACCGTCTTGAACAGTTCCGCACCCTCTGGTGCAGCAACCATTACGTGCAAAATGGGGTCATGAAAAGGCCGTGTAAGCGGCACGTGAGAGAAAAAAACGGGCGCTGCCTGCGTACTTTTTGACATGGCACCGAAGGTGCCACCGTGGTGCCAGCAACCGCCACGGGGGCTCGAACCAATGACCTCCTCGCGAGGCGTGTGGAGGCGTTGTTGCAGTGGCGGGCTGACAACATCTGCCCACTTTGGACCAAACTCCGAGCCGACCCGATCATGTGAGCTCACATATTCCGAGGACCTTTGTTCAGGACGCGCCACCGAGGTGCGTGCGGGCAGCGATTCTGGCATTTGCTGCCAGCGGGGGGCAGGGGGTTCACCTAGAAAGGGCAGGCTTACACGGCCTTTTCCAGACCCCATTTTGCACGTAATGGACTTCTTCGCTAGTTGGGAGGATTCTCAACCGCGTTGGCACATTGTTTGTCCTAGTCTCAGAATTATTAGTGAGGAGTAGTCCTTTTTCTTTTTCTTTGGTTCTACTGTTCTCGCCGGCCAAGGCGGGGATGGTTTGTACTTGTATTCTTTTCACTCTCTTGCAGTAAAGGGGCACCCTTTATTTGTGTCAAAAAAAAAAAAAAAAAAAAAAACTCTTAAAATTGTGGGTCTTTGCTCTTAAGGAAACCTCCTGGCACTTTGTTTGGCGATTTTGGGCGTGATTTCTACTTTGAGAGCCACGGGGCCACCTGAAAGTTGAAACCACTCAGACTTGTGTTGCCCACAAGTCAGATCTGAAGTACAGGGATTCTGACATTCAACTGAACAGAGATTCTGCCAACAAAATAATTTACCTCTGTAGAGTGAACAACTCAACTAACTTACCTAAAGGTGCAAAATACTGCTGGTTCATTTGGTGTGGTGACCGTGGTCTGTTCTAGCCACGCGTGTCTACTCCATCGAAATATAACTCGTTTGTTTGTTTTTTTTTTTTTTTTTTTTTTTTTTTTTTTTTTTTTTTTTTTTTTGAAACAAATGAAACGGGATTTCAATGCAAAAGAGTAACCATACAAAACAGGCCAGCCACAAGTGGCCTGGCCGAGACGGATGAAATATAACTCGTTCGATTTGAAATTGCAAATGGAAAAACCTACCAGAACATAGGGTCACCGGTCAGACCGTTCCTTAAGAAAATGCATGTCGAACACAATCCAGACAGCTAGTGGATCGACAATGTTCAATTTCTGAGGCTTGCCAGTTGATGAGTCGCATAGTTTAAATATAGGGGAAAATAATGTGAACTCGGAGATGCGAAATCTATAAATGAACTACAAAAATCAACAACCATCGTGGTGAAAGGAAAATGCACCGCGTGGTATGCCTTCAAGACGTGCAGAAACCTATGGACCTTCACATAAATCAAACCCTATTCTAACAAAAAACATTCGACGGTCCAGCACCGGCAACCCAGAAATGGTAAAATAAGACACCTCGAATGAGGCCATGCACAGGCAACTTGAAAACAACACGAAGATATGTACAATTTCATTCCCCGTTCGAATTTACACTGGAAACTCTGTGTCGGGGCTTCAAACTGAAATGTCGGAGGCCGAGCTTGGTTGCAACACACGCCAGCACGCCTTCAACTGATCCTTGGTTTCGAAAACAAACCTGAAATAGATAAAGCCGCCCCCGAGCCCTTCCGCAGACCGGCTCTCTAAAGTACAAAGGCAGGGTACTGAAAGCTCCGAGTGTACTTTTCAGGCATTAACCTAAATTTGGTGCACTAGGTCTGCTTTTAGCGTTTCTGCATGAATTGCAATGAGATGGCCAGTTCTCGCTCCGCTGATATTAAAGTTTGAGTTAAAACCGATGACGTCACTGGTTTGAGTGACGCTCCAGCTGTGCACGAGTGTGCAGCTTTGGGCCATTGCGGTGAAATTAGATCATGCAATCTACCCTGGGCTAACCGACGGTGTTCAAGACACATGCACTTCAATCATCCAACTAATGGACGAGTTCAAGGATTCTGAGAAAAATGTGAACTCTCTCGGTACGAGGAAGACAAACGGTGAAGAATATCATAGAACACATCCCAGAGTGCATTGCAAAAGCAATGTGAACTGAAGGAGTGACTGAATTTCTGCCACGATTCTGATCCTGGCTTAGCAAAAATTAGCAAATGGAATATGCTAAAGAAAGATAAATCAGATTTCATCGAATTAGTTTCTCGAAACGAAGATGTCAACGGTTTCAACTTGGGCAGAGTCCCACCACCGCCCTCCACTTGTAGAGCAATACCGCAGTCCGACATATATAAATATGCAACTCGTTGGGAAGTAAGTCAACCCGCATCCAGTTCGATAGCAAGCATTCCACAGTCAGCAACAGGGAGCGTCCTCCCAAGGTCATAGTAGGCAGGGCCCAGCACTCACATTCCCATCTACCATGGCAGCTGGGATCATGAGTCCGGCGCGAAACTGTGCGTCGATGATCGGCACAGCGTTCCTCATGGTCACCATTTTATCAGTCATGGCCGCTGGAGGCGTGAGTGCTCTGCAGACTGGCTTCTACGCCACGAGCTGCCCCAACGCCGAGGACACGATTTACAGCACACTGCAGCAGCTCCATGCCAACGACGCGGATCTGCCTCCCGTGCTGCTTCGCCTCCACTTTCACGACTGCTTTGTTCGCGTGAGTACTCCCCACGCCCTAAATTCAATTCAGTCTCGCCGATTATTGCTCAGAGTGGCACTGAAAGTCCATGAATTCTGCCGTGAACGACATTCTCATCATCGCGTAGCATATCACTAGTTGAAGTGACTGTAGCAACTCATGAGAGATAAATTGCTTTGAAACGGGAGTGGTTGATTCTATCGTGACTGGTTGTAAGCAGGTCCGAACAATATATGAATACATGGACTTATAACTCCGTTCCACGTCACTGAACTCGATGTGATCGATGTGGTGTGCAGGGCTGCGATGGGTCGGTGCTTCTGCAGGGCTCCGGCACGGAGCGTACGGCCCCTCCCAACGCCCGCCTCGAAGGCTTTGCCGCCATCGACGCCGCCAAGGCCGCGGTCGAGAAGCTGTGCCCGGGCGTCGTGTCGTGCGCCGACATCCTGGCGTTCGCAGCGCGGGACAGCGTGAAGATGGTCGGGGGCCCGGGCTGGGCAGTGCCCGGAGGACGCCGCGACGGAACCGTGTCGCTGGCGTCGGAGGCGTCGAGCAACCTGCCCGGGGCGCAGATGGACGTGAACGGGCTGACGAGCAACTTCGCGAAGCAGGGCCTCACGCGCGACGACATGGTCATCCTGTCGGGGGCGCACTCGATCGGCGAGGCAGCGTGCGTGCACATCGACAACCGGATCTACGACTACCCGAGCGCGTCCGGGGTGGACCCGCTGCTGCCCAAGGACTTCGCGGCCAAGCTGAAGAAGAAGTGCAGCCAGCGCGGGCTGACGAACCGCAAGTTCGACCTGGACTCGGGCACGAGCGCCGTGTTCGACGCGCAGTACTACAGCAACCTGGCCAAGCGCACGGGCCTGCTGACGTCGGACCAGGTGCTGTACGAGGACGCCCGGACGCGGCCGCTGGTGCTGGAGAGCACCAACAAGGCCAACTTCTTCCCCAAGTTCACGCAGGCCATGGTGAAGATGAGCCAGATCTCGGTGCTGGAGGGCACGCAGGGCCAGATCCGCCAGCGCTGCGGCTACGTCAACAAGTAGACTGTGCAACGACGTCGTCTGCCCGGTCAGTGCGAGATATATGGTGATTGTGGACAGAGTGCGCGCATGATTCATGCACAGCGACCAGCTGCGCTTGATGGGTCTGCCGCTCAGTGTCGCACAATTAAATTCAACGAGGTAGAAGGTTTTTGAGAATGGGGTTGCTCGTTCGAGTTGTCTCGGAGATGGTGGATGATGGTAGATTGAGTAGCAGAGTACCTGCAGGTGTAACTAGCTAGGTAGGTTTAAGATGGTCGAGGAGGTGAAGAATTTCTCATGGTGTCTGTAGATGAGACCGCGCAGTAGTTTAGGGCCAGTGTGTCTGTACATATTTTTTCTCTTCAAGCCAGACCTGGTCGATCCAGATCGACTCGAAAGGATTTAAGTAGTATGATGCAGGCGCTGTAGTTCTCAGCCTTGCTGTATTCGAACCTTTAATATATTTCACGGTTGCAGTCACAGGATACATAATACGTTTTGTGGCAATGGATGTTCTTAATCAATTGCGGGCTTGGTATGTACACGAAGTAGGTAGGTATGCGTGACATGGAATGTTTTCGTTGAGATATACTTTTTAACCAAGCATGATTGAATCACTAAAGTTCGCACGCTTCAAATATAAATGCATATCTCGAACGACGCCTCGTCCGAGTCATAATTACACACTATTATTCTCTCACATGATCCATCAATCCCTCCCGATAATTTAACACCAATTTCTAAATATTCGCCACTCATAAGCGACTCTGTTATTGTACAATAGCGCAGCAAGCGAGTCACGCAATATCTATGAACTACCTCGGCCAGCTCTTGAATCATATTGGAACAGTCAATTGTGCCATTGCGATACAGCCGGTGACCACTCAGTCTTCAGTTAGGCATCCAAAGGTTAAACAATCTCATTTACCCTATTCGTGGCCAGGAACCATCACAAATCAGACTATTGCTGAATATATATGAAAATTCAAGCATTTTAAGGTTTGAAGGGACACCACAATGATTTGCCGACAATCCTTTGAATTTTAACACAACAAATGTCCTGCCAATGATTGTTGGTATTCTATACAATTTTCGCTTTGCAATTTGATATAAGAAAATTGCCACCTCCTTGAACAAGTACAAGTCTAGAATACTGAATCGCTAAAATATAGTACAAAAATCAAATATAATGTAGTTGACCTTGCTTCATTCCTCAGCTAATTGGGCATTCCTATGCCCAGGCACTGTACTAAGGATCCCTCATGACTGATTCCAAAAGGAGTCTCTAAAGCAAATTTCTTCAAGGTTGGTCTCCATGACAATCATTAAGGGAAAAGTGCCCTATACTAATTTTACAGTTCTAGGCTTCCAATGTTTTGGTGGGAGTAAGCCAGTCGTATAAACCTGTATGTGTATGGAAGGAAGGTCGAGACTGATGAAGCACTTGGTTCAGGACTAAGACAATCTAAATATATCAGTTGGCAAAATCATAGTCCGTGTTTCAGGGCTTTTGGGAACTGGAGAAGACCTTAACCACTCAAAAAGTGCACGTCCTCTATAAAGAAACTGCAAAACATATATTATACCCACATCAGAAATAGTGTTGATTCGAAAGAAGGTGATAGACCCTCTTAGCAAAATAAATTCTACTTCAGTGCCACTATGTACTTGATCCAGAAGCAGAGTAACCATAGGGCTATAAAATAAAATAAAACCTTCAAAATATCACATGTGAAGGCTGAGTTCAGATTCTTTTCAAAAACAACACAAAAGCATCTTACATGTATATGATATGGAGGACGTTAAGCTGCTGAAAGTGGAGCCAAAATTAATAAAAATGACGCTCAATCGGAAAGGAAAAACAAATATCCAGAATTCACTTACAGCATGATGCTTGCTAAGTATTGCACTTCGTTGTATCACTGCCACAACGTCGGGAGCAATTGTACCATCCTGCAAAAGGAGTATGGTTAGATCAACAGAATCAATCCTGGAAAATATAAGTATCTGAAAATGGTGAACCAAGAAAGGCCGTGCGTGTTCGAAGAAAAGGAGTAACTCTGGCCGCCGCGAATCATGATTGAGTTAGTTTGTACTATTGGGTAGGCCATCATGAACTAGATAGTTTGAAGAGAGAGCCAAGGGCGAGGAAGAACATCGAGGAAGAGAACATACAGGGCAGAGGAGAGGCTCCAAAGTAATGCAACAAATAGGAGTAGTCTGTTGAAGACCCTGCGGAGATGTATCCAAAAATCCTGAACCCAACAGAGGAATCTCCAAACCTCCCTTCAGGGCTGTCAAAACAGCTTCCCGCACCTACAACCAACGATTGAGAAATTATACTCACCACTCTTTGCCTCCAACCAGGTACAATTCAAAAGAAAATGTGAAATCGAGAACATTACTACGGACACTACATAGTCCATAATCCTCTCGTGCAAGAAAAGAAAATCCAGAAAATATAGTATAAATTTTAGAAGCTATTGAATGACTAAAGAATACTACCCATAGAATCAGTCAACTAATGAGATTCGGCATAATTACTTCATTCAAGCCAATTAATGATTAGAATACCAAAATGAGGCATGTAAAGAGAACAAGCAGGCACCCTACTCAAGATACAAGAAAAGGCACAGGTAGGTGTCTCTTGTCACAGGTGCTGAATCTCTAAAGATAGTGCGGCAAAACCCTAGTAGAGTTTAAAATTACCCGTGATGGCATTGCTGCAACATAGACTTGCTCAAGGCAATAGTGCTGGTACAGGCATTGAGCCACCTTCGCCTTTTCCTGAGAAATCCATAAGCCCACATGACATATTAACGACAAAATATCCACGTTGCCCGAGTACGTGATGATGCATAAGTGGAACTATGAGGATCATAGTTATAAATAAATTCTGGCATTTCAATAAAATGCTATGTGAACTTTGATATACTTAAATCACCAAAGCTCAAAGTCTAAAACGCGCTGCAAAGAGCACGTACTTGCAATGTACTTGAAGGCACAGCTTCTACATCGGTGTTTTTCTTTAAATCTTCAAGTGTCGGGTTGTTGCAAACAAGCCCAGCAATGATTTCCAACTGTATGAAAAGAGGATAGTAATAAGTAGCAAAAAAATAACAGCAACTACCAGCAAATATTTTAATCCTCACAAACCAGCAATTGGAATACCTGCCTGACAGAAGATATATCTTATTCAAACAAGTTGTTGTGCTAGAACACATTTAACTATTTTTCGGCCCGAGAAAGCTGATGACACTGCACAACACATCCTAACAAGAACTTCGTAGCATATAACCCTATGACAAAACCCCTAAAGAGACACCAGAAGATACACTGTTGTCTGTGACTTACCAGATAACCAAATAAAAGAGCAGTGTCTTGATTTGGACAAGCCAAAGCAATTAGTCCCCTGCAATTGCAAGGGATTCTAATCAGGAATAAAATAATATAAAATAATATAAAATTCAAGCACTATGATAAGTACCAACAAATAGCATTCTTCAAGTAAGGGTGCAATTAACTCATAATGATGTCAGCAATTTTATACCTCATGACTTGGGGATCCAAAGCCCGCTGCCACAGCAGCTGATCCAAAGCCCTGGTCAACAAAGGCTGCACACAGAAACAAGAACTCATCTCAAATGAACGTAGTATTTCTGACCTCTAAGATCCCAAATTTGCCATGTTCAGATTTGACAGGTGTCATCTTAAAGGCTGCTCGGATGATCACTTGTTGGAATGAATCTGCCCAAAATCTCCAAAACAAATATGTTCTATTTGTAAGAGTTTTTACACAACGCGACTCCCCACTACGGTAGTAGATTTTGTTCTGAAAATTAATGGGCGTACGCAGTTTCTTCTTTTAAATAATTTCATAGATAGTGAGATAATAATTTCAGAAATGCAAGTTTGACAGAATACCTTGAGATGAGCTTGTTGATGGCGATTCAGACGCGGGTTAATCAAAACCTGAACAACCAAAACTCTGAGTCTGTTATGCACTAAAAAGGCCTTCAACCAAATATTTTCGTAGTCAGGAGCAAGGGACTACCAGACCAGGCACTATTTGACATGTGTCCTTGTCACAAAATTTATCCATCACAATAATCATTTTAAAATGAATTGTCTGAAGGCAGAGATCCAGGAGAAAAAAGAAAAGAAAAAAAGAAAAAGAAAAAAAACAGAAGGAAACACTGACCATGAGGTAGAGAAACCTGTCCACAAAAGCACCCATCACCCACACATACAGTAATTAGAACTTATGCACATTCATGTACACCTTGTCTTATTGAACTACAACCTTTTATCAACTCCAAGAGGAATCATACGCCAAAATTTCACACAAGTCCTTGAATACATGTTCATAAAACACATCCGAAAGTACAGTGACTATTACGTGAGATGAGAAATGTTATGCGTTTAAATGAAGACTCACTTTCGTACAGCGAAATTTACACTCCACTGCCGAGCAATCTTGTACAATACATCGTAAAAATCTTCCACCTGCAACAAGGTTGCTGTGCTTCTTAATAAAGTACATACCCCACAGAACCACCAGATCTTGACAAGAATATGATGTATTATGCAGGATCTCTATAATGTTCTATCAAACCTCCAAAACCAAATAAGCTGAAGAACTTGAACTCTCAGCAATCCAGGCCAGGAACGATATCCAGAGACAGCTACCCTCCTCATAACCTCACTCTGACATGAAAACGACTGGAAGGTAGATACAGATAGCAGAAATATTTTACCCTCTTCGATAGTGTTGAATAAACGTACTCTCCCAAATAAGATATCCGAACTGCGGTAAAAACAAACAGCAAATTAATTCGATCAGATGTCAATTCCCAAATCTACACGATGTCAATATCAGCGGTACCGATATTTGCTATGACAGATTGGTGACACCAAATAGAAAAAAAGCTAAGTGAAGACACATATAGTTTAATTCATGAAACTCACACTCAGGTGATCCAACGCAATAGTCCTCAAACTCCATCTCCGAAACCCGCTCGATACTTGCCAGAACAATTAAACGTAGTCCCTCACTTTCTCTTCGCTTCTCAAATCCCAACAGATGAAAGCTCCAGAATTAACCGCCCAAACAACAGACTAGGTCTGCGTCTCATCAGGATCAAAACTGCAAACAATCCCTCCCGAGGCTGCAGATGCAACTCCTTCCAGATGATATTCCCGAAAACAAAATCACCCGCATCCCAAAACAGAGATTGCCGCCTTCGAACACTATCATCTTCCACTACAAAGGATGCGTAAAGACCCGAGCCTTCGCACGCCAAACTGATCTAAACCCAAAATATTCTGAACGCCTCAACCTAAGAACATGAGCACAATCCCACATCATGTTGCCGGCTAACTTGCACCAAGGATGAAAACCATTCCAGAAATGCCATAGCTACCACAATGGTGGAGAATTCAGCACCTCCGAGTACACCCCACCATGAGATCCGAAAGATTACGCAGCCAGTATCCCTTCGCTAAACCCCGCAAGCTACCAGAACATCCCTTCCACGCAGGGACCACTCCCGCTTCAAATTCTCATCTTCACCATATTACTGCAATGCCAAACTTCGCAAATCACCCTCCAACCTCACTCCCGAATCCAATCCAATCCCGTCCACGCGTATCCAAAACTCCAAATCCAAACCCACAAATCCCGAAACCTCCTGGACCCCAGCGGCTCCCCCACCTCCAACTTCAGCGATCCGCCCCGTTCTCAAACCCTAAAGACGAAACACACGCACAACCTCCAAACTCTCTCTCACTCTCTCACTCACTCACTCACTCCAATCCTAGATCAACACGAAACGCGCATCCTGGTGAACTCCCCGCTCCGCATCATGAAATCCTTAAGCAAACCATCCTCTCCTCTCCCCACATAAATCACCTCCCTGCAGTGCAGATTCCCACTGCCTTCCTTCCCACCGCCTCTCATGCAACACACACTATCCTCAACATGAGCAACCACTATCCCCCTCACATGAACCCTCACCCTCACCTCTCCTCCCTTGCACCTGCAATCCTGGCTAAAAACCTGGAATAACCAAAACACATAAAACCTCGGAAACTGCAAACCTCGAAAACTAATCACAAAAACTCCCAGCAGAAGAAGCCAGTGTCTCCTATCTCCTCCATAAACAACAGCTCCTTGAGCAAGCCAAGCCAAGCCAGGATATAATCACCTAATGATGTGATATGAGAGACTGCAAATACTGGAAACTTCACTAATACATGTTGAGATGATCCATGTATTTGTACATGAACAAGTGTAGCTCCCTCCCTCCCTCAGCAAGAAGCACCCATGTCTAGGTTCCAGAATTTGTGCATAAATAAGGCGCCTTTGAGCAAGATGACAAGTGCCAGGTACAGACACAGCCCTGCAGACTGCAGTGTGTATATCCCTCTATATCACTACACTAGTAAGGCAAGTAGCAAGCTCAGTCTAATGACTCCAGTCTCCCTCAGTCCAGAACAAGTGAGCCTGGCAGTGAGTGATTTGATGACTCCTGTGGGTAACTTAAGTTTGGTGAGTGAGTTGGAACTTGGGTTGGGCTTTGGGGCTTTGGATGCTGAGCTATCCTGGAAAAAGAGAAGGGAGAGTTGTTGTTGGAGTTGGTGTTGGAAGTGGAGTTGGGAGTGGGAGTTGGAGTAGTTTGGTGATGTGATGTGGAGGTGAGAAACTGAGAGAGTGATGTGATTGAGCAAGTCACGGGAGTTTGTTTCCGCTACACGCTCCATGAGTCATGACTCACAGGAAGGATGGTTGGGCTATGGTAACTTAGGCTGGGGAGAGGGATGCTTTGGTTAATTATGGCAACTCCATCTGGATTGACTCATGGGGGCTCTAGTGCTCTAGTTCTGGGGGTGTTGTTGTAATGGATTCTATCCGCTTTCCAGACGGTTGTGCCACGCTGGCAGAAAGGGAGTGGGGGCTTGGGAGTTTGGTACTGTTTGGGAAACAAATCCCAGTCTGGGAGAGCGGTCAATGCTTTTGGGACCACCATGGGAGGTGGGATTTCCATTCTACAGTAGTTCCCAGGTGTGTGACTCAAGCTGTGATATTTACTGGCGTGAAGCCATGAAGGCATGTGATATTATTTTCGGTGAGGAGGATGTTCATGCAGATGATGGTTTTGCACAAATTGTCATAGGCACTTACTGAGGTTGCCACCTCACAAGCAATTATTTTGTATTTTGTGAAAAAATATTGAAGAAAATATGATTTTACACCAAAATTTACATTCATTAAATACAATTTAACCCCTAAAGTTCTGAGGGTAATTTTCATCAAAACTGCCTCAAAACAGCCACTCTTCAAAGCAAGATGGATTTTGCAAAGTTGAGGTCTTAACCCCTAAAGTTCTGAGGGTATTTTTCATCAAAACTACCTCAAAACAGCCCCTCTTCAAAGCAAGGTGGATTTTGCAAAGTTGAGGTCTTAATTAGTACATCTAACCATAAGATCTTGTAGCTAACTTCTATGTCTACATGTCTACCAAATCTTACACACTCATTCCTCACCAATTGCAAGATCGTAACGTTCAAAGTTGAAAAACAAGGTTTTTTTCCCTGCGCAAAAAGGGAACAGCAGAGTTTTGAAGGCCCAAAAAACCATTTTTTTGCATTATGGATTTTGGGGGTTTTGATGCACGTCAAAGAATACTGAGATAGCTAATTGTACTAAAAACAATTATATTCAAAAAAGTTGTGGAAGGTTGCCAAAAAAATCATTGTCCGCTAGGGGGTATACTGAAATTCACAAACAAAGACCGTTTTTGGACAATAAAAATAGCATATGAAAAAAAATTGGATTAAAAATCCGAACGGTGGGAACATGCTTTACTACCTTCTCTATACATAGAAATTTTTATTTTTGAAAAATATCAAAATCTCAATTTTTGGTGGAATTTCAAAGTTTCGTCTTTGGGCAGATTTTGGCAATTTTGGGCAGATTTTGGGCAGTTTTGGGCAGAATTTGCTACATTCAGAGTGGCTGTGAGCATGCCCAAAGTTTGGCTGAATGCAGCTTTTGACACTCAAGACCCCGTACCTTTTTTTCAGTATGTTCAACCAAAACAAACAAAAAAAATTTAAAAAAAATTTAAAAAATAAATAAATAAAAAAATCTGCACAAATCGCTTCAAAATACCTACCTACATTATTTTTTTCAAAGATTTAGGAATTAAATTGGAATTCTAGGAACCAGCCCAAATTTTAAAAAAGCCCGTTCCAGGACAATTGTCCTTTAGGGGTTAATACTAAAATCAAAGCTTCAAAAATATCATTCAATGGAGCTTCTAAAAGAAATAATGGATCGTGAAAAATACATGGATATTTATAATAGAATAAAGTTTCTTGTAGCCTTAGAGCATCCTCAATGGAAACTCGCTACATCCACCCTTCAAACGGCCTTTGGACGTTCACTCCACAGTAGCGAGACGGATTTGACGTGAGCTTGCCCCATTGGGCCCTCTCTATAACATCGTGGATCAAACCCTGGTTCCGACATAGCAAATCGCGAGAAGTTGCAATCATTGTGGGCTTGCGATATATTTTTTTGGGCCCCACCGCATGTTAGAGTGGCATGCTTTTATGAGTGGTGAATGCGTCATTGACTCCGTTTAGTAAGGGTTATACATCTCCCTCTATAAACGAAATATTTGACGAGAGCGGGCCATTTTTGGCGAGGCCCGCTATGATAGAGTGTTTAACACATCTCTCATTGGGGCACCATTTTTTTAGAGGGCCCGCTAAGTGCCGTTGGCATGGCCTACTGGCAAGCCCATTGGGAATGCTCTTAATACAATTTGGATGTGATTTCCTTGTTCTACACAAGGTAAGAAAACCAATAAATGAGAAGGGCCTCTTGTTGTCTATAAATACACAAATAATTAAGAGTAACATAAATCAACAAATAGTAAGATGGGAGTAATCAAATCAACAAGACTCCTTGATTTTTGATTCACTCATACTTAGTTTTAACCCCTATAATTCTTAGACTATGTTTCACCCCAAAAACGCCTTAAAGGTGCCATTTCCAATGTAAAAAGCATGAATGACTAAAAAATCATTATTTTCTAATTCTAAACGTAAGATCTTCAACAAGATTATTGTAATAGATAGCTCAAAATTTCTCAATGTAATCGACCGTAGAGATTAGAAGATTACAGCAATTAAAATTTAGAAACCTCAAAAATGACATCATGAAGTATCTATAGAAATAATCTAAGAGGTAATTGATGTATTTAGCATGTCTTCCCAAACTACCTCTTGAACAACTTTTTCCACTTCGGGTACCATAATTATTTTTATAAATGTTTGATTGAGAAAAAAAATAGATTCCCTCAAAGTCCTTGTTACGGCAAAGGTTCACAAAAAATTTCAAAAAATATCGATTTAAATTGAAGTCACAGGTACATGCCCAAACTCTAAAAAAGCCCAATTTTGCCACTTTGTCCTTTAGGGGTTAATAGCCTCTTAGTTTTGCTTACTAATCCATGTGAATATGAACCTTCAAAAGTCAATATAAAATTAAATACAAGTGAGAATGATGTTCTTTTTCTTCCAGAACATCCTCTTTTTCCACAACATCCTCTTTGTCTACTAAATTTGTTTGGAGTATTTTTTTCAAGATTCTTCGCCCAAATCCCCAACCAAGAAACGCCAAAAGTGGTGGAATCTGCTACTTCCCACCTTTGCTCTGCAGAATCAAATCAGATTACAGTGGAGCCTCTCCTCATCTGGTAATGCACATTCTTTGAACCATGCATCCTTATCATCTGGTTGTAAGCTCGTGCATGGTAAACACAAGCATGCTTCTCATGTGAATCTCCAGGCACCATATATCTTTCTTCAATCAACAATCCCCAATGTCTTTGTAGAATGTGTGTCTCCTTGGAAGCCCTGCAATTTATTCCAGAGTAACATGCTAAATGACAGCTGGTCGAATATTAGTCAAAGGGTGTGTTCGTATTTAGGCCTTTGAGTGGGACCAGTAAAGCCTACTCAAATCAAATTATATCATAAGTTGACCTCAGCAAGTACTTCAGCACATAATTTGCGAGTCTGTTTGAGCATATGGAAGGATTGCTTGGGAAATACTGGAGATTGCTTGGGAAAAGCCTCCTCTTTTCTCCGGTGGTCCTGACAATAAAGACTATCTCTTTCAACGTACATGAAAAGTGAAAAGGTTAGAGTTTGGAAAGCATGACATAGTTACTTATGGGGCCATAGACTTACCTTTTGCAAAAAAATGTAGTTGTCCTTGCCGGACAGAAAAGCCTAACTCTATGTATTCCATTTGATGAGAGGATGTCCAGTAATTTGTTTTCATACGCTGTGTGGACGCAGTAGTAGCATATGCTTCCAAAGAGATGGAGGGTGTGTTGAGGTGAAAGAATTGTGATATTGATAGCTAACCTTTAGCACATACTAATTGGACACTATGGTGTGGTATAATTTAGGAGCCAAAATAAAAAATGACACAACGAGTATGAAAACAGAGTTATATGAACTCATCCTGTCTTTGATTTGAAATACCAGAAGTTTTGTAAAACATAATCTTATTTACTCACTCTTAAAAGCTACACTATTTTTAAGTTAAAAACTTTTGGCAATCAAAACCACTCATACTACCTATTTACTCAAGGTTATAATGTTTACCAAGAATCAGCATATTGATCTATTCAAGAAAAAGAATCTTAATAAACATCAAAAATAATAAAAGTTTATAAAAAATTAATCGTAACACTTTTAAATCAATCAAAGTAGGTGACATTGTTAGCTCAAAGTCGTATAGTAGACATGGAAAAGCACAAAGGTCTTCATATTTGATGTGTTGGAACTTAGTACTCCTTTTACTCAAAACAAGACTGATTTTGTTATCATCCTTGATGTGCAGAAAACATTTCCTTGAGTTTAAAGACCACCAAGTTCTTATGCACCAAATATGTAGAGACTGCCTAGATCTTACATATCTTCCAATTATATGGAGTAAATAAATATAATAACACGCTGAAAAAGCCTTATTATATTTTTCAAGAACTCAAGGTGACTTTAAGGATTTCTGTAAATGACCAATCTCCTTAGGGCCGGTTTAGAATGTGTCCAAACTTTGTAAGGCCACCAATTTGAATCAACGAAAATGCCGAAATGCCCAAAGTCCGGCCTCTCGGCTTTCACACTAGGGGCCAAAGCCCAAAAGACGTTGTTTCCTTAAGAGCCCAGGTGGCAGCACTTTCAGGAAGTTATGGCGCCAAAGCAACGATCTCTCAAAGAGTAGTTTGGGTTGAGCAAAATGATTGACCAAAACTTCCCATGAGAGGCCACACTTTTTTCTCATTGGGATTGGCCCTAGACATAGTTTGGTCCAGAAAAAGTGACTCTCATAGTCTCAACTTGGGCATAGAATGTGAGGATTTCATGGGGTCTTTCTGATGCTACACAGGCATCAATGTGCGGATATCCTCTTGGACAGTAGAACAGGTTCAGGAACATGACTCAGCTGGAAATGTGATTGAAGAGAATCAAGAAGACATCAGGCCAATTGAAATGATAGAGTTCCTCTCTTCTCTTGAAAGAGCCTACCAATTGTTACGTGATCATGATGATACTATACTGTACAGTCGGGTCCAGAAATAATTCGAATTTTTTTTTCAGTGAGAAAAATTTCAGTACTGCCTACTTTGAAAGCCTCCCGAGAGCTCGGATATTGGTATTTCAGCACGAAATTTTTAGCAAAGAATCATCTTTAAGTTAATTATATGTATGCCATTTTTCAAGGCCAAAACATTTACCAAAAAAAAGTTATTCAAAATCTACCACCAAGGACATGTTTCACTGCTCCCAACTTTGACAGCCTCCCAAAGATTGATTTTTTATTTTTTGGCCATGAAATTTTTGGAACAAAGTACCCTTTATGTTGATAACATATGTTAAAAATTTCAAGGCCAAAAGACAAATACCAAAAAAGGTATCAACAATCTACCAAAATGTGTAGTTGTCTAAAACAATGTAGGAAACCATGTCATTGAAACCAACGGTTGAGAAATTGTCCATTTACCATAAAAATTGGCATGAATGTTTTTATGATAAAGAGCATGTTGTATCCAACATAGTTGGAGTACAGTAAAGTACATGTTAAGCTTTATCATCTTTGCACAAATATTAAGAATTTTTTGGAAGAAGGACTTCCGAGTGGAATACAGTGCAATGTGGCAGATTCTCCTGAGGACAAGTATTTGTCTAGTCGGAGGAGTTAGAACCATGGAAAGTGTTTAGGAAATGGCAAAATCAGCAATTTTGAAATGCCATCACTAAATCTCACCCTCCATGGAAAAACCGAACTGGTTAAAAATAGAATTTGGGGTGCATATGCTAAATTGGCAATTGCTCAGAGATCATGTTCTATCATTAGATTGGATTTTTGATGATAGGTCCAAAATTTTTATTTTTAACCTATTTGGTTTTTCCATGGAGGGTGAGAAATAAAAAAATGTTCTTATTTAGGGTACAGAATTCAGTCTATTTCAACAACAACCTTTATAAAATAAAATTTTGAAATCATACAATAATAGTATTCTTTGTAAAACACAATCTATTTTTCAGTGTTGGCACCAGTTACAGTACTCATGTGGTAGGGTTTATGTACCTAAAACCACCAACTTAAGGATTTTGAGCCTTCTTTTTTCAAGGTTATTTTTGAGGTATAATTTTCCCATGTAGGAAAGTTATTTTTTAACATACTACAATTTTTTTCAAAATTTTCTTCCCAGTACCGAAATAGATAAAAATTTCTAAACACAAAAGTACTTCGTGATCCAAAACTGATCTGTAGACTTTTCCATTGTCACACCTAGCTAGTACTAATTTTCACTTATGCTCTGACCCAAAACCACCAACTTTTTGAGATTTTTGATTGGTTAGTTTGAATTGAGTGTTCTGACAATGCTAGTTCAGCCTAGTTGCGATTATGGGGAGACCTACAGGTTGGTACTGAGGGTGTTGGTGGTTCTAGGTACATCAACCCTACTAGCATATATACATCCATAAACACATCCAAAATCTTAATATTATATATGCGGCATAAGATAAGAAGCATATTATACTTTTGAGATGAAATTTTAACACAATTTTCAATGTAAATTTGGATGTAACATATATACTTTAAAAGATTAAATTTAATTTCGAGTACAATAAACAAAATATGATTTTCTCGATAAATAATATTGCAATATTTTCAATAAATAAATTTATTCATAAAAGCTGAGGATTACATAGAAAGAATTAGATTTTGATTGGGTTTGACAAACATATGATGAACTTCAATATTCTAGGACCAAACATCTGTTGATAATTATTTGAGCCAAACCCACAGTAAGTTTACAGACACCTTTGTCATATACACACATATAATAAAGAGAAGGAAACTAATTAATGGGTAAAACAATTGTGGCCAGTGAGGGAGAAGAACATGTACCGATTTCAGAGGCTCTGACCCGAAGGATAGGCACTTGGACAGGCAATTGTGGATAGAGCACACACCGGCCTTGTCTGACAGTACATCTTTCCCTCAGGAAACGGTTTAGTAAGTCGTGTATTACCGTACCATATGTAATCCTTTGTTACCAGTCGTCTGGAATAGAAAGAGATTGCAATGGAGTCGTAGCTGACAAATGTTGTGCTTGTGAGTCGTGACTCTTTGAAAATTAGATCTAGGGGATTCGAATGAGTCATTTGTGAAAGTGCTGAACATAGTCACATGGGCCGCACCAATTAGAACCAATCCACAACAATCCTATCTTGTAATCAGTGAGGAGAACCCAATTGAGCCAAATCCACAAAGCCTAGTTAGTCAATTAAAAATAAATAAAAAAGAAGCCTAGTTGGTGTCACAAAGCCCCAATGCTGCACGAAGTAAAAAGCAGTGCAATCATGCAGCCTATCTTATGTACCCTGTCGGCAAGACTGAGAGACTCCAGTCTTGGTCGCACTGCAATGAAAAAAATGAAACACTGAGGCTTCGTCATATTTTTACTTTCGAGGTTCAACAAATCCTAAAATACACAAAAGTTTTAAAGCACCAACAGGAATCTTTAATTCCATTGGACAACGGCCTCCTAATCTTGACACGATTTCCATGCTGAAAAACTCAATCTAGCGTGTTCTGCAACCTACAAATGTGTACATTGCTGACAGTGTCAAATCAATTTCAGAAAAGTTGCCTAGAAGTTGAGGACAGACTATGGTTCTCTTTTGACAAACTTTCCCTGTTGCTTCAATCGCAATACTTCCTCTTTGCTAGCCTGGACTGTGTGCCAGTTTAGTGTAGGTGAGAGAAGGCCAGCGGCAAGCCCAGGGTGACCAGCAGCGACAAGCAAAACAAGGAAGGGACTCAAAGTTTTCTCGTTAAGCAAACCACCAAGTGTTAGAAGGAACCAAAGACCTTCATGTAGGGGTGTTAATTGGGTCATGAGGCGAACATCGAGGTTTGGGTGCTTGAGGAAGAACCGCACGCCATTCCGCCCTCTTTGTCTCTCCTGCTCAAAATAACAATGCCAATAACTAAGACAAGCCATCTATAGGTGCAATGTAGAGTTGATTAAAACCAAGATACCCTTAACCATTTTAATAATGCAATATTTTATCCACTCAGAAAATGAAGAAACTCAAAGTAAGAACCTGGTCAATCAGCTTCGGGATCTGATCCATCGAGAATGCTGGATGCCAGTGGTAGCCTACAGCTAATGGAACATGTTTGATTCTGGCTCCCACCTGTTTCAATCTCACTGCAGACAGATTTCAGACTCGAGGTTTAAGAGCTTCGGATTTGTACTAGATGTTAACGCATTTCTTGGCAGGCTTGCTTCCCTAGCCTAGTCATCGAAGAAGTACCAAATGTCAGAACACCTTACACACGTATATTCGCATATACCATATCATTCATTTGACTATGTAGTTGCAATTGAATGTTTCTTAGTTCTTACCCCCGAGCTCGAGGTCTTCCCATCCGTATTCACTAAAATCTGCATCAAATGGACCATCATACCCGGATTTCAAGAGGTTTCCAGCTTTGAGAAGGAGTCTCCTTGATAATGCAACATTTCCGGTGGCAAAAAAAGCAGCTGAGTTGTCCTACAAAAGAGAGTAATACAAAAGCGTGACCACAGGTGAACCCTAGCTGAAGGATATTCAAAGAAGCCTTGTCCTGAATCGAAGAACAAATACAAAACAGGCAAGCATCAACGCCAAGCTTCGAAAACCTAACTAAGTTCTTTGCAGCTCAACTGGAAAACAATGTCTAATCCTTCGTGCGGAACTCATAATGCAAGCTAGCCATTAACTCACTGCATCACAAGAATCGACTAAGCAAGGTAAATTTTGAGACGAACTCACCGTTAGCTTGAATTTTTCGGACTTAGGATTCTCAAAATTCGCAGTATTCACAACACGACCGTATGTGAAAGTGCAGTCATCCCCATGCTCAGCTTGGGCCTCAGATAAAGCAGCACCATGCTCTCGCAGAAAATCTTTAGTGACGACAAGGTCGGAGTCTATGAATACAATAACAGCTCCTCCTGCTTCCCGGACGCCCAAGTTCCTCGCCCTGGTTGCTCCTGAACAAATTTCGGAAGAGCACCCTCTTCAAAACCGATTGGCCAAGCTACATCAAAACGAAAATTCAACATAATCAGTTAATCATCAGAACTGACATAAACCACATGGCAAAGTGAAATGCCATCTGATGATGTCTTCCACCTAAGCAAGGAAACCCTCAGCACATAAAAAGAGGCTCATAAACCATACCTCCATGCTGTTGTCGTATAACCTTCACATGCGGAAACACCTGACTCGTTACACAACCTCCCTCTCCCAAATCTCCACTACTCAAAACCCCATCGTGCGACTGACCCACTTGAAGAAATTCCAAAGTCCCATCCGTAGACCCATCATCCACAACCACGACCTCATACTCCCTAATCCCACTACGCTCATAACCCTCCTGCTCTTCCAGCGCCTGGAGGCACTTCCTGAGAATCGGCAGCCGGTTATACGTAGGAATCACCACGCTCCACAACCCCTCCTCTCCACAATCACTCGTCCTCCCCGCAGACAACCCTGCCTCAAACAAACTCTCCCCAGCAACATCATGGCTCAACATCACATTGCAAACCAATGCTCCAAATCCAAAACCATGAGCTCCACCTGCAGCCTTGGATCTCAAACTCACTCCACGTGAAATCAAAGAGAAAACTCCAACTGAAGCTCGCTCCAGCACCCCAGCAGCTCTTGAATGACAATCCCAGGAAGCTGAGACCATACCCAGGGGACCAAACCTCGAAACTAAACACGATGCCATTGCGAAATTCTCAAACCCACATCACAGCTACATGAGAATGAAACTCCTGCCCATCCTAAAACAAAAAACTAGCCTAATACTGTGATGCAATCCAGATTTTCCGCAACATCAACGTGATGAGCCGATACATGTCTAGTGTATGCATTGAGGAGTATAAGAATTGGATGGCTGCAGAAGTGGAAATTCAAAGCATAGATGGTATCAGCGGATTGTTTCAGATTGCACATGAATATGACAATGTTTGTTGATGTGAGGATTGGAAATAAGTAGTTGAGTTGTGATGTGTTCCAGCGATGGGATTGAGCTCCGGTGGGGAGAAGTTGGGTGTGATGCCTGGAGCCCCAAACCCTAAACCCTAAGGAAGAGAGCAGCAAGGAGAATGTATCCCCAGTAGTCCCCTTACTGTAAACCCTTAATCCCTAAAGGGCCCTGAGGCTGGAATATGGCCTCGGCTGGGATTGTAACATGAATTGAGGCACTTTGCAATGCATATTATGGTGTAAGCACCTAAAGGCGGCCCCCCCCTAAAGGCGTACACCCCAGATTCTTGCTGGAGTGGAGATTTGATGACCCTATAATTACCTATAATGTATCCCATGCGTACATGCAAAAGGGTGTCCGGCTATAGGTCAACCTATGTTGGTCACTTCCAAAATTTGTAGTTATTATTGTAAGTGCTTATAAATATCCCAAAAATGGGGAAACTTTGTTTTTTCTTATTGTTAATCACTGTAAAATAGGAAGCCACTCATTCCACCTCCACAAGTATAGTGAATTCCTTAAGTGTCCGAAAATAGGTGCTGCTACCATACTTGAAACAATCAAAAAGCAAAAGATGGGCCCAAAGATGAGGAAAATTGTGAAACCTTCAAAAATAAAATTGGAATCACTATGTGTATTCTATGGAGTCTTTTGTGGCCATTTATACGTATTTGTAGCATATACCGGCGTGGTAGAGTTGCTCTAAATTACTCCAAAAATTTTGGAAAAAATACATATCGTTTATAGTACTGACATTGTCTTCTACAAAAAAACTCAACATCACAACATCATTTTCCAATCTTCAATGCATAAATACATGTGTAACCACTGCAACAACTACGTATGCATATCCTTTTAGGGGTTAAGGTAGAGGCACTCATAGTCGACCGGGTCCCCATAACCTCCCAGTAGACTTCTTCAATTCCGACAAGTTTTCAGATTTAAAATCTTGGAAGATCTAGAAGAAAGTATCAAGCATGATTGGTAAAAAAGAAATTATATGGGAATATTCTGGTAGTAGTATAGTGATCAAGTTTTGGTGTCATGGTGGTCGGTTTTAGGTTGGCCTACACATTAGTTATGGGTGGTTTTCAACTATTCACTTAAAAATTATTCAACTATTGGGAATAAAATTCCAAAAGTTTTTGCATTCAACAATAACCATATGTTTGTACAAGGGAGAAATCCTCTTCAAATTATTCGCCTCAAAAATATATGCTAAAAACCTTAAGTGGTCGGTTATAGGTCCTTCTACCTTATAAGGGCCTTCGACGGACAGTTACATCACGATTAAAGGTTGAGTGGAATTTTGGTCCTCCCTTAAAGGTACCCGGTAAACGATTCCTTTACTTGGTTGTTTGTGAAACTCTTTAACAAGTTGCGAAAGAAATCCAAACCCAAGTGTAGTGGAAAAAAGATAGAAAGATGAGAGTTTGAAATTTTCTATTTCTGGCGATTTAAGGATGGCCTTTAATGGGCTGAAATTTAAAGGTTGCGGCTTGGATGAGAAAAGTGTTTAGAGGTCACCACGTAATGGGAGCTTAGAGGACCCTTCAGCCTTTAACCCGGATGAAGCCGGATTGAGGTTTAAGGGCTTAGGGATCGACTGGGATGCTCTTAGAGCCACTCATATAAGTCTTTGTAAATACATTTACTATACAGTGGCCTCCGCTATGTCTTGCAACCCCACTTTTGAACTTTACATTAAAATATTTATCACACTTACTTCAATAATTTGTCATCTAATCACCTTTGCATATATCACCTTTTGGCCATGACACATTTTTGGACCAAATTTTGTATCTTGAAAATGTACGGTTTATGAATTGATGTCAATTTGCTAGCTTTCAAGAATTGTTTTTGAAAACCCATTTTTATTACACAATAACTATCAAAGATCCAAATTTTTGGAAATTGTAGATGTTGCAACAAGAAACAATGTGGAGTTGCAAAAGATATTAATACTTAAAATTTGCTTTATTCTCACAAAAATGCCAATAAACAAGCAAGAATTGATACAAAACGTTCAAGAAGTGGAGGATGAAGTTTCTTTAGAGCAATTGAAAAGGCTCATTTTCAAGTTTGTCCAATTGTGTAAAAGCAATAATTTAATCAAAAAATGGAAGTACTAGGTGGTGAATAGTCTATAAAAAAAATTACAAATACTTGTATCTTTTGAGGTTTACATGTATGTATCTTCGATGATGCCAAATTAAACTTCAGTAACATTCCAACACAATTTGAGATTCCAAAATCCATTCAATTTTGAGCAAGTATTTTCATTCCAAGGTTGGTCAATACTTGTATCTTTTGAGGTTTACATGTATGTTTCTTCGATGATGCCAAATTAAACTTCAGTAACATTCCAACACAATTTGAGATTCCAAAATCCATTCAATTTTGAGCAAGTATTTTCATTCCAAGGTTGGTCAATACTTTCATTGCAATGCCTTTAGACTTGAATTTTTGTGCATTTTATACAAAACTATAAAGTGGGTAAAGGACACAAAGTGCTTGCATTGAAATATGTGTTTCAATTGTAAATATAAATGAAGAATTTCTTTCTTTTCTTCTATCAAGAATTGCACCAAACCTCGGTCTTATGTAGGTGCATTTTTTTGGCCAAGGTGCATTTTTTTGGCTATAGTCGTTTTGAAAAGAAAATTGAATTTAGTTTTAAAAAAAATTGCTAAATTTAGATCATGCAGCCATAAATGTTTCCCCAAAGCCTCTCCAAATAAAGAAAGATCCATCTCCAACATAAAAATAGAGGAAAATTTGATTTTTCCCTTCATACTCCTCTCAAGGTTGTGCTTTGAGCTACGCTTGATGGGGGTATTTAGTGAATTCCATGAATATGATGACTAAGAAAGTGAAATTATGGGTGATGTCTTGATGAGAAAGTAGGTGAATGCATGAATTATTTGAACGTTAGTAAAAAACACTGTAGAATACCAATTTCTACGTGACTTCTTTATTTCATGGAAAATATGTAGATTGTAAATACATCTCTTGGTTGTTGAGTGATTAATTATTAAGCCATGTTTTTGTTGTCTACATTTATTTTTTAAATAAACAATTAGTGTAACATTTGATGCTTATAGATGAGGTAGCGGTTCAAAATGCTTTTTCCTTATTGAGCAATGAAGAGGATTACATTTTTAAAAGTGGATTGAAATAAAAATTGTTTTATGGGATTTATTCTTTTATTCTTAAAAAAATGAATTTCACTTTTATTGTATCAACTCTCAAACAAGTACTAGGATATTTGCAACACAAATATTATCATTAAGAATATAATTATTGACATTACGGATGTTGACGGTAAAATGTAAAGCCACTAAAGTAGCCATTAAATGGCATTTTTATAGTAGCAACTAAATAATAGTGCGCAAAAGGCTGGATTACCACTACTTCAAACTATTGATTTACTTTGGCCTAATCTATTGAAGAATTTAAATCCACAATTGACCTACTTCTAGGCTAAAAATTATCCTAGTCTAAAAATACAATAAAAATTGACATGCCTATACTTCTAGGCTAACTACTATCCTTGCATGACCAATTCAAAAAAAATAAAGTCTTTTTGTGAGTTGCCAAAAAATTTGGAAATTCTCTAAAAATAAAAAATTCATATTGATTGTGAAAAAACCAAAAACTGTAGTGCAAAATAATTAATTAATTTTGAGTTTTTGATTTTGACAATGTACTTATGGTGGTAATATTTGCAAATTCAATAAAATTAACATTTCAATGGAGTTAAACATTGTTGAGGATGGCACAATGTCGCTCCTCTCTTGGATGTTAAAATCTTGTTACTAAAAGCTTGAAGAAGGCTTATGTGGAAGCATTTGCAAAGTGAACCAAATTATTGCAAATTTGATACCTATGAATGCAAGGCTTGAAGATTCATAATTAATTGGGATTTTGTAGGATGAAACTTACAAGAAAATGAATCACATGTTATTGGTATTATACAAAGTCATGCAAAAACATTAAAAATAGATATCTGTAATGAAGTTATGTGTGTTTTAAAGAGTTAAAGAAAATGTTGAAATGGAATAGTAATTAATGGACAATTAAAAAAAATTGCACAAAATCCTTCAAATTATCTATATTCTTACTTTTTAATTCTTTGTAATGGAACATTTTCTTATATAAATTTTATTGCCTTAAGAATTATGATTCAAAATTCAGCATGAGTGAGTCAAGAGTTAGTCTTATTATTGAAGAGAATAAACAAAAGTAATGTTTCTTAAAATTTTAAATAAGATAACAACAGTTTATTATTAAAATGTTAAATATTTGGATTTATTTTGTAAAAAAAAATAAGTTGCATAAGAATATTCTTCCTAACTTCACAAATAGAATGTATTCATTTTTTAACTTAAAAATATTGAAAAGTTTTAGTTCTTTTTCTTTTAAAAATAAAATAAAACTTCTAACATATGTTTCTCAATACAAAATTTGGATAGTGAAACGGTCTAAGTTTTGAATGTGTCTATTCATCTCATTTATTAAAAATATTCATTCTTACATCTACAAAATATTTTTAGCTAAATTTTATCATTTCATTTTGCAAATCTTCCTAATTCAAAGACCATCTTACATATTACATTTTATTTTAAAAATTGCAAGTTTTATACACTACCAATCTATTAGTAAGACACTATTATTATAGAAAAAAATGAAAAATCTAGAAATCGATAACTATGGAACTTCGACAGGATCAAGTTACATAAAAGAAATTGATATTCCAAAGCCACTAGGATTTGATGTGGGTTATTGGGGAATGCCATCCTGTTTGGGCCAAGGATTGAAGGTCCTTGAAGAAATTCCAAAATACGGAAAGAAGTGTACTGCATGGTTGGTATTATTTACTTTCATAGAATCATGTTGAATATAAATTCAAAATTGATGCTATCTTTTTAGCCATTGGAGAAATGATTAAACATTCTAATTATAAGATACTTCTTGACAAAAATTAATACATAAAGAGTTTGTTTTACAAGTCAAGTACTCTTTGTCGTGGTACAATATTCTCTTTGTTGTGTGTAAGGTACTTCTCTCTTGGTACCAGTATACATTTCATTTTCAAAATTTGAATATAATTAAAGTTATGAAACGATTTTTCTTCTTCATTTAATCAAATCTGAAATGAATCTCTAATATGAATTTATTTATAAAAATACGGAATAGTCAAATTTTCATTACAAAATAATCCAGATTTTTTATGTTTATAAGTAATTGCTTCATAAAAAAAGAAAATATCAGATGTAAAAATCATAATCACATCTTTAATGAAATATTATTTGTAAAATATCATTATTTCAATACC
Organism: Ceratodon purpureus; assembly: GCA_014871385.1. Taxonomy (NCBI): domain Eukaryota; kingdom Viridiplantae; phylum Streptophyta; class Bryopsida; order Pseudoditrichales; family Ditrichaceae; genus Ceratodon; species Ceratodon purpureus. The sequence goes on from CM026422.1 coordinate 20,205,840, forward strand.
TGTATTTTTAAATTAGTTTTTTATGTAAGATCCTAGGGAAGAACAAAAGTCAAACTATGATCCAATAACTGGGAATCATAATTCAAAACCTCTGGTTTTGGATCTTAATGGAGAAAAGAAATCAATGTGTCAATATAAGTAAGTTGTTCATTTGGAACTTTGGATGATCTATGTTTCATGTTTTTAACTACAAGATTCAGTCCTAAAAACTGATCTTATTAATAGCCCTCTATGTTTCAATAAAATGTCGATATAATTTAGAATAAAACAGTCATAATTATTTCATATTTAATTGTTATTTTTTAACATAAGTTGAAAAATTACTTGGAAAATTTTGTTCTGGGGATGATGTTTTATAATACCAGACACACTGTAATTCTTCTTTTGAAAGAATGATTCTTTAAAAGATTGCATCATCATTTCATGGTTGGATTTTCTGTTTTTTAATTTCTTAAATTTTTACGGAAATGAGATTTCATTTCATAATTATGTAATCAAACTAGTTCTATTCTAATAAAAAAATATATAATTTAGATGAATGTGAGATTTTGAAGCTCATGTAGTAAAAAAATAAAATCTAATAAACTGGTTCAGAACATATCTATACTTCAAGTAAAAAATGTTATATCTTTGAAAGAATATTACAATTTAAATTGAGTAAATGTCTGATATTTTGTACTAAATAAAGCTTAGATTCCATAAATTAGTTATTTAGAAATGTTGGGAAAACAACAAGAAGAGGAACGTCTCCAAAGACACAATCAATTTGGATACTTTTCAAATAGCTCTAATAATTCCTATAGCAACTTAAACAATAAATCACCTTGGATACCAAACAACAAAGTCTCATTAGCATCTACAAATCTAAAACATAGAGTTACGTGGAGTCAGGTATCTTCAAAGTAAATTAAGTCTTGCATAAAATATACAATTGGTATTTTGGCCATTCTAAAATATATTGAAATTTTATATAATTTCATTTTTTTTTTGTTAATTTTATTTTAAATTGGTACTAATTGTTGCCTTGAATATTTGACTAATAGGATACAAGACCTTGTGATGATGTGTAAGAGCCATTTTTACTTTTTTGTTTAATTAAATTATTTTAATAAGGATTTTAAAATATGTAAAGATACACTTTAATTGTCAACTCAAGTAATTAAAAAATATTTTTATTTTTTATGATAAAAATAAAACCAAACTTCAAAGTTTGAACATTGAATTAATGTACAGTTTTAGATTTAAAAATTATTGTATTCAAGTAAGAATTTTTTCAATTTATTTTTTAACAAAAATAAGAATTATATGACTGTAAGTTTCAGATTATCAACCCCAAAATATACTTTAAGAGGAAGTGAAGTGAAGAAAAAGTCAAAAATTCAAATACCTAAGACAGCCTTCAATAGACCATTGTTAACTCATAAAAAACTTAATAGACCTTTTATATCTGAAAATGTTCAAAGTGCTAATGAGGCTCGAAAACATGATAAAGAAATTGTTAAAAATCTCTAAGTATCTAGTTAGAATAGTAAAAATATCCAGAAAATACAATATATTTTATTATTAATCATAAAATAATTTGATGCCAATTAATTAATATAAAATGTATGCCATATTTTTAGGCAAGCAAAATTATGTTTGAAAACCTATAATAATTAGTATGATAAAAAATAATTTAATTTACATCTAAAAATCATTGAGTCTATAAAAAGAATTCAAATATAATTTAATGAAAAATTAAAAATAGTCTTGAATCTACTTTATTTTAGACATTAATCTATACTTAAAAAATGGTGTCTGTTTGTTTGTGAGTCTCAAGCCAATTCTCAAAAACCTTTTATTAAACCTTATTTATGTGTTTCCAAAATGCAACCTTTTTTATTACTTAAAAGGTTCTCCATGTGTTGATTAAGATTCTTCAATCATTTTCAATGTCCCTTTGAACACAATCCTCTTATTAAATGCTTTAATGCTTTGGTATATCTTCACAAAATGTACAATATCAACGCATATATAATTCATTTCCTTTAAATTTAAAAAAATTGAAGATAAAATATCAACTGAAATATCATATATCGTACGATTGAGGTACCCAAAAAAGTTGTCCTATAAATAATTACACTCTATGACGATGTCTCAAACAAATCCATTAATTAATTATAATAAAGTACACTTGATTAGATGTGGTTTTAGTTTTCTATACTTATGACGTATCAAGAATAGAAATTTAATATTTAATCAAAGATTTTGAAGTAATTTTACCTGCTTTTTTAGTTGAAATAGTCAAAAAATGTAAATAATAATCATTTAATTGAATGCATATATACATAATAAAATATTTAATAAAATAAGTTATGTCCCACTTACCTAGAATCTATAAAATCAAGCAAATGAAATATAAAAAAAATAAAATCATATTTTAAATTTTTTTTGAATATGACCTACATCTAATTGTGTAGACTACAAAATAATTTATTGTATGGTTGAAAAATTGATTAATTGTACACTATAATACTTGCAAATTCCGAAATTCAACATTTTTTTCCTCATTTATGAATGGATCCCAAAAAATTAAATTTCTTAAAAAAAAAACTCTTTAGGCATATATATTTTGATTTCATTGAGGTACATGCTTTTTTATTTTATATTTTAGGGGTTTTTAGTTGATTAGAATGAACAAATTAGATAAATTTGGAGGTTTTCAACAAAAATGACCTAAGTGTGTCCAAAAAATGATACCCCAGGCTTGCCGTTGCCATTTTAAAAATTATAAAATTTGAACCTTAAAGTAACAGTCATATAATTTTTTTTGACACAATATAATTTTTTTATACATTTATGTGTGAATCATGACAAAATGTTCATTTTAATATGAACTTGTTTTTTTAAAAGTCTTAATCATAGAATCTTTTTATATCAAATACAATAGTACTTATTTTTTTATAATTTATTACAATGTAAATTACTTGGATTATATAACCACTTTGACATTAAAAAAAATATCTCAAAAGAATGGATGTATAAATTCTTTTTGTTGTAATTTTTCTTTACAACGGATGAACCTCACTGGTGCTACTAGAATCCGTTCAACGTGTACTCTCACGGCCAGTTTATACTTGGGGCTGGATTCAGGGCTGGCCCAAATTTTTCAAATTTCAAACAATAGGATCTCTGGTTTTTTTCAAATCGAACCGAAGGGCTTTATACAAGGTCCTGACCTAAACATCAATTTATCCTATGTGGCATTCTATATGACACTGTTCTGATGCCAAAATGTTTGGACTTTAGTGATGCAATGGGGACAAAATTTCCCTTGGCTTGAAATTCCAATCAATCCGGCTCACCCTCCGGCCAACCCGAGATTGTGCGTAAACTGGGCCTCACTGTCGGGGATTTTGCACTTGATCCCCGCAAAAGCCAGTTCATTGCATGGTTTCCTTCAACAGGACTTGGTCGGAGCGACTTCAGAGTTGGGTTTGTTTCAAGTTTCACATGGCCTGTGTTTTCTAGAGCTTGTTTTAGAGTTTTGGGAGTGTGGCAGGCACAGGGCGCCTTTAGCAGGTTCCCACTTGACGCAGGTGGGAATGTTGGAGGTTTCCCACATGCATGAACAGTGTCAAGAGGGAATTATCCCTGTAATGACGAGAAGGCCATTTTGTGGCGTTTGGACAAACAGAAGGTGAAGTACAGGGAAGCTACATGAGCTTTTTCATCTGCTTTTTGCTTGTGTACCTTGAATCGTGGGTTTGGAATAGTTTCCAATTGACTTTGGAATCTTCACAGCCTTTGTCTTCATGTGAGAGAGAATTGAAGAAAAAAAACGAGAGGCAAAATTTGCCATTTTAGTGTATTTTGCTCCTTTCTCAAAATCTGAAATTTCTCCTTGAAAATGATGTTTTGGGAGTTTGAGCCAAACCAACGGAACAAAGGTGAGCTAGTCTAGTTTCTACTGCAATTGGAATGTTGGAAAATTTTGCGAAATTGAATATTCTATAAGAATTTGAAGTTTGGGTGGATTTTTAATGTCCTCTAAATTCTAATTATAGCCCCGGGTCAAGCCCTCCATCCAGTAACCATTTTCTGCAGGATAACCTTCCATTATAGTTTTCGTATGGGAGTCGCACCATATCAGAGACTTGTTCACTACCTTCTAAGCTACAAAATGGAATTTCAAAATCTCAAATTTTGACGAATTTTGAAAGAAATAATTCAAAAATTTGAAGCTTGTCTTTGTAAGTTTTGGAGGCTGCCCTAGTAAAATTGTTATATTTTTTGACTTGGGTCTCTTTGGAATTTGAATGGTGATTTGGTTATGAACATATTTCAAGTTTTTTTTTAAAAAAAGCCTAATTTTAAGCTGCCGTTTTGGACTTGAAACCTAAAATTTCTAGATGAAGGTCTTAAAATTGGAATTTGGCTTTGAAAATTTTACCACATTCACTTTGCAGTATAGGGAGCATCCAGTAAAAGTATTAGAAAAAAAATATTAATTTTAACCCCTTCATCTTGGCTGCCTGAAATCACAAAAAGTCGTTTTGGCTTTCCTGGATTTTTAGGGGTTAACTAGAACTCCCTGTGGCATCATTTCTCTCTATTGGATACTAAGTGAGACACTTTATTGGAAGGAGTAGCACAGTTTGTACAAAAAAAATACATAAAGGTTGGGCAAATATAATAAACATGAATAAAAAAAATCTTGTTTTGAAACGTGAATAAAAGAAAGTTCTGTTTTATTGGAGTAGAATCCAACTTTATGCAAATCCTCAAAGGTCCAAAAATTAAAGTTTTAATGTTAACACTAATTGCTTACAAGAATCGACACTAATAAGCTATTTAAAGAAAGAATGTTGAATTATTTTGTTGACCAATGAGGAGCCATTAATGCAATCTCAAATTTATGCCATCAATAACTTTTAATGTAAGTTCTGAAAGACACTTTTATTGGTCTTATTCCATTATTGGTGCCTTTACCCTACATATCCTACCCATCTTATGTCCAAATTATTGATGATTGCAAACATATTTGAGCACAAATTAATAATTCACTTTTAGATAGGTTCCCGTAGACAGTTCAGGAGGCCCTCGGTTCCCAGGTCCCAGGTCATGCTCTAGAAGTAGTTTGGTTTTCTCTTCTCTCTCAGGTTCACTTCTTCCATTAGAGCATCCCCAGTAGTCTTGTAAGCCTATAAGCCTATAATCATGAGAACGTCGTTCTTCCAAACCTGAGTGTCTTTCCGAAGCAAAACATTCCAAAACCGTTTACAGATTTACAGGTTTGCTCCAAAAAACCTTCCAAAACCAGGTTTCAACCTGTAAATTACAGGCTACAAGCTTGAATACATGCTTTGGCCTGAACCGCAATTCACGTCTTTCCACTTCTTTCCGGTTCTAGGTTTACAATACATGACTATTGGAGATGCTCTTAGGGTGGCTCTCGGGCCAGGTCTTATTTGGTATTCAAGTCGCATGTCTTATCAGGTACAGAAAATTACAAAAAGTGCCCTCGCCGATGGTTACGGCTGTCTGGTTTTACAGGTTGTTATTGCTCGCTATTGAAATATGACTTCGTTGTTCCAAAAATAAAATTAAAAAATAATTCACTTTTAGAAATGTGTATTTACTGTAACATGAGAAAAAGTTCCTACTTTCATTAAATTGTAGGTAAAACTATATTGATCCAATATATGAAGTCACTTTAACTTCCACTTTTCTATTCACTTTCACTTCACTACTCAGTTTAATCCCCAAAGGAGAATTGTTCTAGAATGGGCTTTTTAAAATTTCAGGTAAGTACCAGTGATGTCAATTTTAGATATTTGTTTTGGAAATTTTTGGTGACATAACAAGAACTTTGAAGGAATCTAATTTTTTTCAACTAGACATTTAACCCCTAAGTGTCCAAGCATGTTTTCGGTCTCAAAACCTCCAAAACAGTGATTTTTGACCACCTTGTAGAAACGACAATTTGAACCAAATAAATTTACTGTTTTAGACATCCAGCCGTAAGATCTTTTACTAAACCTTCTTTAGAAGTTTTGATTAAATTTTCAGCCGTTGGATGTTTACCATCTTAGAGATTATAATATTCAAAGTTCCAGGAAAACTTTTTTTGGGCATTAGCTGAATGACATAGTCAAAATGGTGCAAAGGGGGAGTTGAAGATTGTTACGCCAAACATTTTGCCCATATTTTTTTCCATGTAGGTAATCAAGTTGATTACCTCCATGGAAAATTTGACAGACTCATTCCTTTTTTTGGCTCTCATAATTTTTTTTCTTCTAGAAGCAGGTATGAAAACGTTGATATAGTAAAACATGCATGACGTCACGTATATTTGGTTTTAGAAAAATCTAAACGGTGGTTAGGCGACTTTATAAGTTTTTGATTTTTGAGCAAAATTAATTTAAAAAAATTCCAAAATCTCAAATTTTGACAAATTTTGAAAGAAGTAATTCAAAAATTACTAAAAATATTGAAGCTTGTCTTTGTAATTTTTAGAGGGTGCCCTTGTAAAATTGGTATATTTTTTGACGTGGGTCTCTTTGGAATTTGAGTGGTGGTTTGGTTATGAACATATATCAAGATTTTTTTTAAGAAAAAAAGCCTAATTTTAAGTTGTCCATTTTGGACTTGAAACCTAAAATTTCTAGATGAAGGTCTTAAAATTGGAATTTGGCTTTGCAAATTTTACCACATACACTTTGCATCCAGTAAAAATCTTAGGAAAAAATATCAATTTTAACCCCTTTATCTAAACTGACTGAAACAACAAAAAGCCATTTCGGCTTTCCTAGGCACTTAGGGGTAAAAAATAATAATTATGGTACCCAAAGTGGAATTTTGTGTTTAGTAGGCATTTCGGGTTTCCATGCTATGTATTTTTTCACTTAAAGAATCAACATCAATCTTTCCTTTGATCGCTTGGATTAGGACTTTATGAAATAATGGAATTTCTAGAAAAGAAATATGAATTAGCATTCTTGTGGTTTCAACCTAATAAAAACATTATTTTCAACATGCTATACTTGTCTTATGTGTGTAAATTTTTAAACAAAATTAGCTAACTTAGTTGCCTTTGTCATGCACCAAAATCTCCAAAATCCATATTACAAAAAATCTAAGAAAAAAATGTTAGAGTCTGTCAACCTAGTTAAAAATCTAATCGAAAAAGTTAGTTTATAAATTTCAATCGCTATAATCTTCTACTCTCTACGGTGGATCATGATGAAAGTTTTTGAACTATTTATTACAATGATCTAGTTGAAGATCTCACGGTTAGAATTGAAAAATAGAAGCATTTTTTGGTGATACATAGTCAATGAACTTTAGGGATTACTTCCACTTTCCTACTCACTTTCATTTTCCTAACTCACTTTCTACTTCCACTTTCCTACTCACTTTAGTTTTCATTCCTCTGCTCACTTTCACTTTCACATTAACTTTCCTGCTCACTTTCTACTTTTCGAGGAGAATCTAGAACTTGGGATTGAAGACGACACCTGTTGCTCCAGCTTCGGCTCGCACTCAACCCTGCCCCAACTCCGAAAGAACCTTCATCGTCGTCTTGCTTCTGCTTCTGCAACCTCTTCGCAACCTTGGCCAAACTAACGTACAACGACGTCGGAGGTCAGAGTTTCCATTCCAGGTGAATGTTTATGTGGAGTTTTTGTTTTTTTTTTTGTTTTTTTTTTTTTTTTGGTTGTTTTGTTTGTAGGGTTTATTGGTCGTTGAATGCAGGAGTGAAGTTGTGCGTACTGGGTTTTATTTTGAAGGTGACACATGCTGCGCTTGATTGTAAACCTGGAGGGACTTTCCACTTGCTCTGATATGAATCTGATTCCGAACAGAGAGAAAGAACATGAAGTTTCACGATGGTTTGAGCTACTTAGGGTTTCAGTTTCTCACTTGGGGCTCACTGCTGTTGTCGCAGGAGCGACAATGAGAGGACGGAGTCCGGATTACAGCCCCCGGAGGAGCTACGACAGTCCTCCGCGACGGGGCTACGGAGACCGCAGGCCCAGCCCGACCCCGCCTCCTCGAGGAGGCCGCGGCGGCTATGGCCGAGAGCCGGAGATGCCCACCAGTCTTTTGGTTCGCAACATCCCGCGTGATTGCACGTAAGTAGTTATATGGTTAATTATTATTATTTTTCTCTGGGTTTGGAGAGCGGAGGTTTGGGTTTTTTGGAATTTATTGATGTTTTTTTGCGTCAAGTGAGTATTGTTGATGTTGTTGGAATTAGGGTTCGGTTTTTACTGCCAGTTGGTTGTTAGTGTTGAGATGTTTGGCGATGGCAACTGATGCGAGTGATTTTGTACTGTTGGCAGTCCCGAAGATCTCCGTGTTCACTTCAAGCGTTATGGAACAGTCAAAGATGTTTACCTGCCAAAGGATTTCTATACACGGTGAGCATCTTGTTGGTGCTTAGGTTCACAATGCGTGGATGACATAGTGAGGTTATTGCGTATACTTGTGAATGCACTGATCTCATTGCTTTTCGAATTTCGATTTTAAAGCACTTTTCGATTCTTCTAATTTATTTTCAACCTAATCTTGAACTCTTGATCGATCGTGATCGTGTTCTGTTTCTTCTTGCTGAGAAGTTTTCTCCATGATCACTGCAAGCTACTTCATGAAAAGTATATTCAGCATGCTCATCGGGTAAGCCTTCAGTCCACTTCATTTGAAGAATTGAAATGTATAGATACGTACGTGTAGTAAAGCCTAATAATTTAGACCCTGAGTGCGTGCTTTCCTTCATATTGTACTAACCTTACAATTGTGTATCTTGATGTGACACTCACTTATCCTCGGTCTGCAGAGCTTTTTTCTCATTTGGAAGTGTGTTATCTTGTTCTCATAGTTCCTACTTCTTCCAGGTACATCTGGAACTCACTTCATTTAGAACTCGACTTCATCGAAATGTGGAGGATCAACATAAACGATTGCAGCTTCTCCAGGATGAACTGAAACAAGCTCAGCGATGAACTGGTGCTCTCGGTGGACGTATTGAGAAGGACTCGGAAGAAACCTGGCAGCTGGAGCAGCAAATTAAAGCCTGTAGCAATCTGTCTGGTTTACGACACAAGCCTCTTACAGAAGCGGAGCTGGAATTTAAATCCGAGCTAGGTCAGTGAACCTTGTTGCCAGCTTCCAAAAACATCTTTATTTTTTCGTCTCTCGGGTAGTTTGATCTTGGCTTGACCTGGCGGCATTCTCGTCTGCTTTTACTTATTGACAAATCTATGTCTTTGCTTTCTTTGTAGATGCAATGAGATTTCAAAACCAATTGAGGAGGTAGCATCAACGTGTACACCTGGAGATATAGAAATATGTAGATAGTTGGTTGAAATAGAATAGATTCAATTATACCAAATCAACATTGTGGAAACTTCAAATCTACGGATTCTTAATTCTTCCAAACTCACTACTGGATATACAAATCCATGGTTTTTGAATACAAAATATACAGATTTTTCATACAACTCTATGGCTTCTAAAATCCACCAAAATCTATGTATATATGATGATTATCTGAAATTTTAAAGATTGTGAAATGTACCACAAAGAAACATTTTCTACATGAGGATTTGTAGAAATGTATATTTCTATTTGGATTTTCCCGTGGATATGAAGATTTAATTCTTTCCTAAATCTACAACCGCTAAAGAAACTTGGAAATCTCGCCATAGAGGAAATCATGTGGGAAATGCTCAATTACCGCATGACATTCATGTGGGAAATGGGTAATTTTTCCCACTTGAGACATTCCCACATGACATCTGACTCTTTGTTATTTTAGGTAGGAAATCATTACCTTTCCCATATGGGAACATGCCCAAGGCTCCCTGTGAGGTTCGATAAGGGACTAGTGTGCCGAGGCTTGATTTGGGCTGATCCAAGGCTTGATTTAGTGGGTGGATGTTCAGTTTTTTGAACTCTCGGGCGCTGAGAAGGTGTATATTGAAATGTATTTCTAATCTGTCTGTGACTGTAATTCTCGAAGAAACATGTGGTGAAAAGAGGTTGGATGTAGGAACTCCAGTGCAATCATCTTGTACTGATCGTTTTGATGGCGCAATTTGGCATCTTTTGCATACAAACGGTGCCGGTTCAAAGGTGTAGAAGCATACGCTTGTGAGTTGTTCTCATGTATCCTCTTCTGTGAGTCCTCTCTGCTCGGGAAATCAATAACATCAAACTAAGGAAACTGCGCACACGGACAACGACTCATGATCCACGATTGGAGCTTGCTCATTAGCGGCTGCGGCCAGGTGAGCTCGTCACTGCATTTTCGTCAGCAGTCTCTACTGCCTCTGTCGCCACCAAAATTGCAAAATAGCTACACTTCACACTGCAACACCATATCCACACTCCGGTAACCTACACTACCAATCAAGATATTATAATTGTATTGAAAATTCCATAATCCAATCTGAAGAAATCAACAGGTTGCAATGTTACTGCACAGTAATATTCTCGAATCTTAGGTTGAACAGAAGCATCATCAATACGTTTCAGCCGGTAATGATAAAATGATCACTCAACCAACAACACGACGGGATGGTGATGAGTTCGATCCAACATGCACAATCCAAAGCACAAGTCTTATAACTGGATTCCCATGACCTGTTCCAGAGATTCAGCTCTCAATTTGAACCCCATCCTCGTTGCCAGTGTAGATGCTCAGACTTTCAAGCTCACCCTGATTTCTATCCTCTCAGAGCTCTGTTACAAGGATGTCTAAAATCCTACAATTCGAGATATGTCATGCTGATCCAATCTTATACAACTGATCCTAATCATGAATGAACTTGTGGAGAATTCACTATTATCAATGTCCATGTGTCGACAATATGCATCGATCAGAGCCTCTCCTACAGCTTCAAAACATCATCAAAACAGATGGACTGCAACAGTTGCATACCATGGCTGATTCTATTCCACAGATGGAGTCGCGGCACTGGGATCACACTGAGCGTCAAAAAAAATACGTCCCAAACTGATGACCAAAAGTTGTCTCAAGTCGATGCTTTACTTCAATTGAACAGATAGAAAGTTCACATGCCGACAGTATATGCCAACAAAACCAAGTCGGATTGTGGAAGTGGCCATTTGACCGAAAAAATACTCAAGCTGGAATCCTCTCTCTGCTGTGCAGTGTATTTCATGCACAAGCTGTATCGTGGTCATATGGTGAGGAACCACAAAACTTGAAAAGATTCGACATCCTTGCAAAGCAAAATCCACAGTGTGTTATTGCAATGTGAACTTTGAATTACAAGGATGTGGAGTGCCTGCCCTGAAAGAAAAGCCAGAAACATGCAACGCTGACTTGTTCATGTTTTCAATTCCCTCAAATTCAACCTCATCGAAGATTGCCAAACTCTAAAGTACTCTGTCAAATTCATGAATCATAAACACCAAAGTACTGTATCGAATCCACAACCCTCTCAAGCTATCCTCCAGTCACCGATGAGTGCATTAAGCTTTGTTACGATGAAAGCACAAATACCGTGTTGCTAATGGAAGGTGGTAAAGATGTCAATGACTTACACCTACGAAGATCAAGGATTGATAAGTTGACCAAGTTGCCAACGGATGGTGGTAAAGATAACAATGACTCACACCCACCAAGATCAAGGCATGATAAGTTGACCAAGTTGCCAATGAATGGTGGTAAAGATGTCAATAACTTGCACCCACCAAAATCAAGGCTTCATAAGTTGACCAAATTGCCAACGGATGGTGGTAAAGATGTCAATGACTCACACCCATAAAGATCAAGGCGTGATAAGTTGACCAAGTTGCCAATGGATGGTGGTAAGGATGTCAATGACCCACACCCACAAAGATCAAGGCTTGATAAGTTGACCAAGTTGCCAATGGATGGTGGTAAAGATGTCAATGACGAACACCACCTAAGGTTAAGGCTTGATAAGTTGACCAAGTTGCCAATGGATGGTGGTAAAGATGTTAATGACTTACACATAAAAAGATCAAGCCTTGTCAACTTGACCAAGTTGCCAATGGATGGTGGTAAGCATGTCAATGACCAACATCCAAAAAAATCAAGGCTTAATAAGTTGACCAAGTTGCCAATGGATGGTGGTAAAGATGTCAATGACGTACACCCACGAAGATTAAGGCTTGATAAGTTGACCAAGTTCCCAATGGATTCCGGTAAACTTCTTAGATTTCCACAATCTCTGAGATTGAGCTCCAAAAGCTGGACCAAGTTCCCAACAAACTCCGAAAGATCCTTCAAGTTTGTACAACCATGGAGGTCCAATGCATAAAGATGTATGCATTTCCAAACAAACTTTGGCACTTTGGTGATCTTCACTCCATGCAAACAAATCCAATGCACCGATGATGAATCCTCCATAACAATGCTTCCACAAATGTTGCCTTGGACTTCATGTAGGTCAAATAACCTCAAATTCGGACAGTTCAGTTGCATAGGCTTATCCATCCTCAACTTACTAAATAGAATCTCCCACCAATTTGAAGTCTCCTGTGCTTTCCCTCTCATGATTGCCTCTGATGCTTTGTTCCAATCGCCCAATGACAGACCCACTGTTGCTCTTGACTGTCAATTAAACATCAGGCAAATGATTAGAACCCAAGCAAAGTAGGTCTCCACTTGAATTACAGCAAACATGGATATTAATAAAAATGACATCAACTTACCTCCTTACTTTGCAGGACCCTACTCACATCCTGGTCCGTCCAAACTCTACTCATACATTCCCCATCACCTTTGACAATACTCCATCCCATATCACGCAACTGGTCGTGCATGGTCACTATTCCATCTTCAATGTTGACCTTGAACAAACATCTGTCTTGCAGATTTTTCAAGTCCATGAAATCTGAAGCCTTTCCTCCCCAAATCCGCAGCAAAGAGCAATAATCATATCTTAACGATCCACAAAAGAAACATGCAACATCCAAAAACTTCTCTTGTAAGCTCGGCCCTAGATCATCATAGCTTATTCGTAATGACTTCCAAAGCCTTTCATTCCTAGCTGCTGCCCCGTCCAAAGCCTCTGCATCCCTGAATTGCTGTAACGCCCCTCTCCACAGTTCCAAACAGTCCCCCGACGATACACCACAATCCCTGAGGTAACTTCCAATGCAGCTGCCCATCACTTCCAGGCTTAGTGGTAGACCAGCACAAGCATCCACAATATCGATGAACACACTTTCAAAGTCACCGATCAGAGTCCCTGATGCATCCCGAGATAAATATTCTTGCAGGAACTCTCTCCTCTGCGGTTCACTCTTGGCTACCTTGAATACATGATGTGAGAAAAGCTCAAAATCCAGGCCTGATCCGTTCAGAAGCTTCATCTCATACTTCCCAACCAATGGTGCATGTTTGCTCAGCAATTGCCACTCTCGACATGTGACGATCATTCTGGAATCCTCTCTCCCATTTCTGAAATCCATGCAGGCTAGTAGATGACTGAAGTTTTCTTCAGAACCAACATCGTCCACAACCACCAGTACCTTGTGCTCCTTCACAAAAGCCTTCAGGTCCTTGAGGTACATTTCTTTTGAATCCTGAAAGTCGCTTAGCTGTGCCTCACCACCCGTCTTTCCATTCTTGATTCCAAACTGTCTTAACAATGTTACCAACACTTCATCTAACGTACCTTTCGATTTCACATCGTCCAGATAACTGCTTCTCTCGAAGTCGTTACAGATAGATTTGTAGACAACTTTTGCCAATGTGGTTTTCCCACTTCCGCCCATACCAATCAAACCCACGATTCGAAATTCTTTTAGCATGCCTCTGACACTCTCCTCTTGTTTCTGAAACCTGACAAGGCTTTCCATTGCAAGGCTCTCTATTGCGAACGGAAGAGAAACCACATGCCTGTCCAGAACCTCCTTCAATCGCGTAGTTAGACATTGGTAGCTGGAATCCTTCTCAGACCTTGGCTTGCAAATATCCATATAGCTCGCATTCAAGGTCATGTGAGTTGCATTTGCATACCTTGAAGACGCCTCTGCCACTACCATTTCACGAAACTGTCCAAGGAGACAAAGCTTTGCCTAATTAGTACATGCTGTGGAAGAATGGAAGTTCTCAAGTAAAACAAAACTTAATCATGAATATCCGTATACGCACAACAAGTTCGAAGCACAGATGGTAACAGATACTGACCTCGGGTATTTCATGTGACTCGGCTACAACATGAAAATGCCATGATGGGCGTTTGAACCGCTCAAACTCCTGATTGAGCCGACCTGTCTCTTCGTCAAGGACCCCAAAATTCTCCAACAAGGGGCCCTTGGCACCACCGCTAAGATACAATCGGGATTTAGCCAAATGCGATCCATGGTGGGGTGTGGAATAGAAACAGAATGCATCGATGTTTTGCAATAGATTCTTGACCTTCTGGTTCTGTGAAAACTGAGGCTTGTTTCCACTTATCACGATTTGCTTCGCCACCAAGCCACCAAGCCCATGGCACACAAACACCACTGGAACACCGTTCTGCCCAATACGCCCAAAATCGACCATTTCTTGTATGAGGTTCTCCCCAAGAAGAAACAGATCCATCCTTCCATCGGTGGCAGTCCGCTTAATACTAGCATCATACGAGAGTGCCAGCACTCTTGCAGAGGGGAACTCCTTAGGAAGCCAAGTCCTTGGCCAGAGATTTTCTGGTATACCATCTCGAGCCCAAGTCTTCCAGTATGCATCTTCACATTTGCCTTGCTGTAATCCATGAATGAAGACCACCTCCAGGTGCACTGTTTTAGGTTTGTAGAATTCAAATACCGAGTCACTCAGCTGCATCCCAAAGAACAAACAAACACTAGGTCAGACCTCAAAGAGACAATGACTACTTTGAATGCCTATCATGCAGTAGAATAAGATACCCTGATCGAATACATTTGAAAGCATTCAGATCGTAGTTCGTTAACAGCAGCATCAGATTCGAGGCTAACCTTTTTCCTAAAAGCAAGTGGGTCGATTATTACACCCATTGTGTAGCATGAGATACAGTGGTCGAGTGCAAGAGCACATCAACATCCTGAAGGTCGGTACCAGCACATCCCAATTCACCCTTGAAGGATATTACTTCCTTTTCCCGATACGGCCAGTCCAACAGGAAACCACAACAAACAGGTTGCATCCTGACCTGGGGCAGGACCTTAGGCAAATTCCAATAGTGTCCGCATTGTCTACCAGCACTACTAATAGCAAAAGAAAAACACTCGATAATTTCGATGAGGACTGCAATAGGGCATGAGATTAGTAAAAATAATGCGGCCTTCTTCAAGAACCTGTAATAAAAAATCTAAACGCGAAACATCTCATCCAACTGAAGACTAACATAGGGTTTAGACATTCAAGTACTTTGACATATAGACTCTAGATACTTTCACATGTTCACAGAATCCACACATCTAAGTGACATGAACTAGCAAACCAATACGTCTCGCGTTCCTCACAACAATGAACAACACTTAGCATCCAGGGCCCATTCTCAGTGCGAAACAATGCATCAACGACGCCACCCCTCCTCTGCACTACATTAGAGTGCGGTTCACAAGCTACACCAATATATGTTCTAGACACACTGGAACTTCAAAATTCGAAACTCATCCGACATTAACGCTCTCTTTCAATACATTTACAAGTCCGACTCTACTAGAGATTAGTATGCCACGACTTTGGATGCGCTAGGCACAGAATATCAGAGCTGTGTCTCGATCCTCCACGGGATCAAAATGGTTCATTTGTCCACTGCCTTCCCAGGTGTTAGTTTAGCTGAGAAGAATGAGATGCCACTAAAGATCCAAATAGAGTGGACCTGTGACTAATCTAACCATTCAGATGTGAATCCCATTGTATACTAAAAGTCTACTTTCACTCAGCCAACACAACTGACCAACATGTAATTCAATCTGGGTTGAATGCTTGCGAAAACACAAATGCACCGCGAAAGAAGCACTGACGTTTCCACTCAACATGGTTCCTCTAACATGTATCATAGCCAAAACCTAACCCATTCAAACCAATCACATGAGCGATCAGTGAACATACCCTTCATTGATCAACCAAGCCCGCAATCTTGGCCATGTCCAGAGATTCCTTGGCTTTGTTGTACGAAGCGATATGCCACCCAGTGGTCACGCAATGGTCACCCAATTGTCTCTGCAGTCAATAACAGTAACTGCAAACCACAGTCGGTGGAAGACTGAGTGGCTACCACTTGGTTGATTCTTGCCAACACCAAGCTCCCACGTTTCTCTAAGTAATATCATCATGTTCGCATACCCACTCTTCCTTCTGGAATCTGGTCATAGAAGACCTACATAATGTCAAAACTCGGCGTATGAAGCATGATCCTACACTTCATAAGTAGAAACCACCATATGATCACCTCGCACATCTAGGCGGCACTCCCCAAACCAAACTCCTCTAAACCCTATACCAACAACATCGCCACCAACATAACACACCAACTCATACCGTAGGATGGATGTCACGTCGTGAACCAACCACAGCAAGCTGCTCTTTGTACTCCTCGTACTCTTCTCTAAGCTGAAACTCCTGTGCGAACACCACGGGACAACCTTCCTTCCAGATCAGACTCCTCTAGCTCTAGGCAACTTCCGTCCGCGAGATTCAGAGGCAACCACCAGTAACAGATCACAAACCCCAGAGACAAAACCCAAAGCGTCGATCAGTACTGCAAGCACGTGCATGCAAGCGCCGCAACCGCAGTGTACTACAGAGTCGAGGATAGATCCCACGATGGCTGACAAGGTGGGCATGAGAGAAACCTGTGAATATGGGATGTGCAGGCTAGGGCCAGGACAATGATGGCGCAATGAAGAGGTGAATATGGGAGTGGCGGGAGTGCAGGAAGACGAAGAACAGTGTCGATGGGGATTGGGCTGTCTGTGAGTGAGAAAGTCTTCCTCGCATGGGGGAGGCCACTTTGTCATAGTTTACAGACATGTTCGAGGACATGTTCGGATCGCGGGGCCCATGGATTTCCGTCGCGGCATCTCAGCCGTGCGATGCAGATCTCGGTGGGTCCGTGTGCGGAGGTGTCAGGATGGGTGTGTCACGTTGCTAGCCAGGGGCATGGGCTTGGGTACGTGTCGGGGCCTATGGCCAGGGTGGCCTGGGTCTCTCTATCTACCCCTTACGAGCGTTGCACCCAGCCCCTCTCCGGGCAGGGGCAGCGTCTCGCGGGGGCAACTCTCCCCGACCCTCCCCGGACCCCGACCCACCCCGATCCCCGACCACGGGCGACCCCGCCCGACCCCGTGCAGCCCCCCCCGCCCGCGCCAGCCCGGGCTCCCCCGCCCGCCCGGTCCATCCACCGCGCTGGGTTTGTCATCCCCGCCTCGTCGTCGTCGTCTTCCCATCCACCGCGAGACGCCCCCCGTCGTCGTCTCCGCCGGGGCGTAGTGGCTGTGTTGCGGGAGCTGTGTCCCGAGCAATTGATGGGGGATCACAGGGCGATGGAGGTCTGAAGAAGTTAGGCTTTCAGGGGAGGGCTGGGGTTAGGGTTTAGGCGACGTGGTGTAGCGTGGGGAGGGTAGAAGGCGCAGCGTGTTTTTTCTCAGACGAACTAGAGTTCAGGGGTCCGTAGTTGGACAATGTGTGGGGTTTAGGGTGATCGAAGTGCGTGGGGTTTAGTACATGGGGGTGCAGCGCGAGGGAGAAGGGGATCGTAGCGAGGGGGTGGTTGTGGCGACTGTGCGGAAACTGCCGGTCTAGGGTTTCGGGTGTGGGGGCACAATTACCTTGGACGGCAGAATCGACGTAGAGAAGCAGGGCGAGGGCAGCTGCGGCGCTTGGGGGGAGGCGTCCATATCGGTCAGAGCTTTCGGAGGAGACGCTGCGATGGCATCGTTGTCGGCGCTGGTAAGTGGAAACCTCTGAGCCATTTTATCTCCTGTCCTATTGGGTGTCCTGGGTTACTGTGTCCTACTTCCCCCTATGCTTGATTGTGTTTTCTCTTTCTCTGCCGTCGTTTCGGGAGTACTGCTAGAAGCTTAGGGTTACTTTTTTTGTGGCTGGGTTGGGGTGGTGATGCCTGTAGATCGCCTCGCCCGAGCCACCGGACCTCTCCCGCTTAACTCCGCAGGACGCCTGCAAGGTGTTGAAGGCGCGCTCCACTGTCCTCGTGGTGAAGGAGTTGTCGGAGGAGCAGCAGGACGCCATCGCCATTGCCGAGGCCGGCATAGTGCCAGGGGTAAGTGCTCGAACCCCCTCTCTAAAACTGAACATTTAATTTGTACCTAGCACTTTTTCAATCCTAGGTTTAGACATCCTCTACTGCCTCTAATCTCCGTGCTTCATTTCTTGGGATTGTGCAGGTGCAAATCAAGGGGAAGTTCGGCATGGAAGACGTCATACTGTGCCAGAGCACATGGACCGGGAACGACCCAAACCGTGACGCCTTCAGCCGGAGCGAACACGACTACCTCATTGTCGAAGTGAACACGCTCTGGAGAAGGCAGAATGCTGGTGCACAAGGGACTGGGAAAGCAAGGATGAAGATACCATTTTTTTGCAGGTACTGTAATACAGATATGGTAGACAAAGCTCACCTGGGCTTCCACCGCCAGAAGGACCTCTGTCCATACTACAACTCCCGAGTCCACGGCCCGCTCAAGATATTTCCTAGCCGAGGTACTGCTGGAAACGGGGAAGCCAGGGCGGTCTTCCGAAAATACAACATCAAGGTCCCCTGGCAGATGCTGGGACCGCATGCAAAGCCCAGGGGACCGTATGGGAGGGAGCCAGGAGACGATGAGGATGGCGGCTTTGATTCGGGCGAGGAAGGTGGTGACGCAACGGGGGAGGAAGGGGAGGGGGAGCAGCAGCAAGCGATGGAGGAGGGCGGGGGCAGCGGCGGCCAAGAAGACGACGGGCAGGAGGAAGAAGTTCGAGAGGAACGGGAGACGATCGACTTGTCCAGCCCTGATACACCAGGGCCACGATGGAGGGACACGGAGCCGATTGCCACTCCCTCGGCTGGGAAGAGGAAACGCTGCGAGGAGGGGCCGACTGTTGATGAGCTTCTCCACATGAGTCGGGAAGAGCGGGAGGCGATAAGGAGGGAGGGGGAAGAGGCGCTGCGGCAAGCACAGTGGGCGGGAGTTGGTGGAGATGGAGGGTCGGGGAGCAGGGCACAGGCGGGGCGGAGGCTAAGACAGAGAGGGAAGTCTCCTGCAGGAGGAGGTGATGGATCGGCAGGGAAGAAGAAGACCGTCCGTCGCGGTTTGGGGGAAAAGCTTGGGGGTACGCCCACGTCGGGGACAGGGGCCACTGGGGGGGTTAGCCAGAGGACGCGGGGCGCAACTGCAAACGCTGCAGGAGGATCCGGGGCAAGGCCGCGAGTTCAGGTGGTTGGGAGCCGGTCTGTGGGGGCGAAGGGTCAGGGAGAGGCGGGCGGGAGCTCGAGCCGGCAGCGTGGTCAGTCGGGAGGGAGCAATGCAGGCGCTGGTAGTGCGGGAGGCGCTGCGGCTACGCCCTTGGGGAAACCCGGGAAACGACCTGGGCATCAAGCAGCGACGGGAGTGGAACGGATGAGCGCCGCCGGCTTCAGAGTGGACACAGCGAAGCGGGGGGGAGTTGGCTCACAGCCCGCGGACACGGAAGCACATGCGAGGCAACAAAGGAAGTACGAGGCAATTGACGAGGCCGTCAAGCTGTTTCCCGACGTAGATTGGAGGACGGAGCCAAAGCCACCTACACAAGTGCCGGGACTGTATGCTCTACAAGAGTACACTCCTGAGATATTACCCCCGGAGTCCATGCTCGACCAGGGCCGTGCGTCTGCCGAGCTTCGTCGGCTGCTCGCCGAGGGGAAGCTGCACAGGAGGGTAGCGGGTGCGTGGGGATTCCTCAGTTTCGACCCCGAGCTCACGGTGAGTTGGAGGGGCTCGGCACTTTTATTTTTTTTTTTTTTTTTCCGCTTAGTTCATTCAGTTTTCTTCTTGCATCGTGCTGTTCTTCCTCTCCGATCGTCAATTCTGTGGTTTTCTTCCTTTTTTTCCTTCAATGTTAATGGGCCCTTCTCCTCTCTTCCTGTTATCGTCTTTTTTCTCCCTTCGATCCTCCTCGGCTGTTCTCTTCTTCGCTCATTCTCTCTAATTGATTTTTTTGTTTTGTTTTTTTTTTTTTTTTCTTCTAAATTTTCCCTTTTGTTTGATTTGGTTTTCCTCTTTCATTTCACATTCTGAATGTCTTCTTCTCCGATCGATCCTCCTCGGCTGTTCTCTTCTTCGCTCATTCTTTCTAATTGATTTTTTTTTTTGTTTTTTTTTTTTTTTTTTCTTCTAAATTTTCCCTTTTGTTTGATTTGGTTTTCCTCTTTCATTTCACATTCTGAATGTCTTCTTCTCCGATCGATCCTCCTCGGCTGTTCTCTTCTTCGCTCATTCTTTCTAATTGATTTTTTTTTTTGTTTTTTTTTTTTTTTTTTCTTCTAAATTTTCCCTTTTGTTTGATTTGGTTTTCCTCTTTCATTTCACATTCTGAATGTCTTCTGCGCTGCACCTTGATCTCGGTCAGTCATGTCCTCCCATTTTCCATTTTTATTTTTTTTTAATTTTTTTTTTCGCTGTCTGAGCAGGACTCCATTCCCATCGCCGTGCTGGATGCCGTGGAGAACTGCAGGGAGGTCTTTGTGAGCAGGTCCGCTGACGGGATCGAGGAGGAGCTGGAGGCCTTCAGTGAGCATCATGGGCTGTATTTGGCGTACTTGGCAAAGAAGAAGGCGTGGGAGGACTCACGGCTGCAGGTGGAGCGTAATCGGAAGGCTCACATCGCAAAGGAGATGGCCGCCTACGACCTGGACCTCAGTCTTCAGGCAGAGCAGAAGGAATGGGCGTGGAGTCCGCTCTTCTCGGAGTTCATACTTGTGCCCCTCCCGCCCTGCCTCCATCGTCCATTTGAACATAGTGAGGAGGAGTTCCAGGGGCTCATTACCTGGCTACAGAGGGAAGGCTACGCCATGGGAGACCGTAACTCTCCGCCGCACATGGCCCGAGCTCTTAAGCTCTTTGCCAAGAGTGAGTTTGGAGCTCGCACCCCTATGCTTTGCCCTGTCCGTGGTTTGAGCGACAAGACCCTCAGAGACCGAACTCAGCAGGTCCTATTCGCCATGGAGGAATTAATCCGGGTGGGGAAAATCTATTTCCCGACCCTAGACACAGGTGGTGAGGACTTTGAAAAATTCAGAGAGGTTCTTGACTGTGGGGATAACATTGGGGACCAGGTTGAGAACTTTCGGGCGTGGCGCAGAAATTGCTTCATTCGGGCGTGCTGCGACTCTTTGAGGAGGGAGGAGTCCCACATTCTCCGTGATTTGTGGGTGAAGGGGGAAGGGGTGGATCGGGAGGGATGTGCATCGGTTTTCACGAGTGTGCTACTGCTGCGGGAGAATATAGATCTCGGGTATGTCTTCGGATCCATTGAGGCGACGGGGTTATGGCCGAGGGGAGGTGATGCGTTCTTTGATGCAGCGAAGGTACTGCGCCGGGAGAGCGTGAGTGCGTGCTACACTAAGCTCGCTTATTGGAATGTGAAGGACGGCCTGGAGGATTTGGACGACATCAGAGCTTCGCAAGTCCTGTGTACGTTCGATGCTAGCAGGTTCAGTGGAGAGACGTCGGGATCACCGAGCAGATTCAGTGCCCAGGGCGGCTCACCTCTACGAATGGGGTTGCTTACGGATGGTCAGGCCGAGCAGGAGACTACATCTGCATTGGGAGGGGGGGGCTGGGGTCAGGTGGAGGATGGGGAGCCCGAGGCAGTGTCCGTGAGTCCCGTCGTTGTTATGCCAGGCCAGCCAGTGTGACAGGGATTAGGACAGACAGGAGGACAAACGTTTATAGAGGGCATAGAGAGTGTGAGTTAGACAGAAAGACAGATTGTAATACAGACTGTAAGGCTACACACTAACTCAGAATTGACGGTTGCTACACTTGTGATGCATTACGCTTTCGTTGTTTCCCCCTATTGTGAAGGGTATGGTTTTTTGGAATGAATGCAGCAACTTGTTGTGTAGAAACTCCTGCGTTTAGTTCGTTCTTGTGGAAGTTGCTGATTCAGGTGGAACCGCGAAAGGAGCAGAACCATCTCCCTCAGAATTCCGGAGCACAGTCCTGAAAAAATTAAGAGACAATGAAGTGAAGAGTAATAAGAAAAAAAGAAGGGACAAAGGGGTTGGGGAAAAAAAGAAGAAAGAAAAATATAAGAGAAAGAAGGAAAAAATAATGGAAAGGAATAAGTAAAGAAGAAATTAAAAAAATAAGAATTACTGAAAAAAAAATTGGGAGAGAAATAAGGAAACCAGAAAAAAATAAAATTTATAAATAAAATGAAAACATTTGGAAGGGTATGGTGGACGGAAAAGAAAAAGGGGGAGATAAATAAGAGAAAATGAATGGGAAAGGAAAGGG
Source organism: Ceratodon purpureus (assembly GCA_014871385.1). Classification (NCBI taxonomy): domain Eukaryota; kingdom Viridiplantae; phylum Streptophyta; class Bryopsida; order Pseudoditrichales; family Ditrichaceae; genus Ceratodon; species Ceratodon purpureus. The sequence goes on from CM026422.1 coordinate 20,228,298, forward strand.
GAAGGGGGCTAAATCAAAAGAAAAAGGGGGAGATAAATAAGAAAAAATGAATGGGAAAGGAAAGGGGAAGGGGACTAAATCAAAAGAATAAGAGAAATAAGAAAAAAAGAATGGGAAAGGAGTGGTGCAAAAATTTCAAATGAAAAAAGGAAGACAAATAAAAAAGATAGAGGAGGAAAAACTGGAAAAGAAAAAAACTCAAAAAAAAACCGAATAAAATAAAAAGGGAACGGAGCGGAAATAAGACTGGGGGAAGAGGATGCATGGGAGGGAAGGGTATTGGAGGAGAAAAGGGAAAACCAAAAAAAAAGAAGAAAAAAATAAAATAAAATAAAAAAAAATTGGGAAGGAAGTGAAGAGAGTGGAAATAAGAGTGGGGGAATGGACCATGGGAGAATGGAGGGTATTGGAGGAGAAAAAAAAAGAAAAATAAAAAAAATAAAAAAAATAAAAAAGTGGAAAGGAAGTGAAGAGAGTGGAAATAAGAGTGGGGGAATGGACCATGGGAGAATGGAGGGTATTGGACGAGAAAAAAAAAGAAAAATAAAAAAAATTAAAAAAAAAAAAAAGTGGAAAGGAAGTGAAGAGAGTGGAAATAAGAGTGGGGGAATGGACCATGGGAGAATGGAGGGTATTGGAGGAGAAAAAAAAAGAAAAATAAAAAAAATAAAAAAATAAAAAAAAGTGGAAAGGAAGTGAAGAGAGTGGAAATAAGAGTGGGGGAATGGACCATGGGAGAATGGAGGGTAGGAAGGGAAAAGAATGCAACTACGCAGAGACGATTGAGACTGTGTTGGTCTTACAGAGGAAACTAAAGGACATGTTCGAACACATGCCTTTGGCATTAGGTAAGACCATCAATATCCAGAGTAAGGCTGTCGCCACCAAAGGACAGACAGAAAGACACACAGTAAGACACAGATGATGACAAAGAACTTCACCGCATGAGGTTTTTGAAATAAATTATATAGAAAACCGGCTTAGTTACATGGATCCCGCTAATAAAGCAGGGTTTCAGTCTCTCCTGGAGAACAATAACCCTAAGCTCATCGACCTCTACCTCTACCTCTACCACTTGCACCACCTCTTCTTCTCCCTGTTTCAGAGCAAGCTTTGAATCTTCGTAGATTTTTCGGACCAGGCCCAACTTGGAATGAAGGCTGGGAAAGAGGATGCATGAGTCCAGCATCGGACTTCACCTTCAGTGAGGCTATCCTCCCCTTAGTCTCATGTAATGCTGCTAGAACATGATGTCGTAGGTTTACGTTGTCCACAGCTAAAGCTTCAATCTCCTCCCACACTGCTCTGATGTCTGATAGCATCTTCACAGGGTCCTCAGCCTTCACCACCTGAGTCTGCCTGTCCTGCTGTCTGTCCTCCGGGACATCTGCAATGGCAACCAACCCTGCAGGAGCATACCCAACTTGGATAGTTCCCCTCAAAGAACCTGCATACCTGATAATGTCACCAGGGTGCACCTCCTGGTGAATCATTCGAAACACTTTGATAACGTGCTTGCAGATGTTCCCTCTCATTCCCAAAGGGCAGCTGCACTGGGCCCAGTCTGAATTTGGACTCGTCACTAACCAAATTGAAGGGAAATTAGTCTGCGACACAACATAAGCAATATCCTCTTCTTCGTAGATCATCACATGCTCATCCGGTATCTCTTCAGCCCTGATGACAGCATTAGCTACCACTCCTTCAGCTTTGCCATTTTTAATGAAGCCATACAGCTTGCACTGGACAGCATACCAGTAATGAATTAAGACATCCTTCACCAGATGGTATATTAACCAGTCCACTCGACGTCCATCAAATTTAGCCCTGGAAGACCTTAGAATACCCTTCAGGTTGGCATGGTAGCTTTCCACAGCAGCATTTGTATCCTGGTTCGCATGGGGGATATTTCTGTACCCCTTAACCCACATCTCAATCTTTGGAATCCAGGTTTTCTCAAAGTAATTGAAGAATGCCTTGGCCTGGGGATACTTAGCTTTCAAGAACTCGAAGCGTTCCTCTGCAGCCTTCACAGCCAGCTCTCCCTGCAGAACTCCATTCCCATACATAAGATCTGCACAAGCAGCCAGAATCTCCGCCCTAAGGTAGTTAGCCTTAATCTTTTGTGTTGCATTCTCCAACCAGGCCTTCCTTGTATGCCAAAGACACAGCAGAATCCTGACGTCGTCGTTCTCCTTTCCCTCTATTGGATCAGCTTCAGGCCAAACCTTCCTGGAAATTTTACACGAAGTCAGTGCTTGCAACTATACCCTGACCTCCTGTGTGTCCTAGGATCTGTCCTATGAGAGTAATACTTATTGAACCTTGAAGAGAAGAAATTGTTTACTCACCGAATCGCATTGAGTTCAGCCTGGTCATTGTCAACAAGGAAGGATGTCGGCTTCCAGTCAGGCTGCACTGCAATGCAACGTTCTTTCAACTTCTGCAGCCAGGGTACGATGTCCACTTCTCTGGATTTTCCTTGAATCGTGAATGCAACTGGTATGCCCTGTTCCCACTCGTCGAAGACCATTACTGTATACAATGGGTACTGCCAATGGGAAAAAAGGAAATGAAGTGAGGGATAATGTGGACAGCCTATAGCAAGTAATAAGACAGGAAGTAGGTCAGACAGTAAGACAGGTCACAGTATGGAGGGAGTACCTTAGAGGAGTTGGTCGAAAAGGTTGCATCCATAGACAACGCCTTGCGATGACCATGTCTAACCATCATTTCGAGCTGCCATTCAGTTTGAATGGCCAAGCAGAAGGGGTCTTCCTCTGCTGGTGGTGGCTCATTCAGCTCTATGTTCCCATACTCCTGGTAATGATACCAGTCCTTGGGATTCTCATCTGTCCACATCCTCACACTCATGGCATCTTTTGGATGCTTCTCCCACAACTCTTTAGCAAGTTTATTTGCAAGATTGTAAACATCAGATGGCATGATGAAAGTATCTCTAGTTGGTGGTATGTTATTCTGAGCACATCTCATCACTTCAGCTTTATGATCAGCCATTACCTGGGCTGCTGACTTCCCTGACCTCAATGTGTCTACAATCCACTGCTTTGTGGCATGAGAGAGATGTCCGGACAGGCCTGCACGCTGGCTTCCAAACTGTGCACCATGACAGGCCTTCCCTTCCTTGTTAGTATGGTCCATACAGTGAAATTGAATTGTACACAGAGTTTCATCTACTAGGAGCTGCTTTGCAACAAAATTGCATTGGCAACCCCTCTTCATAGACATCCCAGCTTGAACTTTCCCAACCCTAGTATTCCTTTTTGGCTTCACAGCAGCATCCAGGAGAGCCTGAGCCTGTCTTAAGCTATTTTTTGCCTCCTCCAGCCTCTTCTGTTCCTCTAGGTCCTCCTCCGCAGCTGCTACGTTTAGGTCAGGCAACGGTGCTTGCTTTGCCTTCTTCCTCGGTTTGTGGATGGTTGCTGCATCCTTGGCAGCCTTGTCTACGATCTTCTGAGCCCGTTGGAGGGCCTTCCGCTGGTTTGTTGAATTTTTTTTCTGTGTCCTGACATGGGCGAATACCTTCTGCACTTCTGCCTTGTACTTCTTGGTGTAGTCCTCGGGCCCATACTGGCACCAGTACCTGGTAAGACAGACATTAGGACAGACAGTAGTACACGGAAGTCAGTGATCGTAGCCAGCACTGAAACTATCATAGCGATGTAGAATAGGTCTGAAGTGAAGGAGAGCACGAATAAGACAGAGAGGGAGAGTTTGGATATGGTAACGTACCTGACTTCCTGAAGAGCTGACTCTGCTCTGATCTGTTTTCTATCATCTTTTTTGATGCACTTCCGTGACTCCTCCCAGAATACACAAGGGTGTTGCCGACTTGACATCTCTCCATCCAAGAAATCATCAAGGCGGTTCCATGGAATGGTGGCCTTATTAGAGACACGACGTTTCCCCTTACCCTGATTTGTGATTTTCTCCCACTTCAGATCTGTCCGGTTGAAGGGCCCAGCCGGTGGGGTCTGCACAGATGCTTGCACTTTCTGCAGCATCTTCCTCCAGGAAGGTCGTTTTTTCTTCTCTGCAACTTCAGCATCGAAAGCCTTGATGTCTTCCACACTACAGTTCTGCTCTTCATCTTCTGACTGTAATCGATGATCATTGTCTGTCCTGGCCTGTCCTGGACAACCAGAGGTATCAGCTCCTCCACAGCCCTCCACGTCTGTCCTGGCCTGTCTTGGAGCAGCAGGAGTATCACCTGCCCCACAGCCTCCAGCGTCCCCAGACCAGTCCGGACTGAGGCAAACAAAATCCCAAGGGAGATCGTCATCCCCACCCGCTAGGTTCACTGCAAAGCTCTCACCACCGTGATCTGCAGGAGCATGACAAACATCGGCTACCCTCTCAATGCCGTCGTCCTTCCCTCCATGAGATAGACCGATCTGCTCAACAGCCCTGCCCTCTCTCAGATCACCAATGCCATCACACCCACCCTCGACCTCTAATCTGCAGCCAGTGGAAAGCACTCCGGAACCTGCCCCCGCCATCATTCAACCCTCTAAACCATGAAACCAGAATTAGAAGAAGCAAACAACGACATAATCATCTCCACCAACACCGTCGACATTGCACTCATGCACCTTCTTCTCCCCTCCAGCAGCACAATCCGTAGAGGAACTCCACGCACAACCGAAGCGATGGACGTCGCTTCACTGCTCTTCATGGCGCCGGCACAGTAGCCGTCGCAGCCGACGCCGGAATAATGAGCCACTACGCCCCGGCGGAGACGACGACGGGGGGCGTCTCGCGGTGGATGGGAAGACGACGACGACGAGGCGGGGATGACAAACCCAGCGCGGTGGATGGACCGGGCGGGCGGGGGAGCCCGGGCTGGCGCGGGCGGGGGGGGCTGCACGGGGTCGGGCGGGGTCGGGCGGGGTCGCCCGTGGTCGGGGATCGGGGTGGGTCGGGGTCCGGGGAGGGTCGGGGAGAGTTGCCCCCGCGAGACGCTGCCCCTGCCCGGAGAGGGGCTGGGTGCAACGCTCGTAGGGGGTAAATAGAGAGACCCGGGTGGCCTTCTAATAGAATTTCCCGGGCCCCTGTCCCGAGTTCGACGAAGGAACAGGCCAGGGCGTACCAAACCCCACAGAGCACTGTAACACTATAGTAGGTTTGTTCATAAATAATGTCCCAAAAAATAAATAAATTATATATATATATATATGAACACAAAACGATGAAAATAGAATTAACTTTTTTTAGTGATTTTTGGTTTTGTCTAAGACATTCGAGGTTCTTTTAATGATTTTTTGCTAAAAAATGAAAATCAAGAAAATCAGTTTTTAATGGACAAACCTCATTTTTCCAAAATACTTTTTTTTTGGGTATTAAGGGACGAACTTGCTATGGTGTTACAGTACTAACTTTCCCCATGGTGGTGGTGGCGGTGACGGTCACCATCATTTAGAAAATGGGAAGTGGAGACCGTCATTGCCGATGACAAGTTAGTGATGGTAGTGATTACTATTAACCCTTTAACGTCCCGATTCATCACTGTTTACAAAGATTTGTTATAACTTATAAAATGGTTGATGAAAATGGAAAATGGATCTGATGTACAAAACAAAGTTGTAGATGTCAATGTGAAGATAACATCCGTACGGTTAGATTCATCATATTTATTAATAATATTTTTAAAGTAATTTTGCAAGGTTTTCTTTTGTAATTCAATCAAAAATCCAAAATTAACACTAATTTTTTTTTAAATATTGTAATGAGATTGGAATAACATGCATTACAAGATGGTATAGTTTCCATTATTTGATTCTATTTATTATGAAAAATCATGTTTAAGGTCTCTCTTTTTGAACTAAGATTGAAACTTGATATAAATCACTTTTGTAATTTTTCAAGAATTCACATTATCTTATTCTGAAAATCCAAACCCGTACAAATAGTATAAAACTAGAACAAGAATTGAAAAAAAAAAAAATGGATGAAAAACATCATGCAGGACAGAAAACGAGGTGCTGAAATTCATCCGGCGTCCAGATTCCGGACGCCGGCGCGTTAAAGGGTTAAGGGTAAATTAGGAAGTAATGGTGGTGACCAAAACTTTGATTTGCTAGTTATAAGATGATTTTCAACTAACATTATTGTTATCTTTGAATTTTCATTTCATCTCCAAAGCTGATGAAGATAATGAACATGAGGAACAAGTAAGTTGAGATTGAAGAATCTAACTTGAATCCTTTTTTATTTTTACGTTTGACACATTATATTTACAAACGAGAATTGACAAATTATTTCATTGAGTGGACAAATAGAAGAGTAGTCCCCTTAGCGGACACTATCATTGCTTTAGATCATAATTTTGTTAATTAGGAGGATAGACCATTAGAGATTTGGTATAAATTTGTCTAAAATTACGGGCATTGTATGGAAAGAATATGCACCTTCTTCGTTCTTATAGGTGGTATATTACAAGTGAGTACTGGTGATCGACATGTCCAGGAGAAGACTTTCGATGCTTCCCCTGCACTTCTGAAATTCAGACAGCCTTCACAGCTCCATAACCTGTTTCTGTTTCTCAAACCCTTGTCACGACAGATGTTTTTGCTAGGTTGTAAATCTGTGTGCAGAAACAAGAAAATCTTAATTTTTAGCATTCATGAATGTTGCACAGCAAGTTTATCCCTATTTCATGTATTTTGCTTGAGACTCCCCCTCGGAGTTTTGGTGCATCGACATTCTCTGCAGTTTATCCATGTCGCGCCTGAGATTAGCATTTGAACAGACTGAGTAGAAAGGAACCATGAAATGAAGGTGCAATGAAGGAAACGTAGCCACAGTTGAGGAGAAAATTTTGTGATAGAATTTTGATCACCTTGAGAAGGATCCAACCTGAACTAGTCCGATCACTACCTTCTTAGAGGATAAACACAACTACTTAATCCTTCCGCTATTGCTGAATTACAGAACTCATGACATCGACAAAGGAGAGTACAGCACTTGCGGAGGCATCAGCGCTTGCACGCTGGGAGTGGATTGCCGCAAAGCCCGGCATTCCCAGCGAAAGCGGACGCAGGGAACGTGGAGAAAGGGGCGCCCTGCGGGATGGGCCCGGTCAGTTGATTGTTTGAGAGGTCGAGGGTGATCAGTTTCTTCAAGTTCGTTGCAAGCTTGGCGGGGATCTGACCAGAGAGCTTATTGTTGCTGAGCCAGAAGTGGTAGAGGTTCTTCAAGTTTACGAAGTTCGCAGGAATTGACCCCGTCAAAGCATTCCTACTCATGTCGAGAAACCCGAGATTCGGCAATGTGCCTATCTCTGACGGGAGTGGGCCTGTGAGCTTGTTGGAAGAGAAGTCGAGGTCGGTCAGCTTTTGCAGCCGGCCTACGAGTGAAGAGATCCCGCCTGTGAGCTGGTTGTTGCTCAAATACAAGTCAGTGAGTCCGGTGAGCATGTACAGTGATGTAGGGATGGCGCCGTTCAAACGATTCTGTAACACGGACAGATACTGAAGCTGTTTGCCGATGTTGCCCAAGGTTGATGGAATAATACCTGAGAACCTGCGTCCGCGAGCAACCGACGGTTAGGTTTAGGGTTTCACAATTGAGAGGAGTGCGTGAAGGGTTTTGGAACAGAACGAGAGTTGATTGATCGGACTTACGAATTTACGCCAAGTTCGAGCCAAGTGAGTTTCGTGAGGCTGCCCAAAGATGATGGAATTGAGCCTGTGAGCGAATTCGATCGAACACTGAGATACTGGAGGTTCTTCAGAGCACCGAGAGCTGCAGGTAGCGATCCTGAAAGCTGCTTCAGACTTGCTAAATCCAGTCTCTGGAGGTACGTGAGTTTTGCCAAGGCTGTCGAAATTGTGCCTGCAAGTTGTTATAGCACCGACAATTGGTCCGTTAGGCGATGGCTCTGTAGTTTATTCAAAGATGAGCAAGAGTAAAATCATTAATGTTGGTTCTAGCTACCATACCTTTCAAGAAGTAGGTGTCATCGTCGAATGCGGGATCAGGGCTAAGCGTCAAAATAGTGACATGTCCGGTAGAGTCGCAGAACGTGCCTCCCCAGCTGCAGCAATCGCCATTTGCAGTCCATCTTGACAAAAGGTTCTGAGGGTCGGCCTTAATGCCAGCCTTGAATGCCAGGAGGGCTGTTCGCTCTTCAGGAACACACGCTGCAATTGGGTGCAAAAGTGCAGCTGCGAGGAGGCCCAGAACGAGGATCATACTCCTTGTGGCTGATCCATGTGGCACCATGGTGCAGCTTCTCCAATGCTGTCAAATCGTTTGCAAAACAGAGTTTAACAGGCAAGTTGGCCCCATCTCAAACATTTAACACCTTTGGAACTGTGTTCTGGGCTTGCATGACACATTAGCATGGCATTCATCCAGCTCGAAGGTACTTGTATTTGTTGAAACAAGCAACAATGTTGACTGACAACTGTGAACTGAAATCTGTACTGTGCAAGTGCCCTTCTTCTGGGCCATAGCAAACTTAGTTTAAAATTAGTCTACCCACAGCGAATCACCTACCAAGTACACAGAGCTGGAGACGTGCTTTGAAATCACGTTGGTTGGTTCGAGATGCAGCACCTCGACGTTGATGTTCAGTACTTGCGGTCAGTCAAGAGTATCACCCAAGAAAGATCACTAACTGAATGGTGAGTGAACATGTGTGAAGATTGCAGTTTATATACAACTTTGAAGGTTGTGGAAAGAGGCAAGACAGAAGCTGCTTATAAGTGACATTAATTGAGCTTATCGACTCAAGGACAGCGTTCTCGAACAGCTTAAACAAAATGTTTGACAAAAGAAGCCCAATCTTGCACCGCTTAAGGCCAGCTGCTGTGTTGACTGCGACTGCGATTGTGTATCAGGGGTCGCAAAGTCAGCAACACCAGGTAGGCTCTCTGTGTGCATCAAAACATGTGTCTTCTTTTTCAACATTTTCTATTCACGCGATCTATGTTGGGGTTGAGTCAACGGATAAGACTTAGCTGAACAATTTCTTCTCAAATTCAGTCAAAATATTTGGGTTGACCGCATCGCAAGTCGTTCCAAATCTTAGTGGAAATAAGCACCCCTCATGTGTCGTATGGTAGAAGGTGAGGAAGCTTGTTCAGCAATAGAAGGTAATTTACATCAATATGTGTCAGTTGTGCGTCGTTGGTCATGATGGCATGCTGCCGCAGGCAGCACATGGGTACCGGTGGTAACTGCCAAGTCTTCCTGCTTGCATTGTGTTACCCTGTTTATTGGCCCTCCAAGCAGTGCAAGCACCACAGACTTCCTGATCTGCTGGTACGTTTGCACCTTCTCTCCGCTTCAGTCCAATTACAGTATGCAGCTGATGTGGATAGTTCTTTTACATGTAACTGGAAATTGTTGCAAGCCTGCTGAATGTGCATTGATGCATCTACAGGTATTAGCGAAGTGCATTACTAGCAATTAAGACCTCAGCAGTATTGTCTAAGGAGTAAGGAGTGGATCTCATGCTATTTACGGAGATTCGAATGCGCGTAAACTCGTGAGTCATGCTGGTGACTGGTCGGATATGTGAAAGTTTTTTCCTTGTCCTGATGAATTCGAAATGATGTGTCCCAGTTTGCACTTGAAGTAAAGTGGTGGATACCTTACTGGCTACCGTGATAAGCGGGGATGGGCAGTGCTTAGAAGCAACTCTTGTATATATTTCAGGCTTCTGGAATCCCCTGATCAACTCCGGAGGGAGCTGCAATTTTGTTGTTCCTGCACAACACCGATGATAAGTCAGCAGGTCCTTGTCGTTACTAGAAACATGAACAAGCTAGTCGTGCACATCCAAAGTGGTAAAGAGAGACGATAAAACATCGTTTCAAACTCTCATTTGCTGTGAAATGTCTACAACTCTGTGACTCGTGAATGACGTCATGAAAGGAGTGGATAGATGAATTGTTTAATGTAGTTCACAGCTGCAACACCGGCAGGACTGCTCAGTGAGACAAATCACTCTAACGTAAGTACGTCCTTAATCTCAATTAATCATGGCTCTCGATTCAGCATAGAAAACTCATACATGTAGATAATAAACAGCAACATCATGCTTCATGAATCAGCTGGCTCTCAGGATAGAATTGCAGATGGGATTAGGGAACGCAAGGAGAGCTCAAATTGTGGTCTTTGATTCCAAAATTAAAGCATGGGTGAACAAGCAGCTACGCCACAAAAGGCTCTGACCCTAGGCTAAAGTTTAAAACAAAATCGGAAACAGCAGAATTCTTAATCTATTTTTAATATTACTCCTGTGTGAAGTGTCTATTGATTTAAATGAGACTTTCATTTAGTTTGTTGTCATAAATTAAAAAAAAATGTTCAGATATCAAAGTATTTATGAATCATTACAATATAAATGTTTACCGCCTTTAATGGATATTGGTTCAAATCAACATTGTATCATGTGTCAATTGTGCTACTTCTATTAATACATTTTTCTTCAAAATATCAGGGTTTTCTATTACTTCGTGACAGAGGCCATTTCCGTCATAATGTCGACACAATAGGACGTCATAATGTCATGACATTATGACGGGTCCTGTCTTTACCATGTCGGTCTAAAAAATAACTAGGTTTTGAATAAAATTACATTACCCCAACTTTGATATGTAGGATGGAAGGCGTCCACGTGTCATGACATGTCAGCAAATTACATTAAATGGAAAGAAAAATTACGAGGATTACGTTTCCAATCATTGAGAACAAGGGGCGGACGATAGGGAACAAGTTTCTAATAGTTGGGAATATGGGGCGGACTAGAAGAAACATGGGGCGGACTAGAGAGAACAAGGGGGGCGGACAGCAACTTTCAGAGGCTTTAGCAGCCGCATTTGAGATCCAAATCTTGATTGCAAGGACAGTTTAGACATCCTCATGAAATTTAGATGCCGAAAATGTCTTCAAATTCTAGAATCAAACAAAAGATGAGGAAGATATGGCCTCTGCAAGCTGAAGGGGTCAAATTGGGGCAGATGAAGAGGAACAAGGGGTCGGACGGTGGGGACCACGTTCTCAATGTATAGAAACATGGGGTGGACAATATGAAACGTAGGGCGGATGGTAAAGAGGAGTTTCTAATGGTTGGAAACATGAGGCGGACTAAAGAGAACATAGGGCGAACTAGAGGGAACATAGGCGGGCTAAAGGAAACGAGGGGGGGGGGGGGGCGGATAGCAACTTTTAGGGGCTTTAGTAGCCTCATTTTGGTTCCATATCTTGATTGCAAAGACATTTTAGACATCCTCATGAAATGTAGATGCCGAAAATGTCCTAAACTGCTAAAATTGGACATGAAATGAGGAAGATATGGCCTTTGCAAGCTGAAGGGGTTAAATTGGGGCGGACAACAAGGAACAAGGGGTCGGACGATGGGGAACACGTTCCCAATGCATGGGAACATGGGGCGGACGCTAGTCATGACTTTTACATTTTGCCATCGCAATCCCCCTTGCAGATCCACGTCATCTAATGTGGGTCCTTTTTCTTGCCGCGAAGGACCCCACGTACGCGACGAGGTAATTGTTTTACCCGACCTATTCGCAGGGCCTAGTCTAAACCTACGTTGACCCCTATTGTAACGTCGCAATGGTCTCGTCGCGACACATTCCGACGTTCCAACGGGATAGTCACAACCAGACGGCATAGAAAACTTTGCAAAATATGTATGGGAATTTTTAATTGATTTTTTTTCTTAAATCCAACATCCATTTATCTAATTCATGCTTATATAAATTTGTATATTTATCAATTCATGTCCACTAATAAAGTTTGCTTTGAGTACTACAACCATTGAACTAATATATTGGTAAAGATTAATCACTATCTTTTAAAGACTTGGAAGTTGTTTTAAATGAGTAAGTGGTTGCTACATGAGAAAAAGCATGGGAAGTGGCAACAATGACATGGAATAACTTTTTAGTTTTGGACTTTGCTTCGAATATAGCTTTAAGATCTACGTGGCAATGAAGTAGAGTGACATGACACAATAAATGTAGTTCAATACTATCGGGCACTAGTGCTTGAAATTCCACAATATAAGAAGAAAAACAAGGAAAAGAAGGCTTCTCAAAAGCAAAGCACGGCTCATAACATCACATTACATAATAGGTCACATCCATCTTCATATCCATCCTATACGATAAAAAGTCTGCTTGTAACTACAGTCCACCCTCTATAAATGTTACACCTATAAGTGTTAACCCTCTCTAAATGTTACACCTATAAGTGTTAACCCTCTCTAAATGTTAACTTTCTTCTACTCCCCACATATTGCACACTACAAATGTTAAATGTGTTAACTGTTAACAAAATGGTACTCTCTTCTTTGTAAATTTGACTTTGTAAATGTTAACAGATGATATTCATTCATAATATGGATGCTAACAATTACACATCTAATTTCATTCTCTCCCATTGATTCATACTTCACCCGTGATTTGTCAACTTGATATTGAATAAAGTTTTGATTGGGTTTGCATTTTTATGAATGGAATTCTCTCACAAGGCTTTTGTACAATTGCTTACATTTATAAATGTTAACATTTATATATTGTATCAAAAAGTAATTTCATAATTGTTAATTGTTAACGCCTCTATAAATGTTAACTATTCTCTACTTCCAAGGGTTAACATTTATAGAGGGTAGACTGTATCAATTTTCTCCATGCCAGTGACTGACCCAATCCTTTCCTACAATTTAAAGTTGAGACTGCGTCAACTGATCAGCAGCGTTTTCTGAGGAATATTGAGATGTGGATGGTCAGTATAAATACATAGTTTGTACATTTTATGTCGGAGGCAGTCCGTCTTCCCTCACACATGTTGGCTCATGAATCCAGGTTGAACTCCTCGGGTTTACACCCAGCATCAAGAGTAATTTTGAGGCCTGAAGGTATCTCAAAGTGCATCAATCAGGCAGAAGTGTTGGTGCTTAATTTGTTGTGCTCTCCACAGTCGCCATGCCCAATCCTTGCCTCCCACTTCCTTCCATCAATCTCATCACTGGTCGTCCTGGTGCTACTCACAACTAAAACTAGCAAACTTGCGAAGAGACTTAATATTACTGATAAGAAGTTTTGATAAGGTCATGTCTCCAAACAATGTTGGTTCAGAGGTGAGTCAGTTTAAACTGGTTGGAGGTTATTTGTCAAAGTTCTCCATTTTCGTAATTGTCAAAGAAGCGAACAGCATGGTTCCAAATGTCTTGCCTCTTGCACTCAAATCATTTTATTGAAATTTATTCCCCCCTAGCTGCCGAATGGGGGAGCTGCTCTTGGTTAAGGTTTTATTCACAATCACATTGATGGGTATATAATGTTTTGTCTACTTGGAAAGTATGAATAGACATCCTATTGGTTAAGGTTTTATTCACAATCACATTGATGGGTATATAATGTTTTGTCTACTTGGAAAGTATGAATAGACATCCTATAGTTGAGACCACTCCTACCTTGAATGATATCACAACAAATTACTTGCTAAGGTTGAAGAAGGTCCTTTGTAAAATTCCTTAGTTAAACTTAGCCACCTCTTCTCATGTGTAGAAATTTGGTTAGGAATGGCGTCATAAAAATCTATACACTAGCAGTCAGGAAAACAGAGCGTCAAGGGTGTTCTTTTTAGGGATGTCCTATATCCATGCCAGTGCTCATTGAAAAAGTTGAAACTAATTGTCTGCCCACTGAAAGGACCACACTCACTGATCTCATGAATAGTGTATCAGTTGGTGTTGATAGTGAAGACTAATCTGAGAAGGTGTGTATTCAACTGTATTTCTAATCTGTCTGTGTATGGGATTCTCTGTAATTCTCGAAGAAACATGTGGTGAAAACAGGTTGGATGTAGGAACTCCAGCAATCCTCGTGTACTGATCGTTTTGATGGCGCAATTTGGCATCTTTTGCATATCACCGGTGCCGGTTCAAAGGTGTAGAAGCATACGATTGTGAGTTGTTCTCATGTATCCTCTTCTGTGAGTCCTCTCTGCTCGGGGAATCAATAATATCTAACTAAGGAAACTGCGCACACGGACAGCGACACATGATCCACGGTTGGAGCTTGTTCATTAGCGGCTGCGGCCAGGTGAGCTCGTCACTGCATTTTCGTCAGCAGTCTCTACTGCCTCTGTTGCCACCGAAATTGCAAATAATTTAGCTACACTTCGCACTGCAACACCATATCCACACTCCGGTAACCTACACTACCAATCAAGATATTATAATTGTATTGAAAATTCCAAAATCCCAACCTGAAGAAATCAACAGATTGTCATGTTACTGCCGTTAATTTTCTCGAATCTTAGCTTGAACTGAAGCATCATCAACACGTTTCAACCGGAAATGATAAAATGATCACTCAACCAACAACACGACGGGATGGTGATGAGTTCGATCCAACATGCACAATCCAAAGCACAAGTCTTATAACTGGATTCCCATGACCTGTTCCAGAGATTCAGCTCTCAATTTGAACCCCATCCTCGTTGCCAGTGTAGATGCTCAGACTTTCAAGCTCACCCTGATTTCTATCCTCTCAGAGCTCTGTTATAAGGATGTCTAAAATCCTACAATTCGAGATTTGCCAGCTGATCCAATCTTATACAACTGATCCTAATCATGAATGAACTTGTGGAGAATTCACTACTATCAATGTCGATGTGTCGACAATATGCATCGATCAGTGCCTCTCCTACAGCTTCAAATCATCATCAAAACAGATGGCCTGCAGCAGTTGCATACCATGGCTGATTCTATCCCGCAGAAGGAGTCGTGGCACTGGATCAAAGTGAACGTCAAACAAAATACGTCCCAAACTGATGACCAAAAGTTGTCTCAAGTCGATGCTTTACTTCAAATGAACAGATAGAAAGTTCACATGCCGACAGTATATGCCAACAAAACCAAGTCGGATTCTGAAAGTGGCCATTTGACCGAAAAAATACTCGAGATGGAATCCTCGCTCTGCTGTGCAGTGTATTTCATGCACAAGCTGTAGCGTGGTCATCTGGTGAGGAACCACACAACTTGAAAAGATTCGACATCCTTGCAATGCAAAATCCACAGTGTGTAATTGCAATGAGAACTTTGAATTACAAGGATGTCCAGTGCCTTCCCTGAAAGAAAAGCCAGAAACAAGCAACGCTGACTTGTTCATGTTTACAATACCCTGGAATTCAACATCATCGAAGGTTGCCAAACTCCAAGATTCATGAATCATGAACACCAAAGTACTCTGTCGAATCCACAACCCTCTCAAGCTATCCTCCAGCAACCAATGAGTGCATTAAGCTTCTTTGCGTTGAATGCGCAAGTTGATCAAATTGCCAATGGATGGTGGTAAAGACGTCAATGACTCACACCCACCAAGATGAAGCCTTGATAAGTTGCCCAAGTTGCCAATGGATGGTGGTAAGGATGTCAATGATGTACACCCAATAAGAAAAAGCCTTGATAAGTTGACCAAGTTGCCAATGGATGGTGGTAAAGATGTCAATGACATACACTCACAAAGATCAAGGCTTGATAAGTTGACCAAGTTGCCAATGGATGGTGGTAGATATGTCAATGACCTACATCCACGAAGATGAAGACTTGATAAGTTGACCAAGTTGCCAATGGATGGTGGTAAAGATGTCAATGACGTACACTCACAAAGATCAAGCCTTGATAAGTTGACCAAGTTGCCAATGGATGGTGGTAAGGATGTCAATGACTTACACCCTTCAAGATCAAAGCTTGATAAGTTGACCAATTTGCCAATGGATGGTGGTAAACATGTCAATGACTTACACTCACGAAGATCAAGGCTTGAGAAGTTGACCAAGTTGCCAATGGATGGTGGCAAAGACGTCAATGACATACACTTATAAAGAATAAGGCTCGATAAGTTGACCAAGTTGCCAATGGATGGTGGTAAAGATGTCAATGACATACACGCACCAAGGTCAAGGCTTGATAAGTTGACCAAGTTGCTAATGGATGGTGGTAAAGACGTCAATGATTCACACCCACCAAGATGAAGCCATGATAAGTTGCCCAAGTTGCCAATGGATGGTGGTAAGGATGTCAATGATGTACACCTAATAAGAAAAAGCCTTGATAAGTTGCCCAAGTTGCCAATGGATGGTGGTAGAGATGTCAATGACTCACACCCATAAAGATCAAGGCTTGGTAAGTTGACCAAGTTGCCAAAGGATGGTGGTAAAGATGTCAATGACCTACACTCTTGAAGATCAAGGCTTGATAAGTTGACCAAGTTGCCAACGGAATATGGTAAATATGTCAATGATATACACCCATAAAGATGAAGGCTTGAAAAGTTGCCCAAATTGCCAATGGATGGTGGTAAAGATGTCAATGACGGACATCCACGAAGATCAAGGCTTGATAAGTTGACCAAGTTGCCAATGGATGGTGGTAAAGATGTCAATGACTGACACCCACGAAGACCAAGGCTTGATAAGTTGACCAAGTTGCCAATGGAGTTTGGTAAACTTCTTAGACTTCTACAATCTGTAAGATTGAGCTCCAAAAGCTGGACCAAGTCTCCAACAAACTCCGAAAGTCCCTTCAAATCTGCACAACCTTGGAGGTCCAATGCATAAAGATGTATGCATTTCCAGACAAACTTTGGCACTTTGGTGATGTTCCCTCCACGCAAACAAATCCAACGTATGGATGATGAATGCTTCATAACAATGGTTGCACAAATGTTGCCTTGGACTTCACGAAGGTCAAATAACGTCAAATTGGGACAGTTCAGTTTCATAGGCTTATCCCTCCTGAACTTACTTAATAAAATCTCCCTCTTTGAAGTCTCATGTGCTTTCCCTCTCATGATAGCCTCTGATGCTTTGTTCCAATCACCCAATGACAAACCCGCTGTTGCTCTTGACTGTCAATTAAACATCAGGCAAATGATTAGAACCCAAGCACAGAAGGTCTCCACTTGAATTACAGCAAACATGGATATTAATAAAAATGACATCAACTTACCTCCTTACTTTGCACGACCCTACTCACATCCTGGTCCGTCCAAACTCTACTAATACATTCCCCATCACCTCTGACAATACTCCGTCCCATATCACGCAATTGGTCGTGCATGGTCACTATTCCATCTTCACTGTTGACCTTGAACAAACATCTGTCTTGTAGATTTTTCAAGTCCATGAAATCTGAAGCCTTTCCTCCCCAAATCCGCAGCAACGAGCGATAATCATATCTCAACGATCCACAAAAGAAACATGCAACATCCAAAAACTTCTCTTGTAAGCTCGGCCCTAGATCATCATAGCTTATTCGTAATGACTTCCAAAGCCTTTCATTCCCAGCTGTTGCCCCGTCCAAAGCCTCTCCATCCCTGAATTGCTGTAACGCCCCTCTCCACAGTTCCAAACAGTCCCCCGAAGATATACCACAATCTCTGAGGTAACTTCCAATGCAGCTGCCCATCACTTCCAGGCTTAGTGGTAGACCAGCACAAGCATCCACAATATCGATGAACACACTATCAAAGTCACCGATCAGAGTCCCTGATGCATCCCGAGATAAATAGTCTTGCAGGAACTCTCTCCTCTGCCGTTCACTCTTGGCTCCCTTGTATACATGATGTGAGAAAAGCTCAATATCCAGGCCTGATCCCTTCAGAAGCTTCATCTCATACTTCCCAACCAATGGTGCATGTTTACTCAGCAATTGCCACTCTCGACATGTGACGATCATTCTGGAATCCTCTCTCCCATTTATGAAATCCATGCATGCTAGTAAATGATTGAAGTTTTCTTCAGAACCAACATCGTCCACAACCACCAGTACCTTGTGCTCCTTCACAAAAGCCTTCAGGTCCTTGAGGTACCTTTCTTTTGAATCCTGAAAGTCGCTTAGCTGTGCCTCACCACCCGTCTTTCCATTCTTGATTCCAAACTGTCTCAACAATGTTACCAACACTTCATCTAACGTACCTTTCGATTTCACATCGTCCAGATAACTGCTTCTCTCGAAGTCGTTACAGATAGATTTGTACACAACTTTTGCCAATGTGGTTTTCCCACTTCCGCCCATACCAATCAAACCCACAATTCGAAATTCTTCTAGCATGCCTTTGACACTCTCCTCTTGTTTCTGAAACCTGACAAGGCTTTCCAACGCAAGGCTCTCTATTGCGAACGGAAGAGAAACCACATTTCTGTCCAGAACCTCCTTCAATCGCGTAGTCAGACATTGGTAGCTGGAATCCTTCTCAGACCTTGGCTTGCAAATATCCATATAGCTCGCATTCAAGGTCATGTGAGTTGCATTTGCGTACCTTGAAGATGCCTCTGCCACTACCATTTCACGATACTGTCCAAGGTGACAAAGTTTTGCCGAATTAGTACATGCTGTGGAAGAATGGAAGTTCTCAAGTAAAACACAACTTAATCATGAATATCCGTATATGCATAAGAAGTTCGAAGCACGGATGGTAACAGATACTGACCTCGGGTATTTCATGTGACTCGGCTACAACATGAAAATGCCATGATGGGCGTTTGAACTGCTCAAACTCCTGATTGAGCCGACCTGTCTCTTTGTCAAGGACCCCAAAATTCTCCAACAAGGGGCCCTTGGCACCACCGCTAAGATACAACCGGGATTTAGCCAAATGCGATCCATGGTGGGGTGTGGAGTAGAAACAGAATGCATCGATGTTTTGCAATAGATTCTTGACCTTCTGGTTCTGTGAAAACTGAGGCTTGTTTCCACTTATCACGATTTGCTTCGCCACCAAGCCACCAAACCCATGGCACACAAACACCACTGGAACACCGTTCTGCCCAATACGCCCAAAATCGACCATTTCTTGTATGAGGTTCTCCCCAAGAAGAAACAGATCCATCCTTCCATCGGTGGCAGTCCGCTTAATACTAGCATCATACGAGAGTGCCAGCACTCTTGCAGAGGGGAACTCCTTCGGAAGCCAAGTCCTTGGCCAGAGATTTTCTGGTATACCATCTCGAGCCCAAGTCTTCCAGTATGCGTCTTCACATTTGCCTTGCTCTAATCCATGAATGAAGACCACCTCCAGGTGCACTGTTTTAGGTTTGTAGAATTCAAATACCGAGTCACTCAGCTGCATCCCAAAGAACAAAGTAAACACTAGGTCAGACCTCAAAGAGACAATAACTACTTTGAATGCCTATAATGCAGTAGAATAAGATACCCTGATCGAATACATTTGAAAGCATTCAGATCGTAGTTCGTTAACAGCAGTATCAGATTCGAGGCTAACCTTTTTCCTAAAAGCAGGTGGGTCGATTATTTCACCCATTGTGTAGCATGAGATACAGTGGTCGAGTGCAAGAGCACATCAACATCCTGAAGGTCGATACCTGCACATCCCAATTCACCCTCGAAGGATATTACTTCATTTTCCCGTTACCAGTCCAACAGGGAACCACAACGAACAGGTTGCATCCTGACCTGGGGCATGACCTTAGGCAAATTCCAATAGTGTCCGCATCGTCTTCCAGCACTACTAATAACAAAAGAAAAACACTAGATAATTTCGATGAGGACTGCAATAGCGCATGAGATTAGTAAAAATAATGCGGCCTTCTTCAAGAACCTGTAATAAAAAATCTAAACGCGAAACATCTCATCCAACTGAAGACTAACATAGGGTTTGGACATTGAAGTACTTTGACATGTAGTATCTAGATACTTTCACATGTTGTTCACAGAATCCACATATCTAAGTGACATGAACTAGCAAACCAATACGTCTCGCGTTCCTCACAACAATGAAAAACACTTAGCATCCAGGGCTCCTTCTCAGTGCGAAACAATGCATCAACGACGCCACCCCTCCTCTGCACTACATTAGAGTGCGGTTCACAAGCTACACCAATATATGCTCTAGACACACTGGAACTTCAGTGTTCGAAACTCATCCAACATTAACGCTCTCTTTCAATACATTTACAAGTCCGACTCTACTAGAGATTAGTATGCCACGACTTTGGATGCGCTAGGCACAGAATATCAGAGCTGTGTCTCGATCCTCCACGGGATCAAAATGGTTCATTTGTCCACTGCCTTCCCAGGTGTTAGCTTAGTTGAGAAGAATGAGATGCCACTAAAGATCCAAATAGACTGACCTGTGACTAATCTAACCATTCAGATATGAATCACATTGTACACTAAAAGTCTACTTTCACTCAGCCAACACAACTGACCAACATGTAATTCAATCTGGGTTGAATGCTTGCAGAAACACAAATGCACCGCAAAAGAAGCACTGACGTTTCCACTCAACATGGTTCCTCTAACATGTATCATAGCCAAAACCTAACCAATTCAAACCAATCACATGAGCGATCAGTGAACATACCCTTCATTTATCAACCGAGCCCGCAATCTTGGGCATGTCCAGAGATTCCTTGGCTTTGTTGTACGAAGCGATATACCACCCAGTGGTCACGCAATGGTCACCCAATAGTCTATATGCAGTCAATAACAGTAACTGCAAACCACAGTCGGTGGAAGACTGAGTGGCTACCACTTGGTTGATTACTTGCCGACACCAAGCTCCCACGTTTCTCCAAGTAGTATCATTATGTTCGCATACCCACTCTTCCTTCTGCAACCTGCTCATAGAAGACCTACATAATGTCAAAACTCGGCGTATGAAGCATGATCCTACACTTCATAAGTAGAAACCACCATATGATCACCTCGCACATCTAGGCGGCACTCCCCAAACCAAACTCTTCTACACCCTATACAACATACCACCAACATCGCCACCAACATAACACACCAACTATACCGTAGGCTCGATTTCACGTCGTGAACCAACCACAGCAAGCTGCTCTTTGTCCTCGTACTCTTCTGAAAGCTGAACCTCCTGTGCGAACACCACGGGACAACCTTCCTTCCAGATCAGACTCCTCTAGCTCTAGGCAACTTCCGTCCGCGAGATTCAGAGGCAACCACCAGTAACAGATCACAAACCCCAGAGACAAAACCCAAAGCGTCGATCAGTACTGCAATAACGTGCATGCAAGCGCCGCAACCGCAGTGTACTACAGAGTCGAGGATAGATCCCACGATGGCTGACAAGGTGGGCATGAGAGTAACATATCCTGTGAATATGGGATGTGCAGGCTAGGGCCAGGACAATGATGGCGCAATGAAGAGGTGAATATGGGAGTCGCGGGAGTGCAGGAAGACGAAGAACAGTATCGATGGGGATTGGGCTGCCTGTGAGTGAGAAAGTCTTCCTCGCATGGGGGAGGCCACTCTGTCATAGTTTGCAGACATGTTCGAGGCATGCTCGGATAGCGGGGCCCATGGATTTCCGTCGCGGCATCTCAGCCGTGCGATGCAGATCTCGGTGGGACCGTGTGCAGATGTGTCAGAATCCGGGTATGTCAGGTTGCTACGGGCATGGGCCTGGATGTCCGGGCCTACTGCAGGGTGGTCTTCCAATAAAAGTTCCCGGGCCCCTCTTCCCACTTCGACGAAGTTCAGGCCAGGGTTATAATAAAATAAAATAAACACAAATCATTGTAACACCTTTGAGGTCATCAATCACATCCTTATTTGCAGAGGAGAAGCACTCAATAAAAAATGATTTGACTCATGTTGAGTCAATAAGACATTTTCCCTTTCACACCTGCACCTGACTCGAGAACCAATTCTAAGAACGCCTTAATTTTCAGGATCCAAGTTACTAACACCATTCAGCCACACAAAATTGAAAAACGAAAGTAGCGATGAAAGACTACCCTATATTAAGAAGCCTCGCAACCGAAGAGAATAAAACAGTCAGAAGACCTTCAAGCACAACTACCAAGTTAGTAAATCCAAATAGAAAGGCAGGAGATACGGTTTGATTTTTTTTATTTTTTGATTCTTTACAAAGCGAAATTCTCAAGAAAATGTTTGAAACGTCATCAGAGAAGCAAGAGCTGCTGTTGGGCCATTGAAGCGTGTAACGACCATCCTACTATATATAAATAGTCACGCTTCAAGTTACAAAGATGTCGTTCAACATCCTAACGCTAGGAAGAACCTTATAAGACGGCATTAGTAGTTCCAAGAATAATATCACCCTTTACCGATCCCAACCTGAGGGGCGCCGCCTCTGTCTGGTTTTCTCCCTGTGTAGAAGCACGCAGAGCAACGTCAGTTGGAAGACGCAAATCACAGAATTGGGTCAACGACAATGAATCGTGAATATTATTTCACTGCTTTGAATACATTACATTTACGGAGTACAGTTGCTGATGAGAGATTAATGTATGGTTTTGGACAATGCGTTGTAGTTCACAGAAGGCATACTCTCACTACAACCAGACATGGTCTTAAGACATCCTGAAGTAGTGAATCAAATTGGGACTACGGTAAGTACATTTTGAAGGAAACGCATGCACTGCAATAGACGTTTTCAAATGAAGCTTGTCATAAACTGCTAACTCTAGGAGGAAATTTCAGACATACCCATCAGGCTGATGACCTTGCTTAGACGCTTCATGGCTACTTGCTTCTCGAGGTTTTTCTTGATTATTCGCACTCTGATCCCGATCCCTGTCCCACCTTGACCTCTCCCTTCCTCTGTCCCCTGCTCTCTCAGCTACAGCATTGCCAGCAGCTGGTTGGGAGGATCCTGCGTTCAACGCTACTCCTGAACTTGGATCTTGCCTTACTGTAGCCTCCCCACTTTGAAAATCCCCTAATGTATGAGCTGAAGAGCTTCCTGAAGTGAAGCCAGACCCAGATTGAGACCCAAAACCTATACCTGCAACAAACACCGCAATATGAGCCATGCACTAATAAGGTTGATATTTAGAACATGCTCTCGAAACTCAGGCCGCCTAAGCTCTAGAAAAGTGCCAGAAAAAAAATGGACTGAACAGAAATGCTACTCCAATCTGTTGCTCTTCCAACGCCAGTAATTTCTGAACATGACCATCATGACTCACACGTGACAAAATTATGAAGCAAAAGTACCTGCAGATACAAAATTTCCTCGGCCCCTCCCGTTAACATTTGGTGGAGCACCGTAAACACGTCCTTGTGGAGTATTAGCTTGAGGCGGCGTATAGCCTGCAGGGCTGGCCGTATTAGCTGCAACGAAGCTATTCTTAAATCGAGCCATCATTCCTAGTTTCAGAGAATCAACAACGGATCCTCGTGATTGAACTTCTTCTCTTTTATACTGAACTTTAGGCGCTTTTTCTTGGGGCGCACTAGGCGTTGTATTCGCAGCATCAGCACTGTAACCAATACCTAAACCAAAGTCTACACCTCGAACGTTACGACCTCCGCCTCCGCCCCGGCCAC
This sequence comes from Ceratodon purpureus, assembly GCA_014871385.1. Classification (NCBI taxonomy): domain Eukaryota; kingdom Viridiplantae; phylum Streptophyta; class Bryopsida; order Pseudoditrichales; family Ditrichaceae; genus Ceratodon; species Ceratodon purpureus. The sequence continues at coordinate 20,251,642 of CM026422.1, forward strand.
CTTTCCCCTGCCCTCCACCACGACCTCTACCTTTTCCTGCACGTGCAACTCCCAGGTAAGCGCAACCTAAAGGAATGTTCATAATCTACAAAAACATAGACCAGAACAAGTTATACTGAAAGAAATCAAAGATGAATATTACTAAATACCAAATCCAATGCTGACTGCATTGAACATTAAAATGCACTCTAAAGCCCTCAGAGACATGAAGCTGCCCTAGAGTTTAGTTTAATGCGTGACAAGGTTTGAAAAGTTACCTCCACCACCCCCTCCCCCACCTCCACCTCCACCTCCCCCGCCCTTATGTCGTCCTTCGCGTTGAGAACGATAACGACCATCCTACAAAATAGGGAAAGAGATGTGTCAATATGTTAAGTTTTAATGTCGACAGCAACTAGACAGAACTTGCGTCTAGACCATCGTGGTAGCATGTAAAAGCTGTAGCGGTCTGGAAGCACCAGCACAGTTTCAGAGTGAGTCATTTGAATACTCGTCTTCTGTATCAAAAGCAGTGCATTCTTAGGATTTATTTGAACAAAACGTTCATAACTAAGACCCTACTTATCTACATAGTGAATCGTATCCAAAACCCTTAATTGAGTGCAAGTGAAACCGTACCTCAGTCTAGAAGTGGAAGCAATTTAGGTGAAACAAAGTGAAAGGAGTAGGCAACTAACCTTCATGGCAAGGTCCATGAGCTCTGTGGGAACATTCTGCCCTGCAGCTATGAGACTTGTAACAAGCTCACCAGCAAACCGAGCTTCCTTTCCGGTCACAAGTGTATGAGCTACCCCATCTTTATCACCAGCTCGCCCTGTGCGTCCAATTCGATGTACATGGCTGTCCATATCTCTAGCAATATCAACATTCACAACCGTTTTGATGGACTTAATGTCTAAACCACGGGCTGCTACATCTGTTGCCACAAGAATGTGATATATTCCATTCTTGAATTTCTGCAAAACTTCCATTCTTGTAGCCTGGTCCATTAAGTGAGAAGGGCCTCTTGTTGCCTATAAATACACAAATAATTAAGAGTAACATAAATTAACAAATAGTAAGATGGGAGTAACTCAAATCAACAAGACTCCTTGATTTTTGATTCACTCGTACTTAGTTTTAACCCCTATGATTCTTAGACTATGTTTCACCAAAAAAACGCCTTAAAGGTGCCATTTCCAATGTAAAAAGCATGAATGACTAAAAAATCATTATTTTCTAATTCTAAACGTAAGATCTTCAACAAGATTATTGTAATAGATAGCTCAAAATTTTTCAATGTAATCGACCCTAGAGATTATAAGACTATAGCAATTGAAATTTAGAAACAAACCTTTTTCACAAGATTATTGACTACGTTGACACACTCTAAATATTTTTTCTTAGATTTTTTGTACTATGAATTTTGGAGGTTTTGATGCATGTCAAAGAAGACTAAATTAGCTAATTGTATTAAGAAAAATTACACTCAAAAGTCAAGGGTAGCATGTTGAAAACAATATTATTATTAAGTTGAATACACAAGAATGCTAAACCTTATTTTTTTCCTAGAAATTTCATTATATTATAAAGTCCCAATCCAAATGGTCAATGTAAAGATTGATGTTCATATTTTAAGTGGAAAAAAGAAAAAACTCAAAATAATATTTTTTCTAGCTTTTATAAAGGAAAGAAGAAGTTTTTTTAGTACACTACCCAAAACGGTGAGAAAACTTTGATATTTTGTGGAATGAACATTATACACTCAAAGTCTTTTTTTGGAAAACCTCAAAAATGACATCATGAAGTATCTATAGAAATAATCTAAGAGGTAATTGATGTATTTAGCATGTCTTCTTAAACTACCTCTTGAACAACTTTTTCCACTTCGGGTACCATAATTATTTTTATAAATGTTTGATTGAGAAAAAAAATAGATTCCCTCAAAGTCCTTATTACGGCAAAGGTTCACAAAAAATTTCAAAAAATATTGGTTTAAATTGAAGTCACAGGTACATGCTTTAACTCTAAAAAAGCCCAATTTTGCGACTTTGTCCTTTAGGGGTTACTAGCCTCTTAGTTTTGCTTACTAATCCATGTGAATATGAACCTTAAAAAGTCAATATAAAATTAAATACAAGTGAGAATGATGTTCTTTTTCTTCCATAACATCCTCTTTTTCCACAACATCCTCTTTGTCTACTAGATTTGTTTGGAGTATTTTTTTCAAGATTCTTTGCCCAAATCCCCAACCAAGAAACGCCAAAAGTGGTGGAATCTGCTACTTCCCACCTTTGCTCTGCAGAATCAAATCAGATTACAGTGGAGCCTCTCCTCATCTGGTAATGCACATTCTTTGAACCATGCATCCTTATCATCTGGTTGTAAGCTCGTGCATGGTAAACACAAGCATGCTTCTCATGTGAATCTCCAGGCACCATAACTTATATCTTTCTCAATCAACAATCCCCAATGTCTTTGTAGAATGTGTGTCTCCTTGGAAGCCCTGCAATTTATTCCAGAGTAACATGCTAAATGACAGCTGGTCGAATATTAGTCAAAGGGTGTGTTCGTATTTAGGCCTTTGAGTGGGACCAGTAAAGCCTACTCAAATCAAATTATATCATAAGTTGACCTCAGCAAGTACTTCAGCACATAATTTGCGAGTCTGTTTGAGCATATGGAAGGATTGCTTGGGAAATACCGGAGATTGCTTGGGAAAAGCCTCCTCTTTTCTCCGGTGGTCCTGACAATAAAGACTATCTCTTTCAACGTACATGAAAAGTGAAAAGGTTAGAGTTTGGAAAGCATGACATAGTTACTTATGGGGCCACTATAGACTTACCTTTTGCAAAAAAATGTAGTTGTCCTTGCCGGACAGAAAAGCCTAACTCTATGTGTTCCATTTGATAAGAGGATGTCCAGTAATTTGTTTTCATACACTGTGTGGACGCAGTAGTAGCATATGCTTCCAAAGAGATGGAGGGTGTGTTGAGGTGAAAGAATTGTGATATTGATAGTTAACCTTTAGCACATACTAATTGGACACTATGGTGTGGTATAATTTAGGAGCCAAAATAAAAAATGACACAATGAGTATGAAAACAGAGTTATATGAACTCATCCTGTCTTTGATTCGAAATACCAGAAGTTTTGTAAAACATAATCTTATTTACTCACTCTTAAAAGCTACACTATTTTTAAGTTAAAAACTTTTGGCAATCAAAACCACTCATACTACCTATTTACTCAAGGTTATAATGTTTACCAAGAATCAGCATATTGATCTATTCAAGAAAAAGAATCTTAATAAACATCAAAAATAATAAAAGTTTATAAAAAATTAATCGTAACACTTTTAAATCAATCAAAGTAGGTGACATTGTTAGCTCAAAGTCGTATAGTAGACATGGAAAAGCACAAAGGTCTTCATATTTGATGTGTTGGAACCTAGTACTCCTTTTACTCAAAACAAGACTGATTTTGTTATCATCCTTGATGTCCAGAAAACATTTCCTTGAGTTTAAAGACCACCAAGCTCTTATGCACCAAATATGTAGAGACTGCCCAGATCTTACATATCTTCCAATTATATGGAGTAAATAAATATAATAACGCGTTGAAAAAGCCTTATTATATTTTTCAAGAACTCAAGGTGACTTTAAGGATTTCTGTAAATGACCAATCTCCTTAGGGCCGGTTTAGAATGTGTCCAAACTTTGTAAGGCCACCAATTTGAATCAACGAAAATGCCGAAATGCCCAAAGTCCGGCCTCTCGGCTTTCACACTAGGGGCCAAAGCCCAAAAGACATTGCTTTCTTAAGAGCCCAGGTGGCAGCACTTTCAGGAAGTTATGGCGCCAAAACAACGATCTCTCAAAGAGTAGTTTGGGTTGAGCAAAATGCTTGACCAAAACTTCCCATGAGAGGCCACACTTTTTTCTCATTGGGATTGGCCCTAGACATAGTTTGGTCCAGAAAAAGTGACTCTCATAGTCTCAACTTGGGCATAGAATGTGAGGATTTCATGGGGTCTTTCTGATGCTACACAGGCATCAATGTGCGGATATCCTCTTGGACAGTAGAACAGGTTCAGGAACATGACTCAGCTGGAAATGTGATTGAAGAGAATCAAGAAGACATCAGGCCAATTGAAATGATAGAGTTCCTCTCTTCTCTTGAAAGAGCCTACCAATTGTTACGTGATCATGATGATACTATACTGTACAGTCGGGTCCAGAAATAATTCGATTTTTTTTTTTTTCAGTGAGAAAAATTTCAGTACTGCCTACTTTGAAAGCCTCCCGAGAGCTCGGATATTGGTATTTCAGCACGAAATTTTTAGCAAAGAATCATCTTTAAGTTAATTATATGTATGCCATTTTTCAAGGCCAAAACATTTACCAAAAAAAGTTATTCAAAATCTACCACCAAGGACATGTTTCACTGCTCCCAACTTTGACAACCTCCCAAAGATTGATTTTTTATTTTTTGGCCATGAAATTTTTGGAACAAAGTACCCTTTAAGTTGATAACATATGTTAAAAATTTCAAGGCCAAAAGACAAATACCAAAAAAGGTATCAACAATCTACCAAAATGTGTAGTTGTCTAAAACAATGTAGGAAACCATGTCATTGAAACTAGCGGTTGAGAAATTGTCCATTTACCATAAAAAATTGGCATGAATGTTTTTATGATAAAGAGCATGTTGTATCCAACATAGTTGGAGTACACTAAAGTACATGTTAAGCTTTATCATCTTTGCACAAATATTGGGAATTTTTTGGAAGAAGGACTTCGATGGAATACAGTGCAATGTGGCAGATTCTCCTGAGGACAAGTATTTGTCTAGACGGAGGAGTTAGAACCATGGAAAGTGTTTAGGAAATGGCAAAATCAGCAATTTTGAAATGCCATCACTAAATCTCACCCTCCATGGAAAAACCAAACTGGTTAAAAATAGAATTTGGGGTGCATATGCTAAATTGGCAATTGCTCAGAGATCATGTTCTATCATTAGATTGGATTTTTGATGATAGGTCCAAAAATTTTATTTTTAACCTATTTGGTTTTTCTATGGAGGGTGAGAAATAAAAAAATGTTCTTATTTAGGGTACAGAATTCAGTCTATTTTAACAACAGCCTTTATAAAATAAAATTTTGAAATCATACAATAATAGTATTCTTTGTAAAACACAATCTATTTTTGAGTGTTGGCACCAGTTACAGTACTCATGTGGTAGGGTTTATGTACCTAAAACCACCAACTTAAGGATTATGAGCCTTCTTTTTTCAAGGTTATTTTTGAGGTATAATTTTCCCATGTAGGAAAGTTATTTTTTAACATACTAGAATTTTTTTCAAAATTTTCTTCCCAGTACCGAAATTGATAAAAATTCCTAAACACAAAAGTACTTCGTGATCCAAAACTGATCTGTAGACTTTTCCATTGTCACACCTAGCTAGTACTAATTTTCACTTATGATCTGATTCAAAACCACCAACTTTTTGAGATTTTTGATTGGTTAGTTTGAATTGAGTGTTCTGACAATGCTAGTTCAGCCTAGTTGCGATTATGGGGAGACCTACATGTTGGTACTGAGGGTGTTGGTGGTTCTAGGTACATCAACCCTACTAGCAATAAAATCTTTATATACATCCATAAACACATCCAAAATCTTAATATTACATATGCGGCATAAGATAAGAAGCAAATTATACTTTTGAGATGAAATTTTAACACAATTTTCAATGTAAATTTGGATGTTACATATATACTTTAAAAGATTACATTTAATTTTGAGTACAATAAACAAAATATGATTTTCTCGATAAATAATATTGGAATATTTTCAATAAATAAATTTATTCATAAAAGCTGAGGATTACATAGAAAGAATTAGATTTTGATTGGGTTTGACAAACATATGATGAACTTCAATATTCTAGGACCAAACATCTGTTGATAATTATTTGAGCCAAACCCACAGTAAGTTTACAGACACCTTTGTCATATACACACATATAATAAAGAGAAGGAAACTAATTAATGGGTAAAACAATTGTGGCCAGTGAGGGAGAAGAACATGTACCGATTTCAGAGGCTCTGACCCGAAGGATAGGCACTTGGACAGGCAATTGTGGATAGAGCACACACCGGCCTTGTCTGACAGTACATCTTTCCCTCAGGAAACGGTTTAGTAAGTCGTGTATTACCGTACCATATGTAATCCTTTGTTACCAGTCGTCTGGAATAGAAAGAGATTGCAATGGACTCGTAGCTGACAAATGTTGTGCTTGTGAGTCGTGACTCTTTGAAAATTAGATCTAGGGGATTCGAGTGAGTCATTTGTGAAAGTGCTGAACATAGTCACATGGGCCGCACCAGTTAGAACCAATCCACAACAATCCTATCTTGTAATCAGTGAGGAGAACCCAATTGAGCCAAATCCACAAAGCCTAGTTGGTCAATTAAAAATAAATAAAAAAGAAGCCTAGTTGGTGTCACAAAGCCCCAATGCTGCACGAAGTAAAAAGCAGTGCAATCATGCAGCCTATCTTATGTACCCTGTCGGCAAGACTGAGAGGCTCCAGTCTTGGTCGCACTGCAATGCAAAAAATGAAACACTGAGGCTTCGTCATATTTTTACTTTCGAGGTTCAACAAATCCTAAAATACACAAAAGTTTTAAAGCACCAACAGGAATCTTTAATTCCATTGGACAACGGCCTCCTAATCTTGACACGATTTCCATGCTGAAAAACTCAATCTAGCGTGTTCTGCAACCTACAAATGTGTACATTGCTGACAGTGTCAAATCAATTTCAGAAAAGTTGCCTAGAAGTTGAGGACAGACTATGGTTCTCTTTTGACAAACTTTCCCTGTTGCTTCAATCGCAATACTTCCTCTTTGCTAGCCTGGACTGTGTGCCAGTTTAGTGTAGGTGAGAGAAGGCCAGCGGCAAGCCCAGGGTGACCAGCAGCGACAAGCAAAACAAGGAAGGGACTCAAAGTTTTCTCGTTAAGCAAACCACCAAGTGTTAGAAGGAACCAAAGACCTTCATGTAGGGGTGTTAATTGGGTCATGAGGCGAACATCGAGGTTTGGGTGCTTGAGGAAGAACCGCACGCCATTCCGCCCTCTTTGTCTCTCCTGCTCAAAATAACAATGCCAATAACTAAGACAAGCCATCTATAGGTGCAATGTAGAGTTGATTAAAACCAAGATACCCTTAACCATTTTAATAATGCAATATTTTATCCACTCAGAAAATGAAGAAACTCAAAGTAAGAACCTGGTCAATCAGCTTCGGGATCTGATCCATCGAGAATGCTGGATGCCAGTGGTAGCCTACAGCTAATGGAACATGTTTGATTCTGGCTCCCACCTGTTTCAATCTCACTGCAGACAGATTTCAAACTCGAGGTTTAAGAGCTTCGGATTTGTACTAGATGTTAACGCATTTCTTGGCAGGCTTGCTTCCCTAGACTAGTCATCGAAGAAGTACCAAATGTCAGAACACCTTACACACGTATATTCGCATATACCATATCATTCATTTGACTATGTAGTTGCAATTGAATGTTTCTTAGTTCTTACCCCCGAGCTCGAGGTCTTCCCATCCGTATTCACTAAAATCTGCATCAAATGGACCATCATACCCGGATTTCAAGAGGTTTCCAGCTTTGAGAAGGAGTCTCCTTGACAATGCAACATTTCCGGTGGCAAAAAAAGCAGCTGAGTTGTCCTACAAAAGAGAGTAATACAAAAGCGTGACCACAGGTGAACCCTAGCTGAAGGATATTCAAAGAAGCCTTGTCCTGAATCGAAGAACAAATACAAAACAGGCAAGCATCAACGCCAAGCTTCGAAAACCTAACTAAGTTCTTTGCAGCTCAACTGGAAAACAATGTCTAATCCTTCGTGCGGAACTCATAATGCAAGCTAGCCATTAACTCACTGCATCACAAGAATCGACTAAGCAAGGTAAATTTTGAGACGAACTCACCGTTAGCTTGAATTTTTCGGACTTAGGATTCTCAAAATTCGCAGTATTCACAACACGACCGTATGTGAAAGTGCAGTCATCCCCATGCTCAGCTTGGGCCTCAGATAAAGCAGCACCATGCTCTCGCAGAAAATCTTTAGTGACGACAAGGTCGGAGTCTATGAATACAATAACAGCTCCTCCTGCTTCCCGGACGCCCAAGTTCCTCGCCCTGGTTGCTCCTGAACAAATTTCGGAAGAGCACCCTCTTCAAAACCGATTGGCCAAGCTACATCAAAACGAAAATTCAACATAATCAGTTAATCATCAGAACTGACATAAACCACATGGCAAAGTGAAATGCCATCTGATGATGCCTTCCACCTAAGCAAGGAAACCCTCAGCACATAATAAGAGGCTCATAAAACCATACCTCCATGCTGTTGTCGTATAACCTTCACATGCGGAAACACCCGACTCGTTACACAACCTCCCTCTCCCAAATCTCCACTACTCAAAACCCCATCGTGCGACTGACCCACTTGAAGAAATTCCAAAGTCCCATCCGTAGACCCATCATCCACAACCACAACCTCATACTCCCTAATCCCACTACGCTCATAACCCTCCTGCTCTTCCAGCGCCTGGAGGCACTTCCTGAGAATCGGCAGCCGGTTATACGTAGGAATCACCACGCTCCACAACCCCTCCTCTCCACAATCACTCGTCCTCCCCGCAGACAACCCTGGCTCAAACAAACTCTCCCCAGCAACATCGTGGCTCAACATCACATTGCAAACCAATGCTCCAAATCCAAAACCATGGGCACCACCTGCAGCCTTCGATCTCAAACTCACTCCACGTGAAATCAAAGAGAAAACTCCAACTGAAGCTCGCTCCAGCACCCCAGCAGCTCTTGAATGACAATCCCAGGAAGCTGAGACCATACCCAGGTGACCAAACCTTGAAACTAAACACGATGCCATTGCGAAATTCTCAAACCCACATCACAGCTACATGAGAATGAAGCTCCTGCCCATCCCAAAACAAAAAAACTAGCCTACTACTGTGATGCAATCCAGATTTTCCACACCGTTAACGTGATGAGCCGATCAACACACATACATGTGTAGTGTATGCATTGAGGAGTATGAGCATTGGATGGCTGCAGAAGTGGAAATTCAAAGCATAGATGGTATCAGTGGATTGTTTCAGATTGCACATGAATATGACAATATTTGTTGATGTGAGAATTGGAAATAGGCCTAAGTAGTTGAGTTGTGGTGTGTTCCAGCGATGGGATTGTGCTCCGCTGGGGAGAAGTTGGGTGTGATGCCTGGAGCCCCAAACCCTAAACCCTAAGGACGAGAGCAGCAAGGAGAATGTATCCCCAGTAGTCCCCTTAGAGCATCCCCAGTGAGCTGTAAACCTGTAAGCCTGTAATTATGAGAACGTCGTTCTCCCAAACCTGAGTGCCTTTCCGAAGCAAAACATTCCAAAACCGTTTACAGATTTACAGGTTTGCCCCAAAAAACCTTCCAAAATGAGGTTTCGACCTGTAAATTACAGACTTACAAGCTCGAATACAGGCTTGGCCTGAACCGCAATTCACGTCTTTCTACATCTTTCCGATTACAGGTTTACGGTTCAGGCCTCACTGGAGATGCTCTAAGAGCATCCCCAGTGAGCTGTAAACCTGTAAGCCTGTAATTATGAGAACGTCGTTCTCCCAAACCTGAGTGCCTTTCCGAAGCAAAACATTCCAAAACCGTTTACAGATTTACAGGTTTGCCCCAAAAAACCTTCCAAAATGAGGTTTCGACCTGTAAATTACAGACTTACAAGCTTGAATACAGGCTTGGCCTGAACCGCAATTCACGTCTTTCTACATCTTTCCGATTACAGGTTTACGGTTCAGGCCTCACTGGGGATGCTCTTAGAGCATCCCCAGTGAGCTGTAAACCTGTAAGCCTGTAATTATGAGAACGTCGTTCTCCCAAACCTGAGTGCCTTTCCGAAGCAAAACATTCCAACACCGTTTACAGATTTACAGGTTTGCCCCAAAAAACCTTCCAAAATGAGGTTTCGACCTGTAAATTACAGACTTACAAGCTCGAATACAGGCTTGGCCTGAACCGCAATTCACGTCTTTCTACATCTTTCCGATTACAGGTTTACGGTTCAGGCCTCAATGGGGATGCTCTTACTGTAAACCCTTAATCCCTAAAGGGCCCTGAGGCTGGAATATGGCCTCGGCTGGGATTGTAACATGAATTGAGGCACTTTGCAATGCATATTACTTGAAACAATCAAAGAGCAAAATATGGGCCCAAAGATGAGGAAAATTGTGAAACCTTCAAAAATAAAATTGGAATCACTATGTGTATTCTATGGAGTCTTTTGTGGCCATTTATATGTATTTGTAGCATATACAGGCGGTGGTAGAGTTGCTCTAAATTACTCCAAAAATTTTGGAAAAAATACATATCGTTTATAGTACTGACATTGTCTTCTACAAAAAAATTCAACATCACAACATCATTTTCCAGTCTTCAATGCATAAATACATGTGTAAACTACTGCAGCAACTACGTATGCATATCCTTTTAGGGGTTAAGGTAGAGGCACCCATAGTCGACCGGGTCCCCATAACCGACCAGTAGACTTCTTCAATTCCGACAAGTTTTCAGATTTAAAATCTTGGGAGATCTAGAAGAAAGTATCAAGCATGATTGGTAAAAAGGGAATTATATGGGAATATTCTCGTAGTAGTATAGTGATCAAGTTTTGGTGTCATGGTGGTCGGTTTTAGGTTGGCCTACACATTAGTTATGGGTGGTTTTCAACTTTTCATTTAAAAAATTTGTAACTATTTCAATATTGGGAATAAAATTCCAAAAGTTTTTGCATTCAACAATAACCTTATGTTTGTACAAGGGAGAAATCCTCTTCAAATTATTCTCCTCAAAGATATATGCTAAAAACCTTAAGTGGTCGGTTATAGGTCCTTCTACCTTATAAGGGCCTTCGACGGATAGTTACATCACGATTAAAGGTTGAGTGGAATTTTGGTCCTCCCTTAAAGGTACCCGGTAAACGATTCCTTTACTTGATTGTTTGTGAAACTCTTTAACAAGTTGCGAAAGCAATCCAAACCCAAATGTAGTGGAAAAAAGATAGAAAGATGAGAGTTTGAAATTTTCTATTTCTGGCGATTTAAAGATGGCCTTTAATGGGCTGAAATTTAAAGATTGCTACTTGGATGAGAAAGGTGTTTAGAGGTCACCACGTACTGGGAGCTTAGAGGACCCTTAAGCCTTTAACCCGGATGAAGCCGGATTGAGGTTTAAGGGCTTAGGGATCGATTGGGATGCTCTTAGAGCCACTCATATAAGTCTTTGTAAATACATTTACTATACAGTGGCCTCCGCTATGTCTTGCAACCCCACTTTTGAACTTTACATTAAAATATTTATCACACTTACTTCAATAATTTGTCATCTAATCACCTTTGCCTATATCACCTTTTGGCCATGACACATTTTTGGACCAAATTTTGTGTCTTGAAAATGTACGGTTTATGAATTGATGTCAATTTGCTATCTTTCAAGAATTGTTTTTGAAAACCCTATTTTATTACACAATAACTATCAAAGATCCAAATTTTTTTGGAAATTGTAGATGTTGCAACAAGAAACAATGTGGAGTTGCAAAAGATATTAATACTTAAAATTTGCTTTATTCTCACAAAAATGCCAATAAACAAGCAAGAATTGATACGAAACGTTCAAGAAGTGGAGGATGAAGTTTCTTTAGAGCAATTGAAAAGGCTCATTTTCAAATTTGTCCAATTGCGTAAAAGCAATAATTTAATCAAGAAATGGAAGTACTAAGTGGTGAATAGTCTATAAAAAAAATTACAAATACTTGTATCTTTTGAGGTTTACATGTATGTATCTTCCATGATGCCAAATTAAACTTCAGTAACATTCCAACACAATTTGAGATTCCAAAATCCATTCAATTTTGAGCAAGTATTTTCATTCCAAGGTTGGTCAATACTTTCATTGCAATGCCTTTAGACTTGAATTTTTGTGCATTTTATACAAAACTATAAAGTGGGTAAAGGACACAAAGTGCTTGCATTGAAATATGTGTTTCAATTGTAAATATAAATGAAGAATTTCTTTCTTTTCTTCTATCAAGAATTGCACCAAACCTCAGTCTTATGTAGGTGCATTTTTTTGGCCAAGGTGCATTTTTTTGGCTATAGTCGTTTTGAAAAGAAAATTGAATTTAGTTTTTTAAAAAATTGCTAAATTTAGAGCATGCAGCCATAAAGATTTCCCCAAAGCCTCTCCAAATAAAGAAAGATCCATCTCCAACATTAAAATAGAGGAAAATTTGATTTTTCCCTTCATACTCCCTCTCAAGCTTGGGCTTTGAGCTACGCTTGATGGGGGTATTTAGTGAATTTCATGAATATGATGACTAAGAAAGTGAAATTATGGGTGATATCTTGATGAGAAAGTAGGTGAGTGCATGAATTATTTGAACGTTAGTAAAAAACATTGTAGAATACCAATTTCTACGTGACTTCTTTATTTCATGGAAAATATGTAGATTGTAAATACATCTCTTGGTTGTTGAGTGATTAATTATTAAGCCATGTTTTTGTTGTCTACATTTATTTTTTAAATAAACGATTAGTGTAACATTTGATGCTTATAGATGAGGTAGCGGTTCAAAATGCTTTTACCTTATTTTAGCAATGAAGAGGATTACATTTTTAAAAGTGGATTGAAATAAAAATTGTTTTATGGGATTTATTCTTTTATTCTTAAAAAAACGAATTTCACTTTTATTGTATCGACTCTCAAACAAGTAGTAGGATATTTGCAACACAAATATTATCATTAAGAATATAATTATTGACATTACGGATGTTGACGGTAAAATGTAAAGCCACTAAAGTAGCCATTAAATGGCATTTTTATAGTAGCAACTAAATAATAGTGCGCAAAAGGCTGGATTACCACTACTTCAAACTATTGTGGAGAAGGCTCATGTGGAAGCATTTGCAAAGTGAACCAAATTATTGCAAATTTGATACCCATGAATGCAAGGCTTGAAGATTCATAATTAGTTGGGATTTTGTAGGATGAAACTTACAAGAAAATGAATCATATGTTATTCGTATTATACAAAGTCATGCAAAAACATTAAAAATAGGTATTGTAATGAAGTTATGTGTGTTTTAAAGAATTGAAGAAAATGTTGAAATGGAAAAGTAATTGATGGACAATTAAAAAAAATTGCACAAAATCCTTCAAATTATCTATATTCTTACTTTTTAATTCTTTGTGATGGAACATTTTCTTATATAAATTTTATTGCCTTAAGAATTATGATTCAAAATTCAGCATGAGTGAGTCAAGAGTTAGTCTTATTATTGAAGAGAATAAACAAAAGTAATGTTTCTTAAAATTTAAATAAGATAACAACAGTTTATTATTAAAATGTTAAATATTTGGATTTATTTTGTAAAAAAAAAATAAGTTGCATAAGAATATTCTTCCTAACTTCACAAATAGAATGTATTCATTTTTTAACTTAAAAATATTGAAAAGTTTTAGTTCTTTTTCTTTTAAAAATAAAATAAAATTTCTAACGTACATTTCTCAATACAAAATTTGGATAGTGAAACGGTCTAAGTTTTGAATGTGTCTATTCATCTCATTTATTAAAAATATTCATTCTTACATCTACAAAATATTTTTAGCTAAATTGTATCATTTCATTTTGCAATTCTTCCTAATTCAAAGACCATCTTACATATTACATTTTATTTTAAAAATTGCAAGTTTTATACACTACCAATCTATTAGTAAGACACTATTATTATAGAAAAAAATGAAAAATCTAGAAATCGATAACTATGGAACTTCGACGGGATCAAGTTACATAAAAGAAATTGATATTCCAAAGCCACTAGGATTTGATGTGGGTTATTGGGGAATGCCATCCTGTTTGGGCCAAGGATTGAAGGTCCTTGAAGAAATTCCAAAATACGGAAAGAAGTGTGCTGCATGGTTGGTATTATTTACTTTCATAGAATCATGTTGAATATAAATTCAAAATTGATGCTATCTTTTTAGCCATTGGAGAAATGATTAAACATTCTAATTATAAGATACTTCTTGACAAAAAAATTAATACATAAAGAGTTAAATTGTTTTACAAGTCAAGTACTCTTTGTCGTGGTACAATATTCTCTTTGATGTGTGTAAGGTACTTCTCTCTTGGTACCAGTATACGTTTCATTTTCAAAATTTGAATATAATTAAAGTTATGAAACGATTTTTCTTCTTCATTTAATCAAATCTGAAATGAATCTCTAATATGAATTTATTTATAAAAATACGAAATAGTCAAATTTTCATTACAAAATAATCCAGATTTTTTATGTTTATAAGTAATTGCTTCATAAAAAAAGAAATATCAGATGTAAAAATCATAATCACATCTTTAATGAAATATCATTTGTAAAATATCCTTATTTCAATACCTGTATTTTTAAATTCGTTTTTTTTTATAAGATCCTAGGGAAGAACAAAAGTCAAACTATGATCCAATAACTGGGAATCATAATTCAAAACCTCTGGTTTTGGATCTTAATGGAGAAAAGAAATCAATGTGTCAATATAAGTAAGTTTCTCATTTGGAACTTTGGATGATCTATGTTTCATGTTTTTAACTAGCTACTAGATTCAGTCCTAAAAACTGATCTTATTAATAGCCCTCTATGTTTCAATAAAATGTCGATATAATTTAGAATAAAACAGTCATAATTATTTCATATTTAATTGTTATTTTTTAACATAAGTTGAAAAATTACTTGGAAAATTTTGTTCAAGGGATGATGTTTTATAATACCAGACATACTGTAATTCTTCTTTTGAAAGAGATTCTTTAAAAGATTGCATCATCATTTCATGGTTGAATTTTCTGTTTTTTAATTTCTTAAATTTTTATGGAAATGGGATTTCATTTCATAATTATGTAATCAAACTAGTTCTATTCTAATAAAAAAAATTATAACTTAGATGAATGTGAGATTTTGAAGCTCATGTAGTAAAAAATAAAATCTAATAAAACTGGTTCAGAACATATCTATACTTTAAGTAAGAAAATCCTTCTATCTTTGAAAGAATATTACAATTTAAATTGAGTAAATGTCTGGTATTTTGTACTAAATAAAGCTTAGATTCCATAAATTAGTTATTTAGAAATGTTGGGAAAACAACAAGAAGAGGAACGTCTCCAAAGACACAATCAATTTGGATACTTTTCAAATAGCTCTGATAATTCCTATAGCAACTTAAACAATAAATCACCTTGGATACCAAACAACAAAGTCTCATTAGCATCTACAAATCTAAAACATAGAGTTACGTGGAGTCAGGTATCTTCAAAGTAAATTAAGTCTTGCATAAAATATACGATTGGTCTTTTGGGCATTCTAAAATTTATTGAAATTTTATATAATGTCATTTTTTATTTTTTTGTTAATTTTATTTTAAATTGGTACTAATTGTTGCCTTGAATATTTGACTAATAGGATACAAGACCTTGTGATGATGTGTAAGAGCCATTTTTACTTTTGTGTTTAATTAAATTATTTTAGTAAGGATTTTAAAATATGTAAAGATACACTTTAATTGTTAACTCAAGTAATAAAAACTATTTTTATTTATTTATGATAAAAATAAAACCAAACTTCAAAGTTTGAACATTGAATTAATGTACAATTTTAGATTTAAAAATTGTTGTATTCAAGTAAGAATTTTTTAATTTATTTTTTAACAAAAATAAGAATTATATGACTGTAAGTTTCAGATTATCAACTCCAAAATATACTTTAAGTGGAAGTCAAGTGAAGAAAAAGTCAAAAATTCAAATACCTAAGACAGCCTTCAATAGACCATTGTTAACTCATAAAAAACTTAATAGACCTTTTATATCTGAAAATGTTCAAAGTGCTAATGAGGCTCGAAAACATGATAAAGAAATTGTTAAAAATCTCTAAGTATCTATTTAGAATAGTAAAAATATCCAGAAAATAAAATATATTTTATTATTAATCATAAAATAATTTGATGCCAATTAATTAATATAAAATGTATGCCATATTTTTAGGCAAGCAAATTTATGTTTGAAAACCTATAATGATTAGTATGATAAAAAATAATTCAATTTACATCTAAAAATCATTGAGTCTATAAAAAGAATTCAAATATAATTTAATGAAAAATTAAAAATAGTCTAGAATCTACTTTATTTTAGACATTAATCTATACTTAAAAAATGGTGTCTGTTTGTTTGTGAGTCTCAAGCCAATTTTGCAAAAAAACCTTTTATTAAACCTTATTAATGTGTTTCCAAAATACAAACTTTTTTATTACTTAAAAGGTTCTTCATGTGTACATTAAGATTCTTCAATCATTTTGAATGTCCCTTTGAACACAATCCTCTTATTAAATGCTTTAATGCTTTGGTATATCTTCACAAAATGTACAATATCAACGCATATATAATTCATTTCCTTTAAATTTAAAAAATTGAAGATAAAATATCAAATGAAATATTATATATCGTACGATTGGGGTATCCAAAAAAGTTGTCCTATAAATAATTGCACTCTATGACGATGTCTCAAACAAATCCATTAATTAATTATAATAAAGTAACACCTGATTAGATGTGGTTTTAGTTTTCTATACTTATGACGTATCAAGAATAGAAATTTAAAACTTAATCAAAGATTTTTAAGTAATTTTATTTGATTTTTAGGTTGAAAAAGTAAGTTATGTCCCACTTACCTAGAATCTATAAAATCAAGCAAATGAAATATAAAAAAAGTATCATATTTTAACATTTGTTTTGAATATGACCTACATCTAATTGTATAGAGTACAAAATAATTTATTGTATGGTTAAAAAATTGATTAGTTGTGCACTATTATACTTGCAAATTCCAAAATTCAGCATTTTCTTCCTCATTTATGAATGGATCCAAAAAATTTATATTTCTTAAAAAAACATCTTTATGCATATACATTTTGATTTCATTGAGGTATAGGATTTTTTATTTTTTATTTTAGGGTTTTTTTACTTGATTAGAATGAACAAATTAGATAAATTTGGAGGTTTTAAACAAAAATAACCTAATTAATGTGTCCAAAAAGTGGTACGCCAAGCTTGCCGTTGCCATTTAAAAAATTAAAAAATTAGAACCTTAAACTAACAGTCATATGGTTTTTTTTTGACACAATATAATTTTTTATACATTCATGTTTGAATCATGACAAAATGTACATTTTAATATGAACTTGTTTTTTAAAATCTTAATCATAGAATTTTTTTATATCAAATACAATAGTATTTTTTTTTTAATAATTTTACTACAATGTAAATTACTTGAATTATATAACCACTTTGACAATAAAAAAAATATCTCAAAAGAATGGATGTATAAATTCTTTTTGTTGTTTTTTTTTCTTTACAACGGATGAACCTCACCGGTGCTATTAGAATCCGTTCAACGTTTACTCTTAGGGCCAGTTTATACTTAGGGCCGGATTGAGGGCTGGCCCAAATTTTTCAAATTTCAACCAATAGGATTTCTTGATTTTTTCAAATCGGGCCCAAGGGCTTTACACAAGGTCCGGACCATAACATCAATTTTTCTAAAGTGACATTCTATGTGACACGGTTTTAGTGCCAAAATGTTTTGGCCTCAATGCTGCAATTTGGACAAGATTTCCCTTGGCCAGAATTCAGGGCCAGATTGGAGGCTGAACAGATGATCAATCCGGCTCACCCTCCGGCCAGCCGGAGAGTGTGTGTAAACTGGGCCTCACTGTCGGGATTCTGCACTTGATCCCCGCAAAAGCCACTTCATTGCATGGTTTCCTTCAACAGGGCTTCGTCGGAGCGACTTCAGAGTTGGGTTTGTTCCTGGGAGTTGCAGGGTTTTAAGGTTTCACATGGCCTTCGTTTTCTAGAGCTTGGGCAGGTTCAATGAGGGACTAGAGTGGCGAGACTTGGGGCGATCGAAGGCCGGCTGCCGGATGGATGTCTGATTTGTGTCATTTTGTTGGGGAGGCTAGAGTTTTATTGGAATTTTGGTTTCATCGAGGTAGATTGTTGATTGTGTGTTTGTAGGAGCTCTTCACGAACTGCGTCCTGTAGCTCGGTAAGTGCTTGATGTCAGCTCCATGTTAATTGAGACGAAGTTTTGGTGTTACTAATTGCAGACATGAACAGTTGAACGTGATCTAGGGTTAGTATTGACAAATGAGGTTATGGTTGCAGGATGTTATCGAACACTTGATTTAAGCTGATTTAGTGGGTGGAAGTTCAGTTTTTTGAACTCTCGGCCGCTGCTTTCAGGTTCGTCGTATAACCTAAACTGAAGGAAACATCTGCTTGGATTTCTAAAATTTGTTGGATTTGATTCTGTATCTGAGAGGCTATGATTGCTGAGAGTTGTTTCTCATCAATGTCGCATGCATTGAGGCTGTACATAGAGTTTTACTTGCTGCTTCAGGTTTCATTACCAATCACCTTATACTTTGTTGGTTGCAAATCTTCGTGGATATCTCCCAGGTGAGTTAACAGATCATGTACGGTTGATATGAAAATTCTCAAGACATAAATTCAGCTATGAAGCCCTTTTCTGATGGATCCATGCCTTCGGAGATCAACTTGATTGTGCCTGCAAGGTATTGCCTGATTTCGCACTTAACAACTTTACATCCTCTACGACTTGTCAGCACAGCGTCACTAACACTTATTGGGCTGCTTTGAATTCCAGAAATCTAGCGTGATACTTGCTGATGCGTTTTATTCTACCTTCCCGAGCTTTGGGAAGTGATAGCTGGCACCAATACTTGTAAGAGCGTATCGAATACTATATATGTCAGAAGCATTGTGGAAATTTGTTTGGCTGTTTACGAGCACTTATTTGGGGCGTTGATTTCGAGTGTTTCGTCCCTATACTGCCTTCTGAATGTTCAGTCACTATCAGTTACCGAACATAATTAAGATGGAACAAAGGGTGTCTTGCTAGGTTCTGATGTGAGCTTTAACGACAATGCTGTGCAGGATTGCGATAACTTGTGCTACAATACCATGCCATTCTTCAGTTACATGATGAAGAGCTATTGACTAATGTCATATTTGGTGATTGCAGACCATTATGGACTACTGGACTTCTGCTTGATGCTTTCTTGCTCAAATGGGCGCAACATCAGTTTCTGGACATTCAGTAGCTATCTCGGGGTCCGTTACATACCCCAAAATGAAAGGAAACATTAATCAGTTTGGTTATCTTGTTGAATTTGATTCAGTATCTGGTAGGTTCTGGCTTCAACTAACAGAGTCACAGATGCCTGATTGATAACTTGCTTTTTCTAACAGTTATGTAGAAGCTTGTAGTACATGCACTATAATGTTCAATCCCGGAGCAC
This sequence comes from Ceratodon purpureus, assembly GCA_014871385.1. NCBI lineage: Eukaryota > Viridiplantae > Streptophyta > Bryopsida > Pseudoditrichales > Ditrichaceae > Ceratodon > Ceratodon purpureus. The sequence goes on from CM026422.1 coordinate 20,271,144, forward strand.
CTTCCTTGCTGCATTTTGTTACTCTACTACTTAGAGTTTGTTAATTCAGGATCTTCGTGCCGATCTCCTATGTCATGGATCGAGTTGTCAAACTCGCAGTTTACCATTCGATTCTGTCAAGACATAAATGCATCACTATGTGTAAGGAGGCGTAAGCGTTGCACATTTACCGATGACTCCGAATTTAGCAAAAGGCTCCGATTGCCGCATCCGAGGACGAGGATGACGATCCCCCGGAGGCAAAGAAGCGAGGTCGTGCCAATGCTTTTACGCGCGCTGCTCCGTCATGTTACTGCAGTAATATTCTCGAATCTTAGGTTGAACTGAAGCATCATCAACACGTTTCAGCCGGTAATGATAAAATGATCACTCAACCAACAACACGACGGGATGGTTCGATCCAAAATGCACAATCCAAAGCACAAGTCTAATAACTGGATTCTCATGACATGTTCCAGAGATTCAGCTCTTAATTAGAACCCCATCCTCGTTGCCAGTGCGGATGCTCAGACTTTCAAGCTCACCCTAATTTCTATCCTCTCAGAGCTCTGTTATAAGGATGTCTAAAATCCTACAAATTGAGATATGCCAGCTGATCCAATCTTATACAACTGATCCTAATCATGAATGAACTTGTGGAGAATTCACTATAATTATCAATGTCGATGTGTCGACAATATGCATCAATCAGTGCCTCTCCTCCAGCTTCAAAACATCATCAAAACAGATGGACTGCAGCAGTTGCATCCCATGGCTGATTCTATCCCACAGAAGGAGTCGCGGCACTGGATCAAACTGAACGTCAAACAAGAGGTCCCAAACTGATGACCAAAAGTTATCTCAAGTCGATGCTTCACTTCAAATGAACAGACAGCAAGTTAACATGTCGACAATATATGCCAACAAAATCAAGTCGAATTCTGAAAGTGGCCAAATGACCGAAAAAAATACTCGAGATGGAATCCTCGCTCTGCTGTGCAATGTGCTTCATGCACAAGCTCTAGCGTGGTTGAATCTGGTGAGGAACCACACAACTTGAAAAGATTCGACATCCTTGCAATGCAAAATCCACATTGTGTTATTGCAATGTGAACTTCTTTGAATTACAAGGTTGTCCAGTGCATACCCTGAAAAGAAAAGCCAGAAACATGCAACGCTGACTTGTTCATGTTTTCAATTCCCTCAAATACAACCTCATCGAAGATTGCCAAACTCCAAGATTCATGAATCATGAACACCTAAGTACGCAGTCAAATCCACAACCCTCTCAAACAATCCTCCAGCAAACGATGAGTGTATTAAGCTCCTTAATGACGAATGCACAAGTTGACCAAGTTGTCAATGGAGGGTGGTAAAGATGTCAATGACTCACACCCATCAAGATCAAGGCTAGATAACTTGACTAAGTTGCCAATGGATGGTGGTAAAGATGTCAATGACCCACACCCACGAAGATCAAGGCTTGATAAGTTGACCAAGTTGCCAATGCACGGTGGTAAGGATGTTAATGACTTACACCATTCAAGACCAAGGCTTGATAAGTTGACCAAGTTGCCAATGGATGGTGGTAAAGATGTCAATGACCCACACCCACGAAGATCAAGGCTTGATAAGTTGACCAAGTTGCCGACCAGGGGTGGTAAAGATGTGAATGACTCACACCCACCAAGACGAAGGCTGGATATCTTGACCAAGTTGCCAATGGATGGTGGTAAAGATGTCAATGACCCACACCCACGAAGATCAAGGCTTGATAAGTTGACCAAGTTGCCGACCAGGAGTGGTAAAGATGTCAATGACCCACACCCACGAAGATCAAGGCTTGATAAGTTGACCAAGTTGTCAATGGAGGGTGGTAAAGATGTCAATGACTCACACCCACCAAGATGAAGGCTAGATAACTTGACCAAGTTGCCAATGGATGGTGGTAAAGATGTCAATGACTCACACCCACCAAGATGAAGGCTGGATAACTTGACCAAGTTGCCAATGGATGGTGGTAAAGATGTCAATGACCCACACCCACGAAGATCAAGGCTTGATAAGTTGACCAAGTTGCCAATGCAGGGTGGTAAGGATGTTAATGACTTACACCATTCAAGACTAAGGCTTGATAAGTTGACCAAGTTGCGGACCAGGGGTGGTAAAGATGTCAATGACGTACACTCAACAAGATCAAGGCTGGATAACTTGACCAAGTTGCCAATGGATGGTGGTAAAGATGTCAATGACCCACACCCACGAAGATCAAGGCTTGATAAGTTGACCAAGTTGCCGACCAGGGGTGGTAAAGATGTCAATGACGTACACTCAACAAGATCAAGGCTTGATAAGTTGACCAAGTTGCCAACAGATGGTGGTAAAGATGTCAATGACAAACATCTACTAAGATCAAGGCTTGATAAGTTGACCAAGTTGCCGACCAGGGGTGGTAAAGATGTCAATGACATACACCCATCAAGATCAAGGCTTGATAAGTTGACCAAGTTGCCAATGGATGGAGGTAAAGATGTCAATGATGTACACCCAATAAGATCAAGGCTTGATAAGTTGACCAAGTTGCCAATGGATGGTGGTAAAGATGTCAATGACTCACACCCACCAAGATGAAGGCTGGATAACTTGACCAAGTTGCTAATGGATGGTGGTAAAGATGTCAATGACCCACACCCACGAAGATCAAGGCTTGATAAGTTGACCAAGTTGCCAATGCAGGGTGGTAAGGATGTTAATGACTTACACCATTCAAGACTAAGGCTTGATAAGTTGACCAAGTTGCCGACCAGGGGTGGTAAAGATGTCAATGACGTACACTCAACAAGATCAAGGCTGGATAACTTGACCAAGTTGCCAATGGATGGTGGTAAAGATGTCAATGACCCACACCCACGAAGATCAAGGCTTGATAAGTTGACCAAGTTGCCGACCAGGGGTGGTAAAGATGTCAATGACGTACACTCAACAAGATCAAGGCTTGATAAGTTGACCAAGTTGCCAACAGATGGTGGTAAAGATGTCAATGACAAACATCTACTAAGATCAAGGCTTGATAAGTTGACCAAGTTGCCGACCAGGGGTGGTAAAGATGTCAATGACATACACCCATCAAGATCAAGGCTTGATAAGTTGACCAAGTTGCCAATGGATGGAGGTAAAGATGTCAATGATGTACACCCAATAAGATCAAGGCTTGATAAGTTGACCAAGTTGCCAATGGATGGTGGTAAAGATGTCAATGACTCACACCCACCAAGATGAAGGCTGGATAACTTGACCAAGTTGCTAATGGATGGTGGTAAAGATGTCAATGACCTACATTCACCAAGAATTAGGCTTGATAAGTTGACCAAGTTGCCAATGGAGTTTGGTAAACTTTGTAGATCTTTACAATATCTTAGATTGAGCTCCAAAAGCTGGACCAAGTTCCCAACAAACTCCGAAAGTTCCTTCAAATCTTTACAACCATCGAGGTCCAATGCATAAAGATGTATACATTTCGAGACAAACTTGGGCACTTTGGTGATGTTCCCTCCCCGCAAACATATCCAATGCACCCATGATGAATCCTCCATAACAATGGTTGCACAAATGTTGCCTTGGACTTCACGAAGGTCAAATAACCTCAAATTCGGACAGTTCAGTTCCATAGGCTTATCCCTCCTGAACTTACTAAATAGAATCTCCCACCAATTTGAAGTCTCCTGTGCTTTCCCTCTCATGATAGCCTCTGATGCTTTGTTCCAATCACCCAATGACAAACCCACTGTTGCTCTTGACTGTCAATTAAACATCAGGCAAATGATTAGAACCCAAGCACAGAAGGTCTCCACTTGAATTACAGCAAACATGGATATTAATAAAAATGACATCAACTTACCTCCTTACTTTGCAGGACCCTTCTCACATCCGGGTCCGTCCAAACTCTACTCATACATTCCCCATCACCTCTGACAATACTCCGTCCCATATCACGCAACTGGTCGTGCATGGTCACTATTCCATCTTCAATGTTGACCTTGAACAAACATCTGTCTTGTAGATTTTTCAAGTCCATGAAATCTGAAGCCTTTCCTCCCCAAATCCGCAGCAAAGAGCGATAATCATATCTTAACGATCCACAAAAGAAACATGCAACATCCAAAAACTTCTCTTGTAAGCTCGGCCCTAGATCATCATAGCTTATTCGTAATGACTTCCAAAGCCTTTCATTCCCAGCTGCTGCCCCGTCCAAAGCCTCTGCATTCCTGAATTGCTGTAACGCCCCTCTCCACAGTTCCAAACAGTCCCCCGACGATACACCACAATCCCTGAGGTAACTTCCAATGCAGCTGCCCATCACTTCCAGGCTTAGTGGTAGACCAGCACAAGCATCCACAATATCGATGAACACACTTTCAAAGTCACCGATCAGAGTCCCTGATGCATCCCGAGATAAATATTCTTGCAGGAACTCTCTCCTCTGCACTTCACTCTTGGCTCCCTTATATACATGATGTGAGAAAAGCTCAATATCCAGGCCTAATCCGTTCAGAAGCTTCATCTCATACTTCCCAACCAATGGTGCATGTTTACTCAGCAATTGCCACTCTCGACATGTGACGATCATTCTGGAATCCTCTCTCCCATTTATGAAATCCATGCATGCTAGTAAATGACTGAAGTTTTCTTCAGAACCAACATCGTCCACAACCACCAGTACCTTGTGCTCCTTCACAAAAGCCTTCAAGTCCTTGAGGTACATTTCTTTTGAATCCTGAAAGTCGCTTAGTTGTGCCTCACCACCCGTCTTTCCATTCCTGATTCCAAACTGTCTTAACAATGTTAACAACACTTCATCTAACGTACCTTTCGATTTCACATCGTCCAGATAACTGCTTCTCTCGAAGTCGTTACAGATAGATTTGTAGACAACTTTTGCCAATGTGGTTTTCCCACTTCCGCCCATACCAATCAAACCCACAATTCGAAATTCTTTTAGCATGCCTTGGACAATCTCCTCTTGTTTCTGAAACCTGACAAGGCTTTCCAACGCAAGGCTCTCTATTGCGAACGGAAGAGAAACCACATTTCTGTCCAGAACCTCCTTCAATCGCGTAGTCAAACATTGGTAGCTGGAATCCTTCTCAGACCTTGGCTTGCAAATATCCATATAGCTCGCATTCAAGGTCATGTGAGTTGCATTTGCGTACCTTGAAGACGCCTCTGCCACTACCAATTCACGAAACTGTCCAAGGTGACAAAGTTTCCAATGCCTAATTAGTACATGCTGTGGAAGAATGGAAGTTCTCAAGAAAAACACAACTTAATCATGAATATCCGTATATGCATAAGAAGTTTGAAGCACAGATGGTAACAGATACTGACCTCGGGTATTTCATGTGACTCGGCTACAACATGAAAATGCCATGATGGGCGTTTGAACTGCTCAAACTCCTGATTGAGCCGACCTGTCTCTTTGTCAAGGACCCCAAAATTCTCCAACAAGGGGCCCTTGGCACCACCGCTAAGATACAATCGGGATTTGGCCAGATGCGATCCATGGTGGGGTGTGGAATAGAAACAGAATGCATCGATGTTTTGCAATAGATTCTTGACCTTCTGGTTCTGTGAAAACTGAGGCTTGTTTCCACTTATCACGATTTGCTTCGCCACCAAGCCACCAAACCCATGGCACACAAACACCACTGGAACACCGTTCTGCCCAATACGCCCAAAATCGACCATTTCTTGTATGAGGTTCTCCCCAAGAAGAAACAAATCCATCCTTCCATCGGTGGCAGTCCGCTTAATACTAGCATCATACGAGAGTGCCAGCACTCTTGCAGAGGGGAACTCCTTCGGAAGCCATGTCCTTGGCCAGAGATTTTCTGGTATACCATCTCGAGCCCAAGTCTTCCAGTATGCATCTTCACATTTGCCTTGCTCTAATCCATGAATAAAGACCACCTCCAGGTGCACTGTTTTAGGTTTGTAGAATTCAAATACCGAGTCACTCAGCTGCATCCCAAAGAACAAAGTAAACACTAGGTCAGACCTCAAAGAGACAATGACTACATTGAATGCCTATAATGCAGCAGAATAAGATACCCTGATCGAATACATTTGAAAGCATTCAGATCGTAGTTCGTTAACAGCAGTATCAGATTCGAGGCTAACCTTTTTATTGAAAGCAAGTGGGTCGATTATTTCACCCATTGTGTAGCATCAGATACAGTGGTCGAGTGCAAGAGCACATCAACATCCTGAAGGTCGGTACCTGCACATCCCAATTCACCCTCGAAGGATATTACTCCATTTTCCCGATACGGCCAGTCCAACAGGGAACCACAACGAACAGGTTGCATCCTGACCTGGGGCAGGACCTTAGGCAAATTCCAATAGTGTCCGCATTGTCTACCAGCACTACTAATAGCAAAAGAAAAACACTCGATAATTTCGATGAGGACTGCAATAGCGCATGAGATTAGTAAAAATAATGCGGCCTTCTTCAAGAACCTGTAATAAAAAATCTAAACGCGAAACATCTCATCCAACTGAAGACTAACATAGGGTTAGACATTCAAGTACTTTGACATGTAGACTCTAGATACTTTCACATGTTCACAGAATCCACAGATCTAAGTGACATGAACTAGCAAAACAATACGTCGTCTCGCGTTCCTCACAACAATGAAAAACACTTGGCATCCAGGGCTCATTCTCAGTGCGAAACAATGCATCAAAGACGCCACCCGTCCCCTGCACTACATTAGCGTGCGGTTCACAAGCTACACCAATATATGCTCTAGACACACTGGAACTTCAAAATTCGAAACTCATCCGACATTAACGCTCTCTTTCAATACACTTACAAGTCCGACTCTACTAGAGATTAGTATGCCACGACTTTGGATGCGCTAGGCACAGAATCTCAGAAGTGTGTCTCGATCCTCCACGGGCTCAAAATGGTTCATTTGTCCACTGCCTTCCCAGATGTTAGTTTAGCTGAGAAGAATGAGATGCCGCTAAAGATCCAAATAGACTGGACCTGTGACTAATCTAACCATTCAGATGTGAATCACATTGTGCACTAAAAGCCTACTTCCACTCAGCGAACACAACTGACCAACATGTAATTCAATCTGGGTTGAATGCTTGCAGAAAGACTAATGCACCGCGAAAGTAGCAGTGACGTTTCCACTCAACATGGTTCCTCTAACATGTATCATAGCCAAAACCTAACCAATTCAAACCAATCACATGAGCGATCAGTGAACATACCCTTCATTTATCAACCAAGCCCGCAATCTTGGGCATGTCCAGAGATTCCTTGGCTTTGTTGTACGAAGCGATATACCACCCAGTGGTCACGCAATGGTCGCCCAATAGTCTATATGCAGTCAATAACAGTAACTGCAAACCACAGTCGGTGGAAGACTGAGTGGCTACCACTTGGTTGATTACTTGCCGACACCAAGCTCCCACGTTTCTCCAAGTAGTATCATTATGTTCGCATATCCACTCTTCCTTCTGCAACCTGCTCATAGAAGACCTACATAATGTCAAAACTCGGCGTGTAAAACATGATCCTACACTTCAAAAGTAGAAACCACCATATGATCACCTCGCACATCTAGGCGGCACTCCCCAAACCAAACTCTTCTACACCCTATACAACTTACCACCAACATCGCCACCAACATAACACACCAACTCATACCGTAGGATGGATTTCACGTCGTGAACCAACCACAGCAAGCTGCTCTTTGTACTCCTCGTACTCTTCTCTAAGCTGAAACTTCTGTGCGAACACCACGGGACAACCTTCCTTCCAGATCAGACTCCTCTAGCTCTAGGCAACTTCCGTCCGCGAGATTCAAAGGCAACCACCAGTAACAGATCACAAACCCCAGAGACAAAAGCCAAAGCGTCGATCAGTACTGCAATAACGTGCATGCAAGCGCAACCGCAGTGTACTACAGAGTCGAGGATAGATCCCACGGTGGCTGACAAGGTGGGCATGAGTGGAACCTGTGAATATGGATCATGTGCAGGCGCAGGCCAGGGCAGTGATGGCGCATTGAAGAGGTGATGGGAGTCGCGGGAGTGCAGGAAGACGAAGAACAGTGTCGATGAGGATTCGGCTGTCTGTGTGTGAGAAAGTCTTCCTCGCATGGGGGAGGCCACTCATAGTTTGCAGACACTGTGTTCGAGGACATGCTCGGAGAGCGGGGCCCATGGATTTCCATCGCGGCATCTCAGCCGTGCGATGCAGATGTCGGTGGGACCGTGTGCGGAGGTGTCAGAATCCGGGTGTATCAGGCTGGATATGGCCAGGGTGGTCTTCCAATAAAAGTTCCCGGGCCCCTCTCCCCAGTTCGAAGAAGTTCAGGCCAGGGTTATAAAAAATAAAATAAACACAAATCATTGTAACACCTTTGAGGTCATCAATCACAGCCTTATGTGCAGAGAAGCACTCAATAAAAAATGATTTGACTAATGTTGAGTCAATAAGACATTTTCCCTTTCACACCTGCACCTGACTCGAGAACCAATTCTAAGAACGCCTTGATTCTCAGGATCCAAGTTACTAACACCATTCAGCCACACAAAATTGAAAAACGAAAGTAGCGATGAAAGACTACCCTATAATAAGAAGCCTCGCAACCGAAGAAAATAAAACAGTCAGATGACCTTCAAGCACAGCTACCAAGTTAGTAAATCCAAATAGAAAGGCAGGAGATACGTTTTGATTTTTTTGATTTTTTTGATTCTTTACAAAGCGAAATTCTCAAGAAAATGTTTGAAACGTCATCAGAGAAGCAAGAGCTGCTGTTGGGCCATTGAAGCGTGTAACGACCATCCTACTATATATAAATAGTCACGCTTCAAGTTACAAAGATGTCGTTCAACATCCTAACGCTAGGAAGAACCTTATAAGACGGCATTAGTAGTTCCAAGAATAATATCACCCTTTACCGATCCCAACCTGAGGGACGCCGCCTCTGTCTGGTTTTCTCCCTGTGTAGAAGCACGCAGAGCAACGTCAGTTGGAAGACGCAAATCACAGAATTGGGTCAAAGACAATGAATCGTGAATATCATTTCACTGCTTTGAATACATTACATTTACGGAGTACAGTTGCTGATGAGAGATTAATGTATGGTTTTGGACAATGCGTTGTAGTTCACAGAAGGCATACTCTCACTACAACCAGACATGGTCTTAAGACATCCTGAAGTAGTGAATCAAATTGGGACTACGGTAAGTACATTTTGAAGGAAACGCATGCACTGCAATAGACGTTTTCAAACGAAGCTTGCCATAAACTGCTAACTCTAGGAGGAAATTTCAGACATACCCATCAGGCTGATGACCTTGCTTAGACGCTTCATGGCTACTTGCTTCTCGAGGTTTTTCTTGATTATTCGCACTCTGATCCCGATCCCTGTCCCACCTTGACCTCTCCCTTCCTCTGTCCCCTGCTCTCTCAGCTCCAGCATTGCCAGCAGCTGGTTGGGAGGATCCTGCGTTCAACGCTACTCCTGAACTTGGATCTTGCCTTACTGTAGCCTCCCCACTTTGAAAATCCCCTAATGTATGAGCTGAAGAGCTTCCTGAAGTGAAGCCAGACCCAGATTGAGACCCAAAACCTATACCTGCAACAGACACCGCAATATGAGCCATGCACTAATAAGGTTGATATTTAGAACATGCTCTCGAAACTCAGGCCGCCTAAGCTCTAGAAAAGTGCCAGAAAAAAAATGGACTGAACAGAAATGCTACTCCAATCTGTTGCTCTTCCAACGCCAGTAATTTCTGAACATGACCATCATGACTCACACATGACAAAATTATTAAGCAAAAGTACCTGCAGATACAAAATTTCCTCGGCCCCTCCCGTTAACATTTGGTGGAGCACCGTAAACACGTCCTTGTGGAGTATTAGCTTGAGGCGGCGTATAGCCTGCAGGGCTGGCCGTATTAGCTGCAACGAAGCTATTCTTAAATCGAGCCATCATTCCTAGTTTCAGAGAATCAACAACGGATCCTCGTGATTGAACTTCTTCTCTTTTATACTGAACTTTAGGCGCTTTTTCTTGGGGCGCACTAGGCGTTGTATTCGCAGCATCAGCACTGTAACCAATGCCTAAACCAAAGTCTACACCTCGAACGTTACGACCTCCGCCTCCGCCCCGGCCACCTTTCCCCTGCCCTCCACCACGACCTCTACCTTTTCCTGCACGTGCAACTCCCAGGTAAGCGCAACCTAAAGGAATGTTCATAATCTACAAAAACATAGACCAGAACAAGTTATACTGAAAGAAATCAAAGATGAATATTACTAAATACCAAATCCAATGCTGACTGCATTGAACATTAAAATGCACTGTAAAGCTCTCAGAGACATGAAGCTGCCCAAGAGTTTAGTTTAATGCGTGACAAGGTTTGAAAAGTTACCTCCACCACCCCCTCCCCCACCTCCACCTCCACCTCCACCTCCACCTCCACCTCCCCCGCCCTTATGTCGTCCTTCGCGTTGAGAACGATAACGACCATCCTACAAAATAGGGAAAGAGATGTGTCAATATGTTAAGTTTTAATGTCGACAGCAACTAGACAGAACTTGCGTCTAGACCATCGTGGTAGCATGTAAAAGCTGTAGCGGTCTGGAAGCACCAGCACAGTTTCAGAGTGAGTCATTTGAATACTCGTCTTCTGTATCAAAAGCAGTGCATTCTTAGGATTTATTTGAACAAAACGTTCATAACTAAGACCCTACTTATCTACATAGTGAATCGTATCCAAAACCCTTAATTGAGTGCAAGTGAAACCGTACCTCAGTCTAGAAGTGGAAGCAATTTAGGTGAAACAAAGTGAAAGGAGTAGGCAACTAACCTTCATGGCAAGGTCCATGAGCTCTGTGGGAACATTCTGCCCTGCAGCTATGAGACTTGTAACAAGCTCACCAGCAAACCGAGCTTCCTTTCCGGTCACAAGTGTATGAGCTACCCCATCTTTATCACCAGCTCGCCCTGTGCGTCCAATTCGATGTACATGGCTGTCCATATCTCTAGCAATATCAACATTCACAACCGTTTTGATGGACTTAATGTCTAAACCACGGGCTGCTACATCTGTTGCCACAAGAATGTGATATATTCCATTCTTGAATTTCTGCAAAACTTCCATTCTTGTAGCCTGGTCCTTGTCTCCATGCAGAGCGGCAACTTTGAAGCCCTTCTCTAATAACTTTCCTTCTACCTCTTCCACTCTCAACTTCGTTGACGCAAATACTAGAACATCTCCGTCATCTACAAAAGTTTGCAGCCTGTCGAGCAGCCAAGGAGTTTTCTCGGCATCGGTAGGCAGAACAGTAACGACCTGAGTTTGATGTACAAATTGACATAAGTTAATCAACATATCAGTATCTAGTAAGATCAGTAATATTAGGTGAACATCGCAGCTAATCTACAAAAAATGATATGACTAAGTAGGTTGTATTTCGTGGTAAGGAAATTCTTGGCAATATTACCAAGAGGACTGATCAACTACTAATCTTAGTGAACGTGTAACCGAATTTCATGATTAAGAGCATCCACTTGGCATTGAAAAGCTTAAGGTATGCATAAGATAATCAAACAGGCAGCGAGCAACTATTTTAAACATAGTATTAGAAGAACTGCTGACCTGAGTAATATCTTCATTTGCGCTTCCGACTTCACCAACTGTGACCCTGATTGGATCGGTCAGGATCTCTCTAGCAAGACGCTCTACTCGCTTAGGCATCGTTGCAGAAAATAGCAACGTCTGGCGATCAGGCCTGATCTGGCCGACAATGGATCGAATCTGTGGTTCAAATCCTAAATCAAACATACGATCGGCTTCATCGAGCACAAGATAGGTCGCCCGATGCATTGTCAACGCTTTCATCTTGATCATGTCTATCAAGCGCCCAGGGGTGGCAACTACTACCTCACATCCAGCCTTCAACTCTTTAAACTGCTCAAACTTGGACATTCCTCCATAAACTCCTGAGATTCTGATACCATAGGCTTTGGCAAACTTTTTAGCTTCAGAATAGATTTGTTGAGCAAGCTCTCGTGTTGGTGCACAAATAACACCAATAGGACCTTCACCCTTCCCAAGCTCTGGTTGATCCATGATGTGTACCATCATTGGCAAAACAAAGGCTGCGGTCTTTCCTGACCCTGTCTTGGCAATTCCTATCAAGTCTCGGCCAGACAAAACTATTGGACAAGCCTGACATTGAATCGGAGTCGGTCTTTCGTAACCTTGCTTCGCTATTGCACTCATTAAGGAGGAGTCAAAGCTCAAATCCTCAAAAGTCTTGACAGGTCTCGCAACGTCAAATCCTGATACTCTGATCGCAAGTGATTTACGATAGGCAGCTACTTCCTCTTCAGTCATACCTGCATTCAAAATAAGAACAAAAACCGTGAAACAAAAAGGCAAGAAGGGCATTCAATTGTCACAAGAGCAGTTAGGACAACTGTCTAAACGATCGTATCTCAAGTTCCGAATCAGATATTAACATCTCATGCTTAAACAGTTATGTTACAATAATAAACTCAATTGCATCTCACTATCTGCTAAATTTGGTTCAGAAAGAAGGCAGTTTTATCCAAGTGGTCTACAGCTGAAATGCCATAAAATTACTGTGGAGTTTCCAATCCTACGAGTTACTGGTGCCAACAGCATCAAAATGAGAATAGCTTACCTGAAATCGAAGCAGACTCTTCGTAAAAATCCTTGGTAAATCTGTCATAATCAAGATCGTTGTGGTCTAATGGAGCAAGGGACTCAATCTTTTTCTTTTCCAAAGTAACGACTGCATTATCATCAGAATCATACTCAATCTGTCCATTGTCAACTGCCTTCGCAGCTGCGTAAACCTCTTCATCACTGTCATAACCAGCATGCAAGGCTTCGGCAGCTAATGAGAGCCCTGCGTCCCGCCGAGCCTTAATGAAACTCTCCATCGGATCATCCTCAATGTCTTCCAGCTCTTCAACTACAGCTCTGGGCTTCACAGGTGCTTTTTTCACCTACAGAATTCAGATCAGAATCTCATGAGTTCTCTCTGCTTTTTAGCTGGTCCATAAACTAGACACTCACACATAGTGAAGTCGACTCAGTCACGAAACTCATAATGACATGATAGACTGCTCCAGGAGCAATCAATTCCAAACATCAACTAGAGAGAAGAAAATGTTACTATGACGGGAAAGAGTCCACATACAAAGTGAACAATTCAAAAAACACTAAAAACTCATGTAAGTATGCAATAGATTAATATTATAATCCTAATGACTGAGGAGCAGAAAGCCACGAAGTGAAAACGTGCTGAAGCAAAAATCATCAACCACAATTGATATTCCTGTATTAGATCTCTTGAGTCTCTTAAACTATTAGCCTCACCAATTTTAAAATTTCACAATCCTGATCAGTACATCATTGAAATTTAATGCCTGTCAAAAAGGCTGGTTATTACATCGCTCAGAAACTTCACGCTTGTAAATGTGAACTAAAACTATTAGTATCGCATACAAGCATGATAGAAAACAATACATACCTCCTCATGAATTCCTTCCATGAAGGCATCCAGCGGATCCACTTCATCATCGTCCACCGCAGCGCCACCTCCCGCATTCTTATTGTCATCCTCTTCATCATCACTACCAAACCACGACTCGTCCTTCTTCCCCTTCTCCTTCACAGACCTGCTCGGCGCTCCCCTCGCACCTTCACTGCTCCTCGAGTCTCTGGACTGTCCCCTACTCATGAAATTCTCGGACTCGCGCTCATCATCCTCATACCCAATGTTATCCAAATCATTATCCTCTACATTATCAGAGCGCCTGTTCCGTGGAGGCGAAGGTAAATACAACCGCGGCTTCGCAGGTTGCGCCTCAAACTCATAGTTCGGCTTCTTATTTATCCCGAATCCCTCAAATCCAAACTTCCGCTTCGACATCGTTCCAATCCCTGGCAAATCAAAACTCAAATCCTCAGCAACAGAGGTACTAGATTAAAAAACACATACAACCCTAACATCACGCAAACCTCGAAACCTCTTCCGCAGCTACCCCGGAACAAACCTGGAGAACAAAAAATAAACAAACAAAAAATACCGCATACCAGAAACCCAAACTCTTCACAATCCACTCTCCAGCACAAAACCAGTCCACAAAACACTTAGGATATCCTCCCCGATCGCTAAAACCTCAAAACCCGAAACTGAAACAATTACCCCTAGACGAATTCAAGACTTACTAGAACCAAACAATCAATCAGCTTAGGAAGAATCAAAAACCGGAGAAGGATCACACGAAAGCATACCTCTGCAGTTCACCTAAACCCTAATTGAAGTGAAACCGCGCCTCTAGTCTCCGGCAGCCTCGGTGCGAGGCGAAATTCGGTGCTGCTCCTGATATCAGAAGCGGTGGCCGTCCGCGGACATGGCCTGCGCTGCGAAAGAAGCGAAGCCGGGTGCTAGACCACCATCACTATCGCCATCGCCATCGCCAGAGCTCGCTGCAATAGCTCATGAGCGCATCATGCAAGCGCGACGTCGTTCGCTACTACGACGATGTATGTTGACTTCGTTCATCATTTCGTTCATTTCGTCACGTGATGAGCTTTGAACGATATTCGTCGTCATGTACGTCAGTTGCTGGACTGTGTCCGATGCAGGGTCCGATGCAGGGGTCCGATGCAGGGTCCGATGCAGGGGTCCGATGCAGGGTCCGATGCAGGGGTCCGATGCAGGGTCCGATGCAGGGTCCGATGCAGGGTCCGATGCAGTGTCGGATGCAGGGTCCGATGTAGGGTTCCGTTTTTTCCAATTTAAGAATATACATAATATTACTATTTATTGACTACCTCATAGTGTATAGTAACAAGATTATTAGAACCTCATTTAAAAGTGTAAGAGTGGAAGAACACTTGGAAAGTTAGTGACAATGAATAGTAACTTTAATCACGAATAAGGCCTACAAAGAGTGATATAATGCATGACTCTCTCATTATACAAAAGTCTCTCTTGTAAAAGGAAAACTCCTCCTAGTTGGGCTTTACGGCCTACGAGGGGTCCTGAAGTGAAGAACAAAGAGTAGCTCGGCCCTAGCCAAAGGGCCTCTTCTAGGCGGTGAGTAGAAATCAAGAGAGAATCTCCCGGCATAACTCTCCATGGGATTTTTCGTATGATGGGAATTATGCTCAAAACCTAGGAGGCTCCCAGCCTACCTTACGTTGCAAGAGGTACTCCTCAATATTGTTTTAAAAAAAATCCAATGGAAGTTATGCACTTGATAAGCACTTCTTATTGCGCACTCTAACAACCTTGTGACAAAAAGTAAGAGAGTAGGAACAATTTCTCAGAAAAGTCGCAGATGTCACTGATGGGCTATTGTAGTGGGCAAATACTTTTTGGAAGTTTTGGCGTCAAGGCGATGACCTCTTGAGCAAAACTTCGATTGAGCTAAATGCTCAATCCAAATTTTATTTGAGGGGCTGTGGAGTTTTTTTTTTTTTTGAATATGCACAAGAAGACAAGACAACAAGGCTCTTGGACTTTTAAGGGTTGGTCATGCTACACAAGCCTTCTCATATTCTATCAATTAACCTTTTGACAATCATTGGCAGTAAACCTATGTTGGTCCAAAATAAGTTGAATTTATAATTAGTCATAACTTTGTTACATTTTGAATGAATTTATTGTTAATATATTTCTACATCTTCCCCTATTTTTCTAAAAAAAATTCAATTTTCTATAAACTTTCAAACATTTGGATCATAAATCTTAGCCTACTATGGGGCTTTACACTGTAAACGGCCAAAGTTTTCAAGTGGACTATTTTAGTATATTTTTCTAGCCAAAAAGTTGGGACTCTCAACTTAGTTCCGTCTAGATTTTTGACGGTCAACCTCTCGACTTGGCCACAGTGTGAAGCGCCTCTGAGTCTGTTACAGTGGTTTTCTTTCCTTTACCATTGTTTGGAGTTGCGTCTTGCACAATTGCATGGCCCATTTCTGTACTAGTTACATAGTGGATATCATGTCGTCCCACATGATTCAAGCTCTTGCGTTTAGAGGTATCTGCATTTTGATCGCTTGTAAGTGGGATTTAGTGGGACCTTACTCAAGAGCTATTCTACTCATCGATCGATTAACCCTTTAGTGCCCGGAGAACCAGGAAGTGGTCACTGAGGTAAGGGTTTTCGAAAGTCCGTTAAGTGTGTTACGAATTTGGGTTCGCGTTCTTCTGGACGGATTGGGGCTCTGTCAAGAGCTCTCCAATGCAAAAAAAAAAATCATCATCGGAGTAGTGGAACTAACTTTAATACGTGAAAATACGGTACTGTCGTATGAAAGAAAGAACGAAACGGGGGGGAAAGATGGGTTCTCGACGTAGTCGGGTGCAGAAACTGAGGCAATTGGTTCCAATTCGATCATACGTGTTCCCACGACTGGGAGGGTTGCGTTCTCTGTTTTCGCGAACATGAGTCCCCCATAACTGCCGGGGGTTGCCCGGGTCGACCCGTGAATTTCCAACGTCCTCACTCGCAGGGAAAACCCCTTCTGCTTCGAGGGTTGACGGAGGTGAGTAGAGGAAGCTGAGGCGACCAGGGTTTGTCGCATCCAAGGCGTTGTATTTATTTTGGTTGCGTGAGGGGTTTGGAAATGTCAGGGTTTGCAGAAGGATTTTTGGTCCTTACAGTCTCGAGTTCAGCGATTGGGTCACGGGGGTGCCAGCGATTGGAAGAAGGCACGATGGCGTCGGGGAGATTGCGGCGTAGGTTAATGGATGCGGCAGTCGAGGGCAAGGAGGTCTGGCCAGCGCATGGACGCGCTTGGGATGAGTGCAGGAGGCGGCCAATTTCTGACCATGGAGATCACGTCGTGGGAAGAGAACTGCTTCAGAGGCGTAGCATGGTATGTTGCGTGGATTGCAATGTTGTTTTATGCACAATCGTTGTGGTTAATGCTGCCGGCGCTGGCAGAGAGGGGGAGGGAGTAGGTCGTAGGAGAATTGGAGTAGAGGTTCACGCAATCTGCGGTGGGTGGAGATTTGTGGGAAATGCAATGGGAGATGTCACAGATTCGAGGGTCCGTGCTGGTCGCCGTCCCGTGCGATCAAATACTTGCATGCATTGGCCGCGACCTCCCTCAACGCCATCGCCATTCCCGAATGCGGAGCGTATCCTCGTGGAGTGGGGACAGACGCAGGGAGTTTGGGGTTACAAATTGGAAGTTCTCCGAGGATTGCTGCACAAGGATTACCTCCTGCGGTTGCCACTTCCGAGGGGTTGCAAGGGATTTGAAAATCTGCAGGGTTTGGAACCACGTCAATTGCGGTATCTATTCCGCAGGCAGTGTGCGGTGGTTCTTGGGTGGCGCCAGAGAATTGCCGAGGGTGATCCACATGGATTCTCGGACGGGCTTAACCGGACCCTCAGAGAAGAGGTTTTCTGTGACCTCTAGGTGTGCACTCGGGGAAGACGAGGGTTTAGGGTTTCAGGAATCAGGGGGGAATCGGGACCGCGCGCATTGTGGAGAGCGAGCAGGAGAAGCCTCAATTCTGGGCGGGAGCGAAGGGGAGGGCACCTGCATGGGCTCCGAATGGTGTAAGGGGCCTACGGATTATGCCCATGTACATGTGCCATTGTCGGGACATGCCAATGGAGGGGGCAACGTGGGTTCAGGGAATGTAGCAGGGGCTGGCCCCTCCCACATGACATCGGTCGAGGTCAAGCAAGAGAAGATACGCGAGGAGGTCGTGCAAGGGGGTCTACTGGTAGCGGGTGCAGCTATGGGAGAGCAAAATGCTGAAGGGGGATGTGCAGTTGCAAGCAGTCTCCACGACGGCCCTATGCACTTAGAGCGCATGGGAGGTCTGGAGGACCTTCCCCCGGATGGAGTGACGACGGGTACTTGGAATATGGGAGAGAAGAACCATTTCCCGACCCCTCCTACGGGGTGCACACCAGCCCCTACAGTGCAGGAGGCGGCGCGATCGCTACATGGCACGCCAGGTGGAATGGGGGTGAAGATCAGCAAGAGGACCGGTAAGCCAGTCAGAAAATATGAGAGAAAAGCCAAAAAAAAATCGGAAGATGGTACGACTGGGGAAGGAACGGGCTCATTTGTGGGGCAGGTAACCGCGATGATCGACACAATTACCCGTGGAGTCCAAGAGGAGGTGGAGCGAGGGATCATGGGGGACCATATCCCCGAAGACTCTGATGTGCAGCCGATGGGATGTCAGGCGAGTGAGCATGCCAGTAGGGGCAGGGGCAAGCGTAAGCTCACGCAAGGCCCGCGTCAAAGAGGGACGGCTGGCAGTGGTAACAAGGAGGCATCAGCACGAGAAGTGGCGAACTTCGGAGAGGTGAATGTGAATACCATGTCAACGTCACCGGCAAGGCGGATTCGGAAGGGGAAAGCAGTGGCTAAGGAGCGGAGCTCGGACGTCCAGCACGAACGAGAAGTTGGAGAGGAGACGCAGGGGAGAGGGAAGGTGCTGGAGCCTCAGGGCCCATCAGCCAGGGGAGCAGCCCATCCCACGCATGTCGCACATGAGACGCCGGGGACAAACCTTGGGGACTCAGCGAACGATAACGTGCATATCAACGAGCAGGAGGTGCTTGACATGGACTTTGCTCCATACAGTCCACCTGCCACTAGGCGCAGTGTGGGAAGACTTGGTGAGCCTTCACGGGCATTACGGCGTTGCTTGTTCCAGATGCGGAGCGGCACAATTACGGGGGCTCGCAACACAACATTGGACCGCAATCGTGAGCGCACAGGTACGACTCTGTTGCGTGTTCAGAGCTGCATGTCACTTATTTCACGAATCATTTCCTTCTTCGTCCATGTCGGAAGTCGTTGCTGAGGGTAACCATATGTCTGTGGTATCGGGGGGGGAGGGGGGGGGGGTTTGCGAAGGATGTAGTAACGGTTTTTTTTTGGGAATGTTTCACTGTAGGCACACCTTGTCCACATGCCGCGGAGGAGATGGAGCCGCTCCTCTGCGATATGGAGGGCCAATTTCAAGCTGCTGTTGAGCCAGTACTTAGCACTGCGGGGACAAGGGAGCGACGCCAGGCTTCAGAGGAGGTGTTGCAGGTGCCACCCAGACGCGGACAGTTGGAGCCCGAATTGCAACCAGATGACTTCCTCGATCCAGCAGCGAGTGTTGCAGAGCCATCCCCGGATCGTCTTGTCATGGACGACCTAACTGACATGTCCTTAGGAGGTAACGTGCTTAGGAAAGTTGCTGTGAATGTAGTAGACATGCAATGGGGGGGGGAGTCCATTCAGAATCCGTCTGGTCAGGTCTGCGGGTGTGTGACTGGGATATGCGTTGACGAGGAGGGAGACGCCTGCTTCGAGGTGGATTTCGGTGCATGTTTTGGAGTCCAAAGCATTCGGCAGCGGGATTGCATGCCATGGTTGCCAGTTCCAGCGACAGAGGAACACCGACGCGGCTTCCATGGTTTACTGCAGAAGGCTGTGGCAATGCCATGCACATCCACGGACATGCAGGCACTGTCTTCAAGGCCAGCTCCAGCGGACTGCCCGCCTACGCAGGGGAGTGCTCGTCCACGTAGAGGCATTCAGAATTCAGGAGGCAGTGTCGACGGCCAGGACTCCGACCCTGACTGGGTGCCGGAGGGGCCTCTTGCTGGAGCACCTGAGAGTGGTGGCGGGAGCGGAGGGCAGGGGCCGCGTTGGCCATGCGACTTTTCGAGTGGAGACTCGGAAGAAGACAATAGGAGATGACGTGGAGGCGCTGCTCGGAGACCTCGGCCAATACAGAAGCGGGCCAAGAAACGAAGAGGACGACCCCTTCGAGGAGAGGTACAAGGAGCAGAACTGGCATGCGAAATCTTGGTCGCTGCTACCTCGGAACGGATTCTGTGGACCGCACCCTGGCTCAAGGATCGACTACCCCGAACTGATTGGACCGGTGCAGTGTTTCCTGGATATCTGGAATGATCCCATCCAGAGAAAAATTGTAAAGGAATCGAACGCTTATGCCGAATGGACTGATCCCGTGACAGGGAAACGGAAGGGTGGAGAAGAGATACAGGCTAAGATCACGCTAAAGGAGCACAGGAAATTCATAGGAATATGTATCCTTATGGCGGTCAGAAACCAGCCACGCGTGCGAGACTACTGGACGGTGCACACCGATGCTATGCATTGCGGGAGTGTGGCGAGCACGATGCGAAGGAAGCGTTTCCTGTACTTGTTACAGTGCTTGCATATAGTGTCCAAGGATGCTGTGAGGTACGACCGGGCCGACCCATCCTATGATCCCATTGCACAGATCCGGTGGCTTCTGGACACCCTCGTCCGGAACTTTCAGTCCCTCTGGAACGCATCGCCATATCTCTGCGTTGATGAGTCCATGGTTCCATACAATGGAAGGTACTGCTCATTCAAACAGTACCTTCCATTGAAGCCAATCACACACGGAATCAAGGTGTGGTGCCTCTGTTGCTCCGTCACCAAGTACGTGCTGAATCTGGAGGTTTATGTGGGCGCTGCAAATGAAGCACATGCTGGTCTGCCTCAGCATGCGTGCGGGTCGGGTGGAGGAGTAGTCTCACGCCTCACTTCAGGGTGGGAGGGGATGTGGTATACGGTTGTCATGGACAACTATTTCACGAGCCCCATGCTCTTCGAGAATCTGCTAACCCGGGGCTTCTACGCGGTGGGAACGGCGCAGCAGAAAAGGGTGGGATTCCCCACAAGTTTACGAGTGCCTGACAAGGTGGCACGGGGGTCGCTGGAGGTCCGTGTACACAGGGATCGAGAAATGGCAGCAATCCACTGGCAGGACACGAAGGGGGTCAGCTTCTTGTCAACTGCAGCGGACCCAATGCAGCGAGGTGGAACTATGGTCAGCCGACACCATAGCGGTGGAAAGTCAGAAATTCCGACCAGTCCTATTCAAAAATTATACTCGGCCATGATGCGGGGTGTTGACACGCAGGATCAGTTGCGTGCCAGTTACACAACGCAGATATTCACCAAGAAATGGTGGCATAGACTGTTTTTTTTTGGGTTGGACTCTGCCACCACAAACTCTTATCTACGGTACAAGCACATGTGTGCTGACGCTGGGAAGAAAGCGGTTGACCACGAGAGGTTTATGCTCCTACTTGCGCACGGATTGATGGAGTGTCCACTAACAGGGGATCCTCCTCCCGCTGCTACCCCGCGACGATCTGCCATGTCCCGCCAAACTGCCGAGGAGCGCCTCGAGGAGACGCCTCTCGCTGCGGAGGACCCGGAAGCTCCTGGAGCAGAGGAGATATTTCTTTCTCAAGACTCCGTTAACGGGGCCGCTCCTGAGGGCAACCCCGACCCCCATAGTGGAAACCATTCTCGAGCCGCAGAGCATACTGGGCCACGGAGCACCAGCGCCGGAACCTCCGCGAGTGGGGGGGGGAGGCGCAGATACCAGGCGAGGAGTCCGGGTGCAAGAGGTACTCTGCCGACTGGCCCCCCACAACGGCAATCAAGCAGCGCAGGGGAGAGCTGCAGCCCCGCTCCAAGCCTCGCCAAGCGGTCCATGCCCTGCCACAGCATCAAGGGGACACTTCGCAGAAGATGTCGGGTGTGCAAGCGCCGCACCTATTGGGTGTGCAGAGCATGTCGAATGTGGTCGATGTGCCCTGGATCTTGTTTTCTCGAGTTCCATGGGAGTACACACATATGACAGCGGTTGTTTTTTTTTTCTCTTTTTTGGCAGAGTGGAAGCGATTATTGGATACCCCTGGGTTTCGCCGCTGGATGCACCGTTGGCGGTAATGTCCACCATTCTCGAGCCCCATAGAGTATTTGCTTTCCTGCTCGTACAGTGCTCTCACTAACTCTTCGCTCTTCATGCAGGCAGAAAACTTGGGCGATTTATGACGTCTCCGTTGAGAAAGCGCGAAGGGCAGCTGCTTTGCGTTCACCCCCATCGCCATAGTGTGCGGGAGTCGTTGTGGCCTCCATTGTCGGATGCGGGGGCTCGGTTCTTATTGCCTCAAAAGCCTTTCTTTGTGTTTTTTTTCCTCGCACAGCGTATCCTGTCAAACACAGAGCTTGCTCTATTTTGCTGACGTACACCAGTCCTGACGTCTTCTTCACTTCAGGTCTGTCCCGTCTGTGCTGTAAATCGTCCTCTCCATTTCTTCGACTGCTTCCCCCATAGTGCCTGTAGCCTCATCTCGGATTTGATAGAGATGGATCCTAGAGCGTGGTCCCTATCTACCTGGTACGGTCTCATTATATGTAACTTCTCCTAGGAGATTTTCTTAATAAATTCTGATCATCTTCATTCAGTTCTCCTTGTCTAACTCCGTAGTGATTGTCATCACTAACCATGTGTAATACCCTAACCCCCATCCGCCTTAGTCCGAGCCTGGGTCGTGCTTCTGGTTGTCCTGCGCAGGTAGGCCTCAAGGCTCATGGGCCCTGAGAGTGGTGCTACGTCTGGCACAGTGATGTCTCGGAGCAGGCACCTGCTGCGAAAAAGGAGGAGGTGGCTCCATCGGTTGAGGAGGCACCGTTGGTTGCGGTCCATTCAGCTCCCGTGGTGAAGGAGGCTGCTGCTCCCTCGGAGGAGGCATTCATTTCAGAGTAGAGGGCGCTGGCTGCACCTATCGAGGAGGCACCATCTGTTGTTCATGATGCGTCTGTTAGCGCTGTTATGAATCCTGAGGGACCCTAGGTACTTGGAATTTGTAATAGTCACTTGCTCTCACTCATTTTTTTTCAAATGTTCATGATGATAAACTTAGATTCTCTATTTCAGATTTTCCTGATGATAAACTTAGATTCTGTTTTTCTAATTTTCATGATGATAAACTTAGATTCTGTTTTTCAAATTTTCGTGATGATAAACTTAGATTCTGTTTTTCAAATTTTCATGATGATAAACTTAGATTCTGTTTTTCTAATTTTCATGATGATAAACTTAGATTCTGTTTTTCTAATTTTCATGATGAAAAACTTAGATTCTGTTTTTCTAATTTTCATGATGATAAACTTAGATTCTGTTTTTCAAATTTTCATGATGATAAACTTAGATTCTGTTTTTCAAATTTTCATGATGAAAAACTGATGATTGGGCTCGTCACTTCTTGTACCTCCGCAGGCAATGATTGGACTAATTACCCGGCTGTTGTTGATTCTCATCATCAACCCATACTTCATTTTTGGCGACAAATCCGATTTCCCGATCCGATTTCCCCTCCCCTGAGACGTCTTGTCCGGTAATGTCTTCACAGACTCCCCTGTCTCGTCAACGCCGACTGCCCCTCATGAATGCCGCCGACACAATAAATAAAGGCCGTCTTCGCCTCATAACTGCCGCCTTCTCCGACTCTGAGGTACATACCCCTCACCCTGAAATCTATCTCCCTCCCCTACACTCTGTACTTTACCTCACACCGCCCCCATACTCCCTCATTTTCCACGTTTTCTATTCCAAGTACGCTGACTCTAAGTGTGGAACCATGGCTGGCGGAAGTTCGCATGTACATATGCAGGAGCTGGAGGATGTCAAGGCTTGGTACTTCACTGTCCATGTGACCTCGAAGGTTCACCGTGAGCGCCTGGTAAGCGACCTCAGTTCCTCCTCCGATTTCCATTGGCCATAGCTGAGAACACGGTGTGTGATGTCAATGAGATTGAGCTCATCTGCGAGTACTGCATGGTCCTTAGAAGGCAAATTCTTTTCAGCTCCATTGTCTTTGCAGTTGAATGAATTGGAGGCTCTCTTACCGAGCATGTGCTGCTGGATTTCAGGATATTCCGAGTGCCTTTGGCCGCCGATGTGGTTTTCCCAGCCAAGTGCACTGCAAGCTCATCACGTCCATGAGCAGGCAGCCGGAGTGGCCCGTCATGTTCCGCACCCATGGCGTCACTGACCCTAGGGTGTCCGCCTTTTCCATCGGAGATGGCTTCCCGAAATTCATGGAGGACAACAACATACAGCTTGGGACGCTCCTGATCCTCGAAAGGGTGGACAACGACTTCCTACATGTGACAATCTACCGCCGCCCTGACGAGACGGCCCCGGTCCTAACACCTCCACCGTCCCCACAAACGGACCTCCGCCCTCACTTCCGCAAGACACTTCGTGCCTGCCATGTCCGGGTTTCCAAATCCACCCGTCTGGTAAGCTCCCTCACTCTGCTACGTTACTGCGTCGATCTGGTCTTTGCAAATCCGGTTACAAGTCAGTAGGGGCTTTAGAATGCATATGCCTTGATGGGGAAGCATAGACTGTGAATAGGAGAGCCGGAGAGAGAGGACAGAATGTTGGAAAAGCAGATTGAATTGTGGAGTTTTTTTTTTTTTTTTTGTTTTTCCGGGAGCTTGGTATTTGGGGCTCTTCGGGGTCAATGTCGGTTTCAGAGCAGACCATGGAGACCTCGTGGTACTCAGTCCGGAGTGGAATTTGTGAGAGAGCAGCTTCTGAAATTGAATTCATATCACCCGATTCGGCCCTTTAGATGCGGAGTTCGGGTTCTGGGTAAATAGGTTCTTATGACTCTTGAATTAGCTGCAGTGTGAGGTACGTATGATACACAAAACTCCTTTGATGGATAGCGTTTCCAGTGAAGAATGTGCGACACCTGTGACTTAGAGCACATTATGAAAGATTCAGTCTCCACGACGGCTGTAGAGATATATCTATTACATACTAATGCCTATTGTCTGATCTCAGGACATCCCCACTGCGTTCTGGCGCAGCCTGGCATGGGAGCGCTTCGACGGGCCTTGGTACACCTTGGAGGGGCCGCTTCATACGGTGCTGGTGAAGTCCGCAGTTTATTGCTCTGCCAAGCAAACCTTCTGCTTCCTCACAAAGGGATGGGTAGACTTCGTCGCCATGAATCGCCTGAATCTGGGGGATACCTTGGTTTTTACTCTCGTCGGTGTGGCAGAATTCAATGTGGCAACGGTGTGAGTCAGCGGCCTGAACTGGGACTTTCTGTACAGGATGCGGCGGTTCTAGAGGTTCTTCTCGTGGACTGAATTTGGGAGTCCGTGCTTGTAGCTGGTGGGAGCAGGGAGTGGAGCCATTTTGTCTTGACGAATTCTGTATGTAGGTTCTACTTACCCCTTGCTAATAGTTACATGTACAGTGCCTGAATTTGGTCTCATTAGCTTCGGAGATAGAGTCCACTCCAAGACTTGGACGACATGCAACACTCTAATGTACATGTGTAAATTTTTTGACTCTAATGGCTATCACTTTGCCCCTAAGTTGTCCCATATCTCTGTTATCCCCTTTTGCCGAGCTTCCGAGGGGAGGGCAACCGCTTTTGTGTCAGACTTCTGCTGAACGGGACTCGCCTTCCCCAACCGCCTCTACCCGTCCATTCCGCGGGTCCCCTTCACGGCCAGTGTCGTTCCCCTTGCTGCCGGGTTTTCTGGAGCTGGTCGCTCCCCTCTCTCAGGAGCGGTGCCGTGGTCGCTCCCATGAAGTCTGTTCGCAAGCCCCGTTGATGCCCTCGGAAAGATGGGACACCTGTCGTCACAGGAGTGGGTTCTCCCCAAACTGAAAGGAAAACTACGGTGCAAGTGCACTGTATGGGTTCTGTTTTGTATTTTGATTTTTTGCGGGATATTGGTAGTGATTTTCGGGGGTTTTTAGATTTCCACTACACCTACATGGGCTAGGCATGATTCTGACCGCAGGGATTGCAAGAATTCGTCCCGGAGGTGCTCAAATTCGATGGGTGTGACTCTGCTCTGGACCGTATAGAGGAGGGACTCTTCCACAGAAAAAAATCTATATCAATTCGAAAAAAATTAATTTTGCACTTGGGTTTCCTTTCCCTCTTGGTACTCCGTGTTGACATTCCCGTCCAGGGCACAGTCGAATTCCTCCATTTTATCCCACCTCACATGTGTTGGATAACCGGGAGGCACTCAAACCGTATGACTGTTCTCACACCAGTTTTGCTACTCAAATACACGTTAATTTCTCCGAGTATGTTCAAATTCACTCCGAACTAGAATGTCATCATGAAAGCAGATCAAGGTAGCTACCATTTCAAACGGATAGATTTACATTTTGCCTTCACTTGCACCTCCCATCGAACAAGATTCGTCACAGTGTCAACAAAAACCGGTTTCCCTCAGAAAGTGCTTGGGCACTAAAGGGTTAACGAATTCTGCGTTGAAGCGGCCGAAAAATTCCTTTCGAGGTGAGATCACGGATGGATCTTTCGGTGAGAAGGGTTCAGTTTATGATACAAACTTCATAACTGGATTTGTGGCAGCCAGAGATGGGATTGTTTTTCACGCCACTCTAAAAGAAACCGGAGGTCTTGATGGGCATTCACATCAAAATGGCAGATAGCTGTTCTTACTACTCGGTGCGTGCATCATTGTCCGTTCGTCTTCGGCACTTGACAACCTAGACAGATGCACAGTGCTATTTTGCAACCTCTCCTACCTGTTGTTTATTTAGCGGACATTTTCTAGGACGATATTAGAGATCAACTCAAAGAAGATAAGCTTATCTTCTTCATATTTTGCAAACAATCATTTCATCCTGGAAGGTTAAAAAGAGATCACTTAAATTGAAACCCACAGGGTTGAGCCATTGGAGCTGATCATTGTTCATGCTTCAAGTGTAAAACTCATTAACCTGTGTATTAAAGCTAGTCCGAGTAGCATTGGTTTCTTGCAATACTGATATCTGGTTCACTTCTAGAATCTACCATATACAGGTTTCAGGTCCTTCCAGCATCAACATGTACAAGTTACACCTTGCAATAACACATGCAATTGGAAGCCTCCTACAAAAACTCTGCACCTAAACTCTCCATCCACCCTCATTCCACTATCATGATATTCACGCCGATCCAAGACACATTTCTAATCAAGAACACATCGCTTTACTTAAAAACTTGTGACCTAGAGCCGTCTACCTGGATTTCCTAAGGATAGATTGAATCCACTAATTTCATTGATACACTCCCAGGCTGGAGAAAGGAAAAATCATCAATACTCCAGTGAGAACAATCTGTGCTATGCTGCAACAGACAGCTTAAATTCCGGAACCATACAGTATGTACATCATCGTCTAAACAAGAGAGAGATCGAGAAAGAGAAACAGCGATCACCTCACGAATGGAAAACAACGCGGAAAAAATCTATGTCTTCGTCATCGCGGCTGAAAGCCTCAAACTCTTCCTCATCATCGTGGTCATCAAACTCGCCGTCTTCCCCATGGCTGTGCATAAAAGCCTCGTGATGATCATCGCCGTCTTGCAAAACATATACTTCGTGATGGTCATCGCCATCTTGGAGAACGTAATCCTCTGCAATCTCCCGAACACCGTCTTCGACAACACCATCGGCAGCACCGTCTGCAGATGGCGCAACTTGAGGGTCCGAGGTTTCCAAGGTACTCGCGCCATTCCCTTGCGGACTTTCACCGAGGTTGCCAATACGGTGCTGCATCAGCAAGACTTGGAGCGCTTCAGATTCGTTGCAGTCTTCGGCAATGACCCGAAGATCCATGATGTTGAGGCTCCGATTTGCCATCGCGTCCAGGAACTGCCGGCCCATGCTGCCGCGGCTTGGAAGCCGAACTTCCACCATGCGATGCTCGGGAGTGTGCCGCTGATTGAACCTGCCGACGACGCAACCTGTTTCGTGGCATTTCTGACACAAGTCGAAGCCGATGGCCTCGGGGCAGTCCTGGCACTGGAAACGCTTGCCAACGATCGGCATCATACCGCAGCCGTCGCAACCGACTGCACGGTGGACTGGTCCCGGGAGGCTTTTTCTTATGCGGCTCTTCAGAAATAAGTCTTGTGGCTCCGATGGCGGTAGCTGCGGTCTGTTGGGCGGCCGATCCCTTTCTTCAGCGGCGACTTGGAGAGATCGTTGCGCATACTCAAGTGGGAAAATTCTGTCTATGTAATGATGAAGCTCTAAGCATACCTGAGGGAACATCCCCGGATGCTCAGCTTTGCACGATGGACAGCTGACTGATTCGTCATCACCGACCACCACGCAATGCTCGCAAAACATGTGACCGCAATTCAACACCACCGGCCGGTACAAAAGGTTACCGCAATGCAAGCAGGCCAGGTCCAGAGTCGTCACTGTAAGGTCCGTCAAATCAGGCAGTAAGATGTCCAGATTCTCGGTTTTCCCAAGCAATTCTTGACCTCCAGGAAGTGTTTCTTCTCCTTCATCAGGCATGGGAGCCTTACCTTTGAAAGAACCCATAACGTCCGCCTCTTTTGAAGGATTAGGGTTAGGGTCATCGCTGTTGCTGCTGGCAGAATTCGAGAGGCAAACACTTCCACGCTCGGAGCACGGGTTGGAAGAAGAAACAGTCTCGGTCGCAATAGAGGAGGCTTCCTCCGAAGTGTTCTCTGGAGGGGTATCCTCCATCGCAATGTCGAGAGGCATATTTCTAATGCGAGGCGGTTGGGGATTAATCTCAGGGGAGAAGATGCCTCCCTGCGCTTCCTCCTCCTGTACCTCTTTGGCTCGAGTGAGATACTTGTCGTGCACAGCTTTGAGCAGGACAAAATGAAGCTGTTCACATATTCGAGGGAAATGCATGTAGGGTCGGCGGCAGAGAGGGCAGAGATTCTTGTAGGCGCCGTCCATGGCCCTGTGTACACACCAGAAACAGAACAGGTGGCCACATGCGTGCACTATTGGCTTGTAAACGAGCTCCAAACAGATAATGCATTGAAACTGCTCCGCATCGTCGTGCGTCTCCATTGTACAAAACTGATTCTACTACCCCAGCAAAGCGGTAAGTCACGCAAGAGAGTTCTCTGCTTCAGCTATTGTCAACAGTCTAGACGTCAATCTCCTTCTCTGCAGAAAATGTTAAACAGATTTAGCAAATTGTTGTCTCCACAGAAAGTCTGTCGTGTAAATCATGCAAAGATTACAACACTAATCAGGACTGCCACTTCACAATCAAGATCTTGAACGATGGAATTTAAAACAAATCAAGCTTAAGAAATGAGTTGAGAGGCATACATGGTACTTCTGAGGAGGACGCCTAAGAAGTAAAGAAATCGTAGCAGAACCCATGAAATTGTGAATAATCCACACGCAATCTAGGCCGCGGTTCTTATTATCAGAAATGCATCACTCGCGTAGTCCACAGCTAGTATTATGTACTTGCAAGCTGCCGCATACAGAGTGACAGTGAGTCTAAAAACGAAGTACAAGTACTCTGAGCCAAAGACTCCTGAAATTCTTGGAAACCCTATATGGACTACTAACGATTTTAAGGCCAAAACGTTCTGAGTACTCTCTGGGATACATAGGGAATGACTTTCCTTGACCCGCAAGAAAAATTTCAAGGATGCAGAAAAATTGACCGCCCCCAAACTCTCTAGAGTGTTCTAGAAGCATCCTAAAAACTGTAACAAACCTTCCACAACTAAGCCATGCTTTATCAGACAAGGCAGACAGATCGCTCGAGAATGAATGCTTGAATTAAGATTATTCAAAACAGGCCCTCTCACCATAATCTTCACTCAACTGCCATGGAAAAGAACACTTACTCTGTCCGACTGTAGCTAGAGCCCAAAAAATTCTTACCTCTTATGAAGCCAGAGAACTGGTACAAATTTCAATATCCCATAATTATCTGAATTCCGCTTCGATACAACTAGTCAACTAAATTATGCCAACGCCATCGCCTAATTAAGCCCCGAGCAGAGCATCAAACGACCTGCGGAAGCAACAACACATCAGAAACAGAAAAGGAAGAAAGAATTCAAATCCAACATCAATAGAGAAAAGAATTGCAAAAGTTGAGCTGTAACAACACTCCAGCTTAGAGATCAAAACACGAAAATCACCGTGAACGATCTTGCAGGCAAGGCCAAAACTCCAGCATCCAAACAGGCAACAACAGGGACAAAGCCCAAGCGGTGAACCAAATTCCAGGCCCCAAGTTCACACGCAACAAGACTACAACACTCGTGCACTACTTCACCTACCCAACCACCCCAACAACAAACTCAACCCAAACTCACCACAACCCTAAAAAACGAAGCACAATCAATCAAACCTCTCACACTCCAGCAACACCTCCAAAACTCATCCACACTACCCATCTCTCCCAAACAAGCACACGCCCCACCTCACCAACACCCTCCATCCCACACCACCACCAATCCATCCATGATCCCACAAAATCCAGCACCATGACCTAATCCTCACGAATAAGCATCAAACACCAAGAGAATCCAAATACCATACCTCCCATATCACACATAAAAAAACCTCATCCTCCACCTCACAACACAGCAGCAAACTCATCCCACACGTGCAAACCTCGACCCAAATGATCATCACACCACCAACATAAAGTACCTCCCCATGGTAAGCACCCAAATGGCGTCGCCCCTCTCCCCCCCTGGCTCACGAGCGCTGACGGACACGTTGATCTGAGAATCAATGGAATGCGGGCGGAATAACCGAGGCTGCAAAAACACTGGGCCCTGCAAAACACTTCCGTGCAATCTGCCCACTGCCTTCTCTCTCTTGAGCCCTCTCTCTCTATATAACTCTCTGTGACTCCCTATGACTCTCTATGATTCTCTATGATTCGCTATGGCTCTCTTTTGTCTCTCTGGAGTCTGGAGGGGAGTGATAATGGATATGCCTCATTGCCTATCTCTTTCTATGCACTGGTTCCTGTGTTGTCTCTGTTTGTGTGTTCCAAGTGGTGAGGCTCCTTTAGTTTGTTGGAGAATGATGAGTGTACTACTACGTTCGACATTCTACTGGTAACTTGTTATTGGGGCTCCAGTTGTGTGACGACGGTGGAGTGAGTTGTTGCTATGATGCAGCTGCAATTGGGGTGGAGTCACATATTTCTATGGCTGGTGCTGTGGAGCTTGGCAGTGATTTGTTTGAGAGTTTGTCCAGGGTGGAGGTGAATTTTGGGTTAGTGACTTTTTTTTTTCTTTTTTTTTTCTTTTTTTTTTTTTCTTTTTTTTTTTTTTTGGGATTGTGGGTGTTCGGAGGGGTCAAGGTAGAGTGTGTCGGTGGTTCTCGTGGGGTGGTGTGTTTGTGTGAGCATAGAATTGGGGGTTTGTCAGGTTTGATGGAGTTGGCACTGACGGTGGACTATGGGATGGGGCCATGATCAATGACAAGGTTTCTGGTGTGGTTGGGACAACGGAGTGACAGGCTGTCAGATTGAGGTGGTGATTGGGGGCTTGTTGATGAGCGCATTGGCTTGGAAAGGGCCCTTTTTGCATGCGGAAAATTGTACCCAAGTGTATTGAAGGATTTGGTCTTTGATGTAATAGAGTTAAGGTAAACCAACCTATTTTGGTCTTTTTAAGGGATTTTGGAGGGTCACTAATAACTTTGATATTGTAGGCTTTGTCCCTTTGACATAACATATTCTATGAATTAGTTGCATGTTATCAAATAAAAAGATTATATAAAAGCAATAATTAAATATGAAGTTTGAGTAAAACTTTAATTAATTTTACATGGACCATTCAAAATTTTCAAATGGATTGTTTAAAGATTCATACAGATCTTACAGAAATCTTATAATGATCTTGTATTGACTTTCTATGAACCTTGGATTTGACTTTAAACAAACTTTTAATGGATCTTATATGGAATTTATGTAACTACAAGTGGTCTTTCTATAAACTTTTTATAGACTTTATATGAACGTTATATACTTAGTAAATATTGTAGCAACGAGCTTGACTTGTATGAATTAAATTAGCATAACTGACTTTAATACAAAGATTTAACTTAGATATTCAAAAAATTCAAGTGTTCTCAAGCTTCAAAAAAAATTGAAATTGAAAAATTAAATAATTTGATATTGTAAATTGATTAAAAAACAAAAAAATTGTACTACAATTCTTCAGGGCGGTTTACACTATATACCAAGAATTCATTCCATGAAGATATAAAATTTGTAATTGGCTTCATCAACTTGTCTTAAGATGACTTGGATTTGTACTACCAGCAAAAAAAATGACCAAAGCAGTTAAGGTCCTTAAAAGGCCTAAAAATAGGCCTAGTAGATAATGTTGAAGGATCTTTTGGATGTTGTAATGAAAATAAGAAGAAAAAAAATAAGAATAATAATTCCGTCGACAAGGAACTCGAAAAGGATTTTACCCCAAAATAATATGAAGAAAAATCAGCACCGTGACCGCCGCCGTCGTCGTCGTGACTTTTGATAATCTTTGGTATTAATGATCCTATATGGTTGTGAAAAAAAAAAAAAAAAAAAAAAAAAAAAAAAAAAAAAAGATTGAAGTTGGAGTTGGAAACTTTAAAGGTTGTTTGAAAGGTTATATAGATTATAAAGATGGCTATTCAAAAGGTTATTGCAAAAAAAAAATTCAAACAATATTTAAAAATCAATTAACATGTTTTAAAAACAAAAGCAAAGCTCAACTTCATTCATTTTTTGTGTAAATTTTATTTTATTTCATTTTTATATGAACACTTTTCATTTCTTGCTTGTTAGTTTTGATTTTTTTTGGAATATTTTTCACAAAGTGGTCTTCAAGCAATTTTCAAATTTACACACTACAAACCATCATTCAAAAACGAGTATTCTATTTTTTAACTTTACTTTAATTTCGTCGACGATGTACTCGGAAAGGGTTTTTACCCAATAAAATTAGTCGGGGTCGGTGTGGTCATGATTGTCATGAACCTTCCAGCGCTTGCAAGTTCCTATATATACATTTATTTATTTATTTCCTAAATGTGAGACTTCACACTTCTCTCATAACTGCCGCAATAGATACTTCATTGTGAAATATTTTAATTTATTTTCAAATTAAAAAAATCTAGAGTTTATATCAAAAGACATGATAGGTTATGATTTTTGTCAACGGTTGTGCGTAGCATTGCGTAGCCCTAGTATAATTATTCTATAAAATAGAAAGTTAAAAAAAAGGATATAAATTTGTTTATTTTTTTTTCTTTTGCACTATAAAACAATGTTTGGTCTGATTTTTTTATAACCATACAACACTTTACTTAAGGCCTCAGAATTTTTTAAGAAAATATCTATACTTAAAAGTAAAATTCCTTGCCAATATGGCATATATACATCCCAATTGATGTCTTGCGTAACTTCTTGCTTGACACTTACGTTTTTGCCAACATCTATGCATTTCTACGCTAAGATCTTGTATTTGTAAGTTAAAATCTCTACGTTTTTTTACTAACATCTCATTTTTTTGACAACATCTAGTCAATTTTGATGTTATAAAAAAAGGACGT
This sequence comes from Ceratodon purpureus, assembly GCA_014871385.1. Taxonomy (NCBI): domain Eukaryota; kingdom Viridiplantae; phylum Streptophyta; class Bryopsida; order Pseudoditrichales; family Ditrichaceae; genus Ceratodon; species Ceratodon purpureus. The sequence goes on from CM026422.1 coordinate 20,304,444, forward strand.
TCAAAATGCCAAAAGTGATGTTCATTTAGAGGTCACTTTTCAAACCGCCAATGTTTAGCGGAACGCCTACATTTTTTGAAAACAATCTAAAAACATGGGTTTCTCATAGTGCTTTAAGTACCATGGCCAAACATGTATCTGATTGGGTAGTTGTAAATTCAAAACTTTGGTATTGCACTAAGTCTTTAAAGAGTAATGAGTAAACCAGTGGAAAAGAGATTAATCATACATAGTATATTTGGAAGATTTGAGCAAAGTTAGAATTTAGTGTTAATGCAAAGAAGCAAAAATTAACCTCTGATGCTTGTCTAAATGTAAATATTTGGAACCTAAAAAATTTAATCAATGCAAAGCTACATCAATATATTAATAAATTATGTATATTCAATATATTTGAATATTTATTTTCAAACAATGTAATTAATGGATTTATGGTTTATTTCCTAATTAAATTTTAGATTTATCGTAAAATGGATTTATGCACGATAGGTGCCAGTACCATTTCTACAGTGCCAGAAAAAATCAATAAGCTGATTGATGGAACTTATCGGTGCGTCATCGGGAAGATACGCCATAACCGCGGCTTCTACAGGACTAGGACTGCCTCCGGCGTCCACGTCTAAATGTACATGGTCTGGCATCATGTTGGGGGTGTTTGGCGAGTAAGAAGACTCAGCTCCTCCGGAGCCTGGAGTGCCTCTCATGCTTGCCCTCGTTGCCATGTCAGCTTCTACGGCCTGATCCACCGATGGCAAGACTGTTGCGACTCGGTTCACTTTGGTTCCAGATTCTGCAGTCTCGCCTTGAGACATAGAATCAGCTTGTGTGTTGTACCATTTCTACAAGTCCATATAAATCTTAATAAATACAAGATGCATACATCAACTGTATCACAATACTTTTCCATTAAGAAAGTAACTGCAGCCCGGATAACTTAAAGAGACTTAAAAGTTTTTTTCAAATCTAAATTAAAAATTTATTTAATTTTTCTTTATTTAAAAAAAACAATTACACTTTTCAGTTTTTGGTTTAATCTTTCATTCATTGAATATGAACCTTTCTAATTTATAAAAGGAAGTTTTATAAGTTATAGTTGATGTAATTTAATTGATTTTTATTATACAATGAAATCAAAATACCTTTTAAAAATGCAAAAATTCCATAATTTTGTTGTTGGTGATATTTCATATGAAAAAAAATGCAAGATTGAATTATAATGAACTGTTTGAGAAGAGATTTTAGGTCTAAAAATAAAAAATAGAATTCAAAAAAATAATGATGAATATAATAGCATTGACAATGTTATTTTCTTCATTGGGCTTAGTTATGGTAATGTTACCAGAATCTATTCTTGTGATGTCATCGTTTGATGAAGAGAATGCAACACCTGAAGCTTCAACAATAAATAATATTCAAGAAAAGATAGAAGGGTCAACCAAAGACACGTTAGTGAAAGGTGTAGATATTGTTGCAAAACCAATTGAAAAAACTGTGGGTTGGTTTAGAAAAAAACCAAAGCCAGTGGATCATCTTAATGTTGCTAAAGAAAAAATTGTTATTGCTAAAGAAAAAATTGTTGTTGCTAAAGAAGCCATGCAAGATGCTAGCATAGAATTGAAAGATGCAGGCATAGAATTGAAAGATGCAACAATCGAAAAACTAAATTCTATTGCAATCGATGCCAAGGAAACAGCTACTAATGCATATCATGCAATTGGTAAATCCTTTTTCTCAAATGTGCAAATAAATTATTTATATGATCTTGCGTACATCTATATTTTTGCATTCTTTAATGTTATTTTGTTAGAGATTGCCATTTCTATATATTATAGATTATGTCATGATGTTATAGAAGATTTTTTTAAAGTATCTCTAGGTGGCAATCTGCTCATTTTGTAGAAGATTATGTGGATGAAAAAAAGTCACAAGCGTCAAAAGCTACAAAAAATGTAATAGATAAAACCAAAGAATTGACAACACATGAAATTCATAGTATATATGATAATGCAAAAGTTTTAAGTGATTCAACCTATAATTTGGCTATTGCTGGTAAAGAAAAATCTGAATCTCAAATACGTAGGGTAAGTTTTTTTTTTACTATTTATATCCTTAGAATGATTTTAAATATTATAGTATCATTAGAAGATTGCCATTCATTGTAAGAATTTTTAATTTTTTTGAAAATTCATTTAAAATTGTTCCAAACAACTATCAAAAAACTTTTGTTATTAAATATGTTTGAAAATCTATAATATTTATTAAGACGTAACGTTCACAATTTTACACATGATTTTATACAAATTACTTATAGTGCAGATTGAATCAAGAGTAGAGGACATAGCAGAAGATGTATACAATTCTGCAATTCATACATTTGGATCAACAAAAGATAAAACATATGAAATAGCTGAGGGAGCACAAAATACACTTTCAGATGCAACTGGATATATGAAGGAAAAATTTCAAGACATTGTTGTACCTAAATTCAAAGATGAAGCATATGAAGGTATCATGAGGTCTAAAGAAGTCATGGATGACAATGCGCAAGTAAGACCAGAAAATAACTACAAAGTTGATGATGATGCATTTGAAGAAAAAATGATGATTGAAGACGGTTTTGATTTAAACATTAAAAAGGTTGGTCGTGAAATTTTAGAAAAAACAAAAATGGTTGCTTGTGAAACAATGGAATGTTTACAAGCAAAAGCGCATGACTACAAAGCCAATTCGAACAATGAAATTGAACATATATACAACCGTAAAATGCCAAATAATGGTGATGATATAGAAACCTCAAAAGGAAATACCATTAATTTTAATGAAAACATAGATTTGATGGACAAAAATGAGAAGACACGGATAGAAAATGGTGTAAATAAAGTCATAAAACCTGAAAACTTCAATGATGAAATGGATAACATAGATGATTATTATTATCAAGAATCAGAAAAAGGTCATATCAAACCTGAGTATACTAGGGATAAAATTCAAGATTCACATTTGGAGGTGGGACAACACAAAAAAGATATCAGAGATTATTATCGCCAATCACACAATCATGATTATGTAAACATCGACAAAGATGATGATGATAATTTTCTACAATCTAAACAAGGTGAATTTAGAAAAATGACTCAACAACAATTTTCAAGATTTATGAAATATGAAGAAGATAATGAAGTGGAGGAAGTTGGTTTTTGGAAAGCCTTTTTCTCTAAAAGACCTAAAGGTGTTTTTCTCTCTGTAATTCGAGCACTACACCTCTTCACTTTTTCAATGGTGTATGGATCATCTTTCTGGATGACTTTTGTTTCGGGCATCATCTTATCAAAGCATATGCCTCAACAACAATTTGGATATGTACAAAGCAGGATGTTTCCCATATACTTAAGGATTTTGGCCATAGGACAAAGCATTTTATTTGTTTTACAATTTATTATGCATCCATGGTTCTCAGCCGATAGTATTGAAAGATGTCAACTATCCAACTTTGGATTAATGATTGTATCAACGTTAATCAATGCTTATATTCTTGAACCTCAAGCTACAAAAGTACGTATCTCATCAATTGTCAAAAGTACAACATCTATATAACTATTTTTTTATATCATATTCACACATTTTATTAATATTTAAATTGAACAGGTCATGTTTGAGCGGTTGAAAGTGGAGAAGGAAGAAGGACGAGGTTTAGAAAGTACATTGTCGCCAATAGATGCAAGAATATTGATGGAAGAACACAAAAATAACCTCAGAAGTATCAATCAACAATTTCAATCATTACATGGCTATTCATCAGCACTCAATTTGATTAGCTTAGGAGGATTGACTTGCCATTTATGGCACTTGGCACATTGTCTTGTCATTTAGATTTTTTTTTATTCATGTAAAATGTAATAAAAAATGATTTTGAACCATAAGTGCTTAATTGCAAAAAAACCATGGCAATTGTTTTTTCAAATCAAATTTCTAAGTACTTTTTTTGTTATTAAATATTTGAAGTAATGACCAAAATACCAAATTCTTATTTTTAAGCAATTTTTTTTTTGTAATTTTTTTTATTATATGATTTTTATATACATAGGAACTTAGTACTTGACACGACTAAAATGATCATATATACTGTAAAACAAATGTCATTTGTGTAATACAAGTTTTTCCATGCAATTACAAACATTTATAATTTCATCATGACTCCATGTTAAGAAAAAATAAATCTTTTTACACACCATTATATTTTGTCAAATAACTTAAAAGTTGAAAAAATAAAATAAAATTCTTCTTTATTTTTATGGCAAGCATGAATAATGTATATTTCCATCAAGTACATTGTATCATTGTCTATATAATTAAAAACAATCAAAGGATATAAAACTTATGCAATGCACATGTCAAATCCTAGATTGAACTCAAATTACTCATGTGGTGTCAAAAGTTGATTGCTTTTCAAATTCTTCATATACAAGAATAAGATGAATTTGCAAATTATTAAATTTAATATTCTACTATTGCAATGTTGTGAATGATGCATTTGCAGCAACTACTTTTATTCTCATGTAATGTAAAATATTTACAATAATAAAATAATATACACTTATATGATTGCAAAACTTCTTATTATTATTCTTTGTGTGGAACTTCAACACACTTGGAGTTACGGTGATCTTTACATCTGAAAGAGCTATAATCTGAGAAGAATAAGTGGACTTCGCGCTTCCAGTTACATTTTTAAACGTCCTTTTCATCTTCATGGATATGTATCAACAAGAAAGACGTTCCTTGTAAATCGCTCAGAATGAGGGATAATTCATGTTTTCTACTCCCACATATTTTCTTGGGACATTTAAGCTTTTTATTATAATTTACAAAAATCTTCATATCCTCAGCTGTGATGTTAAACGCACACAAAAAATCCACATAATCCTGAAGACCCATGTCATACACCAAACCTCGATTCAACGCTTTCTCCAATTGCACTTGACCAGCTTCATTCTAAAAGGGAGTTGCCTTAGCCATTGTAACAACATTAGCCATATATCTTCCATCCCATGTTGTCAATTCTTAAGGCAGTGGTCATCATGGCCAACTTGATAGCTGCAGGACTCCAATCCGGTTGGGCAGCCTTTAACAAGGCTACTAATCTTGTAATGAGCGGACATGCCATGGACGTACTAGAGACGATGTTGAAGGCTACAAACATGGGGTCAGATCTCATCTTGGTTATGCTGAGATTTGGATTCCAAGTTGCAAGGATTTTCACTACAGAGGCATAGATGTTTGGCTTCAAAATCTATGGTTTCAAAGAATTAGGTCCTATAATTATCAGATTGTGTTGTGTTTATCAACCACTGCAAATCATTAGGGCCTATAATGCAAATTTATAACCACTAACATAAGCCATTGTAAATATACATAGTAAAAAAATTATACATCCACTTTATCAAGGAAGTTTTATTCAAAAAAAATAGTTATAATTTCCAAATATTTTATGTTGTAATTAAAATTGATTTTGAAATGTTTTTTAATTTAATTTTAAAGTTCATATGAATTTTTTTAATGAAGAAAAAATACAAATATTAGTTGAAAGATACATTTTGTAAAAATATATAAAAAAGATATATATATTAAACTAAAGTACTTTTATTTTTTTGTTTGTGGTCTAAATCTATATTTAAAAATATGCAATACAGAGTCAGTTTTATTTTTATGACTTTCAATTTTTTTTACAAAGAGACCGTACATGCATTCGTCACATGAATTTTGTAAGAACAGACATAAATATAATAAGTGCATGGAATTGAATTGTTTAATGCTCTTGTTGTTTTTATATTGTTTTGTTTTTACAATTGTTCATTCTACGCATATTGTTGTGGGCATGTAGCTATGTAGTTTAAAATCATTTGTTTGGGGGGTTGTCATTGTTTTTTTTGTGCTATGGTTGTAGCTAGATGTGCGTGAATCCTTTTTGCTATAGTGTGGTCACAATTTTTAAGGCACAAGGATTTATTACAGTGATTTATATATCCATTCTACTAAGGCATTCTACAACAACAAAATACTAATAGCTTCCTAAAAGTTTACATTATAATAGCATTAATAGCATAATTTTATTATTAATTTTAATTTTTAATATTTTACTTAAAATATTTTATGACTACAAAAAAACTTGAACGCACATTAAAGTGTAAATATCATGAATATCTACAAAAAAAAATATAAGATTATTATGATAGACTAGATTTATTTTGCATTGGATTCAAACTTTACAAGTTTATAAAAAATTGTGAAATTCAAAAAACTTATAAATTTATTTCTACAAGGCATTTGTAAAACAATACAATTTAAAAATACTATACACTTATTTCATTGAGGTGTTTTTGAATAACCAAGAAATTAATTTATTCCAAAAAATTAATATTGTAATAAAATAATATAACTTTTTGTTCTATTTATTTGATATAGAAATATATGTGATATATTAGGAAACATGAATGCATGTCAAATAAATACTTTGTGAAAATAAACATATAAACATGTAAAAAGTCCACAATTTACCAAAAAAAATTGCATTGACTATTAATTATAATTAAAATTTTATATTTAAAAAAATTAAAAACATTAGTTAATATTCCAATACTGATTTCTTTAAAGATTTAAACTTAACAAATTACGAATACGTTAATATTGTAGATTATGTAAAGATATACACAAGCATGTAATAAGAGGATTGTGTTAAAATTGACATTGAAAATATTGAAGAATGTTAAACAACGCATAAATAACCCTTTAAATAATAAAAAAAGGTTGCATGTTTTAAAAAAATCACATAAACTAGGTTTTGAGCAAAGATTTTTTAGAACCTACATACGAATCGACAAACCAAAAAAAAACCTATCTTGTCTCATACTATAAGTATTTTAATTAATATTTTAAAAATTAAGATTATACAATAATTCAATTATTATCTTTTGATGCAATTTTTATTTTGAAAAGAGTTTTTTATGGGAATAATTTTATCTAATAGAAAGCATTTTGTATAACGGATAAGATTTCAATCAATTTATATGGTAAATTTAAATACATTTAAAGTCAAAATTTATACATCTTAACACTTGTATAAACCATACATATTTATGCCCCTCAACAAGACTCGGTTTGCGAAAGCCCTTTGCACACAACCCGACTCCACCGTTGACCTTGGCCTCAAGATCCCTCCCAACTCGTGAGCCCCGATGGGGGCTCGTGTTGCACAAATGAAATAGCATATACTTTATAATATTATCACGTAATGGTAAAAATATCATCCAATATTATTTTCTGAGGCTGCCCAAATACTTGTAGAACTCCAGTGCAAGTAAATTACCGTAGCTTACTAACACCTTTGTACAAAAATAAATCTAAATATAGGAAACAAAAAATTTAGAAAATTATGAAGTCAAAAAATCGAAATTAGAATAAATTAGTTTTTGCAATATTTTGTTGGTTCTAAGCCATTTCAAGTCATTTTTACTGATTTTTGGCTAAAAAACAAAAATTGAGAAATTCATTTTGGAGGTGTCGAACATCATTTTTTCAAAATAATTAAATATTTGACGGAGCATGGTTGAAGCTGCTAGTAGGCTACGGTATGCATGAGTACTCCTTTCATAATTAGCATTAAAATTACGTACAACATGTAGAATCATGATGAACAGCAGTTGATGCCCGGTACCCCAACCAGCGTACAAAAGGCACAATTCACACAGATGATTTTCATGACCCTCTTAGAGCAAGTACATTCATCACTCTCAGTCAATTCCGCCCGTGCCACTAGACTCTGTAAATCCGTCGCTTCGAGTAGACAGCCTCGCATCCTAACTCCCACACTCATCAAAATCTGATACAATATCTCAAAATAGTAGATCCTAGATTCAAAAATCAATGAAGAAGCTAAACCATGTTGGATCCAAGTTACTGGTGGGATTAGGCATCTCGCCTACCAAGGGAGGCAAGTAAGACTATTGGCTTCTAAATCCCACAGTCACGAAACTCCACCACTTTCATAGATCCCAAACTGACTCCCAGTATACAAATCTAATAAACTCGTAGATTAAACTCGCATTAAACGACTGCCGGAATCAGACTTGTCTCACTACGGGCGATAATTCCGACAGTTTACAAAATCCACAGTTCTTAGAATCAAAATCAGCAGAAATCCTTGATCTTATCACTTTAAAGTAACTTCCTAACAAAAGGCGTCTGGCCTCGGCAGAGGAGACAAGAAAGGTTCGCCTCCTAATTCCCACATCCATAAAAATCGGACAAAACCGACAGAACTTGTAGATCTGTGAATGTAAATGAACAACACACGTACATCATATCCGATTGGGACCCTAATGGAATTTTGTGCTTTGGCGTGTAACGCGAGCATGACTTGTTCGGAGAGACAAGCAGACAGGAGGGAAACGCTGGAGGAAGCAACGATGATGGCGGTGATGGAGAATCGCCATCACTCGTGAGGCACGACGGAATCGGTGTGGCCATGCTTGTGAAGATACCACTGAAATCGTTGAGTGTTTCGTGTGGAATGGTGGCTATGGAGTGTGCAGATCGAGCTCACAGGTGGGATACCTGATGCTGCACAGCTCATTGATGTGCACATGATCTTAGTCATGTGGGTTCACCTCTTTGATCGTGTCTGTATGTTGGTGAGATGATGGCGAGGTCGAGAGGGAAGAGAGAAACAGAGAGAGACAGAGACAGAGGTAGACAGAGTGAGTGCCCGGTGCAGCTTGAATTCAGTTATGTGCGTCAGTTGCGGAGCGCGAGTTTGTTGACGTCTCTGTTTTGGTTGCCGATCGCACTCGGGTTATGTTGAGCTATGTGTTTCGGGATGTTGGTGTGGGTAGGTTGTTATGCAAGGGGTGTGTGTATGTGTGGAGGTGAGTGGTGATGTTGGGGTTATGTTGGTGGATGGTGTATTGAAAACACTTGGGTAACGGAAGCTGATGGAGTGATGGAGTGATGGAGTGAGTGGGTGAGTGAGTTGCAGCTGTTTTGAGTAATGTGGTGGAGTAAGAATGTATTGCAGCTTGTGTTGAGGAGGTGGACTGTGGTGTCGTGATCAGGGCTATGGTGTGAAGATGATTTGAAACAGTTGTTATGGTGGTTTGTGGTTCAGGTTCATGTGGGTTGGTGTGAGCTTCTCGAGATTTTAGTTGTTTGAGCAAGCTCTGGACGCGAGGATTTCTGTTCGTCGGCTTGGTTGCGAATCGAGGACAATCTGCGATTATTGGGGGGTTATGTTGGCGGTATTGGGATTTAGCATTGGATGGGTTTCTTAGACGAAGCATTTGTGCGTCGAGCGCCTTTAGTTATGCTCGGACAGTATGTAGAGGGAATGGGAGCTTGAGTCGGTAGGTTCTGGGATTACGGGATTTTCTGGAGTTGGGTGGTGAAGGTGCTACTAATGGGGTCTGAGCAACCGTGCGGTTATGGCTCTCGAATTGATGATGAGGGTGGCACTGGAAATGGGTTGCAACAGGTTAGTAATAAGGCTATGCTGAAAGTGTTGTTTAGGGCGCAAATTACAGGAAAAGGGTCCAGGAGTTTGCGGCAATTGCCGTCTGCTGTTTATGGTAGACTGGAGAGCAGGGCGCCTGATATTGCTCCTCTGTGCATTGAGCTAGAGAGCGCCGTGGTGGCGTATGATGTGGATTCTTGTCAAGAGGTGATGTCAAAAGTGGCTCAAAGCCTATGTGAGTGGAACAATGATGGATATCAGCTGAACCGGGAATCTTTCGTGCTTTTTGGAGGGGATATAATGCTCCTTAGAGCTCTCTTCTGCAAGTTTCCGTCTCCGGATAATGCTGAGAAGCTGAGGTTTACGGTGAAGGTGCTGTACATCCGGAATGAATGTCTGAGTATATTGCGTGAGCTGTGTTCCACGTTGCATTTGACCGTCATCGAGCATTTGGCCGCAGATAAGAAGTTCTTGGTTAAGCTATTTGGCATGATGCGCTTTCACAATACGTTCAATAATGGTGAGTGCGTAACTACTAATCTGTGAGAGTCATCATCTACTATGTTCCCCTACTTGGTATTGCAGAAGCTTTGCTTTGCTTTCCCAATTCAAAGGTACATCAATTTAGTGAATGTTGAGCACCTCGATATCTTATCCGATTGTGAATTGAAATAGTGTTGATCCGAATTTAAAAAATAAAATTAGGTCAGCATTTGTACACAGGTGTAAGGGACTTGATATTTAATCTCATTCCAATTACGATGATATTTGACTAAGCTCGTTATCTTCGTTGATCGTGGATCTTAGCTTTGTATTTCAACTTGATCTCTACGGCATGAAACTGCAAGCAGTTCTGAAGATTTGTATGACCTTACAGAACAGCTGATCTTACGAGCGCTTTTATTTGTATTATTTGTACAGCAGCCAGGAATAATATATTTACAACATCACGGTCGTTTCTCTTCTGTTGCTGTTGCATTTTCAGTGTGTGCTTCCTCATATTCGTTCACGGCGATTTGAGTGGTTTGGAAGTAATGAGTAAGTTATTTACTTGAGACTAACAGCTGATATTGGCTATGAGTTTTCGGTGCAGCTGTTAATCTTGCAGAAGAAGTTCTGGCAACACGACAAGACACATGGCTAGTGCAGGATGTGCCGAACTTTACAAGCCTTGTCTCCAATTTCTCCTCAAGGCAGCTGGCTTCATTCTGCCGTGTACTTGCGGTGGTGGTCTTTGAACCCGAGGTACTGCATGATGATGTAATGTGCAGTGGTTGTGTGTATGGATGTATAGGCAAGACGATATTCGAAAAATGAACATTCATATGTTACCATTCACCACGTAACCATGCTACTAGTGGCAGCCAACTTTCAATGAACTTGATCCTAAATGCATGACTTCGTATTACAGGGCAGGCTCACACTTGAAAACGTAATGGATCACGTTGATAATATGATTTGACATGTGTTCACCCTATCGTTGGATATTTTCTCATGTCTGAATCATGTGCTAGTGGGAGGTATAGAGGAAATCCTGCTGGTGGATTAGACTACTCAAATGTGTAGTGTGGCTTTTGTTATTGGTTTCCAAAGGCAGGGAATACATGGTTGGGCCAGGACCGGAGTACAGATAGTTGTGTCCAACAACAGAAGGCAAGGTTTGAGGAGGCAGAATGGACGGCGGCTGACAAAAACCATGAGGCTGTTCTATTTATACCCGACATTCTTTCACGCCTGGTGAAACTCCTCACATTGGACAAAGTTTCTTTTAATCGTGAGGTGAGGCAACCGACCATCTTCAAAACTCTTGCACATGTTCTTCGGCTAGTTGAACACACGCTTTTAGGTCGAAGATCTGGAAGCCTAGCTTTCTCCGACATTTGTTTTTGATCCCACCAAATCGATGTTTGCAGTTGAATGTTGGTACTTTAAATGACATAATTAAGTTGTGGGCCGCAATCGTGAAAACTTAGATATGCATGCACTTCATTGCGTTATGTGTGATGTAACAATCCAGTTGTGGTCGGAGTGGCTGCAGGGTAGTCCGTCATCTGAGCTTTCTGAGCTTACGGCAGCCTTGTCCATGCGGGGTACATTAGAAAGGATGTATCACGCTTTCCGTGTGACTCGAGCTCAACTTCTTGACGAGACAGGGGCTGTGATTTCGCAACTGGCAGGTCGACAAAGATCCGATCCTGTCCCTCATCTCCAACAAGAAAGGGCAGGCCTAAGTTTATCGGATGAGAGGATTTTAGATTGGAACATCATAACCTTTCTGGATCGTACTGCTCTCTCCACCGGCGTGGTACACCTGGCCGCTTCTGTAAGATACTTGTGGGATTGTATTTGATGATTTTTCTTCTGACCGTGTGAAATTAATAGATTGATTTGCGTCAGCAAAAAGTACAACGCGACATCGTGTACTGTAGCACGAATGAACCCTGTTTTCTCGTGCATTCTATAAAGAAATAAGGCGAGGTGTCTTTCATGAATGATGCAATTTTAGAAAACAGAAGGTGGTTCACTTAGAGAGATTTATTATTTGCTTATCTCGAACTGTAGAATGCATTCAACCCTGAGGCTTTTTCTTTGATGCGATTGTTTTAATCAGACTAGGTCGTGAATTCCGTTGTGTAAGTGTGATTCTGTTGATCCTTGATGTTTGACTTGTGGGATGCAGCATCACGTCGAAGTGCTCTTTGTATTATGTGCCTTGTGCGGCGGTAAGAGAAGAGAGCAGGTATATTCTTAGCATAGTTCTCAGTCCTGGTTATTGATTTTACAGTCATGTGTCAGTGTTCTGTTTTGAAAATTTATTTTAGACGGAGAATGTCTTTATTGCTATGAGTGTACAAGTTTAATTACACCAGTCATGCAACATAAGATATGAAGAGGGAAAGTCAACTACAGGTGCAGAATTCGCTGGCAGAGCTGGGGCTGATTAATGTGCTCAACGACATGTTCGACAAGCTAGACTGGGTGCCAACACCGTCACGTGCTCACTCTCGAGGAATCCATGGCCTTGGTTGTGTGTGCAATCCGAAGTCGGTAAGAACTTCAGGCCCTTACTCATGATCATGGTATGCTTAAGCTCTCGAAAGCAAATAGCGTGTAAGATGGTAGTCGTTCTGGATGAATTGGAACAGAATTTGGCAGTTTTTGTTTGCTACATAAGAAGGTTTGAAGCATTTATGCCGCTTTCTTGTATGAGTTTTAAAACATATTTGCTAGAGTAAGCCCTGGTTGCTATAGGAACATGGTAATTTCAACTTTCTTTTCGATATTACATGTGTCCCCTTCTTTTCGGAGTCGAAGAGATTGGAAGTTCGTTCCGATGTTTTTTCATCTTCCCCTCTGTAGTGCTTGTGCTTGTCAAATATGCAGGTAATATATGTGGGTGGGATCTTGACTGTATTTCCCTTGCAGGCTCTCAAGATCCAATATCTAAGGTTAATTCATAACTTTTGCGATCGTGACAGCTGCAATCGTACTAACAAGCAGCTATTGCTGGTTCCGAGTGTTTCCAAGGTACCCTTGCGAGACCACGACCAGTATTCCTCAATTGCAGTTATGTACTCTATTGTAACAAACAAGAGATCCAGCCCTGACTGCCTCACTAGTTTCGTGCTTCTTTGTTAATGCCTCGCTACTATTGAAGTATTTGGATGCGTGGTTGTGATCAGGAGAGCTTCTCCTTCTGGAGCAAAAACAATGAGGGAAAGGAATCAGATGGCCTTATGGTGAAGATTCTGAAGATACTAGTTAAAGAACCCAGTGACTCTCTTTATCGGTACGCACGTTTCTGAAGACTGCGTTATATTGTCTTGCTTTTTAATGTTTGTGCTTGGCAGCGATTGTCAGGTCTTACAATTAACAGAACAACTCTTGCAGATTCTGGCTTGCTTCATGTGTGGAAGCCTTTCTGCGGGGTGCAGATCATAAGGATCAAGTACGGACCTTGCTCTCAGACTTGAAGTCAGTTCAATGCCATATTTGAGGAAAACGTTATATTTAATATGAAGTCTACATTTTATTTTGGATGTTGCTGGGTATTGATGATGGATTCCGTGAATAACTTGACCGACTGACTTGTCATTTCCAACGTTACTTCGTTGGATGGAGTAGGAAGTTGTAGCATCGACGGGTTTGATGGAACATCTCCTACAAGAGATTCTGCAGGGAGGATTTCGATGTGCTACTTCTCTACAGGTGTGTGAGGTTACGTTACTCTTTGCACGAATGTGCTTCGTTTCTCTCCGGAGGCTTCAAAACACTCTGACCCTTTAACCTCAGACTTTCCCGTTTCTGGTTTTGGTTAGATCAACTTTGACCTTCTTGGGGAGCTCATCAAGTTCAACAAATCATTGTTTCAGCGTCTTGACAGACTTTTGACTGGGGCTAAGTTTGACCAGTTCGTAGAGGTACGTTTTGAATCCACTTTTGTGTCAATACATCGTCTTTATTGGAAGAAAAGTACTCTTCATTAGAAATACGAGCCACCCATGCACATTAGATACTGAAATTGAATCAGTAAAGCTTTCGATGAGGTGTGTATTTAATAAGCAGACCGCAAACTGATTTGCTTTTGATGCATGAATTCCAGGTCTTGGTTACAAATCTGGTGGACTCAAATGTATTCATTCGGTCTGTTGTGCTGTCTCTGGATTACTTCAAGAGATCCCAAGTGCACACAACAGGCCTTGGTTCAAGCCCACATGGGTGCTTTTTGAAGGAGACTAGCATGAGGAAAGATGACCACGGGTTTGGATTTAGGGAGGACGTGGATTACTGTAAGATTGCTACCTTCGTTTCGCACAATACCTTACGGTTGCTGAAAAATCTCATGTGTGCCGTGCGGCTCGATGACATCAACCAGGTGCTTTTTCACTGCTTTGCTACCAAGTAAATTAGTCCTCCAAGTTAATTAGTCTGTTTTTAGTCACTTGGACCACTTGTTCTTGCAATCTTAGGTGCCTGAGTAGACTGCTTATCTGAAACGGACAATATCTAGTACTAACATTCATTACAAATGTTTGGGGTGTGTTTCTAGTTTGTCATAGATTCTGTGAATATTTCTTAATGTAGCCAGTTTAGGTGGATTACCTTACTCTTTGCACTTAGCAACATGCTCAATTCAGTGGTGGCATCTTCTTTCGACTGCTGATTCACTTGATTGGTTGCAAGAAATCCTGCTTACAAGCTGGATAATACATGTGCAGGATAATATATGTGTTCTGAATACGGCTCTCATCATTTTCATATTTTTGGAGAGAAACGGAGAGCTTCAGATATACCTTCAAGCATTGAGGTCAGATGATGTGAGGGTTCTTCAAACCTTCCGATCTCTTCTTGAGTTCTGGCGCAGCTATTATCTGAGGAAACGAGGGCGTGAAGGCGTGTCCCTCCAATACTCAACCCAGCTACCATTTTCAGACTGGCTTCATATTGTGGACTTGCTCTGTTCCCACCCCGACTCCCCCTGTTCCCTCCTCTATGGTTCCTCAGCTAATCTTCAGCATGACCTATGTGACTCCATGTGGACTCCCGCTTAGACACATGCTAAAATTTCGGTTACTGTTGTATATTATTTTGTAATAGTATGTGCCGATTAGCATCTTAATTATAATTCAATTATATTTTGAGATCAATCCTGGTTAGATATTATGCCAGTAAGAACAAAACCCTCGGAACTAAGAGGTTGCCGTAGGCTGCAAGAGAAAATAGGCTAAGAATAGGCTACTATCTTTATCTGATATAAGCCTTGTTTGAACAAAGAGTTCTAGGGAAATGGTAATTTCAGGAGTTGCAGCGGTTGTATGGAAAGAGCGGGATGATTGTCTACAGATGGACAGCTTGGATGGTCGCTTCCTTTTGATCAACATCAACATTTGTACAAAGCAGTAGAAATGAACTTTAAATTGTCATTATGCAATTGTGTCTCAAGTTAGAGTTCATTTCTATGTTTTCATTTCTTCTTGTTCGTTTGAGGTGTTCCCAGAATGCACATTTAAGACAAGCTATGTCTGCGTTTTGAACATTTGCAGTGTATGTTGCTACGATTTTCTGGGGTGTCGATACATGTAGTGCTTGCGAAGAGCACATACATATTAGAAGTGGTAGCCATGTATTGGATATTGAAATTTGAAATAGAGGAAGGTTGTTTCCCATATATATAAGTGTACCTTTGAATTTATGGTGCCTCTAGTACTGGCAATGCAATGAATGCACATGCGGAAGGCATACATTGTGAAGGCGCTAGAGCTTTGTGTTCCATGGGACGCGATGTGTAACTACTGTGAACTATTGGTGGTACCAGAATGACCATCAAATGGCCTGCTCTGAATTCCACAATTGGTTGCCGCCCAATTGTTATTTGTCAAAATCCAGAGAGAGAAACTATGATCTCCTCCGGAGACCGAAGTGAATTAAGTGTCTGTTCGATCCACCCCCAATCCAATGCCCAGAGGACAAAGGTATGGAAGTAAGGGTCTACTCCTCCCTTTCGAGAGTAGACACTTTAGTCACAAAGTAACCAATGACAAGTAACAATTAACAAGTAACAAGAAAGAATAATGATTAACTTTTTAAGATTAATTTAAATGTGACTTTCAACACCAAGCCACGAGCTCATTGTTGGTTGGAGGTGAGCGTTTGTCTCATTTATCTGGTCCGGGTTCGAACCCTGATGCTTTAGGTCAATCAACGATTATTAGACGCGTTGGGTGACATGACGGCCGGTAACCCCGGCCTCCTTGGTTTTTTCCGAGGTTGTTTTAACCGCGGTGCGGATTTAAAAGGTTCGAACCCTGATGGACTCGTTTGAGCGGATGTGGGGGATGAAGTGGCTTCGTACTGTTGAGTGAGCGATCACATGCAGGAAACGAGTTGTGCCAACCAACAGCCCCCATTGCGAGAAGTGAGAAGAGACTTTACACTCGTATGCCAACATTTAAATAAAGTAGCTCTAGGTACTAAAAATTTATTTTTATTTTATTTGTTCTAAAGTTTTCACTATGGGGGATCCAACGTTTCAGGTAATGATTGGTGGTTTTCTATTCTTCTTTTATGGAGAAGAATAGACATGGCGTATTGTATGGCAATAGTGTTTATGTTCTTAAAGGTGTTTTTGATGGTGTTTTTGATATGTAGCTTCAGAGTGGCAAGGTGTGGTACAATTTAACTATAGTGGTTGTGCAGTGGGAGGACGGTGGCACATGAGTGGCCTAGATTGTGAAAATTTTCTTTTTATAGTAAAAAAATCGATATTATCACAGAGGCCTGGACACGGTTTTTGTGACAACAGTTAAATTTCAAGAGAAGGAGTATATTCCGCGGTCATTGAAACATTTTCGACCCTTTTGAAGGCGCCCAGAGCACTGCCCACCTATGCTGCCCCAGAACTACAAAATTCAAACGCATCTACTTAAGTGACCGGAACAGTGAACCCCAATGTCATTTCTACTGTATTCCTTTCATTTATACTCTTCTTGCTACGGTGATTCTTCTGCTGGTGAATCTGGCCTGGCGAGTTGAAGCACGCAATGGCTGACGAGGCCGTCCCCGTCCCTGCAGCGGCTGTACAGCAAAGTAAGTGCTTAGACTCTCACATTTGCAATTATGTCTGTGTTTTTTATTTATTTATTTATTTATTTATTTATTTATGTTAAGGAGCTTGTTAGTTTGGAAATAGGAAGTCTACTACGACAAAGTTCTACATTCCTGGTGTTTGATGTTACAGTACTCCAAGTATGTAGTGAACACATAGCAGATGAAAAATATGTCACTGTAGAGAATCTCACCTGAGTTGTCGATTGAGGGGGCTTCACTTCAAGCACCACAGCATGTAGAAACAGACGAGCAAAAAAATCCCATCCCCCTCCGATGGTAAAGCCAGTACTGTGAAAAATTCAGTGTTTGTTTTGCTCCAAGTCAGATTTTCCATTGCGCAAACAACACAAGTTCGCAGTCAGAGCAACCGAGGAGACCTGTAGTTAGAAATGCAAGAAGAGTTAGAGCAAGGGACAATGAAGTAGGAACATCATCAAAAAAAAAAAGAGATCCTAATTGGTCCAAAAGTGAGATACTAGGCCTCATTGAAGGAAAAGGCAAGAATACATAGAGGAATTGACAGTAGAAGACGCTAGAGAGTTAATGTGCCCAAAATTAGGCAAATGGAGGAAGATAGCTCTGAAATTAAATGCAGCAAAGGAATAAAGAAATGTTGACAGGGAATCAAGGATAGAGACGCTTGTAAATACAAGTGGAACACTTTGTTATCAGATTAAAAAAATAAAATCTGGGACTTCCACTCTAGCACAGGCAGGAATAGCGAGGAGTACTTCAAAGAAACCAC
Source organism: Ceratodon purpureus (assembly GCA_014871385.1). Classification (NCBI taxonomy): domain Eukaryota; kingdom Viridiplantae; phylum Streptophyta; class Bryopsida; order Pseudoditrichales; family Ditrichaceae; genus Ceratodon; species Ceratodon purpureus. The sequence continues at coordinate 20,322,299 of CM026422.1, forward strand.
TGCCGAGGAGAAGAAGCTTCATAAACTGCCGAAGTCATTTTATGTTGTTGCGAACCGGAGTATGGCTAAGTGGTTGAAGGATAAGGCTTGATTGAACCCTCTTCATGCGAGGGATACAATGGATCCAAATGATGGCAACTACTCTGCCAATATTTCAGATGATGTACCACCAGGCATGGAATTCTTGGACATCATGGGAGAGGGGGGGGTGGCCGAGTGTTACAGGTCCCCAGCCGCCACCAATTGACTTGACAACATGTGACTCTCCGCAAGTATCCTCCGCTCAGACTCAAAGGTTTGTATTCGGTCAAGGACTGGGCGCTGATCTCCCCAGCACACCCCTGCACAAAGCGTCAAATGCGGATTTGGGGAGGGTGAGAAGTAACCTCCCCAGCCCGAGGCAGGGGAATGTAGACATCAACCTTATTGCCCCCCCAAGAGGAGGTACAACCCCTCCGAGAGGAATCCCAGTGACGAGTCCCATGTCTCGAGCGCCTACAGTAGGTGGTCAGTCACGAGCTTCACTGCCTGCCAGCATTGTCCCTACTGTGTCTGGGCATGGAAGGCGAGCTGAAGAAGTGCATGTACGGTCTTCCACGGCGACATCCGCATCGGCGGAATTACGGAAGACAATAGGCAGCACAGACTATAGGAAGAAGAGGAGTACCGACACTAGTGGAATAGCGGAGGGAGTAACTATGAGCGCTGAGAAGATGGTGAAGGCATTGGGAGAGATAAATGAGACACAGAAATCAATAGAGAAAGCAAAATTAGATGTGCAGACACGATTGTTCAAGCAGAACTTGGAGTACAAAAAGGATAGAGACCGGGTGCAATTAGAAAATGCGCGGATTACGTAGGAGCACACAAGGCTGGGCCTCATGAACAAGCAGATGGTTGTCCAGGCCATCGTCAATGTCGCCTCTGCCATATCCCGGACAGTGGCTCCTCCAGTGAACCCCTCAACCCGACCTTCCCCTGCAACTACACCGGAAGGAGTTCCTATCGAAGAGATCCCTGATGACCGTGCATACAACTGAGAGGTATTCAATTAACCTGTTTGGTGTGATAATCTCCAACTCAGTAATAAACAAATTTTGTCCTTTTAAACAAGTTGATTAGAACAGGGTAGAGCATACCGTCTATACTGCGTCGGAGACATTCTGTTCGCTCCATCTCCTTCTTTTCCTCCTACAATATGTCAATTGAAGTAGCCAGTCCAAGTTCAAAGGTAGTTAGAATGAATTCTTTTGTAGCAAAATGAAGGCCGTAATGGCCTGAAAAAAAAAAAAAAAAAACGTCCACATCCCTCTGTCTAGGCTACGGCCATCACATCTTCTTTTAATAAAACTGTCACACCAAAAACAAATTCGAACTGAAGCAAAGGGGTTCAGTTATAAGATCACGTGCCTTTAGCTGCTGACTCCGTATGTGTTCAAGTTACCCGCCCATCCACACCGAAACATAAGAACAGAGACAGACCCAGGACAGAGGCATACAGTCGATGGCAACATCTGAAATCATTCCCGGTCTTGCACCAAGAACCGCGCCAACTGCCCCCTTTTTCGCTCACTATGGACCTCATCTTGGGGCCCTCTTTGGCCGGGCGCCCAAGGACAGGGTCCTCGTCCACATCTGGTGCCATGCCTTCACGTTGGAGCATTTCCAGCAAACAATCCACTTCCTCACTACTCTGCCACGAGAGCATGTTATGGAGTATGCATCAACATACCACGACATCATGTAAGAGTGTAACATGTAAGTCCAACGCACTGTGGAGCTCTCGAAAACTTTGCTTAAGTATTCCGAAAGCATTCTCCACCATACGGTCCACACTACGGGCTCGTGATAGTTTACGATTGAAAAGTGTCTCTTGAACAGAGCAACGACCTCCACCATCCTTGTAGGGAGTTATCAGCCAGGGCATGATCAGATACCCCTTGTCTCCTACAAGGTAGGATGTGAATCCCTCAATTGCGTCTACTGGATCGAAGAGATTAGTCGTTGTGGCCCTCTGATACAGCATAGACCGACGAAACTGCCTGGCGTCATTTGTGGATCCGAGCATGCCTACGGATATGTCTATAAACTTTCTACTTCTATCAACCACGGCCTGACATTGCATTGTAAAGCCACCACTTTTAAAATAAAAATAATCCTCGGGCTATCGTTAGATTTTTAAATGTGAAAATGCGTACTGTCAATTGCCCCCACGATTGCTGGGAGGCTCGAGAACTCCCTAAACTGCGCCATGATCAATTGAAGTCTGTTACCTATAGGCCACAAAATCTCACTCCGGAGCTCCACGTTCACAGCCTTTACCACGTCCCGGATAATTCCAGATGCGGTGCTTGTCCCAATTGCAAAGAATTCTGAGCACCTGACAAAGCTTGAATAGTGTGCAGACCACCCTCACGATCGGAGGAATGGCGAGCCTGTAATGCGTGATCTTCAGTTTGATATGGGGCCTTAGCAAATTGGTTAGACTGAAAACGTTGGATTTGATCATCCGAAAGTTCTCAAACCACGGGTTGTCGTCATATTCCTGAAGCACAAACCGGGATCATTAAGAAGTTGACCACGGCAACACCCACCACCTCAACTCCTGATCAAGCAGAGTTGTGGCGTGGATGATGCGGAAGTCGTGCAGGATTGAGGCGATAATTGAGTTTATCTTTACTAATGTGTCATGAACGCGGCCAATTTCACTTGAGCCATCAACCTCATTTGGGGGAATTCCCTCCTCTGGTTGGAACATGGCATCAACCACATTTTGGAGCAACAAAACCAACGACGGGAGGAAGAACGCTACATTCTGTGGATCAATCCTTCTATCCATGACACTAAACCCTTATGCATTAGGAGCAGTTTGGGGTCTCCAACGGGCCTTTTCCATGCTTTCCGTGCCAAAGTTTTGGGCATGCCCGTGCACTTTACCTGCTGGCACCAACTGTGCCAGCAGGTCGCCAAAAGCGAGCCAAATCGCGAATGGGGGGGTCCGGCCAATGGTCGCGCAGGAAGGCTTCCCTCCCCCGCGCGTGTAGTCCCGCAGGTCGAGAACGGAGCCTCTTCGCGCACGGAATTCGAGCATTGCAGAAGGGTGTCAGCGGTGGTGGGCTTTATGAACGCCTGCGAAACTGACTCCACAGGCCACCTACCGAAATCGAATTGCCGCTCCCCCTTTGAGATGCAACGTGCACAAGGTGTTGATGTCGAAATGCTGCCAACGGTCATTCCGAACCTCATGCGTTCCCCTGAGAGAGTTGTCGTTGTTGCGTTGTCAAGCAGGATGGAGCGGTGGAGGCCTCCAAAGGCTGGGCGAAGTTGTTCGATTTGGGTTGTGGGTGGTCACGCATTGTGCAGTAGAGATTTAGGGTTTAGCTGTAGTGGTCTTCCAACGCTGCCAGCGGTCTGCCATCCACATAGGTTGGAGAGAGTACCTGAGTTGGGAATTGGGGTTTCGGGATGAGGTTTTAGGGTAGGTCGTACCTTGGTTGCGAGGCCGTGGACGCAGGTTTCAGCCGTTCGTGATGGCGGAGGGTTTGTTGACAGCGTGTAGTTCTGGCGGATGATGACAGCGACGACACCATTTGTAAGTTTTTGAGTTCACAGTCGAAAATTTCATGCATTCTAGTGGTATGGCTTCACGGCCAAACTCCCTCGTACAGAGTGTCATTCTGCATAATACTCAAGACTTGGAGGGCAACTGGATCCCCATGAAGGTGGATCGTGATTCATGGGTTATGCTGCAACCAGCTTCGGATGGGCCTTGGGGTAGAGAGGCAAGGCGACATGGTGGAGAAAATTTTTGGGGGGCCTTCAAAGCGCAGATCAGAGATTTCTCTTGGATCTCCACGGAGCATGGAGCATGCGACCTCGATAAGGTGCTTGTGCAACATGCATATCAACCAAGGCATCTGCGCTTGGATCCTGCGGAGGCAGCAACCAAATTGGGAATGGCAAACTACCTGTACGCGTCGGTTTCGGAGGATTGGGTACATCCCGCATCTATCCTTGGTCCCATTCTTGTGCTCCATGTTGAGATTGGGGAGGCAACACGGAATCGACAGAGCCACGCGGAGTTGCTGGACATAGGTACATTCTTCCTTGGTGGTCTGTATTTGCCTCCAACAGGTGACACGCTGTACGGGAAGGTTGAAGCACTCCCGCTTCCAGGGTTCAACGATGTGGAGTGGCCTTTGCCAGACATGCACACATCTGAGGCGTTTAGAACAAAGCTCACTCTCGATTTTGCAAATGCTATGAAAGCAACAACTGGTAGCAGCTTCGTCCACCAGCAATGGTTTATGCCAATCCATGTTATGGTTGATTTGTTTGCGGTAGCTGCTGACAGCATTAGGCGGACACCTACATTGTTTGTTTTGAGTAGTCCATCCGAGGCTCTGCTGAGCAGTCTAATGAACCCAGGGTGGAACGAGAAGTTCCACATTGGCCAAGATGTCATCAAGTGCGTTGCCAACAGGACCAGCATTGTTTTCCGCTATCACGTGGGAAGACAAACATTATACACCAGGTTCATGTATACAAGGTATAGGGGGGCTGCGAACAGTCAGTGGGAAGCCTTGGATCACCTACCAGAGGAGGTGATGGTGGAAGTGTCTTGTATGTTTAGGGGGAACTTGCTGCCAACATTCGAAGTTGGCAAGGGTTGGCCAGTATCCCACCTGCGGCACGAAATTGCAATGGCACTTGGAGATGACGTACCTGGGCAGTACAACCTGGTTTTGATAGAGGCCAACGGTGTTCGTGAGAAAAAGGTACGAGTCTAGCCGAATTCATGTAGTCGTTTTGATGTGTTGGGAATTGGCTGTTCAGAGCTCCTTGCTGCCAGCAAACGAAAATGACAGGATTTGTTGGATGCAGATCAACCAGCGCCATGAGAGACACCTTACAGCTGCGGATGTCACGGTTCCCAAAAGGATGAAGATTGTGGAGCTGTAGGAAAAGTGATTTCGGGGATGGGTAGTCACAGTATGTGGGAAGTCATTAGGTTCTTCGCGAAGTCGTTAGCGAGTTCAGGTAGTGGTTTTGCTTACCATTCAGGACTTTCTGTGGGACATCCTGTATTAACGTGTTATATGGAGGCAAATTTGTGATTACCCTTGATCTTCGTGCTGCCAGCGGAAATAGAAAAGAAAAACAGTTACAATTACCAGTGGTGAATCCTAGGGTGCAAAATGAAAAATAGAATAAAATACAAGAAGTCTGAAGAATGGCCGGGGTTTCAGAGGGCCTGGGTCTGAATCGCAAAATTGCTTCGAACTTGTGGTGGCGCCATTGACGGTGGAGCCTGCTGCCAGCGCAAAATAAGAAAAGAAAAACAATTGCATACAATAGAGCACATGACCCTTCAGAGGCACAAAATGGAGTTTGGCACTTGACAAATATGAAGTAATTAGGAAGGAATGTAAAGTTTGTTACTTCCTCCGAAGAGGCTGGCTCCTTCGTGAACCTGGTGCTCTGAACTGGCAACGGCGGGCACAATGCAGCTCTTGGTGCCAACAAAGACGAAAAAATGAAGGTTGCAAATAAAAAAAGAACCACGCTCGATTCTAATAGAACAAGATAAAAATAAAAAACAGTTGTACATAAGAGATGAAGTAGGTCGCAGATGGTAAATAACAACAATGGCCAAAATTGAAAGGGACCATGGTGGCGAATAATGAAAGAAGAAAAAAAAAATGGCGGCTAAAGAGCAGCCCTTGCTGTCAGCAGTCCACAATAAAGAAGAAATACAGTTGCGAATAAAAAGGAAGGGTTACAAGAATGCCATATCTTTCAAAGAGACATGGCAGTCCAGAGGCAAATTGTTTTCAAGTTCGGAAAAGTTTAAGAAAGGTGGCCCATAAAAGTCCGGACCAGAAGTCGCTGCCAGCAAACCCCTAACCCGGCCTACAAAACTATCCAAGGTGGGAATCTACTCCACGTTTGCGTTTGTGGCAATTGCCTCAACAAGGCTCGACAGTCCCTCCATGTTGGTGTCGTCCTCGTTCTTCTCTGCTTCAGGTGGTCCTTGCGTGGTGGCGGATGAGTCCTTGTTCCCATCTCCAGATAGGGCTGCCTGGGTCTCCTGAGGAGAGCGTTGCGTGGGATCGAACGCCAGGGAGTCTGAGTCGGGGAGAGCATCCTCTGCAGTTGCTGGCAACAAACAAGAGTTAGAAAACAAGAAAATGTAAATGTAACAACAAGGCAGGCAACAAGAAATGGGTAGATGGGATGAGGGGCCACAAACCTTGGTCGCCCTTGGCCTTCTTCCACGGAAGCGCGGCCACTGAGGGGGCAGCGGGCCTCTTGCTGCCAGCACGTGGTGAAGCGGGCTCGGCCAGAAGGATCTCCTCCGTGAGGCGTAGTTCCTCCGCGGCCTTGGAGTCAAGGTCGAAGCCCCACTGCCCAAGCCACCCTCCAGTCATCCCCCGCTCGCATCGACGGCACCGGGCGTCCTGGGAGAAGACTGCCTCAAACATACAATGGGGATGTGCCAAGCAGCCGCAGAACAAAAGTACGCAGCAGGTGTCAACGAAGTAACGCTCGCAGAAGGGGCATGGGTCGTTCAGGGCTATTGGCAACACCTGGAACTCCAATGGATAACGAGCCAGCACCTTCTTCGGGCGCAAGAAAGCTGAAGCCAACTCCAAGGCCGAGATCTCCGCTGTCAGCGCGGAGACCTCGGCGTGGCGTCTCTGCTCATCGGCTTCCATCTCCTCCAACTTCTTGTAGACCCTGTCAATGCGGGCTTGGGCCTCCATCAGTGCCTTGCTTGCAAGCCCCAGCTTGTCTTGGCCTAAGCGGGCCGCGTGATCAAAGCGCCTCTTCTCTTGGTCGTTGCCATCAGCCGCGGCCTTCTTGGAGGCCTCGCGGGCGGAGAAGATGTCGTCATAGAGCTTGGACTCCTCGGCCTCCTTGGCTTTGATGTAGTCCCGCTGGGTTGCAAGGTCGACCTTCACGCGGTCCCGGCTGGCCTCCACCTTCAGAAGTGCCGCCTCCAAGGACTTCTTCTTGAGGCGCTGCTGCTCCAGGACCTGCTTCGGATCCGTTGCCACCAAGGGCTGCACCTTGATGGCAACGGCAGCAAGGGCCTTCACGGCCTTCTTCTCAGCCACGGCCTTGGCAGGAGGGGGCAGGGATCTAGGTCCCCTGACCTTCTTCGCCTCCGCGGCCGTGATCAAAGCCTTGGAGGTGGCTCCAAGTGGCTTGGCTCCTCCGCTCGACTCCGCCCCTCCTCCCTTGCCCTTGCTGCCAGCACCGGGGATGTGGCCAGCGAGGAAGTCGATAATGGCTTCAATCTGCTCCCTCAAGGCCGGGGGAGTCAACTTCTGCGGATTACGCCCTGGCAGCTTCTCACGCCCCTTCACAATTGCCTCCGCCTTCTGGGCGAAGTTGACATCCACGCCCTTCTCAAAGTAGAGGTGGCAAGCCCGAAGAAAGGAGGTCCCGAATGCCCAGTTGTCGGGGTCACCTCCATAAGTCCACCGGTACATCTCGCAGTATTTCCTCTGGGCCTCCGGATCCTCACAGTCAGCAACGTAGTGCCGCCCAGAAGAACGCTCTGGCCATCTGTCGATGAAGTCGGCCTTCCTGCAATGCTTGTCGCCGCTGAGGTCACTGAACTTCAACCCCTTGTTGGAGAGCTGCAAGGTGCGGGCGAAGAAGTCCTCATCGTAATCCGCAGCCTGCCTACCCAGCAGAAATGGGGCGAGGTGGTGGAGCTGTGCATGAAGTGCAGGGGGTAAGCCGTCCAAGTCGAAGGCGTCATCCCACGGCGTCTCAACATCGTTGCCATCCTCCTTGCTGTCAGCAACCTCGACGACCTCCTTCTTCACGACGGCCTCCTTTCCCTTCCTACGGCTCGACATCCCTGGCGCTGGTAGTGCAAAAACAACACGTTTTACGAAAGGGGGATCGCGCATGGCAGCTGAAAAAGGGAAGACCACTGACAAGACATTATTCATTCGGTTTAGTTGAATTTAGTTCTGAAAACATGAAGCCTCACAACTGAAAGGACCTTCGCGGCCATGGCTGAACGACCTCACCCAACTGTGCCATGCCCCTCTACGCATTGTACAACAACAAAGAGAAATTGCCAAAACAGAGTTGCAAAAACAAGCTGCTTACCTCTAAGCCGAAGCTCAGTCAGAGCTGTCTTCCGTTGCCGAAGCTCTCTTCGCCGCGCTGTAGCTCTCCTCTGCGCGGCCTGCTCTTCTCTTCCCCTTCTGCTCCCCTCTGCAGCCCGAACCCGCTCTCTACGCCTTCACTTCCCTCTTCCCCTTCAGCTTCCCTCTGCGCCGCGGCTGTCCTTCGGCGCCGAAGCTCCCCAACGCCCCGCTGCTTCTCCCCGCTGCTCGCGCTGGCCTTCTTCACTGCTCCCTGAGGCGCCCTAGCTCCTCCCCGCCCCGCTGGTCGCACCTCCGCGCTGAGCTCCTACCGCTGCAGTGCCAGAGCTGTGGCCGCAGCCTTCCCCCCCCCCCCCTGCTGCCCGCGCAGCTGCTGCGGGCCCGATGCTCGTGACAGCCACCCAGCTCCTCACTCCCCCAACTCCTTCCTCAGAACTCGACCCCGCTCCTCGCGGCTCCGCCGAACTCCGCACTCCTCAGCTCCCCCAAGCGCACCGCCCTCGCCCCTCCTCCTCACAGGTCCTCCACGGGTCGCACCTCCCAGTACGGCTGCACGGATGAGTCCTCCACGGCTCCCTCTGCACCCACAAAATCCTCACACCCCCCTCCGCCTAGTTCGAAATTGCGCTCTTCAACGGTAGAAATCAAGGGTATGGAGAAAGACAAAGGATGAAGAAGCCGAAGCACTACCGTGTCAGTGCAAACCCGAGGCGCCTGCTGGAAGCAAGAGCGCGGCAGTAGAAGAGAGGAGTGAAGCTAACAGTCAACCCCATATCTTTTTTCGGGAAGAAGGCCCAAGACTGGTGTGAAGGAGACTCTTGCTGGAGTCAACCGCCTGCCACGTGGGCAGCGTCCTTCAAGGGGGGTATGAGACTCTTAAGCAATGTTAATTAGGGGGGTCGTAAATAAGGTGTTGGGAAGGTCACAGCAACCTTAATTGTCAATCATTTCCACGGCCTTATACATCATTTCCCCATTTGATTTTAATTGCAACAAATTGGCATAGAAATTAAAATTAAAATTTAAGGGTGAGTGACATGTATGATTACTAAGACACATTCATTGAATTCATCATTATGAAGAGTTATAATCCCTTGGATTGGTCTTTCTAGTGAAATAACCACAAAACAAGTTTAGGGGAGAAACATGGTCTAACTCATTCAAAAAAAACATTGTTGCCAGCCACATTCTACATAGGTATAAGTTATAACATAATTACCAAGGCACATTGCGGTCAAGTCACACACGGCCATTGCTCGCGTCGTCACTGTCCTCATTGCTGCCAGCCACCTCACTGTCAGTGGACTCCCCTTCTTCTCCATGGGTGCCTCTTTAATAATTATCGAGATTAACTTAGCAATGGATAAGCCATTTTAGGGAATTGCTCGAAAAAATCCTCATTTTTTGATAAATCTATCCGTAAATGGCTATTCTAGAATGAAACCAAAAAACATGTTAAAGAAGATCCACTGTCTACTCCGATCAAAAAAATTAAAAAAAATTAAAAACTTGCTACATTATAGATGTCCATCCAATGAGTTTAGAACGCATAATTTGTACTCAATTCATACAGGCTCGTTGCCAGCGTCATCGCTGTCCACGTTGTTGCCAGCGTCGTCACCGTCAGTTGAGTTGCGTCCTTCCTCAAGATCCACATTGTTGCCCTCCTCCCCGGGGTCATCTTCGTTGGCAGATCCTCTTGCTTGATCATTGTTGGCTCCATCACCTCCAACGGTGTTATCACACACCCAAGCTTTGCCAACACGCCGTCGCCTTGACCGCCAATTCTCCAAAGCCCTGGCAGCATTTGATCGATGCCACTGTTCTCGCCTTCTACGTGTAGCCTCCATGCGGGCCTCATCGTCCGGGGTATTTAGAACCCTGGTGCACTCTAATTTCTTCTTATACCGATGCTGTATATTTCGGTACCAATGTTGGAATTGTTGCAAAATCACACTGATGCGCTCTTTGCCACCACCGTGAGCTGTATGCGCTTGATTCGCTGCCTTCGCTTGATGATGGGATTTCTCCATACCCTGGCAACTCCATACGGCCAGACTACCGTATTCCTCCACAAACCAACTGCCATGCCTGACAATTACATGCTGTCAACAGCCACTCCAAGGTTAGTCCTGGATAGAGAATTGACGAAAGTGAGGTCAGCCATCAACCCCTAATTCATCCCAAACCTCGTTCATATAACTCACCATGTAGTGCGACACATGCTCCTCTCCGAAGGCCTCCAAAAATGTTCTCCCCCACGTTTCTATCTTCCCTTTGAACTGGAGTCGTTGTTCTGCTGTCAGCACGAAGCCGCTAAAATATGGTAGAACCTCTTCAAAGGCTTGCCACATAGCAGCCCTTGCCCTACGATGTGCACCGCCGCCACTATTATTGCTCTCTGCTTGACATATGTCTTTCCAGGCCTTGTCGTTTCCAGACCATACGCTTGGTTTAAATAGTCTGCTAGCAACAACCCCACTGAAAGATGGCTTCTGTGGCACATTCCCTGTGCTGCCACTCAGTTTCGGATCCTTTCTAATCTCCACATTGCCACCGTGAGCCCCGATAGCTGACAAGGACTTCTCCATTTGCTCTATGGCTGTAGCCCTCAGTCTTTGATCTTGTATGTTCCAGACATAAATGATGTGTTGATGCACAATCTTCTCCGCTAGGCGAACTAGGGCGTGAAGTGTACAAATGTGCACTCTTTGCAACGGAATTGGCAAGATAGGCCTCCACCTTGTATGTGCACGCATGTCACATGGTTCTGGCTCCACAGAGTTGGCAAACAGTCCCCCCACCCAGTTTGGTTTCCCACGTTTTCTGATGGCAGTACTCGCCTGGCTTGCTGTCCCTACGGTAGGCTTAGCCCTCTTCTGCTCGCAGTATATGCAGTTCATCGCACACGACGGCCCCGACTGAAGCCCGTACATACACTTGATCGTCTTCATGTCCGCAGCGAGATGCCACTCCACATGGAATTCTCCAACTTCAGGGACCGTGAGTTTCTCGCCACTGGACTGTGCTGCAATCACAGATGGAAATTTGGATTTCCCAAATATCCACGACAGAACTTCGTAGGACTCTTTTTCCACTTGAAAGGTTGCCACTGGCCAGATTTCCTGCTCCGACTGGACTGAGAAAAACAGGGCATGGTTTCTCTGAATGTCTGGGTCGAGCGCCCTATTCATCAATGTGATGCTGACCCGTTCAAACTTCTTGCCATTGACAATCTCGGCCTCGTCCAATTTCATGACAAATACCAGCGGTGCCCCTCTTAACTCTGTGGAAACATGGCGAGTGGATGTGTAAGTCACGGTTAATTGATAAATAACCCTGCTGGCAGCAAACTCTGAAAACAACAGTCTGAGGTGATTACGTTACCTTCTTCCGTGATGCCGTAGAAGATCACCATGCTCCTTTGGACCACCTCAAGGTCTGTGAATAGGGAATTCTTGTCAGTCAAAACGACTTCCTTTACCATGTCCTCGGACTTCTTGTTCTTCTTAGAACTTGCTGGCAGCGTAAGTCGACCTTCAGCATGGTAGTATTCGCCAATATACTGTGGCAGGTTTGCATTTAACTCCTGCCGAAGCAGTTTCACGTGATAGGGGCTCGGCAAAATACTCCCGGAGACTCCTTTGTTCAGACCAGCAATGGGAGCCTTCACAGATTTGTAGAGAGCACCATATCCCCGATGGAAAACCCCTGCCTGGTCGCAAGCAGCAAGAATTTTGTCCGGTCCAATACTCTTACCAATCGATTTGAGCACATTTTTCGCAATATCTGACTGAACATGTGCCATTGCAGGCTGAGAAGCGAGCGCTACACCTTCATGCCGTGACAAAATTCGAGCTAGTGCTACTGCAGTCCTATTTTGGGACTCTTTATCCCCCCGCAGTCGAGAGCACTTCCGGTTCTCTCGGTTCCTTTCGACAACAAACTGCACCACATCTGGTTGCAGCACTGTCCGCACAAGCTTCACTCTTGCTTTTGATCCACCTGATCCAGGTTTTAACTTGTGAATCCCTCTGAGAGCCCTCCTCCTATTTCGCATGCCCATGGGGGTCTCCTTCTCGAAGCTGGCCCTCCGCTGGCAGCGGTCGACGTCTTCTTGGAGACCCCGCACATGGGGCTTTAATTGCTCCACCCTTTGGGCATGGCAATCACGGACAGCCTGTAATTCAGCTTGCAAATCCCTGCATTTCTTCTCTAACTCAAGGCAACGCATTCTCCCCAATTGGACATCTTGGGCTGCCCTTGAGTTGCTGGCCAGAGCTTCGCCTCTAAGCTGAAGCACTTCTTCGCTCAACTGTGCCAACTGGATCCGCGTCTCCTCCTGTGTAGAACCATGTACACAATGATCCAGCAGCCTGTGTGTATATCCGCGAAGACCCTGCTCTCCATGACATATGAATTCAACGAACTCTTTTAGCGACTTGATTGGAGGTGGCTTCCCTGTCATTGGGTCAACAGGGTAAATGTCTCCATTGATCCACAAGTCAATGTTCGTGTCTCCACGCAACCTCCGTGTTGGAAACGAGCTCCTCATGCACAGCTCCACTTGCGTAGAACCTCGTCTCATGACCGGGGCATAGCGTGTGTCCAGTGCAAAGTGGGGAATGTACTGATTGCTTCGTTCAGCCCTTGCTGCCATCGTGGACCCGATAGTCGGTAATCTTGATTGAATCTCCCCTGGTCACACTTGGTGATTTGCTGTTATTCGAGAGAACTTGTTATGATCTTGGGACACCTCCTACACCCAATGAAAAACTAAATTCACAACCTCAAATACTCCGAACCTAATTCGATAGACCTGCGTGGCATCTACAAGCGCTATCGACCACGAAACCTACATTGCCTTATGCCGTTGTGGCAGCAAGGGCTAATGAAATCGAAATTCAAATTGCTCAAAAACCCAGTAGCCCCTGAACACCCCACAAAGGTTTATCGAATTAGGTTAACTTACCTTCCCTTCAAGTACATCAGTTTTCATCTCTTCGTTGAAACCTTGGTCGCCGACTGAGAACAACCCCTCGCCGCCGTCGCTGCCAGCGGACGCTGCCAAGAAATGAATTGCAATCTCAATTTTGCTCCTCTGGTCTGGGGCGCCATCGCCACTCGGAATCTTTCCCGCAAATCACATACGATTGTGCGTCCCACAGTGCCAACAACGACTTGCTTGAAGCAGAACAGGGCGCTTCGTTTTCTTGGTGCTGAACGGCGTAGAGCCGGTGGCGCCATCGCGCCCAGACCGTTGTGGCAGCAATTCGAAGTTGACAATCCGTGGATCGAGGCAACGGATCGAGGCACTTCATTAATCGCCGAGCAATAAATCCCAAGGATTGGCGCTCAACAACCACCGTCCACGCCCTCTCGCCAACAAGGCAAAATCCGGCCACGCAAGTCCCGTCCGTCCGCTTCGGGCAGCGTTTCAGACCCCTGCTGACAGCGACAGAGGGGGTTTTGGGCAGGCAGCCCACCTAATCCGGGCTGCCTTACAAGGCCCGTTGGAGACCTCATTTTTCCCCTAATGGTAAGCACACAACAAGTAAACTCTAACCTCAAATTGTCTACTCACTACAGCACACTAGCCACTGCGACAAAGAATGCAGCGAAAGCATGAACCCAGAAATCGACTTCGGCAGCGTGTGTAACAGACAGAAAAGTGCCGCACTCACGAAATAACGACGCCCTGGTAAGATCAGACTTACGTGGCTATTATTGCCGCCAGGGAGTAATGAGAGACGACAACCTGCGATCCGACACGCTCCCGATCATTTATGTATGCACCTCCTCACCCTCCATGCAATTCAATGTGCACTATTAGCGCTAACGGAATTACAACAACGCATTGCATCGGTAGGAATAAAGAGACAACGATGGAAAATGTCGTACCCGATAAGGCTCAGCGGACCACCTTTGGAAAACTTGGTGTTTTCTCACGCCTTCCTCCGAGCAGAATTCAGACAGACCGCACACACCTCGCCTCTCACAGAAGAACCTCCATTGCCGCGGACAACACTCTGTACGAACTGGACATGCGCCAAATGATCCCCGCGCAATTGATACAATGTATGGAAACCACCAATTGCAAAACGAAACAAACAAGAAGCAATGCGAAATCAGAGCAACAAGTAAACACATCAAAGAATATGGACGTTGAGGGGGTATTGCCGGGGGTGGGGGAGATGACTGCCCAAGCCATCGAACCCTCTGCCCAGCCCGACAAATCATGTTGCCCCTCTGTCCGTTCCCCCCCCCCCCCCCCCACCAACAACAGTCGCTTCAGTCCCCATGAGGAACTTCCTCAATTTCACCTCATGACATGGTGATGATGGGCAAGGTAGTGCCCCATGTCCACTCCGATGTGAAACATGGGGTACGTACCATCATCGCTTCAAACCACCCCCTCTCAGAAAACCACTTTCATTTTATTACAACGTGAACATGAGCGGGACTTTTCACGGTGAACAGAGGTAAGCTCCCAACCACCGTAGTTTCCAAACTACTGGTGGGAAGGGGGCATAAGTATGTAATGGCGCATAGGATTATATTAGTGATTCTGATACATGATATAGTCCAAGAAGTGCAATTGTAACAATACTAGTTGAACAGTTTGATGTTCTTCAATTCATTTCTGAGTCCGTGTCTGTGACCTCTAGGATTGGATTTGAACAATTTCTATGCAAAATGTTTTTCATGAGCAACACCTACTTACCGCATTACTAGAAGTACATAAGATAAAAGCAAAAATAACTTAATGGGACAAGTGCCAAGCCTAGGTGCATCAAAAGTTTGTAGCAGCAATGAATCAGTAAGTAACAATATGGAAGTAGCTCGAATGAACATTACTGCTTTTTTATTTTTTATTTACTTGCATATGGTTTTCACTCTATTTGATGGATGTATAGATTACTATTCCAAGACAACTCGTCCAACACTCCAATCAAAGGGCTCCAAATGTCATTGTTTTTTTGTGGTGCTACTTTAGTTAACTATGTTGCACTATATTGGTCTATATTCATCTAGTAATGGTTAGTTTTTGGTAGCACATAATTTTATCTATTCTAGTGCGATGTGGAAATTTATTTATGAGTTATAGCTTGTATAATATTTTGTAAATTTTCACAAACATTTCACTTGTTTCGACAATTATAAACAACAATGTAACACTCACTAAGAGGCAAAGGAAATTGGCCTTATTCGCTATCTCCATGTAAATTGGAGTGACAAATGATGATTGTATTTTTCCCATAGTTACTTTAATCCAATAGGCTTTAATATGGTGAAGCCTCCTTTCAAAGCATGTATTATTGCTAGACATGGGCATGGTTTGAATGATGTAGGTCCCCTCTTTGTATTTGTGTGGTGTGAATACAAGAAGTTTCTATGTTATCGCAATAGTCTACGTAAAACTTGAAAAACCTTATCTAGATTGCACTCAAGTCTTATCCAATCTCCTACTTGTGCTTTTTGTATCTAGATCTTTTGTGTCAAGATTGTAAGTAATTGTCTTTTTGCAACAAAATGAGTCACAACAATGCGACTTTAACAATGAATTGTGTCTTTCCTTTCCACCTCTTGATTCACCTTCATTTAAAGATTGTATTACAAATCAAAAATCATTTACAATTACAAGCATATTCATCTAGAGATTCCTCACTAGGGTGGAATACAACTATACTTATCTCTCTATGTTTGTCAACGTTGCAACAAACTTTGGTGGTTCAATTACCTTTTTTTTCGTAGCGGCTCCTATGCAAATCTTGTTTCCCTCTCAAATTGTTGGCTCCACTACTACATGCGCCAAATTTTCTATGTACGAGAGGGTCCCTACTATCCCTGAAACTCTCCATGAATAATTTTTTTTAAAATTAAAATATAATAAGATAATTCTTTTTTTCTTTAATGAAATAAAAAGCCATTACGAACTCCTTCAAAATTGTTCTGCTCCACTCTGGATCCGCTGCTAAGAGGAGTTAGAGAATAGATCACCTACTTAAATCCAAACACAAGAAGAGTTTAAACTAAACAAATCTCAGAGACAATGGATCTTGGATCCACTCAGAGCAGGCTTTGCTAACAAGAGAGCCCCACCCTCGCCCCAAAAGCTTCTGTATCCACCTCCAATCCTTCTCTTCAACTTACACTACCGTCCGGAGTCCGGACGTCCGGACTCTACCACTCTGGGAATTGCTTGCACATCCTTTGCAATGTACTGATATCTGTTCAGAGCATAACTGGGACTATGGTCAGTGTCCAACGCAGTGGCATGTGCCCCGTGAACAAATTGATTCAGCTTCACAGAAGATGTGACAGGGTTGCAGGCTCAGGGATATAACCAAATTACAGTTTTAGACTTGTGAGAGATGTCTACAATGACCATGTACACCCATGTTAGCCCCGTGCTTGCCCTCTCAAAGTACTGAGGACTCAGGAGAGTATGGAAGGGCCAGGCAAATATCCATCACAATGCCCACATGATGTTCAGACTGTGTACATTGTGCATCTGCATCAATTTTGTCCACACAAGAGTCACATGACCATCACATCACAAGCAGTAAGGCCTTTGTGCGACATCTCACCAACTTGTTTGGTTTGAATCTTTCATTGTGCTTTGAAAAAACCAAGTGAGCAGATACATTGTCGTGATCATCCTCAGAACTGGGGTCCATTTCAAACAGACAGGTCCATCATATGCCCCTTTGATTTCTTGAGGGGATCAAGTACTCAATTGTGGTGTCTGAGGTGGTGTCTGAGGTGGTGTCTAAGGGGCATTGAGGGGATTAAGTAGTCAATTCTGGTGTCTGAGGTGGTGTCTGAGGGGCGCTGCAGACTATGACCAAAGGTTGAAAGGCCGTCGGTTTGCAAACTTTGCACCATCATACCGTATGCCTCTTTGGTTGCATGAAGGGATGAAGTACACAATTTTTTTGTCTGAAGGGCATTCTATCTGAGGGGCGTTCTATCTGAGGGGCGTTCTATCTGAGGGGCGTTCTATCTGAGGGGCGTTCAAACTATGACCAAATGTCAAGAGCCGCTGGTTTGAACCAATTAGATTGTTAGAATGTCCAAAGTACGACATTTTTGGCCTTCACACTTTAGGTTGAAGTCCAAAAACCGCCGCTTCTAAAAGAGCCGACAAGCCAATATTTTTTGGAAGTTTTGACACCAAGACAATAGTTTCTCGAGTAAAATTTGGTAACCTATTTTGGTACGATCCAATCTTCTATTGAAAGACAGTGGATTTTTTTTTTAAAAATGCACATGAAGACAAATCTTAAAGACTAGTCATGCTTCACATGCCTCATCATGATTTATTAATTAACCCTTTAATAATCATAAGTACTTAATCAATGCTAATTCAAAATAAGCTGAATTTTGATTAGACATAACTTTGTCATAACAATGAATTTATTGCTAAAATTCTTTGCATATGTTATTCATTAGTTTTTATTCATCCTCTTACCTTTCAAAATTTTATGATTTTTTCAATTTTCTATATGCTTGGCTCATAGGTCTTGGCGTCTGGAGCTTCACACTATGACCAACCAAAGGCTTGAAGTAGACTATTTCAATGTATATTTCCAACCTACAAGTTGGAACTTTCGACTAAATTTGGTATGGATTTTCCACAATTGGCTTTTTGACTTGGTCATAATGTGAAGCAGTGGTAAGATGAATCAATACAATGTCAAAGGATTTGAGTTTGCACTAGTTACGATTATTTATAAATGATTTGAATCAATTTCAAAACTAAAAATAAAAACCATCACACCACCAAGTATTGAATAGGATACAATGTGTGCAATATAAATAGATGATGAAAAGAAATCCTTGAAGGAAATGACATGAATCATGAATGAAGTTCTTTGTAAAGTGGGGCAAAGTTATCATGAGTTTAGTCCTTTTTTATTCAAAATAGTTATAATTAATATAAGTCAATAGTGAATAACTACATACCCCCAAAATTCTTTAAATATTCTTGAAATCTTTTCATGTCAATGTTATTTTAATTTTTGCTTTTGATATTTGAATTAATTGGGACAACAACCACTATTTGAATTAGGTACCATGACTTTTGATAAAAGCATATCCTTGTTACTCACTTTGAATAGCTATTTGATATGGAACAACTTAGTGGTCTCTAATAGATTCAATGATTTGATATATAGAAGAGCTTAGTATTTTTTTCAAATTTTTGACTCAAAAAGAAACTAATTTTATTTTCCTTTGGAAGTGAAGAAGGGAAATGCATGATGTACCAAGGATCTTAGCCAACATTTATCTCTTTGATTCAAATCGTATGATCCAAAATATTTATCCAGTCTAAGGGGTGGATTTTGCAATTTTGAACCTAATGAAACCATGAATTTTCTGTAATGGAAAAATGTTTGACAAATTATATCTTTCAGAAATCATTCAAATGAAGAATAGTATAGAATATACCTGTATGTATAAAATGAGTTCCTTACATTTCCATCTACAATTTGTATCTGTAATAAATCTTTGAAAGTCTTGTGTTTTTTGTCCCTCCTAGAACAAGTTATAAATTTATCTGGCACTTGGTCAAGTGATTCTTCATGTGCTGACAAAATGTTTCAGAATCCTCCAACTGAGGAGGCCACCCACTTGCACCAAACAAAGAGCTGTGTAGGTGGCATACGTTTGTAAGCGCAGAATGTTGAATGAACCTCTGAAAACCCTACAGCTTCCCAATTTTGTTTGCTTGCACATCCACCATCCATTTGGGTCACGTATATACCTTGTGCACATCTAAAATGGACCTGGATCCTCTTCAGAGTCTATCAAAATGGTTGAGATCTTTCAAGTTCCAACGACTCAGTCCAGCCCAAGGCAAGGCAAGGCTTGGAAGTTAGGCACAGCCCTCCATGTAGATAATTCAAAGCTGTGATTTGTAGTCCCACCTTACAATCTGCTGTATTTAAATTTGAAAGGGAATTGATGTGGGGAAGTTATCACAGAATACCTATCCAAGCGAGTAGGGACTCAGAGTTTGGTAAGAATTTAATAGATTCTCACAGAATGCCCGCAGATAGTCGATGCAAGTCAATGTTCTAAAAGTCATATTGATATTGGATTTGCACTTAGACCAAATGTCAAGACTCTAACGGATTTTCACAATTAGATTGATGGAGAGCGTATAATAAAATCTTGGACTTTATAATAAAATCTTGGACTTTATAATAAAGTCCAAAATAAAACACCTATTCAAGTGCATACATGATAGCACTCTTAACCCTTTAAATCTCAGAGTTTTTGAAGAAAACTCACTTTATCATAGCCAGGTGCGATCACATAGTCTCTGTGGATAAATAATTGACTAAATCTAGAATTTGACAGTTGATAGTGAATGTTAACTTGGATTGCACTTGTCCTAAAAAATGCAAGATATGCAGATGATTGAGCAAATCACCAGGTGTGTGTACTTCTGTGCCACTGTGAAGCAATATAGCAACATATACAGAACCCTTGCACAGTCAATCTGTAATGGCAGAAATGGTGAATTCTGTAAATTTGTGGAGTAACCTAGACATGGATGTGGACTTATGAAGCTTCCAAATACACTTTGCACCCAAGATACATGTTTTTTTCTTAAAGATTACTGTATATTTCCAAAGTTTATCGTTTTTGTTTCAGAACAACACATAGTATCAAATTATACAGCTATTTTTGAATCATAGATCCAAAGTTTACAAAATTGGGTCTGGTCATTGAACTCCAAATTGTATATGCATCAATGTTACAGAGTGAAAAATAAATAAAAATACCATGTTATACGAACAGTAGAGCTGCACATATAGTTGAGGTTCTAATTTCTCCTCTCGGAGTGTATTTCCTTCAAATAGTCTCTTTTTGGTTTTCTATTTACACTAGTAGAAATGAGTGTCAACTACACCGTAATCAACACCAAGAACAAGCCTATTATGACGTTTGATGAAATGGTGTACATAGAACATTGTTTGGTATAGTTGGACACGTGACAAGTCTAATTGAGTCCGAGAGAAAAGTGGACTTGTGATATGGGCCCTGTTCCACTTTGGAATGCGCAGATCTACCTCCCCTGATGTAAATGTAAAAATTATGGATATATATATTGCAATGGATGAGGATATTTTAAATTGCGATGGATGAAGGGTTCTCCCTAGATCTGCATTGATGATGTTTGCTGCGGTACTTGGGTCCATGTCTACAAGTTTAGGTTTTGGTTGAGCCCCGTGAGGTTCACTTTGACACTTTGTGCTGCCAACAGATTGGTTCACTCTGCGCTGAGTATCCAGCTGCGTGAGATGAACAGAGTGAGTGGTTGATTTTATACTCAAGGAGTGACTATCTCTGTGCAATGCTTATGGAATATGTGCATGGATCATATTTTTTTCTCAAGTTAACTTCAAGTTCACCCAAGTAGTAGAACCGGAAATGAGGAGAAGATCCTGACAACCCAAATAAAACGCTGCTTTTTATTGGCCGGAACGTATCCATGAACAGTCAATTACCTTCCTCGCAATTGGCACTACAGAAACCCATGGCTGTTGACACCAAAACCCTCAGCCAATCAACGTTCAGTCCTATTATTAGCTTAACACCATTTGCACATTCTGGTATAATCTCTCGGTGTTTCATAACCCCACTTCTACTAGTGTTATTGAAAACCGTTTCTTCCTGCCTCCACAACTACCTTAACATGTTTTGTGTACAATTAAATCAATTCTTTTCCAAACAAGAGTGTATTTCTTTTGAAGATTCAATCGTATTTCTCATATTTGACGATCCTAAACTTGTCTTAATCGAGAATTTCTTTTAGCATTCCATGCATGGTACCCTTGCGGCCCAAATCCGTTCCGTTACGTGCACAGACACACTTGCGAGTAATTGCCAAAATTACATTAGCGGCGACCAATTTCTAGTTGCATGGGATGTAAAAGGTTGAAGGGTTCCACTTTGTACTATGGTGGAGAAGTGCATCGAGCAGTTAGGAATTTTTGTCCAAGACATGGTTATTTAAAGTAGATGATGGAATGTTGAATAAGATGGAAAACTATTGAAAACGCAAAGAAGAGAAGTCTACTAGCCAATTTAATTCAAAGGAGAACTTTTGTAGCCAAAAACATAATAAAAAAAACTTGAAAATAATATTTTTAAAAAGGCAATCAACGCATAAAAGTACATTAGAATAGTTAGTAGAAAACAGAAGTTGAAAACATCCAAAAAGTGCTTCAATGGTCTAGAAAATGACCTTTGATAGAGGAGGATAGGCTATAGCACACGAAAAGAGCTAAAATTATGAATATTAAGGATATTTTTGAAATGAAATTGGAATTCTCCCAAGGCCAAGTTTCTTGTCCAAGGCTTTAAGGTTGCCCAAGAAACTTGACCTTCAATGAAATCTTTTTACAAAAAACATAGCATTGTGAAAAAAATTCAAAAAATTAGGCATAAAAAATTCAAAAAATTAGATTTGTATTCTAACAAAAATGATTAATCAAAAAAATAAAATGAGTCTTAGCAATAACATGAACCCACGTTCTTTATACAACTTTTTTGCAATGCTACACCTTTTTATTAAATCTAAAATTTGCTACACTAGTAACTAACATCATCTAAACCATATTAGTACAAAAATCCCAACTTTATAATGTAAAATGTTTACACAAAGAGAAGTCAAATTCTACTAATTTTGTTTAAAAAGAATTACAAAAAACAATGTTTCTTACTTCAAACTCTATAATCTTCTAATCCATACAATCAAATTTATTGAAATTTTGTGTGCATGATCTTCTAAAAGTCTTAAATTAGATTCTACGGTTAGAGATGAAAAGAAAGATTTAATTTTGGTTTGTTCACTTTTGCTTTAGAAATGGTAGTTTTTTTTAGTGATTGTGGTGAGAAATAGTCATGGCTAATTAGGGGTTGAAAAACATCACCTTTCAGTAAGAACAAATTTGATAACTTGTAATTAAAGAGAATATAATAGATCTATTTAATAAATTTTTCATTTTTATCTTTAAAAATATATATAAATGGTATGAAATGTTGACATTAATATACATATTTTAATTGAATACCTCTAATGTTATCATTCTGAGGTGTGTACTTTCCTTGGAAATGTGTTGGTAATTCATATAATGCCTTTACTTAACTAAAATTCTTATATACTACGAATTTGAAAAATATTTTCTTTGCAATATTTCATAAGTTATTTCTAAGTTTTTTTAGTACCAATTCCTTAGCACTAAAAAACTGACAACTCTTGCTCTAAAGTTGCATGGTGCAACCTTCATATTTGGAGATAAATTTAAGAATATTGATTAAAAGAAAATAAATAAATTAATCAATAATCCTAAAATTTACAACAACACAATATATATTTGAAACTCTAGTAGGCAATATAGTGACTTCTGTTTCACCACAAAATCAATGAATCATACAGCTCAACTATAAAATTGAAGGCTATGTCCAAGTAATCAATCATATTACCATTTTCAAACATGATCGTCATTTCTCTAAATAATAAACTTTGAATTTTTTGGGGTAAGAAATAGGCTCCATGTAGACGTCTCATGATGAGGTCTAAAAACACCTTATAATTTTATTATTGATTCAAAATAATATTAATCCCTAAAGGACGGAGGGATATTTCCACAGTTTTTCAGTACCTATAGTGCCATTCTTGCATTTTCCAAAGTGTGACAAATTTGAGAATCACCATAAGCAATTTAATCATAAGATCTTTGAAAGTAGTGGGCTACCAAAATCTATACCAAATTTTGGATTTGGAGAAGCAACGGATTGGGAGATAATAACATGTAAAGTTTGAAAGATTAGTGAATTTTTTGGAATACTAACAATGAGTTTCTGATTTTGACTGAAAATTGCTTATTCAAAAATTTATAAAAACTTGGCAACTAAAGCAAATTCTCTTCTCTAGTATATTAGAAACATGCACAATTACTTTTAGATTTTTCCGAGTTACCAATTTGGAGAAAATAGGTTTGACATAAGTGTCACTCTGAATTTAATTTTTTTCAACATGGCACTTTTTGGAAAATTCAAAAGGGTTTGTGATAAATCCAAAACGGTGAAGCCATAAAAGAGTGGTCATACAAGCATCCAAAAAAAAATCCACAAGTAGAGATCTTCATTTCAGTTTTCAAAGTCTTCAAAGTTTGGTTGAAACACTTTAACTAAAGAAACAATAACTTCACTGTAGAAACACCTCACCGACCCATGTTGTTTCTTTTTTCTAAAATCAGGGTTTCAATTTTTCACTAAAATTTCAGCATATCCTTTTTGCCAACTTGATTCTAAAGAGGTTTCGAACAAAAAACACTCAAATCCGATCCGTCTAGGACATTTTGCTGGGTTTTCTATTTCCGGCGCAACCCAAAAGTGGTTGCTTCGTCCTTCAGGGATTAAATGGACAATTTCTCTAGAATTTATTATTAAAAATCTTTTATCATGAATTTGGGGTCTTTAATTTCAAAAACAAATTTAGATTTTTTAAATAAAGACTACCAGCCTTCTAAAATTAGAAACAGGAATGGAAGGAAGAAAATACGCCCCGTCACTAAGACGAGAATATCTATAATATCAGGGCCCATTTCCCAAGCCAGTAGAATGATGATAATGATTATAAATATCAGACGAGAAAAAATCTCCTTGTGCGCATGGAGATCCAAATGCAATGTGTGTGGAGCAGCGCGCATACAGATCCAAATGCAATGTATTGCTCCACACGATCCAAATACAATGTATTACTTAAGAAATCTGAAGCCTTTATATCCACAGTGAACTGCCTCTCAAGAAGGTGCAGTTCCAACCACTCACCTAAAGCTGCAGGGCCACCACCAAGGAATATGCAAAATAATTCCACCTACACATCCCATTCATCACATGTAGGTGAGTAGGGACAGGCCCATATTTGGCTGTTAATGCACATGAGGGCGGTGCCCACTGCCTGGCCATTGGGTAGCAGCGCTGCCCATGGAGAGCTCGCCTCTCAGCCCCTCAACAGTGAACACCATCTCCTTCATGTCCTTCCTGCAGCCTGCCCAGCCCATGGACAGCTCGCCCAAGTTTCAACACATCCCTCCCTGAATCATGTCCTCGACCGGTGCAATTAAACTGAATCATACTATTATTGACTCTAAACTGGATAATCACGAAAATTTAAGAATTCAATCAAGGCATGTCAAATCTATCATCAAAGAATTCTGTCTGGAGCCACCGTCACTAGTACTGCACCGCGGTCCGTGAGACTGCAACATCTCAACTCCTGCATTTACATGTTACTCGACGTGGGTCATGTATCTAGCTCAGCCTGGGCCTGGTTATAAAAGGAAGCAGCTTCGCTCGAGGTGTAGATTGTAGCTAGATGAGAACTTGGCAGCAGTTGCAGTGACTCTTCGGCGTCACTGTGCAGCCAGGGTAGTGGAGTGAGTATCGTAACGTAGTAGTTTCGCAGCGCACTCCTCTCCGCTTGGCGTCTTCCGCTCAGGTTCCAGGGCTCTGGAGTGAGCAGCTTCGCAGTGCGGATGGGAGTCCGGAGAACGGTGTGGCACCGTCTCTTCCTTGGTTGCGGTCCGCCTCTACGTTACGTACTTTTGTTGCCGCGAGACTTTCACAATCTGCGGTGACTTGCTATTTTGGATCTCTGCGTTCTGTCTGTAGAAGCTTCCGTTCCTTCTTTTTTTGTCGTGGTGGTGCGGCGGAGTTCATGTCGATGATGTGAGTATCGACTTGCTCTGCACGCCGCACTGCATGTTCGTTAGGCGTGACTGTCAGGTTCCTGACGCAAGTCTGAGGTTGCATGTGCAGCCGACAGCTTGGGTAGGTTTCTGGAAGTGGATATATGCGTTTCTGAATATGTGTCTGTCAGTCGATAGTACTGGCGAACTCGTGTCAGGAGGTGCAGTGAGTAGCTTTTTCCGGTGGGTTGTCTCACGTATCTTGAGATGCGGTCTGTCTTCTTTCTTGACTCTTCTTTGAGCATGTTACGTGTACGGATTCCGCCGCGGCGAGGTTTTTGGACGCTTCTAGGGCGTTTTGGTTCATCTTTGTATTTAAAGTATAAAGGGAGGGTGTGGCTAGAGTTGTCGTTTGTGGCTTTTTCTTCTCTTCTGGGACGCGGTAGGTTATTTGGTTAGTGTAGCAGCCTGCTGCTGGCTGTCATTAGAGGTTGTGCGTTGTTTGACAGTGTCTTGTTTCATCGAGTACGGTGATTTTTTCTTGTTGCTTTTCGAAGCACGCCGCTACAATTATTAGCAGGAATTCCCTCACTCGTTTGTGAGGTTGTGAACTTGTAGCTAACTAGCGTCTTGTATTTCTAATAATTTCATACTCGTCTTTTGTCAAGTATGACGACAGTATTTGATTCAAATGGTATGTGTGCAGGCTGCCGAACACGTGTTAACTAGTTGTAAATTTGTGTTTAGTGTTCCCTTCTTAGTAACGAGTGTCCGTTTCAGATCTGGCTTCTGCTTGTGAGTATACAGCACAGGTCGCCCGTGAGAGCAATAGAAGTCTGTTCCCTAGGTTGCTGTTGATACTTGTCGATAATATTTTTGTGTGATTTGTTTGGTGTGCTTCTGTTGTGGACGAATAACCGATATTCTCGGCAGACGGAATTCCAGAGGAGCCTGTTCCGTAGTAAACATCCTTAGAGTCGTAGGCCTCTGTGAAATGTTCATGGCTGTGCGCCTTACTACGAATTTTGTCACAGGAGCCTACGGCTCTAAAGATACTTACTGCGAAATCAATTGATCACTCGAGACAAGCGGTGTCCACGGCTGGGAGATGGCGTATTGGCCGTGAGCTCGATCTGCGGCAAGTTTCTGTCACCTGCCCAGGATGCAATTTTGTTGAGGAGGAAAGGCGAACTCTCCTTCAGAATGAATGTGAAAGCTCGGTATTCACCTACGTAATGTAATAGTAGGCTTTAGCAATATGTAATTGCCCTGAGGAATTCTAATTACTAGTGCTACAAATGATGCGTCTTCATTCTGCTTGTATTGTTTCCAGGCAATCTGGGTTAAGTCAAGACACCGAAGCATGCCATAAATAGAGGTCTGTTAGCTTATGCCAGGATGTGTCTGTTAGTTGATGCCAGGAGCAACAAATGTACTTGAAACAAGAATTTTTGTAAAGAAAGGAATTTTTGGACAAATTATGAGATTTGATGTGCAGTAGGCAAAGTATTTAGGGCAGGTTCATTCTACATACCAAGAGCTGCAAGCAAGGAGAACAGATTGTTTTCTTGGTTACGGCTCTTCGTCACTCTTCAAAAAAAAAAATGTAATTCTGAAGCTGTTGAGCCTCTCATTATTAAACAAAACTGGGACCATCAAGGGCAACTATGCACCAAAACGAGGGGGGCTGAGTTATTTTTTTAAAAAAAGCACCTGGCTTAAAACTTTAATCAATGTGACCAATTTTTGAGTGCCTAAAACCCCGGAAATATTACTTAGAAATGCAAAAATTTAAACAGATGTAAAATTTCAAACCACTCTAATATATTTGATTCTTGGGAGGAAGCACAATAAAGTGTACCACAAAGTGCAATATGTGATCACTAAGAAGTGAATATGAAGTGTGCTATTTTTAATATATTTGATTCTTGGGAGGAAGCACAATAAAGTGTACCAAAAAAGTGCTCCGCTCATTGCCAATTTCAGCCCCTATCGCACAGACATAAAAAAGTGGCATTTTGGTTGTTGGTATGCAGGGACGAAGTCTGGGTATAGAAAATAGACTTGATTATCTAAAGTGTGGAAGAATACGGTACAAATTTGCATCTTCTACAATGCCGTACGAGAACCTCAAAGTCCGACAAAGTGAATGCAGTCATTTGATAAAGTGATAAGAATAAGTGTCAAATGTTGTCGGAAATCACTTTTGACTCCATGGGGACCTCCGTTTGTGAATTGCTATTGTAGAAATGACAATGACCACTTCAAATGAAAGTTTGGGCGAACGAGTAGTATTTCAGGGACGTTTTTAAAACACTGTTTTCCGTGAAACTTTTTGTGAGGTTTTTTTCACCGAACATTGTTTTTTAAATTGGAAAAAACATCCTCTAAAGACAATAGAGGGCCCCAAATGAAGAAATTTAGACTTTGGAAAAGTTCATTTTCATGATTTGGAACTAGCGGTCAAATCAAGTTTCAATTGAAGATGTTTTTTTTATGGAGATGCTCGTATGATACCTTTTGATACCTTAGAAAGTGACTAAAATGCTCAAAAACTACATCAAAATGCTCAAAATCAACTTTGAGCTTTAAAAAATAGCACACTTCATATTCACTTCTTAGTGATCACATATTGCACTTTGTGGTACACTTTATTGTGCTTCCTCCCCAAATATATTGTTATAAAGCAAAATTGACACCCCTCTATCTTCATATCTCCTCAAAGTTCGAAATAAAAATACAATTAAGAATCCAAATTCAGGAAACAATATCATAATCCGTGTCAAAAATGAGCTACCACGCCAATTTTCATAACTTATGCAGTACTAGAATTGTCGGTTTAGATAGAAATAATCACAATAAGTCCACCTGATAATATTCGGATCTATCTGATGACCACTTACACCAACGACACCATTTTTATTTTTTTGGACAACGAAATGGCGACAAGGTCTACTGCTTGAAAGGTAGAATACAACCCGAACACAGAAGCAGGCAAGGCGCGTCGGGAGAGAGAACTACAGTAAACTAAAAGCGACACTATTCCATGAGACCACTGTCTTTAAACCCACCACCGGTCATTAAGTCGGTCGCCAGACTCGCCACCTTGTTTATACTAGTGGTAGGTCCATCAAGCCTCCTTTCCTGAAATCTGATGAGATGGTTCCATTAAAAGGACCATGCCACCCACCATGAGGGAAGAGTGCTGCATAGACATAGGCTCCAAGGGAAAGGTTTCTGTCTCCCTGCCCCTTGGATACACATACATGCAAGAATGTCACCGAGATGCCCGTCTATGTATTAATATCAAATACATGCATGGATGTAAGCCATATAAACAATCGGTGGACCCGGGGGAGATGGTGTCGTCGTCGACGGGAACCAGGCGAACTCTTTCAACGAGAATATTACCCGAGTGAATTTATCCTGTGGAATGCAATACTGTACACTGCAACCTCATACCGTATCTTGACTCCTTTTCTGAAAAGGTCGTCACCTATGATACGATATGCATGGGTGCCTGCCATTTTGTCATTCTATAAATCCTGAAAAGCTTGCGTTGAAGTTACGTGTATACCACTCGTATTTCAGTTCAACTTTCGACTTTGCGCTTGGGTTTTTACGAAGGATGCGTTCTTTGAGGACCACTTCAATCCTTACTCTGACCTGGGCTCTTTCTTTGTAGAACAAAGATGCACTGTTGAATACGCTTTTGACATTTCCGCCATTGCTATGAACGTTCATAGATTTTCCTTCTACTAATTTAACTGTCTGTGTCTCAGGTAACAGCACGTCCCAGCTGGTTCACTGAAGAGTTCATCGCATGGCTCACAAATCGATGCATGGATTCTCGATAGAACTCCTGTGGCCCGATTCTATCATCTTCTATCCTCTGCGAAGTCGACATGATAAGGTTTATCGGACTATCCTATCGTAAGTACGTAGCCTTTGATTCGAAACGAAAAGAAGTAGACACACAGGAAAGTGGGATGCGATCTCTGCCTCATGTAGGAAGTTCCTGCAGTCATTGAGGGATTGTGAGCAACAGGCACGTAAGATTGACTGCAGTACAAGGCACCCTGGCACAGTATGGTTACAGCTCAAAAGGATTATGGACTATCGAGGAGATGGACTTGGTTTTCATGATAGCTTGCCTGAGCTTGTCTCTTTGCCGGACTTAACCATAGAAAGTTTCTAGGGGAGTATGTTGGTGCAACTGTGCATCACCCACCCCATTGGGCAATATTATTAGCTCTGATTCAAAACCACTGCCGTGTGACACAAATCCCCTTGCTGATGTAAGCCACGATTGTCAAAGAAATATCATGCCGTTCATTTAATTGGAAAATGTAGTTTTAAATAATACTCATTATTTTGTTTGTATACTTTTGGTACAGAGGATAATATATAACCATGTTAGATAGTGATCTGGTCAATAAAAAGTTGTCATAGGTTTTTATAACCATATTTTTATCTTGAAATGTTCACGGGACCCATCGAAACCCCCTTCAGGAAATTTTGACCAAAAGTGAACAGATGGAAGTGCTACCAACAGTGGAAACTGGTACATGATCGCTGTCTACCTTACTTGTTCCACCTTGTCCTAGATTTTCACTGAATCATAGAAGTACTTGGAATAGGGAGTGACATTGGAATCTTGCATTTCTTGAATATATAACGTTTATAAACGTCTTGAATATATAACGTTTGAATCATATTTATCACTCAATGAATGATAATTTGTAGTATTTTGAGATTGAGTGGAAAATTTGATAATAGATTCTTCTTGCATCCACTTTTAAGGAAGTAACTTAATCATTGTTCAAACATATATGGATTCATTCATGGTGACAAGATCCAATCTTTCTGTAACCAGTGGTTATTTCTACAAAAACCCTGTATAACTAAATAGATATAACAATTATGAGCTCGTAAAATTTCACAATTAGATTACCTTCTTTGTATTGATATATGTTCCAAAAAAATATCAAAATAACATATAACCATTCCTTATTAAGTATTTGGCATTATGTATTCTCTCTACATCATTAAAAGAAGTCTAAAACAAAGCACCAACCACCCTTCATTTATTGCCTAGCAAAGGCAAGCACTAGATCCTATCACTAATGAGAATAACATCCTATTTACCAAAAAAGATAACAAAGAAATACTCCAACATGGCACTTTGCTTTTGAAAAGTCTCTTCGTCCTTGTTTTTCTCCCTAAACTTTGGAATTCCAAGCACAAGTACCCGATCTTATTGAACTACATCTATTGTGCCATGTCACTCTACTTTATTGCCGAGTAAATTCCCAAGCCATATTCAAAGCAAAATCCAAAGCTAAAGAGTCATTGTTGCCACTCCCCATACTTCCTCTCATGTGACAACCACTTGCTCATTTGAACCAATGCTATACATCCAACTCACTGTCCTTCATGCAAGTTTCCTCCCATGCAAGTTTCCTCCCGTGTAGTTTGGGCCTTATATACTGGTAGTTTAGACATCCGGTTTAGTACGTCCCAGGTGTTTATTACTTGATCGATGGACTAATCCATGGCCCAGAGTCACTAATGTTTTATCCTTCTTCCGAGTGCATCAGACGTTTTTTGGGCACATTGGGGGATGGCCGGTGCGGACGCTGGTGCAACATTTGTTATAACTGCAACCGTCATCTTGAGGGGTGTCGATGGGTTTAGGATTTCGCTACACACTCACCAATGTATTGTTGGCGTCGTACAGAACTAAGTTGCTATGAAGCCCTTCCGCCTGATCGGAAACGTCCACCAATCCCAGCTGTGTGGCTCCTAGACTCGAAGTGCCGTTCCTCCACAGCACTGTCGGGTTATCTGGTTAGATCGTTGTATTCGGACCGCTTGAGAGGACGAGATTTCCGTCTGCAGTGAACTCAAACACACACCAAAATCCTAGTTGTGTCTAAGGAAGCTGTGGGGTGTACGGACATGGCTTTATCCAGCGAGATTCGTCGGCGGTCTCTAGCACATCAATGAAGCAGAATGGACCAGGGACTGCCCTTGCAAATAAAGGATCGAATGTATGGTTCAAATTAGCATCACTCATTTAGGTCTATGCGATCTGATAAACCATATGATGGGCAGATCATTAAGCATAATAAACAAATCGGAGGTGTCCATGAACAAATGATTTATTCAAGACCATGAACTCGAAATGCATGACATGCGACTCACCATCGTAGAGTCCGTTCAAACCTAGGTCGAATCTCACGATATTTACGATTGTCACCAGAGGAGCACTGAACAATCCTGATATCTTGTTCGACGTCAGTGGGGCCAAAGTAACATTCATGCCGGCGCATTGATTAGAATGGTCTGAGTTGAGGTCAAGAGGAAGCAGAAGCTCAGGATCATGCTGGAAAGAATGAGGGATCCCTGTGACCCATCCTTTGAGGGACGTTGAATTAGTACCTTGGCTACTTGATCATAAGCTAGGTCGGGCAGGATAATATTCAGTGCAGAATATATGTACTGCAACGGTGTCTGTGAATTGAAGCTTGATATGTTGAGAACTCTTATACAAGCGGCAGGGTGTTGTTAAAACTGAATTTGTGTACCTTTTACAATTTCGATGGGAGTTTAGACTTTACACTATGGTGAGCTGCGTCGGTGTGGTTTGGTTCGCAAGTTGACACTTTATAAATACAGGGTCCAGTGGAGACCAGCTCCTTTATATATACGTATTTCCAGTCCTCGCACACGTTCGCACCTACACTTGAAGTGCGAGCAGGACTTCCAGCTACCACAAGGACTGGGCCGAGACTGAAGAGCCTCAGCAACTGCGAACGCAGTGTTGACAGAATATGGGATGCTGTAACTCGTGTCTTAGTTCGTACTTCGTCGGGAGAGAGGTCAAAAGCCGGACCGTACGTCACATTAGTTCCAGTGCTGCCGTCACTCGGGCCCGAGCCGCCGGGCGTGTTGCTTGTTGCCCGCTTACAATCCAGCAACGTTATGCAATCTACAACCCATCTCGGCACTTGTTCGGAGGTCTTGGGCCGCTGGGTGACAGCTGGACGATCCAAGAGACCGGGAGACTCCTCAAAGGACAATCAGTCTTACCACTTCAAATGACTCAATAATATCATGAACCATGATCCTGGGACGTCAAAGGGACGCCACATTGTAATTTTTGATGCATAAAATTGCAATTAAGGTAGGAACACCCATTCATAACCGCGGCCCAATCCTGACCTTATAATATCACCAGAACCTAAACTTGAACACAACTTTATTAAAATTTCACTGGAACCAATGAGATGGAAGTATTGACATGGTTTGTCAAGGTTTCTTTTGGTAAGTCTATAGTGTTGAATAGGTGCCTACAACACCTTTACTTCAAAAATTTGTGTAAAATTGCTCTTGCCTCGAAAAATTCTGATTCCAAGACCAAGCACTTCGTCTCCAATTTGCTAACACACTCATGATTTCACTCCATGCTCTTTGCACTCCCAATGATTTCACTCCATGCTCTTTGCACTCCCAGGTTACCAATTCCCTTGTACTGTCATGAATGGGTGTGCACACCTTAAGTGGCAATGGTTATTTCCGATGAAAATTGTGCTCTTGACGAAATGTTAGTTAGGCTGACACACTTTGTTGTACGAAAAAACGCCCTGGCAGACGGGGTCGGTCGCTGGCGGCCGATATGGTGCACTTCTAATTCCTCCTCCCAAGTCATGTATTGTCGTTGGGTCTCCTAACGACGCCTTGGTGCATGTGCCGGGACTGGAAGTCCTCTTTGCTGGCTGATTACGTTCCTGACTAGGTCTCGTATTTCTTGAATGACTTGTAACTAAATGATACTTTATAATCTGGCAACGTGCGCACTAAATCACACCAAAGAAGCTTCAACCAAACTGCTCGTTCTGGCCTCCCATCGTAGAAAATTAAAAGCTTTCCACATCTCTCTTATAACGTAGTTGCGTAGAAACCTGCGAGTTCAAGAATCTTCAACATATGTAAGCTTCATGTGCAGAAGTCATTGAATTTACGCATTGACTGATCTTGGACTTAATGAAGACCCCTGGCTGAACTCAGGACAGACCTGGGCTCCCTCTGGTCGCCGCCTGTTGGAACTCCAGATAAATTTGCAACAACTCCTGTCCGAAAATCCGATCTTTTGGCCAGGTTTTAGAAAACAGATAATGATTTTAAAACACTAACCAATTTGGGTGCTTCTACCTCAAGACTTGCTCACAGTGACCAGGAATTCAATCAACATTGGGAAATTGCTTACAACCGGGAGCTCGATATGAGACTTAGATCTCTGAACTACGAAGTCTCTTGCAGTGAGAAAGCTTAGAAGATTCCAACGGCCTTGGTATGCTCGACACTTCACAATCTGTTCGATTGGGGCAGTCCATAATGTCGATCAGCGATGCTAAAATTGCATGTATGGACTTGCGCATATGAGGTACGTATCTCTGCAACTCCTGCAGTCTTGTACTTTAAGGTTTAGTCATGTGACCAAGCTGCTCACACCTGACACATTCTTGAAACTGAAATGCCACGTGACCAAGGCCTGCAATCTCCTCATATTCAAGGAACTTGGTAACTCATCCACTCCTTTGTTAGAGACGTCTCATGCGCTTCTTATTGACAAAATCTGCACGACGTCAATAGCACTATAACATAGCGAAAAGCACTTGCATCCCTCCAATTTAGGTGAAGACGCAGACAAAACTTTGCGTGGACAAAACGAGCATATATGCATATTTCACAAAGCTTAGGGAACCGTCCAATTGGCTTGACTAGAAGCAATGAAAAATGTATCCTACTCCAGTTACAAATTCCCATTCCATCACACCGAACCAACATTGCACCTCGCCATGAGTACTTCAATCTCATGCATAGCTTACAAACTCGCTCCATAGTTCCACATCTTGAACTTCATCAGCTACTCAAAGCGACAAGCTTGGCAACGCACACGTCCTCAAACTCCACAGCGAAGCATTTCAAGTGCCCTCCAAGCCTCAGCATTAGTCAAGCTCGTCACACGGTCACAGCGTTATACACAACTGTGTGCCCCACACGTCACACAACCAACATCTCCAGATCACAAGCTGTCAAGCCTACATCTTTACCGCACTCAGAAGAAAAACCCCTGTTACTGATGTGGGAGGCCGCGAAAGCTTGTTCAGCTGTGATTCAGAAGACAACTCGGGGAATAGTTGGTGACACTTGCTTCTGAAAATCTACTACCACTGAAAATGAAATAGAAGTGACTAATCGCGGCCTATTTTTCTATCTGAACAGAAGCATGAGATACTGAACAGGTCACCAATATGAAGCAATCCTGCGTCACAGCCGTCGCCTCAGGAAAAGGGCAAAATGCATTGCCGAAACAGCATACTAGTCCGTTCTTGCGTATAGTCTAAAGTGCTGAAATTGGATCCATTTAATCTCATCCACATGATGTAGCCACTTGTGCAGTTGGACAAGAAGCTCGTACGTCACTTCACAGTCTTCAATGTGATATGAGGCAAAATTTAGATCATGTGAAACTTCTAATGTGTAGCTCGCACCAAACTTGACTCTCCACTTGATTCGTCGTGGTAAGAGCATCCTCACCGCAACGAGGGTTTCCGGATCTGGAAAGGAGGAGACCTTTCCCGTTTACCAGATCTAGGAGCGGGCTTTGTACCGCGGACTCCCGCGAAAGGTAATTCTGAAAACGTGGTTTACCTTATCCAATTTCAAAAATCATCTCCGAAGTCGCCTTGGGGTTAAAATGAGGTGCAACATTAAAATGAGGTGAAACAAGTAAAAAATTTGGGTGAAAAGAGCGATGCAGATAGCAAGTTTTGATCTGGGAAACGAAACCAGTTTCCAGGATTGGGGATCCAATCGAGCAAAAATTTGCCCATATTGGGCTACAGTGGGAGGATTTTTACAGATACAGATACGGAATAGCCGCGGTGAGGATGCTCTAAGCTTTCAAGAATCCCTCCCATATGTTTCTAAAACTTGGGCGATACACCAACAAATCCTGTATAATTAGATTCGCGACGACAAGAGTTGTATCCATAGACTACACGAGTCGATACAAACCCCAGGGAAGCAGGGAGCTTGGTAATGGATGTCCCCAAATTGGAAAGCCTTGCAGGGTTGTCATCGCCTCTATGCTGCCACAATCTCGTACCATAAATCGCCAAAGTTGTGCGAGGTTTCGGATGGAGGTTGGGAGCTTGCACCCCTCCAAACTCCAACGTGCGAAGTTCTGATAGTAGGCCAAGAGGCCTGGGCAGCTTTCTCATGAGGGCACTCGATACGTAGATACCGCAAACTTGTGAGTGTACCTATAGTTTTAGGCAACCTCTTCAAATTGTCACAGCGGTTCAGCTCCAGGGTTTCGAGCATCTTAAGATGACCAACAGAGCTTGGAAGACAATGCAGCCTCTCACAAGTAATCTTCAATGACATGAAGACGGATCAAGAGCTCAATAAGAGTACTGTCTTCTAGGACAAGTTGGTATAGTTTCTTCAATGCGCTATATAATCAAGAAGAGATCCTAATCCGCCACAATTGGTTACTTTTAAACACCGAAACCGTGACCAGGCTTCACCAATGTTGCGAAGGGAAAATGAATGAATCACAAGACTAAGCATCAAGATCAACACAAGGTTCACATGATGTTCACTTATATAAAGCAAGATAGTGCTGCACATGCAAATAAAGCCAACATCAATAGGGAACTTCAGAGTAGTGCAAATTAAAGAAGTCTAGAAAATTTCTTTATACAAGTTTGAACTACCAGAGCATCTTGGATAATACATCTGGTGAAATGAATAGTAGTAACACTCACACAAAAATACACTGAGCAGTCAATAGCCACTAATTTTTGTAACTTACTAACTGCTAACAGTGCTAATTGTAACTTCTCTGGACATTGACTTGGAATTAGAGGTCAAGCAATTCCAAAGGTAGGAACGAGATATGACGGTGTCACAACTGTTCTTACGACAGAACTGGGCATAAGATATGCTCAGCTTGCTGAGTTTAAGGTTGAAGGAAAAGGTGCAGTGTAGCAGATGATGTTCCCAGGCAGCGACGAGAAAAAACTCAATCAATCTTCTTGGAAGGTGCAGCAGTTCCAAACAATGTGGGTAACCAGACCGACAGATTCCTATCAACAACAGAACGCAATTGACTTTAGATCATAAGAATTTTAAAAGAATGAGTAAATAATTGAATGAAATGTGTGAACGTGTTCCAGCTGAGGTCCTGATTGTCATACAAAAAGCGCTCCTGATCATTTTCAAGTGGCTTCACTCCGAGGCATAAAAGAACCACAAAACCTAAGCAAAATAAGCAACTATAGGACAAGCTGAGCAGCTGACGTTGTAGGCAATACCCGTAATGTTTCTGTACAACATTCAAAAACTAGGAGATATACACGATTGAATTAGTCTCTCACCAGGAACTATCAGCCTGTGGGGGGTTCCTTGTGTTTTGAACGCCTTGAGGCAGATTTTCATCTCCAGTTGACCGGGCCTCGGATCGTAACCCTTTACGCTTCTCTGGCTGGTTTCCAGAAACACCGTGATTTGAATCTCCCCCATCATCCGATAGACCGCGTGACCCTGACTGACGTCGGAGATGTGCTCCAGAAGTATAGGGCGGTAGAGACGGGTATAGTCCCTGTCCAGGTCGATCACTTTGCGAATTGGCCCCATCGCCTGCAGCTCTGGCCGGAGGAGGTGGAGGATACGATTGGGGAACTCCCTACATAGATGAAGAACATTATAAATTTATGAATTGGAATGACTCTCAAATTTCAGGATTATCTAGTTCAAGAGCTCAGAAAGGTTTAAGGACCCTTAGAAAAGTCGTATAAACAGGGTTCCCAGTTGCCTACTTTGCTAAATTAACAGAAGGTTCCTCATTGCCTACTTTGCGATATAAAAAAAAAGGGCCCGAGACTTCAAAATCCATACTCCACGCTCTTCAAAACCTATATTGCATCCTACAAAAAGCACTTGGCAAAATCCTATGAAGCCAAACAGACGTTGGAAAGGTGTAAGGTAACAAGCGCACCTGTGGAACTTGGCCCCGAGGAGGTCCCTGGGTAGAAGGTTGAGGTGGAGCTCGAGGGGCACCTTGAGTAGAAACCGAGGTTTGCTGAGCTCGATTGGACTGCGATGCAAGGAATTGAAGCAGCTCATAAAATCGGGCCTGAGCGTACCCTGACCCTCTTTGCCACCAGAGTAGAGCTATATCACCAGCTCTAGTACTTAATTCGTTCAGATTCTGGTCGATTTCTGATTCATGTTTGGCCACAAATGGTCTTAAAAGCGTATGGTATACATAGGTTGTTCCCTGCAGGAAATCATTTCAGACCTAGGTGAGATGGACATATTAACCCTTTACATTCATGGAATATCAACCATCAATACGCTACTTCGTGCTGGAAAAGTTCCAGGCATGAAGGACAAATCTACGCTCTCACGGAAACAAGAGTCAACGTGTCTATGTCATACAAACCTATCAGTCAAGTAGATACTGACAAGCGTGCATCGGTACAACAGGACATACCATTGTCTTGGGGTACCAAAGATAGATAATGAAGGCTAACTTTGCCTCACTGTACATAGGCACCCTGAAAACAAAAAAGACCCAGTAATCAATAGTCAACCCATGTGAGGTTGTCGTCATGAGCTACAAGAAACAATACCACATACAATGTCACACAACCTCCAATTAACACAATTGCAGGAAACAGTGGTACATTGTTTTCAATTCCGTGAAAATTGAAAAGAGTGCCTCCCAAAAGAATCTCAATGTCCACTAGGTAACAAATACAACCCAGAAGACTCATAAGACGTCGAGACTATAACCAATGCAATCATCAACTAATAAGTCATCGACTACATGGTTGAAACAACATACATTTGTAGATGAAGATACTGGAGACGTACCAGGAAATAAAAACGTCGCCCAATCTTTCGAAAACAGTCATCACTGCAATAATCATCCTGCAATACTATGCAAAATCAGATGTGTACTAATGTAGCACGAAATAGATACCTCGTGCGGAACCAGATCAGTCTTCCTCACAACACAGTTGGTTCAACAATCCGATAAAAGTGTTACAGTATGTATGATTAGGTTAAAACAACTAAATGCTCCCAAAAGCTGATCGAGAAAGGACCACAAGACCCTTACCAGAAGGAAGGGTATATTTTAGTCCTGCCTAATGCGGAAGACTAGAACACGGAGCGCAAATATTTCAATAACCAAGCCAACTCGGCCAACACACCTCAAACGGACCACCTCTCCTTAACACATAATTTCAACCAGAAAAAGAGAGACAACAAAATGCCTGATACAACGCGCACATCAACGCGAGTAACCACTCACCAGTATTGGCACCAGAATCGCAGGTGCTCTAACTCTGGCTGTCTCATCTCCACTATCTTGTAACACTCGTAAGCCGGATAAACGTATCCAACCGCCACGCTGCATCCATGCCACCCCCGTCACAACCAAGACCAGCAACTCCCAGAAAACTCCGCAACATCACAACACCCAACCATGCTCTCAAACTACACAACTTTTTCAGTTCGCATTCCGTGATCACTCAACTCAACATATCACAAACCATCTTCCAACAACACATCACCTACCCACACACACCCAATTCTCACCAACAAGAAAAACAGAGCGACAAGCGCCTTACATGATTGCCCTCGTAATGAAGGATCCCACCATCTTGAACGGCTTCCTCTACTCCACTCCTCCTCGAATTCACGCTCCACCTCAAACCGTCTCCTAACAAATTCTCCCAAAGCTAGTAAACGATTCACGCGAAAAACTACAAAACTGTCACCACATCCCCTTCAACTGCATCCCCTTCCCTCCCCACAAGAGAATCTCCAGCGGCGAATGTCTGAAAACCCAACTGAAATTAATGGCACCGAATTCGACGCCGATACTCCAACCGCTTCAAGAAAACACCCCCAACTCTGCAAAACCCGCAAGATCCCAAACCCTCCCTCGCAATTCGAAAAACCCAACACGCCGATCAGGAAATCCTACGTCGCCAATCCGTCGGCACCTCTTCACGCCCATGAAATTCCCATCATCGCCCAAAAACAACGAAACCCACCACAACCCAACAAAACCCAACAAAATTCAGCGAAACCCAACAAAACCCGCAACGCGACTCAAAAATCTCCTCCCACCCAAAACACCAAATCCTCCAAACGTGGCTCCAAAGTCTGCTCCAAGTGATAATGTCCGCTACCAACGTCCTCTTCCGCTGAGGACTCTTTTCCTGTGAGGTGTACTCCACCGTGTGGCCACCAACCGAGTTAAACCCTGAATGGTTTTACAAATTTGGCGATGCGGGCAACGTCAGGAAGCGAGCCTGGTTGGGTTTCCCACTAAAACCGCGTCGGCTGGAGCCGCGAGCATTCCAAGTTAGCATGTGTTTGTTGGGATTTCGATTTTCAATTTTCAAACCCTGGATTGAGCGGGTCTGTCTCAGCTCAGGCGAACTGTCTCGGGCGATGAGTCATCGGATTGAGGGCACCAGTGACGGTCTTGGACTCCAAGCGCCTTGGAGGCTCCTAAAACCATCACTAGGGTTATATGTGAATGGCGTAGATTTCTTTTTTTCAATCTAGCTTAAACGAGGATGGTGTTATTTGTGGGTTGTTGTCTCGCTGAAGGTGGGTTGGAACTTGGGACGGTGCCTTCTATTGACAGGGCGGAACTGACGGGTGTTGAGTTGTTTGGAAGGTACTGAACGGATATCTCAATGGTATCTTATGGCCATTATACAGGGTAGTTACACGGGTATCTGACGTGGTCTTTAATTGAATATCAGTCGGGGTACTGGAATGGGTATTGAAACGGGTACCCAGTTGGGTATTTAACTGGGTATTGGGCGGGTTTCATCGGCTGGGGTGTGGAGTTTCTGAGAACGACCTCATGAAGTGGGTCGTGGGCCACTGGATGCACGTCGTTGGACTCTTTCATCACGGCAGATGCTCATTTTGGAGAAATCTGATTTTCGAAGTTCGTCTGATTTTCTATTTTGGTTCTTTTCTTTTCTTTTTCGCTTTCTGTAGTTCGTAGCCAAACCGACTTCATAACATTAATCAGAAAATGTACTTGGTTCAAAGAGGACAGTCAGAGAAAGTATAGGAGGGTAAAGTGAAAAATAGGAAAGAGAGATGACAAAGTATTACATAGAAAAAATGGTCCAAAAAAGATGAAGTTTATCATCTTTTTTTTCTTAAACTCATTGCGTAATTTGTTCTTAGCTATAATGGTGCAACTAAAATCATCTAGATTTTTATATGTTCATTAAGGTCCCATCTATGCATCTTATTAAGTATCATTTTGAAATTTTTCATTTGCATTAAGTAAATGAAAACAAAACAACATTAAAGATACAATAATGCTAAAATCAAAGTTATAAAAGAAAATAATATTTTCTTAATATTTACATCTTCTAAAATTCATATCCAAATTTCAATTTTTTTAATATTTGGAATTGCCATGGTTTAATCATCCGTGTGACTTCAAATGATAATTATCATCATAAAATTATAAATTATAAATAAGTAATGTTTTTGTAGGTTTTTTCTCTTCAATTTGTGCTATTAACCAAGGTTATAACAAGCAAATTTTGACCTTCAATCTTAAATTGGATCTCTAAATATAGAAAGTGAAGATACTTTGTTTCATCTGAAATACTAGTTCTGTGAATCTCTCATTTTTTCACTTCTCGCTCCACATTTCTCTTTTTATCATAAAGTCAATCTTCTTCAAGCTCTTCATGGACAACCTCCACTTCCTCCATAGTCATTAGGTTGAAAACTATCGATTTAAATTAAGGAACTTCATAAGACTTTCGAAGTTAACCTTTGGCCTTGAACAAGGTGTACAAATTGGAATGCCTTAGCTTGTAGTACCATATATTAAGATAACTTGCATATTGCAAAAAAGTCATTTCAAAATGTATGCCTCTAGGGAAAATATTCACTTCTAGATGCATCTAGAAAATTGTACAAACTGATGACAAAAGCAGCAATCTCAACTAAGTTAGCAGTGATCTCTGCAATGAACCAGTAATTTAATGATTGCTGGTACACAACTTGCAGCACATCATTGAAAACTGAGATCTCAATTTTCAACTCTTGAAAGCTGCCATCAGAATCTATCTGTTTACAAGAAGAACTGTCACCTTGCAAAGCTCCCAACGTGGTCTGCTTCTCCAGTCATTTTATCATCTTAGAAGTTTTTTTTTGGGAAATCTTAAATATGAAAACATTAAGAATTTATAGAAATAATCTCAAAGGTATTAGATGTATTTAGCATGGCTGTCCAAATTGTCCACAAAACACAAAAGTTCACTTTGGGTACATCAATATTTTTTTAAAAATTTAATTGAAAAACAAAAAATAAAAAAATAAAAAATAAAAATATCAAATCTCTCAAAGTCCTTCTTCAAGCAAACATTCAAAAAAAAGTTTCAAAAAATCTCAATTTAAATTGAAGTCACAGGTACATGCCCAAATTCTAAAAAAGTCCAAATGGGGCAAATTGTCTTTTAGGAGTTAAAGATGTAATCTAAATGTTTTAAATGCTTATCATACAAGCAGTCTTTTCAAATTGTCAAAATCACCTTCTATTACAAACTCATGAAAGGTAATTTCCATGATTATGAGATTATACCAAACATTTTTTTTTCACATAGCATACATGCTTATAAATAGATATTTTTGCAACTCTTATTTTTGAAAAATCATGAAGACAAAAAAATGGAAATAGATTAAGTTGATTTCATTAATCGTTCTATATTCAACCATTCCAAGTTGATTTGAGTGGTTTCAAACTCAAAACTAAAACCATTTTATTGAAAACATTCATGAGAAATTGAAAATAAAATATTTTTCTAACATATAAGGTAGGACCTTCAATAATCATTGTTGTTTGTAGTTGAGTGTCCTTAATATTACAGTCATCATTTTCCCATTTTTAATAGATTTAAAAAAAATATATACTAGCAACACTTCAAAGCATGTTATTATGACAATATATAAACACGTTACAATTCTTTTAGAAATATTGCACATGCTTCAATGTCCATAACTAATCTGCCTATATTGAACATGTCCATAACTAACCTGTCTATATTGAATATGTCCATAACTAACCTGCCTATATTGAACATGTTTATAACTAACCTGTCTATATTGAACATATCCATAACTAACAT
Source organism: Ceratodon purpureus (assembly GCA_014871385.1). Classification (NCBI taxonomy): domain Eukaryota; kingdom Viridiplantae; phylum Streptophyta; class Bryopsida; order Pseudoditrichales; family Ditrichaceae; genus Ceratodon; species Ceratodon purpureus. The sequence continues at coordinate 20,364,413 of CM026422.1, forward strand.
GCTTATATTATGCTTCAATGTCCATAACTAACCTGCCTATATTGGGCTTCAATGTCCACAACTAACTTGCCTACATTGAATATGTCCATAACTAATGCCTATATTGGTTCAGAAAATTTTTGATTGGTTAAAAAAATAAATTCTATAATATTATTGAGTACACCAAATAATAAGTTCCAAGATTTTTAAATTGATCTCTAATTCATAGATGACAATTTTTTGTTCCTAAGTGGTTCATGAAGGTCAAGTTTTTTAGCTTGTTTTCATATGAGCCTTAACTCATCATTTCATATAAGATCAAAACATTTCTATATAAAGGTGAAACCTCTTAAACCATTATAGTATTATTGGCTATCTAAAATTCTTAAAGGATTTCGCACAAGATATGTCAATCTGAGAAAAGTAAAAAATTCCCTCCATGCCCATTTGAAGTTTGTGAAATTTGTGTCTTCTCCGTATTATCACATTCAAAGATCATGATTTAAAAGTCAATTTTTATTATTATAAATTTTGTTTATTCACTAATCTTTACATAGATCTTAATTTGAGATAATGTAATCACAATTTTTTTTGTTCACTATTGCACATGCTATTGGATTTAAATGGTTCACTAATTAAAGGTAATGTTAGAGCATCGACAATCCAAGCCCGTCATCACCTCCCGGCATGGGAGCTTGACGGGTACCAAGGTACATACAAGGAGGACATGTCGGGACGGAGGTTCAACGAGCTCGAGTCAAGGTCTCTTGAATTCAATCCCTCTTGTCCTCGTGGCAGTTGAGGTCTGACTATTGTGACCCCAGGTCTACCGACCCAATTCTCTGTAGTTAAAACGTGCCATCAACTCATTACATCTTGATGACCATTTCTCCCTGCCAACAGTCAAATTTTACCAAGAGCGAGAGTAGTTGGGTATGGGTTTGTTTGCCTTAAAGCATATTCCCACCTGGGCTTTGGTAATGTGCTGTTACCGTGGATAAGAGCATCCTTTATTTTTTTGTGCTCTCGTTTCACATTGAAGAGGAGTACAGTACTGGATTCCGTATTATACGATAAAATATATGGACTAAAACTTACAAATCGTTTACATATACCACAGTAATCATGAATTAAATGTGTCAGGTTAGGTTATAGTGATAACAATTGTACCCCGCGTCCCCACCTGATTTTCATGATTTGAGGTAATGAGAATTGGTGGGGCCCGCGCACTTCCATGATGCTGTATCAGTTGACGTTTTGGCCATGGTGTCCACTCTCGCAGTGTCTTCTTCTTCCTTCCTGGTGGTGCGTGAGTTTATCTTTTCTTGTTTTGCTTTCTTCAAGCATTGTTGTAGAGCAACTTCAGGGTCGTTCTTGCAATCGCAACTCCGCTGAATCTCGTCTTCTCTTTGTTGTAATGAACGGCCAATCTTTGAGAGTGGTGAAGCAAGGGACCGGGGGAATTTGGGGTAGTCTCTCATTTGCTTGTTTTGTCAAGAGAGTTCTTTTTGAGTAGGGGGGTGGGGTTTTGATTTGCAATTGCTCTGTGCTATTTTGAGAGTTTGGTGCACTGATGTTGTTAGGCGCTGAGTGAAATTGAGCAAGCGATAAGCATTGTTGGGCGCAATTTGGTGACGGGGGATCAATTTTGGTAACTCCAGGGTGATTTGGAGAAGTTTGACATGCTCGTCTTCCGGACATGCACTTGTTATCTCTGAGCGCCCCCTCCTTCACTAAGATCATCTGTTTCACACTCCGCGGAGTCATTTGAGGAACGGCACTTTCCAATCCTGGTTCTTCCTTTCTCAAGGTATGTGTTTTCTAGTATTTGCTACATGTAGGGTTTTTTTTGGATTTCACCTTAGCCGCTTTGCTTTCGATTTCACCCCAGCCGCATTTGAAAGGTTTTTTCATGCTTCTCTTGTCTGCTTGAGCTGTTTCATTGATTGACTGAGCAGAAAATTGATTCAGTCTTTTGTTCTCTCTTACTTATGATGTCTCGCTCTCGCTGTTTTTGTTGTAGGAACCCTCTTTTCGTCGCATGTTTGAGCCACATTCCTGGAGGTGGCATTTTGTTTTTGGTCGTCATGGATCCCTTTTCCAGTCCGATCAATGCTGTGACTTTCACAGTTTGGATACTCCCGCTAATTTTAAACTTCACAGAGTCATACTCTGTCCCATTACAGATTGAGAGTGAGGAAGAGTGTGATGACACACTCTCCGCCATTGTAAGCAGTAGCCACCGATTACATGTGGACCTAGCATCTGTAATGCGGGACACCTTACACAACTACAGATTGTGTACGTCCTTTTCATTTTTTGACGACGATGTAGGATTCTGGGTGAAGCCACAGTCTACGACCTGGTTTTCCCAATTCCTTCTAGAGCAGTACAATAATAGCAGATGGATTTCAATGTTCAGAATGACAAAGAGTAGTGTTTTTGCACTTGTAGATCTCTTGCGGCCAAATGTAGAAAGACAGAATACGAAGTATCATGTAGCCATTCCGGTGCTCATTCGAGTGGCTTGCACGTTATTTAAATTGACACACATATGGAGCAAACTTCACTATCTGTACTGAAATGTTTGCAATCAGGAGGAGCACTGTCTCTACTATTTTGAGAGAAGTAGTGCATGCTATTAACAAAACCTTACGACATGAGATTATGTGGCCTACTTGAGATAGGTTGCGGCAAACTCAGGCAAAATTCTCTAACCTCTGTGGCTTACCGGGAGTGATGGGTGCAATAGATGGAACTCATGTAGCAATATCTAAACCTCAGTTTGGTGCTACCGATTACTATTACTTCAAATCTGGGGGGTACACAGTGGATTGCCAGGCCGTTGTAGACAGCGACAAGCATTTTTTGGACCTCTATTTGGGTATGCCAGGCTCAACCAACAATAGTCGCATGCTTAAAAGGTCGTCACTGTATACGTTGTCAATGCATGGCAACTTGATGGGATCGGAACATGCTATTGATGGATATTCACCATATTTAGTTGGTGATTCCGGGTATCCTCTCTTACCTTGGCTGATGGTGCCACATAGAGGACACGATCAGCTCTCCATATCAGAGAGGCTGTTTAACAAGAAGCTCCGAAAGGGTAGATGCGTTGTTGAAAACGCATTTGGTATCCTAAACCAGGCTTTCAGGGAGTTACTAGACAAGTCTGACCTACATATCACGTTCATCTTGGATGTGATACTCTGTTGTGCAATTCTTCACAATGTCCTGCTCCGTCAGTCACATGAAGATGTTGATAACTTGTTGAGAATTCTGCGCACTAAAGGGCTAGAAGGCGAAGTAATAGATGACAACGTACCGGCACCTGATGTACCGGAGCAGATCCAAGAGGATATGGCAACGGCACTTGGATCGCAGAAGAGAACGCTGCTTGGAATTTACTTGACTACAAGGCGTGGTCACGGTCAGGCAGTCTAGCTCAGCAGGTAATTGTCTTCTACCTGTTTGAGATCACTTTGCATTTCGTTTTGGCCATTGCACATTGTACATTCAGCATGCTGTTTAGATCATAGACACATGCAACGGTAGGAAAAATGATTAAAAAACTTCAATTTCATGTTTGAAACTTTGAATCACAGATCAAGTGCAAAGCAACATGCAACCTCTAATCAGTTGACCTATCTGTGATTTATTGCCTGCAAATCCATGCGGCGATCGGGGGAGGAGAGCTTCGAAGATTCGTATCCGCAGTAGAGGTCTAGTGTTGTTTAGATGACAGAGTCAATGTCAGTTGCTATCGTTGTGTGTAGTACAGGGCTGTCTTCTGCAGGCCTTCTGCAATCTCGAGTGACTTCAGGGTGATGGCAAGCTACGCCTATGGAAAAAGTATGTCAAAAAAATACATTTTCCGAAGTACTCTTCATAAAGTACATCTTTTCTTTAGGAAATAGACATAGTTCTGAGCTGTTTATTATGAAATTAGTTTCGTTCACTCCTACGCATTGTTGTTTAAAGTCAAAGATCAAGAGAAAATGTTTGGGCGCCTCTATATGTAGTACTTTTCCAAATTTTTAAAGTATGTCAGATTGTAGAAATCTTGACAAAGTACTTATTTTCTTGCAACTGGAGTTTTGTATTACTCTGATTTCCTTGCAGGGAATGTGGCTTCTATGTCGCTACAGATCTCTATAAAGAAAGTAACCAAAAAATGAAAATCCGTGGAAAAATTTGATTAGGTGGCGGAAAAAATTCTGCAGTCCAAAAGTCCACGAAAAAATGGGTGCAAAGTTGATTCTTCTATGCAGGCGGCGTTCCTAACGTCAGCTCTTTGTTGGCTATCGGCTAGATCTCCTATAAATTCTGTTTTTTTAGACTTTAGGAACTCATGCGGCCGCCACAAGAAGTACTATGCGGGTTACTTTCTAGAAACAGAAGTACTCAGAGTACTTTATAGCGTAATCTCCATCGTCCAATATTAATGCCTTTCTATCTCAGCCGTACACGTCATTATAAGAACCGAATATATTGGATCTGGGCTGTTTGAGTTCCGGTGAAGTTTCTATTCATCCGTTCCTACCGATGACGTCTCTTCTTTTCTGTTCATCTACTTGTGGGTCGTCTTGCATGCGCACATGCGCATGCAAGGATTCGCAACGTCGTTTCTATTCTCCCTTGAGTGTTCCAGGGAGTGTGGGCTGCGGCGCTGCCGTTTCAAGGGTTTGTGATACCAATGTCAGGAGAAGGCTGTCCCTACAACCCAGCATTAGTTCAGTCCCTAATCACGTCGTACTATGTAGTTAGAGAACCTCCTCAGCTTGTCCAACAACGAATTACTTACTACTTCCTTGCTTGCGATGGTGTCGATGAGGATATTCAGAGTATAGGTCAAGAGTTCACCGCCCCTTCATGCTATAGTCTAGATGATGATGTGTCAAGCAGTTCGCACATTTCAGGTACACCAACTTCACGGCTTCGAGATATTGCATGGTACCTCCATAGTGGAAACCAAGCAGTACATGCCCGTGAGCGTCTTGCCCGGAATTCGAAGACTCTGTTTGGATCAGAGGTCACTGAAGACCTAAGGACTTCACTGCATACCCATCCACGACTCCTTCCCGTACGTGCTTGGTGAGTTCCATTCTCTTCATCATTCCGTTTCATTGGCTTGAAGTTCTCACTCCAGTTTCGATTCCTAGTTTAAGTTGCTGTAGACAACATGTTCCACATGTTGACAAATGTTTTTGCTCGTAGGTTTTCGAGATGGTTCTTTGCAGACTCTATTTTCCCAGACTGTCTCCTCCTTCTTTAACCGCGTAGTCTCTCCTTGTTGGTGTTCGCGGCTGTCTCGGGGATTTGTAAAATGGGCGACAAATCCCGAACACAGAGGTAGAGCATGCGACGGCCTGGTCCTGCGGAGAGGGCGGCGTCAATGGAATCTGCAGAGGCTGCACGGTGAGGGAAGCTTGTACGTGAGCGGAGAGCGCAGAGCGGAGAGCGGTGAGCGCAGATTTGGAGAGCGGAGAGCACAGAATGGGAGACAGAACCTTAAAATAGCACTTTTTTTACTAAAAATAAATTATAAAATTAGAAGATCCGAATATTCTTAGTATATTTTTGGGAAGTTACTAATTTTAGTAATTTAATTGACCCTATAACCGTGGACTAATTACAGTATTTTCATTGAATTTGTAGTTCATATTCTCCTTTCTTGGTGATTAATTTTTTAACGTGCACCAATTACTATGCTCCAGCTCCTTCTAACTAGTTCAGGCATACAGTAATTCCCCTTATCTCCTTAAATTTATATGCAAATTACTACTTAAAATGTTTTGGTATTGAACCTCTGAACAGGGATCAAGGAACATTTAATTTCATAACATTTTCTTAACATTGCTAGAATTCATCCACTATAGTCTACATGCCTTTCTCCTTTTTTTTTTTTTTTTTTAAAATTTTTTTTGAAATTTGTTTTGTATTTTTTATAAAATTTTCTTTATTCTATCTATCTTGTTAGAGGGGTCAAAAGCCTCCTTGCATTTGATTCTCTCCTTCATTTTATTTTCAAAATCATTTTATTTTCACATTCAATTTGTTGATCTCCTTCATATTATTTTCAACCTTCATTTTAAATATTGCTATTCTTTTCTTTAATCTTTTTAATTTCAATTTATATAAATGTTTTTTTTTTTTTTAATTTTTTTTTTTTTTTTTCATTCTTTAATTTTTAAAGAAAAATTTAAATGCTAAATGACCTCTGCTAAACCTTCATCTTTTTCCATTCGGTTTAGGAGGATGACAACTTTTAAATGAATGAATAGCCGATTTTCAAGGGCGCCAAGCATCTTCTTCAGGGATATTTAAGATAAGAGTAGGGAATGTCTCTGCCTCTTTTGTATTGGTGTTATGTGAAGCTCTTTTCCGTAGTGCGGGACAGCACCTATGGAAGACGTCAGAGATATTGTTGTTTCACTCGCTGACGATGTTTGTCCATTTCAACCATATGTTGAGGTGGAGGACGAAGAAGAGGTGATGGCCAACAGCCAAGGGCGTCCGTCGACATCGGATGTTGCGGTACAACCGGATGTAAGAGCTGACCATCCACGTTCAGAAAATTCGGATGAAATCATAGTGCTAGAGAAGGACGCAGATGTGCCTTTGCAACCACATGCATACTCGAAGGTTGGAAAGATCCCAAGGGGAACCTATTCCAGGGAATCAGTTAATCGGAGGCGGGGAGGTGGGCCATTGCTGAAACGATCATACCAAGGACATTTGCCAAGTGTGGGAACGAAAGTGAATGCGAATGTAGTTTCTCCTGTAGTACAGTCAGCGGCTGGCAGTCCCGCTGATAGTGTAGTGGGCAACCCTAAACGTGTTAGGTTCGAAGATTAGGACATCTAATAACAAGTATATGTTTGCCTTAATAAAGGGTACATGTCAGGGGATACGAGGTATATAGTGCACTTCTTCAAGATACAATGTATTGAAATAGAATGCAATCAATGTGAACGCCAAAGCCTTTAATATAATGAAAAAGTCAATACAGCTTCTCAATAGCTGACTTAGTATATGGTATATTACTAAAATCATTCACTACGTGACAAATGGCCATTGTGGAAATGGAAGTTCTAAAGTAGGAGGGCTACCTACTTCTTCGCCAAGGGGTGACGCAAGATTCCACCCTCTAAGAGTAGCTTGACCTCGTTGAAGCTGAAGGTAGGCGCATGGATGAAAAGCTCCGCTTCGGGATCACGGTTGCAGACCTTCAAGAGTATGTAGTATAGGTGCTTACAATACGTGAACAGAGTCTTCCCACGGAACGTAGTCATTGTCTTCTTGAATGCTGGGCAAGTGCAACCAGGGTAAGAACTGATGGTAATCTGGTACCGTGTGATGTGTGGAGCGACGCCCGAATCCAGCCCAATGATGCAACCGTGGCCCGGCTCAGGTATCATGGTGACGGAACGGAGGCGCGCTTTAAGAGATTCGGAGGAGCCCATGGAGAGTCGCTGCGCTTGATTGGGACGAGTGGCAGTGCGCTTCACCATCTTGCCGTCTCTCTTCCCTGGGTAGCGGTCAGCGTCTGCAGGGACTGGCACTGAGCTGAGATTTGCAGGAGGCGGGGCAGAGGAGAAGAGGCGTCTTGGGGAGACCGGTTTCTTCTGCGGAAGTTGAAAGCCCGCTGCTTCGAGGGCAAGAATCTCAGTTAGTTTTAGGTTAGTACCTAGTTTCACTGGCCACACCTCTGGAATGGAGGGGAATTCCTGGTCCTTTGAGTAGTGTGCTACCCACTTGCGCTTAGAGCCTTTCACACAGCGTTCAATATCGTCGGAGCAGAAGAAGAACTCAGTCTTCTCCACTAGGTTCCTGCGATAGTTAGTCCAGAGCCCAGTGTAGGTCGGTGCAGCTGTGCAATGGGGCCCCCTGACGATTCTCTCAGTGCACTTCTTCTTCGTTTCAGCTCTTTGGGCCCAGCAGCACTTCGCAGAAAGTTTGTGAAGTCTCGAAATGTGCCACTCCTTCACGTCCACCTTGGTTTCTTCAACCGCGTTGACATGGCGAATGCCGCCCTTGTTCACAGGTGAAGGTAAAGGGGAATCAACTTCCTGGGCAGGAGGTTGCGTACATTGTACCTCGGTGTCGTGTTCGGAGTCGTCTTCCACAATGATGGGCATCTGCATAGGGCGAGCCCTGACGGCACGTCTTGGGCCTCTTGGGCGTGAGAAGTTGGTCTTATCCGGGCGATGAGACTCTTCGTCAGCTCCGATAAGGACGTCGGCTTTTCGCTTCTGTGAACCGAAGACTTCCGCTCCTGGCATAATAGGCTGACGGGTGCAGAACTCATCCGCGCCTGGCATATCGAGCATGGGCTTGTCGAGCAGTGTAGGATTTCCCCATTTCTTCGCGTTGCGTTCAGCCATCCGAAGCCTGAGTTCCTTCTTGGATGGTCCTGTTCCGCCGACGTCACCTTTGAGGAACTGGTAGTAGTTGACAACCTGTAGAAATGCCCGAACGAAATCGTCCACGGTCGCAACGCAGAGGTCGTTCCCGTTGTTTCCTGAAGCTTGGAGCCACTTGTTGTGAACTGTTTCGGCGAGGTTACAGGTAGGCATCTCTGTGAGTTATTCTTTCGTGAATTTCTGCAGGTTTGACAGTAGGTGCCGTTAGATTCACGGATTAGACTTTTGTAGGTTAAGGCTAGGAAACCAGTATGAAAAACATAAAAACAGAGTGCATAGAGAATACCTCGGTCATGAATCCCCCCCACTGGCGGAAGCGGTGGTGCCAGAATGACAGCCACTGATCGAGTTTGATGAGCCCGCTCTCGCCAACGACCCCGGTGGATGCCCACCACGCTCGCAACGCGTGGTACAGAGTTTCCGCCTCTGCCATGGTGGTCGCATTCTTGTACTGAGTGCACATCTTCTTGTGCTGTTCCCAGAGTTCTTCGGGGAAGTGCTTCTGCGTATACGCCACCATGTTCTGAGTCCAGTGGAACAAGCACGACCTCTCCCGGTCCTCCATTGGGTCCTCTTTGTTGCCATTGCCGTAAAGGATCCGCACTGCATTCCAATTGGCCTGTGCGTTATCCGCCATGAACCCTTTGAAGTTCGGCGCTGCAACGCCATTGATCTCCATGACCAGGTTCAGGTTTTTCCAGAAGACGAGCTGGGCGTCCGTGTCCTCGGACTGCATGTCGCAAGTGGCGATTGTCATCACGCGGCAGTAGGTGGCGTCGTACACATGGCACGCCATCGTTGACCAATCTTTGACGCGTTTGACATGGTCGAACATGATCCATGCGTTCTCCAAATCACCACTAGCTTGCATACGGCTGACCAAGACGACACCACTGCCCGGCCCGACCTCCGACATCTTGAAGACAAAGACTTTGTCACGCATCGATCCCTGACCAGGAAACCTATTCTCCTGGACATACGCCCAGAGACTGTTACCACGGAGCTTGGTGATACCGTCCATGATTCCGTACCTTACGAATTTTTTGAAGGTGGCGACTTTGTTGCGGATGTTGGGCGACGCCATGTCTTTGCATCGATCCAGAACAGCTCCTCCATCGTCAGTTTCCTCGGTGGTGCATCCTCGGGCTGTAGAAGGTAGCTCCCGATGAGGAGTTTGCTCGCCTCCAGGACAACGGCGCTCTTCGTTGCTTTGTTGTTCATCTCTACGTGCTCTTCTATTAAGCTACTAATCTCTGCTTTAGAGTCTCTGTAGTCTCCAACTTTCACTGGATGATCATGTGTTCCTATGTGAATACACGCTCTAGTCTGATTCGGTTTGCCCACAACGTAATAAATCTTAGCCTCGCATGTAGCTACACATGATGGAGGTTCTTTACATACCTTGCACACTAGCGTGGAGTCAGATGGAGGAGGCTGGTCCATGACAAAAGCTTGCAGGGTACAGCCTTCGAACTCAGTCTCGTTAACCTCGAAGATCTTGGGAACACGCTTCAGGAAGTCACACTCAGTGTTGCTGCAGCGGAGCCATCCGACGCAGGTGGAACTTCGAAAAGAGAGTCCGAAGTCGTTTTTGATGTTTGTTGTGATGGTCTTGGTCCACAAGTGTCCGTCGTATCGTTTATCCATTCCCTGCATAGACTTGGCGGCGAGCTTAGAGGATCCTGCAGCAGCTGGGGGCAACTCAAAAAGAACCGGACCATCAAACTTCGCAGGCAAGTACTCTACTCTCTCGTGTCTAATAGTGGAATAGTCTATCTTCTTCAAAATGTTTTTGGACCCACGCGTCTTAGCAATCTCTTTAAGGAGCGGAACAATGCTAACTGTGACCTGGGACAATGGAGGAGACACATTGGAAGGAGGAGCATCAGCGTGGACCTTAGGCACCAACTTGACGGGACTGACTTCGTCATCAGAAGAGAGAGATTTGACGGTCGGAGGAGGTTTCTCTACATCTGAAGTCTCGGTACCAGGCTCGACTTTGACTTTGACATCACGAGGTAAGGGAGTCTGAATTGTGCAAGTAGAAGAGCGACGGGGGGTGAGGATCTCAGTGGATGCAGCCATAAGAGAATCAGTAAGACCGTAGACTCTATAGGATCTAGGGAGGAGTCTCCACTGCAACATGTTGTTCTCATCTCTCACTGAAGGTTGCCCGAGGGTGTGGGTAACCTCGGCTGTAACGTCATCAAAGATCTCCTCCTCTATACTGATGGAATCCTCACGAAAATGGAATCTGAGACTGAGGCGAAGAGAGGACACCGTAGCTAGACCATCGTCATCTACGCGAAACCTTAGAGGGATGCCCATGCCTTGGACGTACAGACAGACCATCCCCATATTCGCAGGCAACTCAGAGATACTAGAGGAAGAACGGAGAAGAGTGAGTGTACTAGCCAAGCTGTATCGCGAGAGCAAAGTGAGAGGAATGATGCATCGCTGTTGATCATTTTATTCAAATTGGAATGTCCATGTGGACGACTAGGTAATAATTCATTCTGCTACGTAACGAATGTATGATTAAAGAGAGACGGTGCTAACTGATTGGAATGTGCTTTCTGCAGGCCCATAAATATGTGGTTAGATTTTCAGAATATTGCTTTAAGTGTTTAAATAGCGGAGCAGATTCTATTTCTATGGGAAGTGATTGGATTAAAAAGAGCCGTCTTTTCCTTCTGCATTTAAAACAATAAATATATAGAATTTGAATTAATCATATTCATGCATTAGTTATATATGTATAGGACTAATGCACGCATATAATTTATTCAAATTCTATATTTTATGCAGTGTAAGGGTTCCTCAATTTTCATAATAGATTGCTGGACAGACAGACTGTGAGTGAGATTAGAGTGAGCCGTCACTTGCATCCATATTTAATACAAGTATTCCTGTGCTTAATTAAAATCTTTTAATATTTTGTGGGCTTGGTTTATTCTCTTCAAAAATAGATTGATTTCATCACCTTTAATTCAAAATGCAATTAATTTATAGTTTTCATTAATTCAAGTAGGTTTAGAATAAGGTAAGTATTTAGGGCTGAGTCAGGGGGGTTGAAGGTTTGGGATATATAAGTTAAAGGGAAGTAAGGAGGAGAGCTATATTGTGAGGAGAGTTCACTTGTTAGTTAGACACATGAAGGAGAGTGGAGGGTCAGCTCCCTCCACTTATGTCACTCCTAGACCTAGAAGAAAACCAGGTGGTACAGATTTTACGAATAGGAGAGCGAGGAAGAGGAGAGAATCACGTAGAAAGGCGAAGTCGACAGGCAACCACTTGAGTGCACCTCTAAAAGATAGAGGCGCTGGGCTGCCTGTGGCAATTAAATTTTGTAGCATTCGTAAACTAATTCTAGAGTCCATTGTAGAGGCAAAAGAAGAGGTTTTAGTGGACAACATAGTTGACCATCAGGAGCATGAGGTAAGAAGTAGAGGGGAAAAACAGGTAGAGATGACGGAAGAATTAGGGTTCAATTGCAGTCCGACTTTGGAGACACCACAACCTTCTTTCGGATTCAAGGAGTGTTCGACAAGAGGGACGGATACACAGTCGGGCGACCAGTCTAACAAGGATGTGGTAAGTTTCATAATTGATACATTTAAATATGCTTCATGTAAAGTATGTACATTAGTAGAGTTTTATTAAGTTTTACGTATTGTCTTGGTTGCGGGTTTCATTTTTTACTGCAATGAATACTTGATGCGTTATGAACTGAATGACTGTTTAAAATAGGAGAGCCGAGTAGTAATACAGGTCATTGCTCAAATATATGAGCAGATTGTCGATTGGTTTAGAATTGAGGAAGACGTTGCAGAGGAAAAGACGCCAGAAGTAGATGCGGGCGAGGATTCAGATACTGAGATTTTGATAAAAGAGGCTCAGAGAGCGAGACGCGAAATCATGGAGGCGAGCGAAGGAGGAGGAGCAATAGCTGCAAGACAGGCAGGACGAGGGGACCCGGGAAGTCCATCGGAAAGGAGTATAGACGAAGATCATTCGCAAGATAGGATGGCGGGGCCCGAAGTCGACATCGAGTGTGAAGAGGGTGAGGTCGCGGCTCGAGGGAGAGAGTTAGGTGTTACAGGGAGAGGGAGAGGTCGAGGGAGTCGAAGGAGGGTCAAGAGTAAGGGCACTTCCACACTCAAGGTCGCGGCATCGCAAGTGGAGGCTTCTGAGGGGAGAATGGCTGCTAGTGGAGAAGACCGTGGTGTGGAGGAGATGGACGCTGCGGGTGTCGACTCGGATCGAGATGCAGCGACGGAGGAGGTAAGAGATCCAGTTGAAACTTTTGTTCTTGTGGGTTTGTGGGATGAAGTTCCATCGGATTGGGATTCGGTACCGAAAGGGGGGAGGGAGGAGAGGGGCGGGTTGGGGGAACATTGGGCAGTGAGTGAAGTGGGCGCTACCGAGGCCAATTCCGAGATGGCAGTGAGGCATGTCGATGGGGATTCGGTACCGAAAGGGGGGAGGGACGAGAGGGGCGGGTTGGGGGAACATTGGGCAGTGAGTGAAGTGGGCGCTACCGAGGCCAATTCCGAGAGGGCAGTGAGGCATAGGGATGGGGATTCGGTACCGAAAGGGTGGAGGGAGGAGAGGGGCGGGTTGGGGGAACATTGGGCAGTGAGTGAAGTGGGCGCTACCGAGGCCATGGCCGAGAGGGCAGTGAGGCATGTGGATGGGGATTCGGTACCGAAAGGGGGGAGGGAGGAGAGGGGCGGGTTGGAAGAACATTGGGCAGTGAGTGAAGTGGGCGCTACCTTGGCCATGGCCGAGAGGGCAGTGAGGCATGTCGATGGGGATTCGGTACCGAAAGAGGGGAGGGAGGAGGGGGGCGGGTTGGGGGAACATTGGGCAGTGAGTGAAGTGGGCGCTACCGAGGCCAATTCGGAGATGGCAGTGAGGCATGTCGATGGGGATTCGGTACCTAAAGGGGGGAGGGAGGAGAGGGGCCTGTTGGGGGAACATTGGGCAGTGAGTGAAGTGGGCGCTACCGAGGCCGTGGCCGAGATGCTAGTCAGGCATGTGGATGGGGATTCGGTACCGAAAGGGGGGAGGGAGGAGAGGGGCGGGTTGGGGGAACATTGGGCAGTGAGTGAAGTGGGCGCTACCGAGGCCATAGCCGAGAGGGCAGTGAGGCATGTGGATGAAGATTCGGTACCGAAAGGGGGGAGGGAGGAGAGGGGCGGGTTGGGGGAACATTGGGCAGTGAGTGAAGTGGGCGCTACCGAGGCCAATTCCGAGAGGGCAGTGAGGCATGTGGATGGGGATTCGGTACCGAAAGGGGGGAGGGAGGAGAGGGGCGGGTTGGGGGAACATTGGGCAGTGAGTGAAGTGGGCGCTACCGAGGCCAATTCCAAGAGGGCAGTGAGGCATGTGGATGGGGATTCGGTACCGAAAGGGGGGAGGGAGGAGAGGGGCGGGTTGGGGGAACATTGGGCAGTGAGTGAAGTGGGCGCTACCGAGGCCATGGCCGAGAGGGCAGTGAGGCATGTGGATGGGGATTCAGTACCGAAAGGGGGGAGGGAGGAGAGGGGCGGGTTGGGGGAACATTGGGCAGTGAGTGAAGTGGGCGCTATCGAGGCCATGGCCGAGAGGGCAGTGAGGCATGTGGATGGGGATTCAGTACCGAAAGGGGGGAGGGAGGAGAGGGGCGGGTTGCAGGAACATTGGGCAGTGAGTGAAGTGGGCGCTACCGAGGCCAATTCGGAGAGGGCAGTGAGGCATGTCGATGGGGATTCGGTACCGAAAGGGGGGAGGGAGGAGAGGGGCGGGTTGGGGGAACATTGGGCAGTGAGTGAAGTGGGCGCTACCGAGGCCATGGCCGAGAGGGCAGTAAGGCATGTGGATGGGGATTCGGTACCGAAAGGGGGGAGGGAGGAGAGGGGCGGGTTGGGGGAACATTGGGCAGTGAGTGAAGTGTCGCTACCGAGGCCAATTGCGAGAGGGCAGTGAGGCATGTGGATGGGGATTCGGTACCGAAAGGGGGGAGGGAGTAGAGGGGCGGGTTGGGGGAACATTGGGCAGTGAGTGAAGTAGGCGCTACCGAGGCCATGGCCGAGAGGGCAGTGAGGCATGTGGATGGGGATTCAGTACCGAAAGGGGGGAGGGAGGAGAGGGGCGGGTTGCGGGAACATTGGGCAGTGAGTGAAGTGGGCGCTACCGAGGCCCATTCGGAGAGGGCAGTGAGGCATGTCGATGGGGATTCGGTACCGAAAGGGGGGAGGGAGGAGGGGGGCGGGTTGGGGGAACATTGGGCAGTGAGTGAAGTGGGCGCTACCGAGGCCAATTCCGAGATGGCAGTGAGGCATGTCGATGGGGATTCGGTACCTAAACGGGGGAGGGAGGAGAGGGGCTTGTAGGGGGAACATTGGGCAGTGAGTGAAGTGGGCGCTACCGAGGCCGTGGCCGAGATGCTAGTCAGGCATGTGGATGGGGATTCGGTACCGAAAGGGGGGAGGGAGGAGAGGGGCGGGTTGGGGGAACATTGGGCAGTGAGTGAAGTGGGCGCTACCGAGGCCAATTCGGAGAGGGCAGTGAGGCATGTGGATGAAGATTCGGTACCGAAAGGGGGGAGGGAGGAGAGGGGCGGGTTGGGTGAACATTGGGCAGTGAGTGAAGTGGGCGCTACCGAGGCCAATTCCGAGATGGCAGTGAGGCATGTCGATGGGGATTCGGTACCGAAAGGGGGGAGGGAGGAGAGGGGCGGGTTGGGGGAACATTGGGCAGTGAGTGAAGTGGGCGCTACCGAGGCCAATTCCGAGATGGTAGTGAGGCATGTGGATGGGAATTCAGTACCGAAAGGGGGGAGGGAGGAGAGGGGCGGGTTGGGGGAACATTGGGCAGTGAGTGAAGTGGGCGCTACGGAGGCCATGGCCGAGAGGGCAGTGAGGCATGTCGATGGGGATTCGGTACCGAAAGGGGGGAGGGAGGAGAGGGGCGGGTTGGGGGAACATTGGGCAGTGAGTGAAGTGGGCGCTACCGAGGCCATGGCCAAGAGGGCAGTAAGGCATGTGGATGGGGATTCGGTACCGAAAGGGGGAGGGAGGAAAGGGGCGGGTTGGGGGAACATTGGGCAGTGAGTGAAGTGGGCGCTACCGAGGCCATGGCCGAGAGGGCAGTGAGGCATGTGGATGGGGATTCAGTACCGAAAGGGGGGAGGGAGGAGAGGGGCGGGTTGCGGGAACATTGGGCAGTGAGTGAAGTGGGCGCTACCGAGGCCAATTCGGAGAGGGCAGTGAGGCATGTCGATGGGGATTCGGTACCGAAAGGGGGGAGGGAGGAGAGGGGCGGGTTGGGGGAACATTGGGCAGTGAGTGAAGTGGGCGCTACCGAGGCCATGGCCGAGAGGGCAGTAAGGCATGTGGATGGGGATTCGGTACCGAAAGGGGGGAGGGAGGAGAGGGGCGGGTTGGGGGAACATTGGGCAGTGAGTGAAGTGTCGCTACCGAGGCCAATTGCGAGAGGGCAGTGAGGCATGTGGATGGGGATTCGGTACCGAAAGGGGGGAGGGAGTAGAGGGGCGGGTTGGAGGAACATTGGGCAGTGAGTGAAGTGGGCGCTACCGAGGCCATGGCCGAGAGGGCAGTGAGGCATGTGGATGGGGATTCAGTACCGAAAGGGGGGAGGGAGGAGAGGGGCGGGTTGCGGGAACATTGGGCAGTGAGTGAAGTGGGCGCTACCGAGGCCAATTCGGAGAGGGCAGTGAGGCATGTCGATGGGGATTCGGTACCGAAAGGGGGGAGGGAGGAGGGGGGCGGGTTGGGGGAACATTGGGCAGTGAGTGAAGTGGGCGCTACCGAGGCCAATTCCGAGATGGCAGTGAGGCATGTCGATGGGGATTCGGTACCTAAACGGGGGAGGGAGGAGAGGGGCTTGTAGGGGGAACATTGGGCAGTGAGTGAAGTGGGCGCTACCGAGGCCGTGGCCGAGATGCTAGTCAGGCATGTGGATGGGGATTCGGTACCGAAAGGGGGGAGGGAGGAGAGGGGCGGGTTGGGGGAACATTGGGCAGTGAGTGAAGTGGGCGCTACCGAGGCCAATTCGGAGAGGGCAGTGAGGCATGTGGATGAAGATTCGGTACCGAAAGGGGGGAGGGAGGAGAGGGGCGGGTTGGGTGAACATTGGGCAGTGAGTGAAGTGGGCGCTACCGAGGCCAATTCCGAGATGGCAGTGAGGCATGTCGATGGGGATTCGGTACCGAAAGGGGGGAGGGAGGAGAGGGGCGGGTTGGGGGAACATTGGGCAGTGAGTGAAGTGGGCGCTACCGAGGCCAATTCCGAGATGGTAGTGAGGCATGTGGATGGGGATTCGGTACCGAAAGGGGGGAGGGAGGAGAGGGGCGGGTTGGGGGAACATTGGGCAGTGAGTGAAGTGGGCGCTACCGAGGCCGTGGCCGAGATGCTAGTGAGGCATGTGGATGGGGATTCGGTACCGAAAGGGGGGAGGGAGGAGAGGGGCGGGTTGGGGGAACATTGGGCAGTGAGTGAAGTGGGCGCTACCGAGGCCATGGCCGAGAGGGCAGTAAGGCATGTGGATGGGGATTCGGTACCGAAAGGGGGGAGGGAGGAGAGGGGCGGGTTGGGGGAACATTGGGCAGTGAGTGAAGTGGGTGCTACCGAGGCCAATTCCGAGAGGGCAGTGAGGCATGTGGATGGGGATTCGGTACCGAAAGGGGGGAGGGAGGAGGGGGTGGGTTGGGGGAACATTGGGCAGTGAGTGAAGTGGGCGCTACCGAGGCCAATTCCGAGAGGGCAGTGAGGCATGTGGATGGGGATTCGGTACCGAAAGGGGGGAGGGAGGAGGGGGGCGGGTTGGGGGAACATTGGGCAGTGAGTGAAGTGGGCGCTACCGAGGCCAATTCCGAGATGGTAGTGAGGCATGTGGATGGGGATTCAGTACCGAAAGGGGGGAGGGAGGAGAGGGGCGGGTTGGGGGAACATTGGGCAGTGAGTGAAGTGGGTGCTACCGAGGCCAATTCCGAGAGGGCAGTGAGGCATGTGGATGGGGATTCGGTACCGAAAGGGGGGAGGGAGGAGGGGGGCGGGTTGGGGGAACATTGGGCAGTGAGTGAAGTGGGCGCTACCGAGGCCAATTCCGAGAGGGCAGTGACGCATGTGGATGGGGATTCAGTACCGAAAGGGTGGAGGGAGGAGAGGGGCGGGTTGGGGGAACATTGGGCAGTGAGTGAAGTGGGCGCTACCGAGGCCAATTCGGAGAGGGCAGTGAGGCATGTCGATGGGGATTCGGTACCGAAAGGGGGGAGGGAGGAGAGGGGCGGGTTGGGGGAACATTGGGCAGTGAGTGAAGTGGGCGCTACCGAGGCCATGGCCGAGAGGGCAGTGAGGCATGTGGATGGGGATTCAGTACCGAAAGGGGGGAGGGACGAGAGGGGCGGGTTGGGGGAACATTGGGCAGTGAGTGAAGTGGGCGCTACCGAGGCCAATTCGGAGAGGGCAGTGAGGCATGTGGATGGGGATTCGGTACCGAAAAGGGGGAGGGAGGAGAGGGGCGGGTTGGGGGAACATTGGGCAGTGAATGAAGTGGGCGCTACCGAGGCCAATTCCGAGAGGGCAGTGAGGCATGTGGATGGGGATTCGGTACCGAAAGGAGGGAGGGAGGAGAGGGGCGGGTTGGAGGAACATTGGGCAGTGAGTGAAGTCGGCGCTACCGAGGCCGAAAGCCGAGATGGCAGTGAGGCATGTGGATGGGGATTCGGTACCGAAAGGGGGGAGGGAGGAGGGGGGCGGGTTGGGGGAACATTGGGCAGTGAGTGAAGTGGGCGCTACCGAGGCCAATTCCGAGAGGGCAGTGAGGCATGTGGATGGGGATTCGGTACCGAAAGGGGGGAGGGAGGAGGGGGGCGGGTTGGGGGAACATTGGGCAGTGAGTGAAGTGGGCGCTACCGAGGCCAATTCCGAGATGGTAGTGAGGCATGTGGATGGGGATTCAGTACCGAAAGGGGGGAGGGAGGAGAGGGGCGGGTTGGGGGAACATTGGGCAGTGAGTGAAGTGGGTGCTACCGAGGCCAATTCCGAGAGGGCAGTGAGGCATGTGGATGGGGATTCGGTACCGAAAGGGGGGAGGGAGGAGGGGGGCGGGTTGGGGGAACATTGGGCAGTGAGTGAAGTGGGCGCTACCGAGGCCAATTCCGAGAGGGCAGTGACGCATGTGGATGGGGATTCGGTACCGAAAGGAGGGAGGGAGGAAGGGGGCGGGTTGGAGGAACATTGGGCAGTGAGTGAAGTCGGCGCTACCGAGGCCGAAGCCGAGATGGTAGTGAGGCATGTGGATGGGGATTCGGTACCGAAAGGGGGGAGGGAGGAGGGGGGCGGGTTGGGGGAACATTGGGCAGTGAGTGAAGTGGGCGCTACCGAGGCCATGGCCGAGAGGGCAGTGAGGCATGTGGATGGGGATTCGGTACCGAAAGGGGGTAGGGAGGAGAGGGGCGGGTTGGGGGAACATTGGGCAGTGAGTGAAGTGGGCGCTACCGAGGCCAATTCCGAGATGGTAGTGAGGCATGTGGATGGGGATTCAGTACCGAAAGGGGGGAGGGAGGAGAGGGGCGGGTTGGGGGAACATTGCGCAGTGAGTGAAGTGGGTGCTACCGAGGCCAATTCCGAGAGGGCAGTGAGGCATGTCGATGGGGATTCGGTACCGAAAGGGGGGAGGGAGGAGGGGGGCGGGTTGGGGGAACATTGGGCAGTGAGTGAAGTGGGCGCTACCGAGGCCATGGCCGAGAGGGCAGTGAGGCATGTGGATGGGGATTCGGTACCGAAAGGGGGTAGGGAGGAGAGGGGCGGGTTGGGGGAACATTGGGCAGTGAGTGAAGTGGGCGCTACCGAGGCCAATTCCGAGATGGTAGTGAGGCATGTGGATGGGGATTCAGTACCGAAAGGGGGGAGGGAGGAGAGGGGCGGGTTGGGGGAACATTGCGCAGTGAGTGAAGTGGGTGCTACCGAGGCCAATTCCGAGAGGGCAGTGAGGCATGTCGATGGGGATTCGGTACCGAAAGGGGGGAGGGAGGAGAGGGGCGGGTTGGGGGAACATTGGGCAGTGAGTGAAGTGGGCGCTACCGAGGCCATGGCCGAGAGGGCAGTGAGGCATGTGGATGGGGATTCAGTACCGAAAGGGGGGAGGGAGGAGAGGGGCGGGTTGGGGGAACATTGGGCAGTGAGTGAAGTGGGCGCTACCGAGGCCAATTCGGAGAGGGCAGTGAGGCATGTGGATGGGGATTCGGTACCGAAAAGGGGGAGGGAGGAGAGGGGCGGGTTGGGGGAACATTGGGCAGTGAATGAAGTGGGCGCTACCGAGGCCAATTCCGAGAGGGCAGTGAGGCATGTGGATGGGGATTCGGTACCGAAAGGAGGGAGGGAGGAGAGGGGCGGGTTGGAGGAACATTGGGCAGTGAGTGAAGTCGGCGCTACCGAGGCCGAAGCCGAGATGGCAGTGAGGCATGTGGATGGGGATTCGGTACTGAAAGGGGGGAGGGAGGAGGGGGGCGGGTTGGGGGAACATTGGGCAGTGAGTGAAGTGGGCGCTACCGAGGCCAATTCCGAGAGGGCAGTGAGGCATGTGGATGGGGATTCGGTACCGAAAGGGGGGAGGGAGGAGGGGGGCGGGTTGGGGGAACATTGGGCAGTGAGTGAAGTGGGCGCTACCGAGGCCAATTCCGAGATGGTAGTGAGGCATGTGGATGGGGATTCAGTACCGAAAGGGGGGAGGGAGGAGAGGGGCGGGTTGGGGGAACATTGGGCAGTGAGTGAAGTGGGTGCTACCGAGGCCAATTCCGAGAGGGCAGTGAGGCATGTGGATGGGGATTCGGTACCGAAAGGGGGGAGGGAGGAGGGGGGCGGGTTGGGGGAACATTGGGCAGTGAGTGAAGTGGGCGCTACCGAGGCCAATTCCGAGAGGGCAGTGACGCATGTGGATGGGGATTCGGTACCGAAAGGAGGGAGGGAGGAGAGGGGCGGGTTGGAGGAACATTGGGCAGTGAGTGAAGTCGGCGCTACCGAGGCCGAAGCCGAGATGGTAGTGAGGCATGTGGATGGGGATTCGGTACCGAAAGGGGGGGAGGGAGGAGGGGGGCGGGTTGGGGGAACATTGGGCAGTGAGTGAAGTGGGCGCTACCGAGGCCATGGCCGAGAGGGCAGTGAGGCATGTGGATGGGGATTCGGTACCGAAAGGGGGTAGGGAGGAGAGGGGCGGGTTGGGGGAACATTGGGCAGTGAGTGAAGTGGGCGCTACCGAGGCCAATTCCGAGATGGTAGTGAGGCATGTGGATGGGGATTCAGTACCGAAAGGGGGGAGGGAGGAGAGGGGCGGGTTGGGGGAACATTGCGCAGTGAGTGAAGTGGGTGCTACCGAGGCCAATTCCGAGAGGGCAGTGAGGCATGTGGATGGGGATTCGGTACCGAAAGGGGGGAGGGAGGAGGGGGGCGGGTTGGGGGAACATTGGGCAATGAGTGAAGTGGGCGCTACCGAGGCCAATTCCGAGATGGCAGTGAGGCATGTCGATGGGGATTTGGTACCGAAAGGGGGGAGGGAGGAGAGGGGCGGGTTGGGGGAACATTGGGCAGTGAGTGAAGTGGGCGCTACCGAGGCCGTGGCCGAGATGGTAGTCAGGCATGTGAATGGGGATTCGGTACCGAAAGGGGGGAGGGAGGAGAGGGGCGGGTTGGGGGAACATTGGGCAGTGAGTGAAGTGGGCGCTACCGAGGCCATGGCCGAGAGGGCAGTGAGGCATGTGAATGGGGATTCGGTACCGAAAGGGGGGAGGGAGGAGAGGGGCGGGTTGGGGGAACATTGGGCAGTGAGTGAAGTGGGCGCTACTGAGGCCAATTCCTTGATGGTAGTATGGCATGTGGATGGGGATTCGGTACCGAAAGGGGGGAGGGAGGAGAGGGGGGGGGGTTGGGGGAACATTGGGCAGTGAGTGAAGTGGGCGCTACCGAGGCCAATTCCGAGATGGTAGTGAGGCATGTGGATGGGGATTCGGTACCGAAAGGGGGGAGGGAGGAGAGGGGCGGGTTGGGGGAACATTGGGCAGTGAGTGCTAAGGAGGGCATGGTTGCAAGGGCACTCATGGCAGTAAAAGGGGAGATTAATTGTTTTGATATAATTTTTTGCTTTGTTTTTATTATATGATTTCTTATAATTTGTTTTCTATCTGTTTTGTAGGAGTTCACGGATCAATTCACTGCGACTGAAGGTGATGGTCCAACTCCTGCAGAAACTGAGGTAATTTAATCCATTTTCCATTTTGTATTGAATTTGGCATTGTCAATTAAACTTCCTTTAGAAGTTTTGTAAACTCAAATGATAACTTGACAATGTCTTTGTTCCACTGCTTGTAGGTATTCTCAGATGCACCCTTGTCCATCCGTTCCCCGATCTCAGTTATCAATGTTTCGGACCTCTCGGATTCATTTGATCAGCCCCATTTGTGTAGGTGTGATTTAGGAACCCCTAGAGACTTAGTTAGTGGACCTCTCGAGGTCCACTCTCCTCAGTACATGCCTACGTCTCCTGTCTATGAGCCTACATCCCCGGGCTACATGCCTACTTCTCCACGACTTGGTACCCCGCCGATGTCTCCACCTTCTCCTTCTTCGCCTATTAGAGTGAGGAGGCCAGCCCATGTTGTCTTCGCCCTACCAGCGATACTGCCTTGCCCTGTCCAGCAGACCCGGCTTTTTTGGAGGAGGCGCCGTCATTGGAACTGTAGACAGGCTAGGGAGTACTATAGCCGTGCTCCACGTACATAGTGGCCCCTTTACGACTTCCTACTGTGGCTTATGATTTGTTATTCAAACGAGATGTAACAGTACAGGAAGCTATTGCTCTACCTATCTTCACAATTGTTTGATTTCCTTTGATCCTCATAATGTATGACTTATGGCAGGTAACCCAGACACAGGATACTTTGCCAGCGCCCTCTTGTCCTATTGAATTGACGAATGTAGTTGACAGTGAATTGGGACATCGGGTACAACACAAGCAAGACTCCAATGGCGTCATCAACAAGCTCCGAATTCATCCAACGTCAAAGTCACGTATCCAAGTTCCCCTTTGCAGATTGCTCTCTATGGCAAAAGTGCGACCTGTGGGAGAAATGGGAGTTCAACATTTGGAGCGAGAGTTTATCAAAGGCTACAGAGATGGAGACAGAGTCATGTACATTTCCATGTATAACCACAAAGAGAAGACAGCCGATGTCACTGAGGAGACCAAGGCTGAGTGGAGCACTTGTTGGCAAAAAGCGAATGATGCTTTCGAGGATGAGCTCTTGGCGGACTCGGATTGGAAGGAGTTCTCTGGGAAGATGTTCTATGTCTGGGAAGGTAACCATCGCCTTGCTGCCTGGTACAGACATATCAACAACCATCTTGGCGATGATCCTGCGTGGCACATCTCTGTGCACTGCATTGTTCTCGACCCACGCGGACATGTGGGAAACCTTCTTCATGCCATGCACGACATCAATTGGTGAGAATAAGAACCCCCTCTATTTTGGCCAGACGTCTTGATGTTTATGCATTTTACTAAATGCCGTCTATATGTGCAGGTCTACAGAAAATGATCATGTAAAGAGCAATCTTCCGGCTAAACTTTTCCGAATTCGCTCCTTCGATGTGATGAAATTGGAGGAATTCAAGGATCTGCTCACAGCAGAGGAGTATCAAATATGTATGAATCATAAACCGCATACTCCATCCTGGTTTACCTTGCCAACCAAAGTCTTCATCAAGTTTCTTTATCGTGTAAGCACTTCATCCATCCTTTCTCACACTTCCATTCGACAACTGATTTCTGTTCGCCTCTGTACTAAAAAGGGGGATAACTATGTTTTCCAGAGAGAGGTCGTGGCGGCCTCAGACGAAGCTGCAAGAATCTACAAGGAGAAAACAGCCATTGAAGACCAAACCGCAGCAGGTGTTTGGGATGCCATGACTGCGGCTTCAAACAACATGGTCGAATCCATTAAGAAGAAGGACTTCACCAAGTACTTGACAATTGCAAATCCCAAGAACGGTGACGACTTCCTCAATGAGGTGATACCCTTACCGTGGTTGAGTTCAGTATTTCGTTTCACTACTTTATATTTTTATCCATATTTCCTAAATCTTCCCTTGTTGCAGATTAATCGGCATTACAGTGAGAACTCTAAACCTGAGATGTCACTAGACAAGCTTCAGAAGGTTGTTCCAGCGGCCGTTGAGGCCAAGTACAAGGCTCGTTGGTTGAGGTGGTGGAACTCATCTCCGACTTCCCGAAAGTCTTACAGATTTCCGCCAGCTGAATTCAAGGACACGGATTTCGACCCATGGTTGAACAAAGCTTCGTTTTGGGCCGGGGTGAGTTTCATTCATGAAGCGTTCTTCATTCATGACTTGAACCTTTCTACTATCCCTCATTTCTTTCTTACTACTACTGATAAATTTTCTGTATATTAGTTGGAGGAAGCCGTCATCAACGAAGTCGAGGGCATGTGCAAGGCGGAGAAACTCGTTATCAATTGGAAGGCATTTCCTCATGTACAAGAGCCGGGCGACTTTGTCGAGAGTGCACGTATTCTATTATGGGACAAGGCCTTCCCTACATTCGTTGGAAAGAATGCTGAGAAGGTATTCGACAAGAAATCCAACTTCGCTAAATTCCTTGGAACCGCTGAGGTTGTCAAGCGGGTTACTTACCGGTAAGTTACTTCCCTTAATCATGTTCAATTTCCATAATGAGCTCTACATATCTTTCTCATACAACCCTTCTTCATATTGGTTTCCTTAGGTACTTTAAGCGAGAGCTTGTTCTAAAGGGGGCACTTAAAGTTCAGCAACTGCCTGCATTCTTTACTGCTTGGACGTCGAGAACCTCGGACCAGTGTATGTACTCTCCGAAACAGCTGAAAAGGTACAAAAATCCTCACTTGCTTGAAGGATGCTGGTATCTTGACTGCTCTCGTGGTTTCACGATTGACTCAGAGGTAGACGTCAAGACTCTACACGATGGGGGTGAGGTTGTGGTGGAGGACTCCGTGGACGATGTAGGAGACCGTGAAGGAGAGCAGGATCAGTCTTCTGCTCCACCACCGAAGAGAGGGAGAGGACGGCGCCTGAAATCTCTGCGTTCTCGGTCAGAGGCATCACAGCAAACTGGTGCGGAGTCTTCCGCGCCAACTGAGAAGGCACCAGAGCCCTCTCCGGGAATTGTCGTTACTAACCCTTCTCCAGCGTCTTCGCCGGCTCCTTCCTCAATCAGTGCTTCCGAGATCACCAGAGGTCTCCTTGAGCAGAGGAAGGCCAAACTATATCCTCAACCAACTTCTTCCGCTGGAGCTTCGATTTCCACACATGTTTCCGTCTTCAACTCATCTGTGGATTCCATTTTACGGCGAAGTAGGAGACAGGAGAGAAAAGGTGGCGACCCGGATTGGATCAAGACTCAAGACTTCATTCGCAAGGTTTGTTCCTATATTTTGACATTTAATGGATTCTGCCACCTCTACTCGCTATGTAGTTACTAACTCTCCTTTCTTGTTTCCTCAAGTTTGGAGCAGGCCGCGAAAACATAGTTGGGGACCGGTGCAAACAAGAGGACCATCTGGGAGTCGACTTGATCATTGCCGACATCCCTGAGAATCTTCCCGTCCCATCCGTTTCCGTTCCCCCCACGAGTATTCCGCCTTGGAACTCTCGCTACAAGGATTATGTGTACGATATCTTCCGTTTTGCAGATGATTTCCTGCAGAAAGATGGTGCGATCTGCCTCATCTACAACACCGATCAGAAGCTGGCTAAGGATATCGACGAAGAAGCTGCTGGTGGTGACTACGTGCTCTTCAAGGACTGGTGGGGCGTCAATGTCCTCGGCCTCACTTCTCCTACGAACCCCGAGAACTTGGTAATTTCCCAAAACATACCCTTCTCTTTACTTACTGCTTACCCTTCCACTTAATTTTACTCACTAGTTTTACTTGACTGCAGACTATGCGGTTCTGGATTCGCGTCTACATTCGTAGTGGCAGTACTTTCTCCTTCCAGACAAAGAAAGAAGACCTGATACATGGGCTCCTCAACATTACGGAGAGTGATGCCATTTTCAACTTCACCGATGTGGAGTCGCAGCTCATGAATGGGGAGGTGCCGTGGAGAGGCCCAAGGGAGAAATCCCCTGAGATGATGCAGAACATCATTGAGGAGCTGTCCAAGCCAAGTGGAATAGTCCTTGATTGGAATGCAGGGACAGGTAACTCTTCTTACATATCCTTGCTTCATTTTTCCTCTCATTTTTTCCAGAGTACCTCATTTCTTTGTTTCTCTCCGAGTTTCAGGGGCCTCCATCAAGGCCGCCCAGGCTGTTGGTCGTCACATTCTCGCTTTTGAGGAGGACGAAGCCATATTCAACGCCCTTCTCAAACCATCCGCCATGGGCCCTCCTAAACATCCAAGGCCGGCAGCAGCAGGCGAAGCGCCTCCAAAGAGAGCAAGACCTGACAAGTGGTGTAAGTCTTCTATTCTACGTTCAAATTATCCAAGCATTACTTCTCTTTGCAGCTCTACGTACTCGATGTAACCACAGTCGGTTCTCTATTGCAGAGTAGTTTCAGCATCACCGCCACGTGGGCCAACATCAGTGTCCACTCCATCGTGGCGTCTTCATTCCAGCCCGATTCAGCCTTTCATACTTCCGGACTACGCAGAGGGCTTAGCATAGGCGTTTCAATCTGGAGCCCTTACATATGTTCCTAGTCGGCCAACTACTTTTGATCCCAGGGCCCTTCTATTCGTCGATGACGAGGCGGTAGAAGGAGATTCAGAGTCATCTAGTTCTGAGAGTGAAAGTAGCGACTGTAGCATGTTGTGAGTTTGAAGGAGGCTTCGGTCTATTGTTGTTTTCATTTGCTTTGATTTGATTTAATTGGAGTTCTTTGGGTAATCCTTCGTCTACTCTACTACCCTAAACCTAAACTTTTTATGATTCTCATTTCCATTTTGTCTCCGTGTTTGTAAAGGATGAAATGTCACAACTGTAATGCTCTAAATATAATATGAAGAATGAAATGTTACAAAAGAAAGGCTCAAAAATAATATTGCGCTGTTATATATATTTTACTCATTCAAAATCCCACATTTCCATAGGCATGTTCCTGATCATTGTATCTTGCCCAAACCCATGATAAATCTAAAGGAATGTATGCATGACGTCATCATGACATCAGCCCTAATTTGTATCTTTGAGAACAAACGTAATAAATTCTTACCAGAGATAACCCTAAATTCCACGGTAATATACTCTTTTTCTAAAAAAAGTGTCAAAATTAAGCCTTAATTTAGTAATTTTCCACGGTTATAGGGTCTACTTTGCTTTTGAAAATTTGGCTAATTGTCAATTCTGTGCTCTCCATTCTGCGCTCACCGCTCTCCGCTCTACGCTCTCCGCTCACGTACGAACTTTCCCCGCTGCACGGTTAGAGAAAGCGGAGCCCAATCGTGTGTACCAGCAACGCCATCGAGGGAAGTCTTTGGTGCGTTCGGAAGGAGGGGAAAAGGAGATATGGACAAAGGACACAGCAAGTGATGAAGTCGATGAGATATCGACTAGGGATGCATCCAGAGTTGCTCAGAAGATTGTCACAACCATATCTCATGAGCTGAATGCTCTCTCTGGACCTCAGTGTCAACAAACTGTGCTTGAGAAGGTTCTGCGCCATAATCAAGTTTGGCCTCTCTTACCCTACTACTACCCTCGTCATTTAGAGGCAAAAAGTATCCATTACTTGATTCAAAGTTTTAGATCTGAGTTACAGTCCCTATCTATACCATTTTCAAACAATATGTTAGTTAGAAAAGGGGCCTTGTTAGATGCTGCTGTGAGTGGCAGTGTAGGTGGTGTTAGGGCGCTTGCACGTGTTTTGGGAACTTAAGCAGAAAATATTTAAGCTGCCTTGGAAAGGAGAGAAGAATACGAAGAGGGAGCTCCTCGGTTTGTACTACTACGCAGGCAAAAACGAGCAGACACTACGACCACGTACACGGTTGAGGCAGTGAAGACTTGGTGGCACAATCTCACTAGAATTAGCCCGAACAAGAAGGACGTGGTCAATAAAGGCGGTGGTGTGAAGATCCGACATTCCCTTTAGACTTACTCCGTCCATCTTGAGAACTAGTTTTCACTTCGTCTCCCCCCCTAGACTTGGACCTCTTTGACATTGCGGACACCCAACAAACTGACTAGCACCGTATACCTGTTGAGCAAAACTTTGAAGAAAAGAATCCAACCTGAAACCCTAGACCAACAGAGAAACCATATCCTAAATACTCGCAAAAATCTGAACCCTAAGCGCAACACAAGTTTCTAACCTTAAACTAGAAACCCTCAATCTTCATCTCCCATGCGCTCAATCCCCAAAAACAATGCTACTTTCCATCACTCCAAAACCCTAAATGATAGCACAATACTTGAAAAAACCAACAACATTCTGCACCCGAAGCTCAACACATGTATCTCACACAACTTCAAACCCTCTAACTCTCTATCTCTCTATCTCACCCTAAACCTCTAACCCTCTACCTGAACTTCCGCAAAAACAAATAAAACAAATTCTCCTCTCCATACTCTCAAGCCTGAAGTATGATGCAAAAGTATAACACCAACGAGACGAAACAACCACCACCGAGACCAGCAACCATCGAGGAGTGTAACCAGTGAATTCCAACGAGACCAAAGGGACGTTGGAAGTGCGAGACGAAGACTACCGGCAACAGCAAGTAGCACCCAATCCAGGAACCTACAACCACCGGTCAACTGATTCTTTATTGGTCAATCTGAGCTTCGGCGCCGGTTGCTCGCGGAGATGAAATGGACGGCTACGATTATCCAGAAAAAGTACAACACCTACAAACAGGAAAAAATGTACAAGAGAAGTACTTCTGAAATTTGCCCAAAGTGTACCCGGTGTAGCTTGCCAACACCGAACACTTGTCTGGTAACTTGTGCTAGAAAAAAGTGAAGCTTTGCGAAGGTCGATACAGTCAGTCGGTCCTACGTTGCTTGTGTGTTGTCGTAGATTGAAGTCATCTCTGGAAAGGCCAGTTACATTGTAGAAAGTACTGGTCCTAGGTCCACTAACAGCGTTCACTTCATCTGGGAGTGGCATGTTATGGCCGGGCCTTGCTACAGTCTCTCCAGGTGTACTGAAGTGTTGTGTTACACTTGGTCCCTCTTTGTGATATTTCTGTGCACTTGACATTGTCAAGCCCTGGCTTAAGACAGTGGAAAGCTGAGATAAACAATTCACCATTTCACCCTGCTTCATGATGGCAAGCCGTGCATTATCATTCGCAATGGTGGCATTTTTGTACATCCTACGATCCTTCTCACGTCGGTACGCCATTTGTTCTGTAAAAAACTTAAGTTGAACCTCAATTTTAGATCGCTCAAGTTCCCTCGATGCATCTGCAATTTCTTGCATTTGTGACGCCATGACTACCCCCGTGGCTTTCGTAGCCTCAGCAATCACACTATGTCCGGACAGGTTTTTCCTTCGCAATGCAGTGTTGCCACTCCGTCTGTGAAGGCTGTAAGGAGAGTTGTCTGATGAGCTAATCACATGTGGCGTAATGCTCGGGGATATGCCTGAGTAGGGCCTTCTACTTGGGCTGCCTGCTGCCTCTACAGTCGGGCTTTGCCGGACCGGAGCTGGGCCGCCTCGGCGAGGTGAACGGGGCTTGGAGGACTCCTCGGTTGTGTCAAAAACCTCATGCTGTGA
The DNA here is from genome assembly GCA_014871385.1 of Ceratodon purpureus. Classification (NCBI taxonomy): domain Eukaryota; kingdom Viridiplantae; phylum Streptophyta; class Bryopsida; order Pseudoditrichales; family Ditrichaceae; genus Ceratodon; species Ceratodon purpureus. The sequence continues at coordinate 20,393,603 of CM026422.1, forward strand.
CATGTCGTTGGTATCCTCTTGATCTGGTCCACTGTCTCCGTCTTCAACTTGGTCTTGTTGCTCCTGTTGTAGCGGTAGGTAGTTCCCATCGTTTGTTGCAAGTAAATCCCGGACATGCAGAGGCATGATCTGGGGCCTGCTACTGTACCACTCATGAATCGCATCAAAAACTTCTTGTGCAAATTGTTGTGGAAGGCCCTCACCTTTGCGTTCAGCGGATGTCAGTTCTCAGTAGTCAGGTATGTTTCTGCCAGTACGTCCGAGGTAGTCCGCAATTCTCTTGTAATTTGGGATCAACTGATTCCATTTCGTTTTGCATGCGGGACCGTCTCTTAAACAAGGGGAAAATCGTGCATGCATGAGTTGAGCTGATATTCACATCCACTTACTTGTGTCTGGGGTCATGAGGTCTCGGCCATCGATGGTGTCGAGCTCTTCGAGGTACATGTCACGTTTCGCACGTATGAGAACAAAAATTTCTTGTGGCAGCCAGTTGGGACCTCTGTCCTTCCTAGCTCGTTTCGGCATACTTGGTCCTTGTTGTGTAGCCGGTGGTGCAGGTCGGGTAACTCCAATGTTGCCTCTTCCTCGCTGCACCCCGCGGAAGTTGGGCGGAAATGCCGACCCTGCAGGTCAAAGTGTACAAGTCGAGTTACATTACGTAACTGGTGTGCAGCTGTTGCACATCGACATGATCATGGTAGAAAATAACATGGTTGATTCATGTTTGTAATCAAGCCATTACATGAAGTTCTTTATGTGTCTACCGAGCCAATGCTTCTATGCTATTTGATCCAAAACAAATGTGCTTCCAATGTACTATCTTACAAATTGTTATTCATAGTTTTATAATTTTTATCAAACCGGTACTCATTGAAGCATCGGAGTGGTTTCTGTGATTTTGCAGGTCCCCTTCTTTATTAATATTAACTTTTCGTAGTGAAGATGGATAGTCTGGTTTTTTTACCAATTGGAAAGGGAAAAAAAAAACGCTTACCATAAGCTCTGTTTTTAGAGTGCAATAGAAAAGAAGATTGAAATGAGCTATGATATAGTTAGGTTCAAAGAACGAACCATCTACCGGGAGTGCAGTCAGTCGAATGGGTCGCTCAGTCTGATCCACGTTCGGGCAGGTATCCATTGCCTCGTTGGTCAATCCTGTGAAATAAAATCGAATTAGCAGAGTCCATTCTGATTCTTTTAACTTAACATGACAGAAATGTCATACCTATAAAGAAAAAAGAAAAAAGAAAAAAAAAAAAAAAAGTTTCTAACGACATCGTTTGACATAGTCAAAGTTCTTGCTGTATTCATACAGTGAGGAAGAGAAGGATACTGAGAGTCTGAAAACAGTGGAAATGAAACCTCTGACTAGAACGTCGAAGGAATTGGGTACTTCATGTACCATGTCTATGAAAATAGCATGAGCTCTCACAGTCTCGCTGAAAGTATAGCGGAGGCTCTTATTCAAGGTTTACAACTTACAATGAGAGCTGGCATTGTGAATCCCACAGTGCAACAATTGACATGATGTAATGTAACATATTACAAAGGGATTCCAGAATCCTACTTAATTAAAATCAAATAGGAATCATTGTAGTTTTGACTCAGAATTATTGACATTGATACAGGGCTGCATACTAATCACAAAGCGCATGTCAAGAACTTCTTACCAATGCACACTTTGTTGTGCGACGCCTTTGCTGCAAGCACCGTAATCTCGACTTCAAGGTATGTTTGTATCTCTGAAATTTTTTTTAAGAGTACTTAGAATTGCAAGTTTCTCGTAGTCGATGATTATGCATGGTCTCTACGTGAACGTCGGGCAAAAATCTGACACCGCTTGTAGCTAATGGGCCAGATGGAGCTCTTCTAGATAAGAACGCCAAAACAGTTCTAAAATCTACGAATTCTGAAGATAGTGAACAAGTACTTTGCTACTACTTCGCAGCTGGTGGGCCTCCCGGTAATGACCCATACTTGCTGTAAAAGCGCTCTTATCCTCTCTCTATTAATCGTGACACGTAGGTTCGGCGATTACAAAAGCACTCAGGTGGGAACGCTCAGTAACTAGGACCAGTTCAACTGCCGTAAGATCGCCAGCCTAAGTCCAGGTGGGAACATGCTTTTAGTTTCATATGAGTTTTACAGAGTCCATTGGGGTATGGTTTTGGTGAAGATCCCACCAAGTTCTGTTCGCGGGAGCAAATGCAGTGCCCACTGCACTTGCTCTAAGTGGATACATGTATGGTGAAGCCTCATAGGTTTGCCTACATGTGGTATTAAGTGGCATACACATTTGGATACATGTATGCCTCATAGGTTTGCCATAAGGTGTGGCCATACTCTTAGAGAGCATAGATTTTATTGCAATTGACTGTACTGTACTGCTGAGGGTCAAACATTCACCTCATGCTCTGGTACAAACCAGTTAGGAACATGAACTAAAGCAAACGACCTTTAGGATAGATATTTTGAATGAAACTATTAAATAGCACCTTTTACTTTCAGTTCACTAGCACCCTAGATAGAATCCCACTCAGACTGGTCAAACATACAGCAACAACAGTCTTCAACTGTGTGACTTGTGCTCTCTAGCATTGGTACATCATGAGGGTATAAAAATACATCAAGGTAGTGGACACTATTCCCGTCAGTTTAGGGCATGCAGCTACTTGCACGGATGGTTTCCTTCAACTTGGGGTTTTGGTAATAAGAGCCATATATGTTCAACTTGGTGGTCACCGCCAGTCTAGATAGATAGATAGAAACACCAGTCAATTGAATGACCGGCGTGAATAAAGTGTCCGTTCGTAAGGCTACTGACCCGGTGCCCACAAGACAGGGGGACAGTAAGACAGCCAGTCTACAATCTACTTTAACGTTGGTTTTAACATTGTCAAAATGAAAAGGGTTGTAAAATATTCTAAATGTGTTGAAACTACGCAGATAAGGTCTCGATTCTAAAAAAAGTCTCTTCTCCTTTACAAAGAGCTAAAGAACAATATCACATAGACCAATATTGAAGAAGAGATGAGCTTTCAAAAATTCAAGCTTGTTCAAAATGATAATTGTTTTTGTCCCCATTTCTTAACCCTAATCGGCTGTGAGCATTTATCACCAAGAACACTCAAAAAACTGCCATTTCTAAAGCAAGAATGAAGAAACCAAAACCAAAGTTTTTTTGTACCTTTAACCGTTGGGTCTTACTTAAGACTTCTAGACAATTAAATACAAAAGATTTCAAATAATTGGATTGCACAAATTATAAGATTATGAAGTTTGAAGTAAGACAAATTGTTTTTTTATCTTTTCCATAAAAAATCAACTGACTTTAACATCTTTATCTGTAAATTTTTTTTACTACATAAATTAAGGGTTTTATACAAAAATGTTGTGCATAATGTTAGTTACTTGTGCACCAAATTTTAAACGTGGAAAAAAAGGTATAGCATTGTGAAAAAAGTTGTGAAATATACATGGATTCATGTTATTGCTAATACTTGTTGTATTTTTTTGATAACCCATTTCTAAAATCATGCAATTCAAACAAAGTTTTATGTCTATTATTGAAGTAGAAAAAAAAAAAAAAAAAAAAGTAACGAAACCACTGCCTTATATTTAGTATAGAAAAGTCTTTTAACAACTTCACTAAAAAGTATAAGAAAACTTTCATTCTTAAAAAGAATGAAATCATTCTAGAATATAAGTTTTTTTTTTTTTTTTTTTTTTGTAATCTTAAAACTAATGATATTAGTTACCTGCATTAAAAACTCGAAGGTGTTTGTACGGGATAGCTTAATGTTGGAGTTGCCCAAGGAATAGAAAAAGCGGCTTTGGGCACCTTAAATATATTTTTTGATGTCTGATGCAAAAAAATAAATAAATAAAATTAAAAAAATGAATCCTGCAAAACTCTTCCAATTTTCTACATCTACAAAAAAATTCAAAAATTCATGTCCAAAATTGACATTGTAGGAATATGCCCAAAGTTTCAAAAAACCCTCACTTGGATTATGGCCGATTAGGGGTTAAGCAAATGGTTCATTTGAGATATGGATTTTGTATTACCTGTAAAAATACATCTAAAGAGCTAAAGTCCTAAAGTCTATCATCATAAAATTAATATTTAAAGTAATATTACCCTTTAATCCCTAAAGTTTTTTTAAACCAAATCAACTTTTGGACATTTCCACCACTTTAGATGAAACACTACTCTTTATTTTTCCGTTTCCAAATTTTCTATTAATTTGAAAAATTCAAAGAAATTTGTAGAAAGCCAATTTTTACAAGGAAAATACTTGCGGTTTAGAAATTATGAAATTTTTTAGTTTTTGGACCCAACTATAGTAGCTCAAAAAGAAATTATCTTTAAGATTTATTTTGGATTATTTTTTTGTAAAATATTCTTAACCAGATTCCTACTCAAATTGCCAACTCACCCTAGTCATGTTATACATCAATTTTATAAAAACATGGTTTAAAGTTTGATTTTTATAGTCAGTTAAAAACATTTTAGTATTCCTTAATCATTACAATTTTTTTGTTTTTTAAAAGTCAAAGTTTTGGTACATGAATAGTTTTGGTACAAGTCAAGTTAATTTTAAGATCTTATATTTGGATTTCAATAGTTCTTAGATTGAAATTTATTAGGCCTAAAGTAGAAAAAAATTGATTTTGATAATTCTCACAAAAAACCCTTAACAACCCTTTGAGGTTAAATTTTAAAATCATGTAAGTCTATATTTTCTTATTATCATACTTAAATCATTTCATTGATGTATGCATCTTGCAGCCTTCATTCAAAGTTATTTACTGAAACTTTGAGACCACTAGCATACAATATATGTTGAGAGAAGTCTAAATTTTAGATGTTAAATTATTCACATTGTCGTTGAAATTAACTCCAATTTTGCTTATAATACATGCATCTCTATGAAGGAAATATGAACTTTTCAAATTCATATGGTGTAATGATCACATCTTCTTCCAAAAAAAATTAAAATCTTGCTTGTGGTATATGTTGTAATATTACACAAGATTTTTTATTGAACCCAATATCAAATGTTAAGTATTGAATAAAACATAGACAGTTAAAGTCATTGATTGAAATTTAGGTGTTTATAATGATGGAGAAGTTGAAATGAACGGGCCTACAAGCCCCCTTCTAGCTACCATAAAAACTAAAATTCTCGGTTTAAAAAAGAAACATCTACATGTAGAAATTTGACTAGAAAGTTCAAATCTAATATTTGGTTCACAAAAATACTTATCAAGATTTTTATATAAATTACCAAAATTACAAAAGAGAATTTTAAACATTTTGGGGTTATTAGAATTGACATTTGAATTAAGTTGACCAATAGAGTTCTCCTCTTGTGCTCATACAATGACCTATTAAAATAATCATGAGACATTTTTTTAATATTTTTCCATTTTATCCGACATCCCCCTCTTGCCTCAAATAACATCCCTTGGGCAAAAATTCTTGACCAAATGGTGCACTTCTCCACCGCAGTGTGAAAGAACTCCAAATCCGTATGAGAAATACAATTTCCACTTGTGTCAACCTTTAAAATAAAATAAAAAAAACACGGTACAAAGTTGGACTGGAGAAGTGAGTGGGCCCCACCTCCCTTCACATCCCAACTCTCCAACTCCAGAGTCCAGAGGTCTAGAAAAAGAAACCACCAAAATCGAATCCCACAAACTCGTGAGTCTTTAGCCCAGTCCAGACAGAAATGGCTTGATGGCCACTAGAGTAGAATTGGTACGGTCCAGTCAAACCCCCAGACCTCCAATCTGGACTTTGGACTTTCCAAGTAGAACCCTGTGTGAACGGGGGTATTTCCCATACCCTCCACCCACCTTGACCGGGTGCTATACTACCGAGTACCGACCTAGCGTAGCATCACCTCATCCAACCACCCCCCTCATTCCGCCATCTGATAAGTTTTGCTATCGATTCTTACTACCCATGTAATATATGTCTACAAGTTTTGATTCACCATGCAAACAATTGGAGACTTGTATTTTCTTCACAGTTATTACGAAACACAACTCTGAAATGCCCATGTACATCATACACCTTGAATTCATTATCACAAGCTTCATAAAAACAAACATATAACATAGCAACAAAAACAAAGACACCCTTTTACAACATGGAGTAATTCAAATATTTAGGAGCTCAACATTACATATTGCAATCGTGGGTTATATTTGAACCAGTGATATGGGATCAAAATAATGAAAAATAAAAAAATAAAAAAAATGAAAAGAAGGTCGGTGGTTCATGTACCTCCAGATAAATGTTTATCATTTTTGGACGAATCTAGGTTTTTCCTTAAAAAATGAATTCATTGATTTTTAAAATTTAAAAAATATAAATAGCATTATATGGCTTCAAAGTAGTCCAATTTCACTAGTATACTTCAATTGTAATGGATTTTCATCTTTACCATTTTATTTTTTTATTTTATTTTCTGAATTTAGAACTATTTTAGGACGAACCAACTACCCCACCGTATAGAAGTTGAGTATGAAATACCGTGGAGTAATAGTCGTATGAGTAAAAGGCGGTAGACGAGTGAGTCGACGGAATAAGGGGCATGGCAGAAATAGGCGGTGGTACAGTACAGTGCAGTGAGTAAAAGCACACACGAATCAACAGAAAGAGAAGCAGGCTTCATGCATAGGCTGGACTCCGCTCTCCCCTTCCCTTCTGTGTGGAAAAGCCAACACCATTGCTCTCTACAAGACGCAGAAGCAGCCCTGCGCAAGCAAGGCACATGAGTTGACCCCCACGCCCCCCATCTCAATTGCACTACGCCATCACCTCCCCTGCTTCGCCATGTGATGCACCACACCATCATCATCATCATCACAAAGATCAAGTCAGTCAGTCAGGAAGTCGAGTCAGTCAGGAAGAAGGAAGTCCAACAAACCACAAGGAGCATTCTCAACAAGGAGGAGAAGGAGGAGGAGAACAAGTGGAGCAAGGAGGACTAGTAGAGATGGTGGAGGAAGTGGAAGTGGAGGAGTACACAAGGTTATGCATCGGATGAGGAGGTTGGTCTGCTCATGGGGGTGGAGAGAGAGTTGGAGGATTGGGCGCTGGTGGTGAATTCTCTGGGATGTGAGTGAAGGGGGTGGTTTTCTGGGAGTTTGGGGAGGTTGGGGGTGTGTGTGGGGAGTAGGGTTTGGTAGGGGGAGGGGAGAGGGAATGCGGTGGATTGGTTGGACATGGAAGCTGGGCGGCGTCGGTATGTGGGAGGGATGCGATGGAGGCGAGGGAACGGGGATCATGGCGTCTTTTCGACTTTGTTGCATCAGGTATGTCGTGTTTCAGCTTGGGGGGGCTTGTTCATCTCTTGTGTTGTGTGTGCGGTTGTTGATCCTTTGGGGTTAGGAGCTTTTTGGGGTGTTTGTGTGTCGGAGTGGTGAATTTGGTGTTGGAGTGTGATTGGATTTGTTTGAGTGAGCTTAATTGGGTGGAGTTTGTTGTGTGGGATGTGAGGTGGATATGTGGCTTTCGTTTCGATCCATGTCAGGTAGTGTTCAGGTTATGCAGTTGGCAGATTTCATGGCAGTGTGCAGAGGTTTGAGAAAGGTTGGGTGTGGGAGGGGACCGGGATTGTTCACCAGTTGGCATTTTACTTAGGTACCGACAACTGTAGAACTGTGGGTCTGGACAAAGTTCAGGGCGATGATGAATCTGACATGTGTTTTTTGGACTGTTACCACCTGCTGCACTAAAGTTTGCGTACAGTTTTGCTCTCTGAATTTTCACAAATGCTACCCTCTCTTCCCCCCTTGGATGATTTTTGACACATCTGAAGTGCCTCGGATAGAAACGTACAGTATAAGCTACGATTGCTGTGCACTTCAGTAAATGTGCCAGTCTGCCACGGCTTTCTGGAGGTGGACAGGGACTTATGGCTTGTTGCTGGTAGAACTGAATCCTGATCGATGTGAATGAGAAAGCCATCCTCCTGAATTTGCACGCTGCTTAGCATAAATCTGCGAATAATTCTACTCGATCTGTTTGTGCACATTCGATCATGGCTCATTGCGCTAGGTTTCTTCGTTCTTGGTGAAGTGGAGGGTGCGTGACAGACGACTGGTCTTAGGGTTATTTAGTGGCACATGCTGAAGAGAATGTCACTTTCTTATAACGCATGGGCTGACTAGAGGTCTCCCCATGACGAATTGCAGCTATGATGGAGTGAGGAAGGAGGCCTCTGTGCTGTCGACGCCTGCCATGTGACGGCATTTTCGGTTGAGTGCTCCGCTGTTCCCCTGGGACTAAAATGCGTTTTGATGCTTCGAAATTCGGCTGATTTCGTTTCGATTTTCGAAAAGTGGGATCTCAAGCTTGGCCTACAACTGTAGAGACTCATCGTAGTAGGAAGAAATTTCTCTAGATTTACATTTGGTAATCATGGATTACCATGCCGGTTATTACGATCGAAGGAAATGTTTCGTCCTGGATAAACTCTGCGGCAGAGGCAGAGGAGATGCCTACACTATGCTCTAGTTACAAAGCCGACGTCGTGCTGGGTTGTAACTTAGAGAAACTATGGGGGCCGTGTGCTCACGCCGAAGAGACCATCGGAAGAAGGTGTCTGTCAACGAGGCGGGGCTCGGTATTATTGATCCTCATCCGCCATGGCCTTCACCGAACAATGGGCCCGAGTCTACACTAGACCCCGTCCTAATGCCTCCGAGACAGTTCGAAGCCATGGAGAAGGGTAGGCATGAACCAGCCCCTGCGATGGCACACAAAGTTCCTGCGACAGGCATTCTATTCTCTTCTGAAGTGAACAACCACAGACTCGAGTATGTGGGCTCTCAAGGGGAAGACCCCTCTGCCGATGATAAAGATGAGAGGAACAAAGATGACAAGAGGCGGCTTTCTAGAATCTTATCGGGTAGGGCCAGTACTGTGAGAAATATGACCACCATAGTTGCGAAAAAAGGTGCTTCTAGGGTACGTATACTGCTTCTTCTCTTCGATTCCGTTGTTAGGATACAAGCAGTCTTCATGTAGGATTACTTGGCTTGAACCAAATTATGCTTGGTTCGGCATACATGTTAAGCGTATCATTCTGTTTTAGGCTTAACATGTATGCCTCAAATTCTTCAACCTAGCGAATGATAATTTCTCCCTGTAACTATATATACCGTAGAAGGTATTGTGCAATCGGAGGAGTAAGCAGATGACTTGAGTGATCATTCTTCAACCTAGCGAATGATAATTTCTCCCTGTAACTATATATACCGTAGAAGGTATTGTGCAATCGGAGGAGTAAGCAGATGACTTGAGTGATCATTCTTCAACCTAGCGAATGATAATTTCTCCCTGTAACTATATATACCGTAGAAGGTATTGTGCAATCGGAGGAGTAAGCAGATGACTTGAGTGATCATTTATGAGCGATCGATTCTGGTATAACAAACGATGATTAACCTTCTCATGACCAACCAAGGCGAGGCAACTAACCTGAATTTATGCTGTTTCGATTGTGGTTGTCCGGTTGTTTGGTTACAGTATGATTAGTATGTGATTATACTTGAATTGGGGTAAGTTTCAAGTGATTACATGAGTGGGCATTGTAACAGGTCTTGGGAAAGGCTGTGGAGGCATTCGACAACCTTGGGAGTTCAGTTGCTAACCGGACGGGGGCAACGTTCGCAGCAGGCGTTGTTCCTAAAGGGAACAAGATCGGAATTCTGGCATTTGAGGTTGCAAATACAATTGTGAAAGCCTCCAATCTGAAGCAGTCTCTGAGCGAAGAGGAGATGAAAGTGTTAAAGGAGGAGACCTTCGACTCAGAGGGAGTTCAACTACTGGTCTCTACAGATTATAAGGAACTCATGAGTATAGCTGCAGGTGACAAAAGGTATGTGTGTGTTTTCAACCCTAACAGAGTGAGGTCGTCGGAGGAAGACTGGCTGGGTGGTCTTTGATTCTTGAAGAACGTCAGAATTTCTTCCCTCAGTCTTTGTCGAAGTCAAGCACATGAGATGGACTGCTGTACTCTTGGGTGGCAGGCACGAGCTTAAAATTTTTACGGACGAGGTTGTTCGGTTCGGAAATCAGTGCCGAGACCCTCGATGGCACAATCTTGACCGTATATTTAAAGGGTAAGTACGTTATCTGTAGTTCACATATTCTGGGAGGCTTATGGAATGGTTAATGGAGTATTCAGTTGTAAAAGACGAGATTTTTCAGTGATGACTGGATATGACGAGTGGATTTTGACTTGTAGGTTATGACGAGTCTGTTATCATGTCATGACTTGTTTGATTGCAAATATTTGGTTTGCAAGAGCCAACTTCTCTTGTGTCGTCTTTGTGTTCCCATCCTATTAATCTTAAAGGTTGTAATGTTCGTTGCAGTTTGATCAAGGAAGGTACTAGTTTACCATTTCAGTGTAAAGAGGAGGCAGATCGTGTAATGAACGAGTTGATGATCCTTGCTCAAAACACTGCGGTTAGTACATCGCTCTCATCATTTTAGAGTACAATAAGAACTTAGGGGCTTTCTCTTTAAGCACATTGACCTATCTAGTCTTGCGGTGTTCCTGGACTTCAATTTCTGCTTGTCTCTAAACCACGAAATAGGGGACGAATGATAAATCAGAATTAGGCCATCAATTTATCTTGCCATCAGCGCTTAATGCGAATGACACCAGAAATTGGCTTACATCCCGTTTCTCATCTTTCAAAGACGTCGTGGGGGCATCGAAGAGGTGACGGAGGAAGGACTTGGAGTTTACTGGAGGCGAATTAGTCGCCGAAGTCTAAATTAGGATCTAAAGCTGAATTATCAATTGTTTCCTATTTCAAGGATAGTTTTGCACTTATACATGATGGATACCGTTGTACTTGAATGACATTGCTTATGAAAGCGCTTTCAGGACTTTGTTGGGATGGAGAATATATTGCCTGTCGCTCTAGTGACTCTAGTGGCTTTAATAGCAGTACATGTGATGTTACCAATATGCATTTGACATTCAGGGATCCAAGATTACATTTTAACGATTGAACAATAGAATTACCTGATCAGACTATCATCAATCTGATGCAGGAATTGTACCATGAGCTTCACGCTTTGGACCGCTTCCAGATAGATTTGAAGCGCAAGCAACAAGAGGAAGAGTTTTTTTCTGGGTCTGCTACTCGTGGCTCAATACCAGGTCAATCTATTTCTTATTCTATGTTCATAGTTAGGAATATAAGGTGGATTAGTTAGCAGTTCTGAATGAAAACAGCCGTAATCTGCTACAGATTTTAGAGTCTGAGAGCACCTCTTCGGACATCAAATGCTGTTTCAACTTGATTCTATGGACTGCTGATTAGTCCATGTGAGCTTGTGGACTAGAGTTGCACATAATGAGCTGTCTCATAAAATATATACCGGTGTGTGAAAGTTACGTACAAAACTGAGATCCATACTGAATATTGTGCGGCAGGTTTCATTATATAGGTGACCATGACTGAGCCTTTTCTTGGGGAGTTTTGATGTGCAGAAGAAACTGTGGCTCTATTGAAGAGTGAAGTCAAGAGCCAGGAGAGGCATGTGAAGACACTTAAAAAGAAATCATTGTGGGCCAAAGTTCTAGAAGAGGTAAGAATCAAATACTTTCTAGTAACCACTTGGCGAAATTGTATCCAGAGTCCATAGTTATAAGAAAAGTCAAGTGACATTCTTATTGTTATCTTTTGGTAACTATAAGTGAGGATGAGAGCTCTGACCATTTTTTCCTTGAAAACCTGTTGGATGCTCTTCAGAAAGACAATCTGGCTTTTGCTTCGTTACTGTTCGTATGTTATCCTAGTTTAAAGTCATTATTTACTTATCCATGAAGCTTGACTGTTTCAGGTAATGGAACAACTGGTGGACATCGTTTATTACCTTTATCAAGAAATCAATGACAATTTTGGACCTGATGGTAAAACTGATGCTTTCTGGATTCTAACTTACTCGTTAATTTCCAGCTCTTGAGTCAGCCTTCAAGATTCACAAGCAAGCCCTTGCTGGTTATTACGAAAATTAGTTTACCTGCGATCAATGCAACGCTACAGTAGATGAAAAATTAGTTGTTGGCGAGCAATGCATGAACCTGAGTTATGTGTTGATACATGGTGCCCTGCAGTATTTCTTGAGGAGGCCGAGAGCGGGTCCAGAATGAAGACTGGAAAGCTGGGAACATCGGGCTTGGCTCTTCATTATGCCAATATTATCAATCAGATAGACACTTTGGTCTGTTCCTCCAAGCTTTCTCCATATTTACTCCTTGGTGGTCCGAACCAAACACACTTGAACTAATTTTTGTACAAATTTAAGAATGGAACTCATGAGATTATTGATTTTAAGGGCTTGCTTCAACTTAAATGAGATTTATACGAGGAGGGCTGTGTCTTATCTGCCAATCTGTTCTCTTTCTGGTTCTATTCTCTTCAATACATTTGTGAAGCATGCACAAATCTCTTCTACATGTTGACATTGCACGTCTTTGTGTCGTGACAATGGATTCCACTCTAATGCTCAGAGTATGTTGATATATTTGTGCAGGTGACGAGGCCTAGTTCAGTGCCTCCTAATGCAAGGGACAATCTATACCAAGGATTGCCCCCAACCATGAAAGCTGAATTGAGGATTCGCCTACATCAAAGTTCCAAAAAAGATGAAGTAAGCCACTGTCGTCGATTTCTAACGAGGATGCTCGAATTTGGTGTATCTCATAATATCCGAGAAAACGGTTTTGTTGAAGCGTTGATCTTAACTTGCATATTCTGTACTAAACGAAAATTCGTTCTCTGAGGAATGTGTGCAACGAAACCTTTACACTAAAAGTACTTACTGGCTGTGCAGCTGTCAATGGATGAACTGAAAAGTGAGCTCTACAAGATATTGGATTGGATGGTCCCAGTTGCATCAAATACCACCAAGTAAGAATTGCAACAAGCAGGGATTTTCATTTATATCTTATTGAATATGCGACCCATTGATTCTGATAGGAAGAGTCAGGATGTCGTGAAAAAGCTCGCAATCTTAAAATATAGTCCACTGCTTTCGGAAAACCGATTCATTGCTACGACAGTGTAGTTTGGTGCTGATACCTTCGTCCAAGTCTGCATGAACTCCTTCGTTTTCTTGTCATGGTCAACTTTATCCTACAGATATTGCACTTTCAAAGAGAACATCATCCCCATGTTCGGAATTCATCTAGTGCAGATTTATCTGGAATGCTTTATGTTGTTTACGCAAGCTAGACCTTTTTTTAAGATGAGATATCAAAGAATTAATTTAATTGTGCCTTTGGGAATGTGTTTCTCCTGGAGCTCAGGGCTCACCATGGTTTTGGATGGGTTGGCGAGTGGGCAAATACTGGGTAAGTATATCTGTCTTCTTTTTAGTGTGTGACTCTGTCAGCTGCTGTTCTCTAGGGATTGTGGTTTTAATGCTTTACAGTATAATCTAGTAGTTCTGGAAGTATCAACGTTATCTTGAGTAGATATACTTTGATGGTGCAGAAACCATTACTAAACCATTTCCCCCGTCTAACTAATGTGTTTAATTGTATCCAGTTTGTGATGGTGGATATCCTCTCGATGACTTTGCTTCCTACTCAAAATGATTTGAGATGTATGTTTCCGTAATGACAGGTCATCAGTTGATCGGAAGTCTATGGGATATACGGAATTAACTCTCTTACAAACATTGCATCACGCAAATCAACAGAAAGTGGAGGCTTATATTTTAGAACTCATTGTGGGGCTGCATCACCTGGTTAGTCGTGCAAAGATGAACGCCATGAACAAGAATAATAATGTTCACCCGTTACCACAGAAGTTTCCGATCGCGACAACGCCCACAAGAAAGCCCACGGAGCCGTTCGTACCGCCTGAGAGGAACATCTCTCCTCCACCCTTTGAAATGTTCGCTTCAGCTAGTTTCAGTTCAAGTGGCCGGCTCTCGCCTCATGATGTACCGGCTGCCTCAGTCAGTACGGAGCTCACAGAAGAGGACGAAACCATTTTGCGAGATGTTGATAGACCATCAGCTCGCAGAATTATTCCAGGACTGAGCAAGTCCCAAGAACTCGACTCCAGTGCGATCAGAGCAGAACGTGAACTTCTTATGCTAAGTAAAAGCAGTAGCCATTCTCCGAGTACGACAGCGAAGCTTGAGCTTGACCATCTTGAACAGAAACGAAGAAAGAGTAATCTCGACCCCCTTGAACATGATATGCATAGATTAAATGAGCACGATGTAGGTTAATTACTCCCCCTCCTTCTGTAGATTCTATGCTGATGTTTCGAGTTCTTTGGACACTTTTCAAGTCTGTGTCAATAATCAGTGTTCTTTTGAGTTCTCTTGGTTCTCTAATCATCTTATAACACATTCATGTAGAAAGAATACACGAGGTTTGGATTTTTCTAAGCTTTTTTCCTGATGAGTATTATTACTCTGTTTAGTCCCCGATAGAGAATAATTAATATGTAAAAACTAGTGACTCTTTGACGGCCCACCTAACCTTCTTACCATTGTAAACGACGTGTATTTCCGAATTCTGAAAAAAAATGTACGGGGTTCGTGAAGGATAAGTTGAATAATTTTAAGGATAGTGATCTACAATTGGACAGCTGCGAGGGTCACCGTCTTCGATTTTCTGATTCATTTGTCAGCACACTGTACATTATTGCGGACTGCTTTTCTTGTGAACTATTGTCCTCCACTGAACTTACATGTCTTGTTGTCCTTGTGTCACTGACTGAATAAGCTACTCCTGGCTTCCAAATTCTCTTTGTTTCTCCCATGGGCAGAGTGAGACTGGGCTTGCCTGACCTGCTTTTGATCATTGTTGTGCCTTGAGTTGCATTGATTTCTTGTATAATATGTTTAATAGATTTTGTAGAAGTATAGCAGTTAGAAAGATGTTTTTATATAACCTTATCCAAAGAATATTTTGATATTTGCATAGAGTCACCATTACAAGTACCAACATATTCACAATAATGCCTTTAATGATTTACTATTTTAAAATCTTTCACTAAAATTTGGCATGTTGTAGCATATATAAATAATAAATATGCACTTCATATCAATTTTTTAAATTCACTTAAGACCTAATGTTTATCAATCCAAATATAGACATTAATACCTTTTTAAGAAAAATGCATACCTCACCTTCCATGGAAAAACCAAATTGGTTAAAAATAGAATTTTGGGACCCTATCATCAAAAATCTAGCCTTATCATAAAACTTAATCTCTGATAAATTTAGCAAATAAACCCCAAATTCTTTTTTTAACCAATTTGGTTTTTCCATGGAGGGTGAGATATGTGATTTTCAAAATTCTTTAATGAGCATGTACTTTGCTTCAAGAGCAGATATAAACTATCAAGACTTTTGAAGCTTTATTATAAAAAGCTTATTGGTTAGATTTTTATTAGATTTTTATTTTTTCAATACTTTAATTTAGAAATATATTTTTCAAATTTAAAACTTAGTTTTTTTGGAAAATAATTTGAAAAAAAACTTACACTAGATATCTTTTAATGCAATCTATCCAAGAAATTAAAAACAATTAATCACTTTTGACAGTGATTTAGACATTACATCGGATCTGTGTAAATAAATAATCTAATAAAAGATGAAGCAGTCAAACTCTGGCCTATGAAAACGACGACCAAACACTTTTTATTATGATTTAGATATGGTATTGAAGTTGTGTTGGATTATCTCCGGTCTATGAAGGAGACAACCAAATAGTTTTTACTAATATGATTTAGACATAGTATTGAATTGGTGTTGACTGTGTGTT
Organism: Ceratodon purpureus; assembly: GCA_014871385.1. Taxonomy (NCBI): domain Eukaryota; kingdom Viridiplantae; phylum Streptophyta; class Bryopsida; order Pseudoditrichales; family Ditrichaceae; genus Ceratodon; species Ceratodon purpureus. The sequence continues at coordinate 20,409,443 of CM026422.1, forward strand.
GAATTTGTGTTGAATTTGTGTCTGATTGGTGTTGGATCTGGTGTTGGATCTGGTGTAGGATCTGCGTTACTAAAGAATCCAATAAAAGATGAAGCAAATAGACTACCATCATGAAAGGGATCCGTGTCAGTAAACAATCTAATAGTAGATAAAGCGGATAAACTCCTGTCCACAAAGAAAACAACGAGACACTTTTTACTATGATTTAGACATTGTGTTGGATCTGTGTCAGTAAGCAATCTAATAGCAGATAAAGCAGATAAACTCCTGTCCACAAAGAAGACATCGAGACACTTTTTACTATGATTTAGACATTGTATTGGATTTTATTGGATCTGCGTACATTGTGTTGGATTTTTGTTGGATCTGTGTACATCAAGTTGGATTTTTGTTGGATCTGCGTACATTGTGTTGGATTTTTGTTGGATCTGTGTCAGTAAACAATCCAATAATAGGTAAAGTGGATAAATTCATGTCTGCAAAAGAGACATTCAAACACTTTTTACTATGATTTTGACATTGTACTGAATCTCTGTTAGATCGGTCCGTGTCAGTAAGCTATCCAATTGAAGATAAAGTGGATAAACTTTGGTCCATGAAGGAAACAACCAAATACTTTTTCTATTGATTTAGATATTGGATTGGATCTATATGAAGAAACAAACAATAAAGAAGTAAAGAAGAAGAAGAAAAACTCTACTCTATAAAGAAAACAACCAAACATCTTTTTATTTTTTTAACAATTATTGCTCTATTTTACTCAATACTTATTTATTGATAAAACAGAATGAGTGTTAACAATAACATAAATCCATGTTCCTTAGACAATTTTTTCTACTATGCTATACCTTTTTGTTGCCTCTAAAACTTGCATTATATATATGATATTGGTATAAAATCTCCAACTAATGTAGTAAAAAATAATCACATAAAGAGAAGTTAAAGTCTGTTGATCATGTTTGGAAAAAAAAAAAAAAAAAAAAAAAAAAAAAAAACAATGTATCTTACTTCAAACTCTATAATGTTTTACTGTATGGGGTCAAGTTATTTGAAAATTTTTGGGCATGATCTTCCATAAGTCTTAGGTAAAATCCTACGGTTAGAGATGCAAAGAGAGCATCAAATTTGGTTTATTCACTTTTGCTTACGAGATGACAATTTTTGGAGTGTTTTGTGAGAAATGGTCACAACCAATTAGGGGTAAAATTTATACATTTCACATTCAAAGAAAACATGCCACAGACCAAAGCCTTTCATCTTAGAAATCCATTTTACAAAAAAAAGAAAATACATTACACGACAAGGCAAAAACAAAATGTACTCACCAAGTACATTTCACTTTTAACATTGTGTGTGACGGGTCAGCTAGCCTTGCACATGGAATTCTGGTAAGCAGTAAGCTCCAAGTGCAATCATACTTGTCACCCTCAACCCCGCATCTCAAAAACAATCACCAAAAAACTTACCCCACCCCCAATAAAGCAAAGCCACATATCCTCCCAAAATTCCTCCAAAATCCCCCCAATATTCCTCAAAAATTCCTCCTAAATTCCCCCAGAATCAATAACTTCTGACGCTGGATCACAAAACCAAAGCAATCATGAACTCCCCTTCCTTACTGCAGCCCCCACAGTAACAGTAAAATGGCAAGTAATTTTACCACTACAGGCCTCCGACACCTAACAGAAATCCCACCTGATTGCCTCCTGGCGCATGTCTCATTCACCGTCACTCCCCCCCTCCCGTCCCCGAGACGCCCGAGCCCCCCGCCCCCCGTCCATAGGTCGCCACGCGCTCGCCCACGCCCGCGATCCACTCCCCGCCCCCAAGACGCCGCAGTCCCCGCACTCCGCGACCTCCAGTCGGACCCTCCCCGTCCACTGAACGCCGTTCGAAATTTACTCCGACCTAGAGACGGCGGCGGAGGATGTTGGTGGGCGGAAGCTCGACCTGGAGGCGGCGACCGCGTCGTCCCGAAGATGCCCCTTCACCGAGGCAGAGTTGTCTAGATTTCAAGAAAAGCTTCCTGATCTGGGTTGCGGGAGGGGCGACTCTCTGAGCGAAGTCCTCTCTCTCTCTCTCGGGGGGCGCAGCTTTTGGTTTCTGACACCCACGCTCGCCGGTGCTGCCCCCACAGTTTCGGCATTCAATTCTAGAGTTTCTGCCTTGGGTGGTTAGTTGGCAGCTTGATCAGTGATCTCTCAGGGTCACTGGTTGGCGTTCTGGGAGGTTTTGTTAGTTGTGATCGAATTCTGGTTCAGGTTGCCGGGAGGTTGGGAGTTTGGGAGGTTTGGTTGTGGTTGGGGTGAGGGGAGGATGCAATGGAGGGAGTGTGGGAGGATGTTTTGGAAGAGGAGGCGGGAGGACAAGGAGGGCGAGCTTGGTGACCCTTGAAGGTTTTGGGAGACGGCGTTGACTGTAGCGCTGGTTGTTTTTATCGCAGGTATGACTGGGTTCGGGGTGGGTTTGCGGCTTTTGGTTTTGGTTTTGTGATGGAGGTTTTGTGTTGTGAATTGTATTGGTGAAGGTGGCATTTTTGTTTCTAGGGAGTTAGTTGGGAGGAGGAGTGTAGAGGAGGAGTGGTTGTGAGTTGTGTTGTTTGTGGTGTCGAGAGTTGAGTTGTTGTGTTGGATTTTTTAATCTGTCGTCGACTGGGAGCTTGGTTGGTCGTAATTACGGGTGGTTGACAGCATTTTGTGCGAATATGGGGTAGCTTGCGCAATGTGTGGTGTTGGTGGGGGGTTGAAAGGGAAGTGTGCTTAGAGGAGTGATCAGGGAGTTGAAAGGAAAGTTGTGGAGGTGAATAGGTGGGCAGATTATGTAGAGTGCGTCTTCGTTTCGTGATCGGGTGCAATTTGGTTTGTCGGTGAGGGGGAATCAACGCGTCTTTGTTGTGAGAGGATGAGATGTTTACATGGTGGTTGTCTTATGAGTGTACTGGTTGCGTGGTTTTGCAGATTTTTAGAACGGAGATGTCGAATTACACACGTCGGGTAAGCAGCAGCTTCCACAGACTTCTACCTATCTTTTCCTGGGCTCGGCAGCAGCAAGGGTCGACACGCAGTTCGTTGCAGGTGGAAGTAATGCCTCCACAGAGAGCGTTCTCTACCTCCACGGAGCTCATTCTTTACAAGGACGAGAGTCCGCAGGAAATGTCCTACACCAGCCTGCGCGACCTGATGTCCACGAATCGCCACGTCTGTATCAATGTCAGACCAAACAGAGAGGGCACACACGAGGAGAAGGAAGAGGATGAGCGCCCCGCAATCAAGAATCGTCTTGTGGAGCTCGCTGCCCGTGCGTACCTCCTACCCTCGCACGCACAGGAAACCCGTAGAAACAAGTTCTTCTCGCGTCAGTGGAGCAGGTTTACTAGCAGGAATTGGCTCCACAACCAGTCCAACATGAACCTCTCAACCAACGTGCCCTGCCTCCCTAGCCCACTCTGGGTGGACATCTCTCGCGCCTTCTGCTCCTTGTTCAGTCTCAGCCACATGAGACCGCAGCCTGTTATACGTCTCTAAGCAAATGTCACACCCAGAATGAAAGCGCCCGTTCTGATTGATATCACCCGGTGCTGTTGCAGAGATTCAGTCTCTGAGGAGCACACGGTTTTGATTACATATTACATCTTTGGATTTGAAGAACTCACTGCAGCAAGAAGGAGGAGACTATTGCACAGCGTTTACCCCAAATGAATCACAACTGCTACTAACTTTTCGTGTCTAGCATGCGAATGTGTACTTTGTACATGCGTTTTTGTATTTTGCCAGGAGGTATCAACATATGATCATGTCCTGTTATGTAAATTTTATGCAGAAATTTTCCCATTTTCTGCTAGCGCTCAGTTTTACTGAGTCCTGTTGCTGATGCATCTGGCTTGTGAATCAGGCAGTAAGCTTTATAAGACGAAAGAGCTCCTTTGTTCTTTCAAGCCGGAGTTTTTTTTTCTGGTAATCTCACTTCTTTGTGAGAACCAAACAGTCGACCTTATAAGCACTGTTGATTTTCCAATAAAATTTTCCAAAGAGTTCTTCCTCTACACTAACTTGCAGGAGCGTAACTCGAATTCTCAGTGAGTAGAACCGCGTTGGTGGTGATGTCTATCCACTGTTGTAAATGTCGTCTGTTCTGTTACAGGCTTCGTGGTGGTCCTGACGTCCCGACCTACTTCTGTTAGCTCGTACGTGTACGTAAACATGAAGATGAAGTATACAGGCAGTCAAATCACCGGCATTGCAGAGAACGATTTTGTGTGGCACAATGATCTTCTTGGACAGACTACTCATCTCCGACAATTCTTCAGAAATAGGTCAGGATATTCCAACTTCCCAGGTACTCGCTAAATCACCATGGCCCTGCTGCACCAGCAGCAGCAGCTACAGAAGCCTCGCTGAGTTAGCGAAACTCCGAAGGTAGCCTACTCGCACGCTGTCTTCCCTTCAGAAGACAAGCACTGCTTTGATTTTTCCTTTCACCTGCCAAAAAGCTTACAGCAAAACTCATTGAACTCGCTCTGGCCCAGTGGCAGTAAATTAAGTTGGGGTTCGTGTAGCAAAACAGCGGATTCACGCTTGGGTGTCAGAAACTTTAATGCAACAGTTGCTTTTGAAGCTAAAAGCTCACAGCAATAGTCCAGAAACTCGCCTGGCAGTACAATCGCTAGCCCCTGACAGCAGCTTAATGCTCACAAGTTAGCCTAATTTTTAAGAGAATTACTCCCACAATAATGGATTGCATGCATGACGGAAGCGCATGGCTTTGAGGACAACTACTAACAGATCACCAACGGCCGAGAGTTGGTAGACAACACCCAGCTGAACACGAATCTTCCTCATGTCAATTCCCTCTCAACCGAACTCTCGAGACCCATCTCAGTTTTTCCTGGATATGATCATCACCGAATGGTCCACAGTTAGAGAATCTCTCCCATAACTATTCGGTTAAAACCTAGAGACTGGCAGACCGCACCTGCAACTCGCAACCAGAAACAAAGGGAGCCCTAGCAGGGATCTCCGCACCCAGCAGAGGAGGCATATTCCACAAAAGACGCAGCAGAACACTCACCAACTTGCCCAGATGGATTCTCCTCGCAGGAGCTGCATGAGCAACCCACGGAGCCCAGCGCCCAACACGTCCATCTGATGTGCAGTGGATGGCATCACACCAACCGAAGCGCACCTTCCAAGAGTCGGAGCATAACCCGGAGCATGTTGGAGAGTTCGGCGAAGGCGCCACCGGGGGGCCAAGTGAAGTTTATTTTCGGCCTCAGCTGAAGCAGGAGGGGCTCCCGAAGTGCGAAGTGGCCCACCTCGCGGCCTAAACCGGGGAAGACGTTGCGCAGGACGTGTTCCACATCGCGCCAACTGAGGAAACGCAACGACAATCGTTGCCTCTGAGTCCGGCCTTAGGGCGTCGCGGCCATAGGACGGGCGCCAAGCGGGACGAGAACCTTGACGAGAAGGATGCGAACCAAGTGAGTTATTGCATTTTTTCTTATGCCTTTTTCGGAGGACTTGGAGCAGATCATCATTTTGCAGAGTGGGTCATGAAGATTTCGCCATCACGAGGATCACCAGGGGATGTGGAGGCCAAGGTGCAATAAGTTAGCAGCAGCAGGAGAGCGAGGACAACGAGCAGAGGGTGATGGTGGTTTGAATTCGGTTGGGTTGTTCCGAGGTTGCGGTAAATGGGAGGTGAGTGAGTGTTAGGGTTTTGTGGGTTTGTGGTGGAGTGATGGTGGAGGGCAATGCAGGAGCGCGATCACAGGCTAGGTTCAGGGTTCTGGTGGCAGGGTGATTTTCTGGAGCAGGGGATGGGAGCTTGTACTGATCATGGGGCATCTGCAGGATTGAGTAGGCTATGGGGGTTCGATGTTGAGTGAGTTTGTTTTTCAGGAGGGGATTTTTTCCGGGCGCTGATGGTAGGTTTTTGTGTTCCGCGTGTGGGTTCAGGGGATCCGTTTTCAGGAGCTTGTTCGGGGGGTGGTAGTTGTGGAAGAGTTTCATCCTTCTCGGGAGCGACTGTGATGTGGGGACGCGTGGTGTGTGTAGCTGGGTGATTAGTTTTGTATCTGCTGGAGGATTGGCAATGGCTGGACAGGCTTTAGAGCTCCTCCAAATTTATGATGCTTTTCTGGAAAGTGGTGGGAAGGAAAGGCTGGAGATGATGACTGTCAATGTGCGCATCATAGAAGTACCAGGACCACTTTTATAATGCTTAGGTGCTGGACTATATACATTTTGCAAGGTCCAGTGGCTGTAGTCTCAGGTAGGAGGGGATGCAATCAGTTAAGGCTGGGCAGCGAATGGCAGATCAATCTCGCCATGGGCACCACGAGCGCGACACTGAACAGGTAGACTTCCTTAAACATGTTTTTGTTGATGTTCACTAGAGTATCTGGCGATAGATTGTTTCTCATATGTCTCGAAGTATTCTCGCGAATCTCATTTGGGCCCTTCACCGATTTTCTTTCCATCGACAGTATTTTATGTGGCACACATAATCTGCCTCTTAATCGTTTGAAGTCAAGAGTGCCATCATTGCAGGGTCGTGCTACTCTTAATCAATAATTTTTGTAATCAGAATTATCACCTCGGTTTTTAAACTTGCTGCATAGGAAACATTAGTCTTACAAAGTTGGAATTATGGAAGCTCTCATTGATTTTTGTAGATAATAGTTTAGGTATGAGTTGTTGGCATGCCCGTGTTGATTTCGCAACCCTAATTAGTTTAACAGCATTCATCGTTTTAAAAAGTCTACAATGTGCTCAAAGAACATAACTTTGAGCGTCTAATCGAAGATGCGACTGGTCGTAGACAGTGGTAGCTTAATCTGGTTAGGTGCCTGTGTTTAAAATGGAAACTAGACTAAAATCTGCTAAATGAAGCTGCTCTGTTGATTGTAATCTTTTGCTATTGTAAATCTTGGGGTATGGTGAAGGTCGTTCGTGATCACAGGCATCATCATTTGTGAATTAGTTGCACCAACTTCTTTGATTGAGCCTTTGAACGTGATCAAGTTGTGGTTGTGTTAGCACAGGTATCAAACACAAATAGATGACGTGACTCATCATTTCCATTCTTTCTCTATCTTCCTCTCTCTACTCCAAGTCAAAGGGTTTATTATCATTTTCGATTGTTGAAACTCTTTTATTGCGCTATCTGATTTGCTGCATTTCTGAATGAAGGCCATAACTGCGTTAAAAAGAGGTGCGCAGCTCTTGAAGTACGGTCGGCGAGGGAAACCCAAATTTTGCCCATTCAAACTCTCTCCTGTAAGTTATACTTTTGCTTCGTATTATATATCAAGAACCTTTTTCCATTCGGTATCTACTTGACCTAAGCTGATTACTTGTCTAGGACTAAAATATTCTATTTCCAGTTACTCATTAACATCAGTAGTCCTTTTGATGCCATACCTAGGGTAAACCTCCGTGCTTATGGCAACTCCATTGTGTGAGAGTACTCTATACCACTGGTGCCCTTGACTAGTTGAGTTTCTTATTTATGACATTGTGTGCAGGATGAGAATGCACTGATATGGTACTCCGGAGGAGAGGAAAAGATACTCTGGTTGAGCACTGTATCCAGAATAATACCTGGCCAGCGTACAGTAAGTATCTGACTTTTTAGATACTCTATATTGAATGTGTATGCTGCTGTGCTGGGCACAAAATATGTTCCAATATGATCAGAATGCCAACACGATTTCCCCATCAGCCACGATCGTGAGAAGAGTCTTTTCTGAATGACAAAGCATCCAGTTTTTAGCAAGGCTAAATTAGAGGAATTGTTTTTCAGATTTTTTGACATCATCCAGGAATTATGACCTAACAAGTTTAGGTGTTTGCCTCCGCAGCCAGTTTTTTCTCGTTATCCGAGGCCCGAAAAGGAGTACCAGTCCTTTTCGCTGATATACTCTAATGAGGAACGGTCACTAGACTTGGTGAGTATCCTGACACATGTGCACGAATGCGTTGTTCAGCGCTGTTGGTTAGCGTCGACGGTGAGGAACGATTAGAAGTGGTGTGTGGTCTAGAACGGGTGTGTTTGATGAGTAGTTGGAGTCCTATATAAATACCTCTATCAGATGGCGTTTAGTCAAAAGATTTGACATGGAAATGATTTTGTGGTTGTTTGCAGATCTGCAAGGATAAAGATGAGGCTGAAGTCTGGTTCGTGGGTCTCAAGGCCTCTGTTGCTGGCGCTCAGTTGCGGAAGTCAAAGTTCAACATAAAGCTTGAAGGATCTGCTGAACCCACCAGTCCTGCGCTTACGAGGAGCAGTTCACCTTCGACATCACCGTTTGGTAGCACTGACAATCTCCATCGGGTATGTGTTTAAAGAATTCAAAAGAATATAGGGACTTCACCATTTACCCTTGCCTAATCGGCCCTGCTTTTGACGTAGGAGAATGGGTCCCTCAACCTAGACGATTCCTGATTCATTTGAGAACGATTTATCGCTTGATTGTCTGTGTGCATTTATCCCTGCTGCCCTTCTGACAACATGCTCTCGTTATCAAACCGGTACTGTCCATCACAATTGTCATATTTTCGTCCTCCTAATGCTTAAAACGGTTGTTTCTGCTTTGGCAGGAGAGCGGAGATTTTTCTAAATTTCCGAGTTTTATAGGAAGCCCACTGCGATCAGAAAAGGGGCATCTAGCAGGGTCCGTATCTGCAGTTGAAACAAAGAACATATTTGACGCTAATTCAGTGATAGGATCAATGCATTCTGGGAGTTCATCGCTGGGTTCGGATAGCATAAGTGCACATGGAAGGCTGGTCGGTGCCGGCCAATCTGAAAATTACAGGATCAGCATGTCTAGTGCTGTGAGCTCTTCAAGCCAGAGTTCACTGCACGGCGAGGACAGCTCACACCATGGCGGTGAAGGGTTGGGCGATGTGTATATATGGGGAGAGGGTGCAGGCGATGGTATATTGGGGGGTGGTGTGCACAGAATCGGTAGTGCTGGAGGTAACAAACTGGACGCCCTTCTTCCGAAGCCTTTGGAGTCCGCCATGGTGCTGGACGTGCAATTCATTGCTTGTGGGGGCAAACATGCGGCACTCGTGACGAAGCAGGGAGAGGTGTTCACTTGGGGTGAAGAGTCTGGTGGGCGTCTGGGTCACGGAGTGGATTGCGATGTGTCTCATCCTCAGCTGGTGGAAGCTCTTGCATCTTCAAACACGGAAGTTGTAGCATGTGGTGAGTACCATGCTTGCGCGGTGACGCTGTCCGGGGATCTGTACACCTGGGGCGATGGCACTCATAGCCTGGGACTGCTGGGTCATGGCAACGACATCAGCCACTGGATACCGAAGCGAGTGAATTGGCCGCTGGAGGGGATCCGAGTGGCATCTATCGCGTGTGGTCCTTGGCACACAGCTTTGGTGACGACTTCGGGGCAGCTGTTTACTTTCGGGGACGGCACATTCGGAGTGCTAGGGCACAATGACAGGAAGAGCTCGTACTCTCCTCGGGAGGTGGAATCGCTGAAGGGGTTGAAGACGGTGAGGGCGGCATGCGGGGTGTGGCATACCGCAGCGGTTGTGGAGGTGATGGTGGGCAATTCCAATGCGAGTAGCTGCTCGTCTGGAAAGCTGTTCACCTGGGGAGATGGCGACAAGGGGAGATTAGGCCATGGGGACAAGGAACAGAGATTGGTGCCGACGTGCGTGGCAGCGCTGGTGGACCACAACTTTCGGCAGGTGGGTTGTGGATACAGTCTGACAGTGGCACTGACGACTTCGGGGCAGGTGTTCACGATGGGGGGATCCACTTACGGTCAGTTGGGGGATCCTCTAGCCGATGGGAAGCTGCCGGGAGTGGTGGAAGGGAGGCTATGCGAGGCGTTTGTGGAAGAGATATCATGCGGAGCGCATCACGTTGCTGTGCTGACCCACAAATCAGAGGTGTACACATGGGGGAAGGGTGCGAACGGTCGGCTGGGGCACGGGGACTTGGAGGACAGGAACACGCCGACTCTGGTAGAGGCGTTGAAGGACAAGCAGGTGAAGAGCATTGCCTGCGGGGCAACGTTCACGGCAGCGATATGCCTGCACAAGTGGCTGTCAGGAGCGGACCAGAATGCTTGCTCGGGATGCAGGCAGCCATTCGGTTTCACTCGGAAGCGGCACAACTGCTACAACTGCGGGCTGGTGTTCTGTCACTCCTGCAGTTCGAAGAAGGCTCTGAAGGCTGCACTAGCTCCGAATCCTGGGAAACCGTACCGAGTGTGTGACCCCTGCTCCAACAAGCTTAAGAAGGCTGGCGAGAACGGGGGGTCTATGGGTGGAACGTTGTCGAAACGAGGTGGTCCGAGCCGGCGAGCGATTGAACTGAAAGACGGTTCAAGTAAAGGAGAGCTTCGAGTTCCTCGACCGCAGGGATCAGGATCAGGGTCGGGGAAGCCTCCAAACTCGATCACTTTGGAGTTCGGAAAGGCTGGGGATGCGAAGTCCGGGCTGAAGCGGGCGAAGAAACCAGACAACTCGTCAAGTCGGGTGTCGCCAGCTCCGAACGGGTCGAGTGGGGTGGCGACGTGGGGGTCGGTGAGCGTTCCGGCAGGGTTTTTGAAGCCTCCATTTACACCAAATTTGAAAGGGCCAGGGGTGATATCAAGCTCGATGATGACAGGTCGAGCCGTTTCGCGAGCCGTTTCGCCTCTTAGCCGGCGGTCGAGCCCACCGAGATCAACGACTCCAACACCAACGGGGACGGGGCTGGTGATTCCTCGAACAGTGGTGGAGGATCTGAAGAAGACGAATGATACTCTGAGTGATGAGAATGTACAACTGAGGTCACAGGTAACAATTGTCTTGATTTTCTTGTTCGTTTTGTATTTTGGTTGACAGTTGTATTCTACGATTGTGTGGACTTTTGTGGCAAGTGTCCCGTCATGAATTGTTTTGTTATATTCCACACAAGAATGTGGGGCATTTCTTTGTTTTTCTAAGTGTTGCTTTTATTGTTTCACAGGTGGAGAGTCTAGCCAGGCAGCTTCAAAATCATGAAAAGGAAATTCATCGGTCGGCCCAGCAACTGCAGAACGCCATTTCGATGGCAACAGAGGAGGCTGCAAAATCTAGAGCTGCTAAGGAAGTCATCAAGTCTCTCACTGCTCAGGTATGCATCTTTGCGCTGATGAGGTTGATGATCACTGATGAACCAGTTCACCAGAACTTGTTGAGCCTTTCTCTTGCCGCAGTATCTCACATAAAAATACTTCGAATAAAGGGGGCAACAGATTTCATCATGTATTATTTAAATGAAGTTATTCATCCCTTAACCCTCATTAGCCACTTTAGACATTCTTGAAGTGCTTAGTCCGATTGTCTTTGTCTAAACCATATGTAAACCATTTTCTGCAGTCATTTTCCCCTTAAAGTCTTAGCCGTCTCTCGATGGGTCAGCGATTTCCGCATTACGCTTTTGTCTTAAAAAAGTTGTTAGTATTGCTTGGTTACTTTTCAGAGTTTATTAGACTTGCTTGTTTAATTTTATATGTCGCGACCACATTACGCTCAATTGGTTAATAGAAAATTTTCCAAGGGTAGCTTTCAAATGATGGTGCGTGTGTATTTTGCAGCTGAAGGAGATGGCTGAGAGGTTTCCTCAAGGTATGTTTAAACATGGCAGATCAGCGTCTTTGTCTCTTGCTCATCTTGACATTCCCAATGGCGCTCAGGCTTCTCATGATGCACTGAGACCACGTGGCACTGAAGGCTTGGGATTGCAATTCCCTCAATTCATTCCAAGCACAGCTATCACGAACATCCGCGATGTAGAGGCTAATGGAGTCGTCAGTCCACAGTCAGCATTAAGTCTCTTTTCAGGACCTGAGTCGCAGCGATTGGGGAGCTCTACTTCAAGCCCTCACGGTGGTGCCGAGAGTCACTTGGGAGGAAATGTACGACCGGCAACCAGAGTGAATGAGGGAGACACGAATGGACATGATACCGGACAACGACCAGATGACGGGAGCAAGTCATCGGTGTCAACAGAGAACGGAAGAGAACCCGAGACAGAATGGGTAGAGCAAGATGAGCCTGGGGTTTACATCACATTGACAGCTCTCCCAGGAGGAGGGAAGGATTTGAAGCGCGTGCGGTTCAGGTGAGGTTTTTGATGTTTTTATTTGCTTAGATTTTCGTGATGTAGTTTCTTAGCCGCTAGGTAGCAACGCTATCTAGCAATGTGGAAAAGTTCTTGCAGATCATCGTTGGTAATGGATAGGTGTGAATACAGTATTGGCAGAGTTTTGTGAATGTGAGTCGGATAAAAAGTAGTTTTCTGAGGCTTAAGATGTTTCGTCGTGTACTTTGCAGTCGAAAACGGTTCAGTGAAAGAGAGGCTGAGCAATGGTGGGCGGAGAATCGGGTAAGAGTGCATGAACAATATAATGTACGAAGCGGGATCGACCGAGCTAACAACCCAAGTGGAACCCCTGCTGCGGCTGGGTACCCTCCAGGAGGCAGGCAAGGAGAGGATGGAAGGCCTTTCCCTTATTCTTCCAGGCCGATATCATACTAACACCTGATTGTTGTAGAGCATTGTAGTGTAGATTGATCCGTAAGGATGTTAAAGATCGGTTCAGAAGAGGCGTCTTTGAAGCCTTCATAATAGCCGCAAGAGAATATATGTTACATTGGAGAAGTGGTAACACATTGTTGCCCTCTTGCGGCATCCTCACTTGCTATTCACTTGCTTGCACGGCAGTGACCTCTCTAATCGATAGCGGCATCCTGTTTTTGGATTTTTGAAATCAGAATTTCCGGTCTGCCGCGAGGGATAGCACTTTGTAGCCCAGACTGGGATGCCATGTTGCATTTTCAACCAGGACTCTAGCGCAGAGTGGACATATTTTAAGAACAGAAGGATTAGAATGAAGGAATAATACTACATGGAATCAGCCTGTGCTGGAGAACAGAAACTAGTTTTCTCTGCCAGGCATGGACCCGGCAAAGCCGTGTAGGGAAAGTACTGTTCGTTTTCTAGAAGTAGTCTTTCCATCTGCTAATCTGTCGTTGTAGTTTTAAGGGATGCAGTTGAGATGCTTCAAATGACTTTAGGGTGCACCTTATGCCCACATCGTAGTAATGCTCAAAGGGCATTCCTTTGTTCATGTGGGTTTTTAAGGACGAGCAAGTTGTGTGAATAGCTTGTAATATACATATTACTTCTTCCAGTACATCTCGTTTGTACCTTGCATTGAAGGTCACTGGATATCTTTTCTCGGAGCTTGCGTTGGTTGGGTGGGTTGCTGCATGGAGCAGCAGAACATAGAATATTTACTGTATTTTTTCTTTCTCTCTTTTGCTCATCCTTGAGTAGTGATCGGGTAATCAGTGAACGATGAGAGTCTTAGTAGAATTGCTGGTATTAACTCGAAACCGTAGTTGCAAATTGCAATTTACACTAAGCACTTGGGATGTTGCCTAGTTCCTGACGGACTGCGAAGGCTTCCTCTGAACCACGATGCAACAGAAGGATTACCAGAGGAAGGAAAGTAGCAATTTACTCACTCAAACGGTAGTGACAATAAGCCTTCTGGCAATTGCTGATCAATATCTTCTGCTACTCTAACTTCTGCTGATTTATCCAAAGTACCTTCAATAATTCTCTAAACCAACACCTAGCTGGAGGATCCATTTGACAATACCCTATGAACAATTTTCATATCAATCAGATAGATAGATAGATAGAAACAGTGGACCTTTAGGGCCAGCGTGAATGAAGTGTCCGTTCGTAGAGCCAATGACCCGGTGCCCACAGGACTGGGGGACAGTGAGACTCAACTACTCTCCCCTTTCGAGGATGGACACTATAGTAACCGGAAACAGAAAACAAAGAAAAGTGGAGGGGAGATACGTACGGGGAAGGTTAGGGATGGAGTGTGAGAATAGTGTGGTGGAGTAACAGTGGGTTGGACTGCGGAGGTGGGGTAAAGTCGGAGTGCCTTATCATATCAATCATCAATATCTATAAGCACTTTTAGGCATTGACCATTGCGGATATGAGCAAGAAGTCATGGAATGCTCTCCACAGGTAAATTTGTTTGTCAAAATCTCATAACATGTTATTATATAGGAATTAGTCCTAATATAATTGAGGTTGATTAAAACACTTTTTTTAAGATAAAATAATATCTTAAAAATATCTTATTCATGTTATAGAATTTTTGATGTCTACAAAATATCTTCAAAAAATGTCCTAATCAAACCTATTTTTTAAAAGGTCAATAATCAATTATATAGGTTTATATAAATAATTATGCTTTATTACTTACATCCCTCCTATTTACATTTTTGATACAATAGGTGCCATCCATAATCTTGTTCTTACACACCATGGAATGTTCAAAGTTGGTTGTTAAACAATTGTAGTTTCCATCTTTTACTTTTGAATGCCCAAATCAAAATGTGTCACATGTAATCATGAAGGTAATTAATACAAACAATAATGTGAAATAAGAACTTTGCAAAATTTAGATGTTCAAGATTATAGAGAAATGAAGACTACATTAGCATTTTTACAACCTTATTTATTGGCTTTAACCTTAGGGACAAGGCATTGTAGGGACACCATGTTTTGTACTTTAAATACTATTGTAGCAAAAGTATTACATCCACCTCAAAATATTCATCCATCAAGAATAAAATTCCATCCATTATACTTGTGACATGAGGAGGGCAGGTTGGTAACTTGGAAGTGCAGGGTTGGTGACATGGAAGCGGAGAGGGATAGGAGAAAAAAATTACTCTAAAGGGTGAAGGGAGAGGCAAGAGAAGAGGAAGTACGTCTACAATTTAAGATTTAGGGATTGTATTTTAATAACTAAGATAATTTTGAAGATTGTGATTTTTATTGTATAATAATTTTAAATATTGATTAGCTTATAGATATCAGAAAGTATAGAATAATATTTTTATACACCATAAAATAAAATGGATACTTATAAGATTAGAACACTTTGTTGCACACTATCTACCATCTAGTACTACTACCTTCTAATCATTAATCACAACCTTCATTCAATCAATCGATCAATCGGTGAGGCATGCTAGCAACAAGAGTTTCAAGGACCTCCATGCACATAGCTTACCATGCATGCCCACTCAATGCTTTTGATCATCTTTGTAGGCATGGTCTCCTTTCTCTACCGTAAGTATTGTAGAATCATCTCAGAGAAAACTCACCATACCTAGGAAAGCGCCAGCGAAGGCTGAAGACAGACCTATTCTACTTGAAGAAACAGGGGAGAGAGATAACCTGCTATTCTCAGACACCTATCTTGAAAAGAAATTCACTCTTTTGAAATTCTCAGGCAGCCATGGAAAGAGGTCCAAGAGCTCCAGCCAGTCTTCACCATGCTCCACGGGTGACATTGCAAATTCTCACAGCTTGCCTACACCCCAGACTTATGATCTTTGGCTGGAACTTCAGGTATCTTTGAGCTGATCCTGCCATACCCTCTCTCACCGTAACCTTGAACTCATTCAATGAATAAAAAGAATTCCAGCTCTCTTGCGGAGGGTGCTTCGAATAGGAGCTTAATGATACTATCATGAGGGGGGAAGCACAATAAAGTGTACCACAAAAGTGCTTAGCTCATTGTCGATTTCAGCCCTTATCCCAAAAACTTAAAAAAGTGGCATCTCGGTTGTTGGTATGTTGGGAAGAAGTTTGGGTATAGAAAATAGACTTGATTATCTAAAGTGTGGAAGAATATGGTACAAATTCACGTCTTCTACAATGCCGTACGAGAACCTTATAGTCCGATAAAGTGAATGCAGTCATTTGAAAAAGTGATAAGAACATCTATCAAATGTTGTCGGAAATCACTTTTGATTCCACAGTGCCCTACGTTTGTGAATTGCGGTTGTAGAAATGACAATGACCACGTCAAATGAAAGTTTGGGCGGAGGAGAAGTACCGCAAGGACGTTTTTGAGACCCAGTTTTCCGCGAAACTTTTTGGGGTTTTTTTTTCACCAAACATTGTTTTTTAAATTGAAAAAAACATCCTCTAAAGATAATAGAGGGCACCAAATGAATAAATTAAGACTTCGGAAAAGTTCATTATCATGATTTAGAACTAGTGGTCAAATTAAGTTTCAATTGAGGATGTTCTTTTTACGAGGATGTGTGTAAGATACTTTATGACACCTTAGAAAGTGACTAAAATGCTCAAAAACTACACCAAAATGCTCAAAATCAGCTTTGAGCTTTTAAAAACAGCACACTTCATATTCACTTCTTAGTGATCATATATTCACTTCTTAGTGATCACATATTGCACTTTGTGGTCCACGTTATTGTGCTCTCCCCCATGATGGTTTGTTTCGTTTGCAACACATACCAATCATCGGGTAATAACTTAAGGTAGCCACTAAGCCAGGTCAATTCTCATGTTTTTTCATAGACTCGCGGAGGAACATTATAAAGCAAGCCTTAGATGGGATGTCCATAAGATCTGAAACTTTCAAATTCAAATTTCAGACTCCGGAAGGGCCACCATAGCTATTGAATTTCTTGTTGTCCAGAAAGTCCTGAGCTCTTGCACCTAATTCTCATCAGCAGGCACCAGATTCTTGACATCAAAACATTTCTAGAAATTGTTCGTGGTGATGTAGCGTGCAATGGATGCTCTAGGACTAATAGCTTATGGACCGGTAATGTGGATCCTTTAAGGTTAAAAACCACAACAACTTCATATAATAGCATAAAACAACTCTCAGGAAACCAAAACCACATCATGATCACCACAATCACTCCACATGGACCAGCTCACTGATCCACCAACTCGGATACATTCATGTTGTGAAATGCTGTTTTATATATAATTTATTTTGTATATATAATTTATTTACAAAAAGAAATACGTGTTTGGTACATGACTGATCTCTACACCAGTACTGGTTCTGAGTCTGTAAAATTAGGAAAGGAAGGGGTGCTTCAGGAGCTCCTCACAAGTCGGTCGGAGTTGTGCTTCAACCTGCAAGCACTCAGAAATAAAATTCCTCATGTCTTCTTGTCTGAAATGGGAGGAGCTTGACCTTTCATAAGTTTCAAAAGTGCCATTTGAGGTTCCATAACTCCAAACGGGGACCTTCTCGTAGCCATCTCTAACACGGTACATCCCAAGCTCTAGATGTCGGCCTTCAAATTGTAACCTCTCTTGGGGTTCAATAATTCAGGAGCCATCCAATGAGGAGTGCCCACAAATGCATTCAAGGTTGAATTGTCGACCATCTCTTCAGCCAATCCAAAATCGGCTAACTTGACTTGATCACATGCGTCCACCAAAATATTTGCACATTTAATGTCTCTGTGGATGATGTTTTGATCATGTAGGTACTTCAAGCCACATACAATTTGTCTTGTATATCTTTTGATATCTTCATGCAAAAGCTCACTAGATTTTTATACATTTTTGCAAGTGAACCTTTGGTTGCCAATTCCAAAATCAAGCACATCTTGTCCCCATGCCTTTCACTTCCAAGGTAACCAAGAACATTAAAATGTTGGATTTTGCTAAGAATGGCAATTTCTTGCTTTAATTGCCTAATGGCTTCAATTGCCTTGCTACCTCCTTTTTCATCAATTGAAACTTCTTTGATAGCAACCAATTTGTCATCTTTTCCCATAGCCTTGTACACACATCCATGAGCACCACTTCCAATTATCTCCCCTTTAGATTAACTTCCAAAGTCTTTCTTATCCTTGTGTACTCTCTTTTTTAGTACCAAATGCACCATATTCTTCTTCAAATCTTGAGCACTACTTAAAATGCCTCCATGGTTCTTCTCCATCTTGAAATGTTTCTCTGATTTTTTTTATTCAATAACCCTTCTCTACACAAGCAACTACTTTCCTCCTTCAGCAACGAGTCAACAGTTTCAACAGCAATCAAAGAATTCTGCTTCTTCACCAAACAATTCTCTTCACTCTCAAAGAGAACTTCCCTCCTCCTTCAAGCCTTGGAGAGCTAAAACCAAATGTGGTTTGGGAATGATATGTGGCATTTTATATTGCCAGAACTTGGAGTGGGTACTAAAAGTAAAAACCCTGAACCCATTATTAGCAGGGAGATTCTAGAATCTCGAACCTGAAATGTCTAAACTTTGTAGATATTGCTCAATTTGGATGCAAGGAATGCCTTGCACCTCAAGACAGCTTCATCGTACAACCTCGATCGATAGCAAAGTACGTCACCTGAGAGACAAGTTTTCGTATGCATAGTTCTTAAACGAAAACATGGAGTATCTGACAAGTCACAATGCGTCTCCGTATGCAAGGTCCTGGTGAATGCAGTTAGAAGTGGGAGGCTGTTCCGTGCGATCCACGTACGTTCAGATTGTGCTTGCAGATTATTGTCATGATAGGGATGCATTGTGGAGTTCGAGTAGCATGTGTAATAGCTTGATTCCAAATGGAATGAGGTACCCGACCAGGGGAACTGTGGGCTCAGGGATCGGTGTACGCTTGTCTATGCATATCAACTTCATTCTTCAGTTCCGGGGACTCATGGGGTTCCCAGGATCATGCCAAGTATGAAAGCATAACGTGGCATAACAGTGAGGGGCGGCAGTGCAAAGTACAACAGCCATTGTGAGGATGACCGATTGTGAGTAGTGGTGCTGGTACGGAGGATTTTGACGTGTTTTTGTATCACTATGGGCCCGGTGTGAAGGCCAAGCTGTTTGTTTATTTCGCAATTGGAGGACGCAATCCGAAGTCCAGGGTACCGTCCATTGCTTGCACAACCCCGCTCCCAAATCCATCGACCAGGCATTAGACACCGCCAGAGTTCGGAGTGATGTGCGGAGTCCAAGTACTGCCCGAACGAGCTCGTGGCGACAATGAGAAGCGGCAACCCAGCGATTCATGACTTCCATGATGTCAAGCCAATCTTTGTGAAATATCTATGTGACCTGTTGAGAATAAATCAACCTGGATACAAATTTTCAGGTTCGTTTAAAAATTACACGAGACCTTGAACTCTGCTATTCTGCAGGCTGCCTTCCTCCAACTCGTGTTTATGTCTCAATTCAGCAGCAGACTATGCAATGAGCAGCAGACCATAGAAGACTGTCTTTCTTGAACTTATACTTGAGCAGTGATCATAGAATATACTGGTACAACAAAGAAAATCTCATTGACGAATAACGAACAACATGAATAAATTGGTGATTCCAACTCCAGTCTAAGATTCGGAGTTGCGCCAGTATATGCACGGTGGGTAAAACAATACGAATTTTGCCAGTACAGACTGGTTAGCTGATCTTCTAACCCCCAGCTTCTAACATGATCAACCTGCTATATGAAGTGCTCATCAGTAAATCTACACTTCCAGAAACTAAGTAAGAATGGCTCTAAAAGAATGATTAATTAAGTCCAAGATATGGATGGTCAACTCCAAATAAGTTCTGCATAAGTCCCATTTTGGACATAATTTGCTAAAGCTTCCTTCCTGGTGTGGAAGGTGCAAAACCACTTCCTACTCCTACCAACGATGCAGAAAAATGGCCAACTTTCAAAGGCCAGAGAACTCGCAGTTGAAAAGAATATCTAATTGCGCAAATCCCAATGGGAGAAGTCGGGGGAGCAGCCGAGGCCACCCTTGGGAGTGATGTGCTCGCCCGTCAAGAAGGCTGTGACAGCGGCCTTGTTGAAAGTGTTGGAGGTGTGGATGCCATCCCAGCTGATGTGCGCTGCTGGATTCGGACAAGGCGGCGCCACGGTCAGGTTCACGAATTTGTTCTCAAACATGCCTGTGTGGCCGCATGTCACTTCCTTGTTGAAGTTGTAGGCTCCTCCTACTCCACAGCATGCCTTCAATGGCGATGTGACATCTGCGAATCCCAAATCAATAGCAAACTCGATTAGCGCCTGCTGCTCAAGAATCAACTCGTGTAATTTTTAAACTTAACAACCTAAAATGTAAGGAATCAAAAGCCCCTCGTCTTCAACACCCGTTCATGTGTATGGTTGAACTATGTTTACAATTCATATTCTTCTACACTAACCAACTATCTTTATTAGCACATTCTCATATATTGTTTAGCATGTCCAGATATTGAGAGTACTAGGCGCGTACTGTATTTCTTGGGGTCCTTGAGGATGTCGGTGTACACAGTGTGGGCGTCGCCATAGAGCAGCTTGACATCAGAGTGCTTGGCCCGCAACTCGTCCACCTTCTTGGCGAGCATCTCGTTGTGCTCCCGTGTGATCTTGTTGAGATCGCTCAGACAGCCATGGCTGTCGTACTTGGCATGGGGGCCACCGTAGAGGGTGAGCATGGCAGGAACGCATCCCAGTGGCGGCAAGTTGACCACCAGAATGGTGGAGGCGGTAGGCATGATCAGTGACTTCGAAGCAGGAGGCGTATATGACATCGGTGTCACCATTTTCTGCCACAGTTCAATATTTGCAACTCCTCAAAGTTAGGCTTTACATCAGAACCTTGGATTGTAAAATTCAGGCCTTTCAAGGGATTCAGAATTTAGATTGACAGGCAGTGCACATGGAACATACCAATGAGTGAATGAATGGGGGCATGAAAAGAATGCTCATTACCGTGAGATGATTCGCGATGGCTTCCACGACGTCGGGCACAATTTTGAGCGTCTGTTTAGGAGTAAGCGTCTTGTCGTAGAGGCCGGAGAAGTAGTCCTGGTATCCCGACCACACCAAGAACAAGGACTCGTTCACGGTGGCCAACTTGGGCAGGCTCTGCCAGATTCTGCCGTTGGGATTGAATATGGGGCTCTCGTAGAACCACACGCGCACTTTATAGCGCTCGAACCACTGCTGCTGCACGTCCAGCGAGAACGGCGTGCTGAATCCGGCATCCTTGCGCCACACTTTCACACTCCTCGCTGGAGCGCCAGACGCCGCGAAGTTGGTGCCGAACGTGAAGTCGCCCGCAGTCCCTCTCAACACGGGGTAGATGGGCTTCTGCCTCACTCCGAACGCCAGGAAATCCACCACCAGTTTGCCGTCGCTGTAGCGATCCGCAGCGTGCATAGGGAACTCAACGCCGTTCGGATCAAGCTCGGCGTTGGCGAACTGGTCTGGAAACGCTGCGATGGCGTTGCCATTGTCGGTCAGCGAATCTCCAAACGCATACACGGCCGGGAAGTTGCACTCTGGCAGTGCTGCCTCGTTCGCTGAAGCCAGCTGCAATATGCAGATGAAGCTCAGCAGAACTCCCCATCCCAGGAGCCCCATCAGTCTCGAGGACACGGCCATCTTTCGACCGGATACCAGTCCGACTGTAGTAATCTTGATCTTCGCAGCGCAGGAAACAATGAATTGATGATTGAGTCTAACAATGATGCAGGAAGCCAGTGATGTGTTGATCCTGAGTTGTGATCGAATGAGGTGTTGATGAGCCTGCAAGTAAGTCATATGTTGATGAATATTGTGATGAGAGTGAAGTGCAATTTATATGCAGGGGTAGAATGGGCTGGACACTTCAAGCACGCGGCTTCAACACCGCAGGCAAGAAGTTGACAAACTGTTGAATTTTGATTTGTTTATCATTTATCAGTACCTTTGTGACCCAAATGAGATACCACACCCAATTTCTACCTTCTGTAAGCGTTTGTTGGAATATAATATCAACAGGAGTTGACAGTGCAGTTGCTTCTGCGTTGCTTTTGATGCTGGGTTATTGGAAGCGGTGGTGCTTCCGCTTTCCTGCATGGCTGTGCAGGAGCGAGCAAAGGATTCCATTGTAGCTCCATAGGTGGATGGTCATTTGGGATGCGGTCCTCATGATCATGTCAACTTAAAGACGTATGACTCTTGTAGACTTTACACACTGAATTTTAGAATACACTACTGCAAATAAAGCTCAGTGGACGGAATAATTGATGCTCCAGTGACCCTGATCAGTGATGATCTGTGCGTGTGACTTGGTGGATTGTGTTGACAGTTGGTATCAAGGATTCGTCAACTTAATCGACAACGGGGAGTCCACCTTTTGACATGGGCCCATCGCGTGTGTTGAAAATTGATTAATTGATCGCTGTGTCGGCATTTGCCATTGTGTCTTGACAACATGAACTTGCCAATCTGCAGATTCTGGGTTAATAATTTATCAGTCAAGGATTTCACTATCATTTATTAAGACGAGGATGATCCGAGAGATTTCGATCAGTAGGAAATCGTCAGTATACCAAAATCTTGTTCAAAGCACGTATCTAGAATTTATTTTATTTTATTTTATTTTTTATTTTTTTTGAGACAACTGGAACCACGTGTCTAAATTTTTGTAAGCAAAGTACAAGAATTTGATGTCAAGTATTGTGATATTTTGACCACATGAATCAAACAATGTCTTCATGATATGTTTTAGTGTATTTACGGACATGTTAGAATCTTGTGAATTCTAAATGCTTATGGGTGTATTCAAAATAGGAGATTTTAAAGTACCATTTTGAAGTATTAAATCAAATCTCAGTATTTTTAGAGATAGTAAACAAATGAAATTTGTAGATTTTGAATTCTAGATTATGGAATTGATAATCTGATCACCAATTGGATATTGTAATTACTAAAACTTATAAATAAAAAGTCCTCTTAAAGTGACTTACAAGTGTAGTATCAATAACTTAAAATTTCAATTTTTTGGGATGGATTTTAAATGAAGTTTTCACAATATGATATCTTTTGGAATGTGTTTTATTGATTAATATATGAGTTCATTTTATCAAGACCTTTTCTTAACTAGAGTCAATGCAAACTTGACTTTCCAAAGTTTCACATACTTTAACATTTACTATTTTAGTGAAACCAATTGTAACAATATCACTTCCTTCAAGTTGTTGAAAAGACGAATAACTTCATGAGCTATCTGCCAAGAGTATTTGGTGCTGATGATGCGTCAAGAATGGATATGGATTATACATGGAGTTCAATTTTTTAACCTTCAAACATTAATTCAATTTGATCATAGAAATAATATTCCTCTCAGCCTCTTGTTTCAAAAAATATAAATATTCGTCATGACCACATTTATCCAAATCATTAGAAATATTGATTGTATCTTGTGAAATATTGATTGTATCTTGTGAAAGATACCTTTAGAAAGGGTGTTTAGTGACACTTCTGCGAGGCAATACAGAATTATGACTGTCGAAAGATGGACGGAAATTAATAGTGCATACCAGCAACGATCATTTTTTTATAGAAGATAAGAAATAATCTTTATACAAAACATCCACATAGTCTGTGCGTAAGAGTTTCTACAAAATGGCCTGCTCTTTGTGAGTTGCAAATCGTTCATCTCCAATTTCACAATACTTTCAAACCTGTAATCGTGTCAAATTCTGACCTGTTCGAATCCTATTTCCACACTGTAAAGAGATAACAATGCAATTACACACTATTAAAGCGCAGTATCTAGACTAATAACTACTGCAGAAGCACAGATAATGTCCACTGCACCAAAGTTTTCGCAGGTACTGTAGTAGTCCTCTGCTGCTCTTAACGGTCCCCTCCATATCTTTTGTTGAAGTCGAAATGTAAGACACAGGAAATTTCAAAGAAATTGTGCATTTAATGGTGAGGATGTGGAACTGGAAAGTTCATCGCAACACCTTGTTCCCTTGGTTTGGATCCCGTTTGCTGTTCGACCTGTTCCAAAACGTTAACCGAATAGTGAGTGTCGATGACAAAATACGCATTGCTCAGGTATATCACAAATTAGCAGGCGAGTAGAAAACCTAACTCAGCATCTGAAGACTTTCCCTTCTAAAATCTAAACAACACTGGACAATCGATGTTACTTTACGCTTATCCAGATTTATTGATCACTGAAATATAACAGGGCAAGTACAAGAAGCTTGATTGATAGGTACCTTGAACGTTGAGCCGCACATTTGTCCCTGACTGTCAATTCTGGGCATAGGCTTCAGCTGACTTGTTGGATGAGCAAAGCTGTGTAATCCTCCTGCCCCTGAGAAGTAACAACCTGCTCATTCAACACCAAGACTTAAATTAGAGCTACCAATCAGTACTTGCAAGAGAAACAAACCACCCTGCTTTCTGACCATAGCTTTGGTAGCAACAAGCAAAATCAGTGAGTCGTACCTTGAGGAAAGGGAGCAAATGACTTTCCGCAAGCTTGTTTGATAAGCTTCGCATCGTCAGAGAAAGCCACAGATCCATCTGCAGCAATACCCCAATAGAACGCCACTTTCCCATGCGGATCCTGCATGCAGGAAAAAATAACTTTTAATTAGAGACACTAGAAAGTGATGAAGGTCGGCATATTAGTTACAAGCATATGATCTCAGATCACACCAACTCTATACAATTCCTACTCTAGAGGTTTTGATACCTTGCACCAATGATGCACACATGATGAACCTGATGGAAATTAAAGAAAGGGAAGAGAGAGCCGGATCTATCGATTAGAAAATCAAATCACTTACAGAGGCAACAAGTAGTGTCTTCGTTTTGTTGTCGTAGAGTACGAATGCAAATGAACCAGATAAGTCTTTGATAACTTGGTCAGCTGTGTACGGACCCCGATCACGCAAAACTCTGTACATTTCCGTGATGAGAACTACCTCATTAATCATCTTTGACAGTCCATACGTCTGCCTCAGCTGCGGAAGGTTCTCCAGCATCCCTACGAACATGCAGTAGACATCATCCACGGCAGAGAAATTTCTGCACCCAAAAAATAAAACAGATCAGATGGTCACCTCCCAAGGATTAACATTAAAAGTGCCGGTAATGAAATTATTATCAACTCCGTATGAAGTAACTAGGTAAGCTATTATCTGTTGGAAAGTACAAACATGTTATGCACCCGCATTTTCATCGAGAATGCACAAATGAAGTGCTAGTATCTGAAGAATAAAAGATATTAACAATATTCGTGATGGTAGCCCTTTGAGACCCTCCTTTAAGAGATAAGATCAATCAAGACATTAGATGGCAGTCATAGCAGGGAAACAGAATACTCGCACCATACCTTGGGCGCAATAAAGCTTGCCTCTCGTGAGACAGAGCCATAAAACTGTCTCCGTCAAAATGCATCGCCACAGCATCTGTATACGATTTCTTATACGCAGCCAAGATCTCACTGGCTTGTAAGCGGTTATCCGAGCTCCCGCTATCAGGTGCGAGCAGCTCCGCCGGAGCCTTGGCCACAGACTCGTGTACCACAGAAAGCATCTTGACACTCTTCTTTCGACACTGAAACTCACAAGGTCAGAGCTCAACCGATCAACACCACAACCACAGCTCTTTCCTTAGCCGATCAAAACAGCCTCTGAAACCAGATAATGAAACAACTTCTTCGCTCCCAAACCCAATTGCAAGAACCTGCAGTAAAACGTCAAAAACTGAGACAAATCAGCAATCCATTTAAATACAAACACGACACACGAATAGATGAATAAAATAAATGACACTATAATACTGTCTGGGAAAGACACTGTTCATAGCAAAAGACAATTCCGCTCAATTTCAAGAAAAACGTAGACATAGCTGCATAGATCCTACTCCTACCTCCACTCCAACCACCACAAAACAACCAGAAAAAACGATTCGAAATGTGATACAATACCAAACCGACCTCCTTGAAAACTCCACTCAAGCAGCAAGGACCGCCTCAACCACGCTAATCATCCATGGGAGCACTGAAAAATACATCACAGAAACCTATCTATGGAATGTTTTTCTGCACTTAAAGGTTTGATCCTAATGCCTCTTACGAATTTAAGGGATTAGGCCCTAATCCAAGAAAATTATCGCCGTCATCAAAGTGCTACACTACCTTATCCAAGTGATTGGAACGCCTTGTTTAAGCACCTGACCTATGGTAAATCGTATGAAACAGCATCACAGCCGTAATTGGTTTTGTGCAAGAGTACACATATTCTATGTATCGCCAATACGAAGGTTCCCAAATAAACCCCAAACGGTTAACACACAAACACATTCCAACGTCCATTGCCAAAAACCATTCACTCAAATCCAACATCAACTCAGAAACAAGAAATTATGTTTCTGAGAGAGCTGAGTCACAATTGCGGACCGTCATTTATGTCACAAAGGGACGTGCAGAGTCGAGGCCCCGTCGGCGGTGCTGGCGGCAGTCTACTCACTGCAGACATGGAACTCAACTCCACTCACCACAAGAAAGCTCCCAATGCCCAGCAAAATAATACTCAACTACCACATCTGCATTCCCAGCAACATACTCGGTGACAGGTTTCTAAACCTACCGCAGCTCCAATCAAACCTAAATAAACCCCATCGTCCAGTCGCAATCCCAGACCAATCACACGCCCAATCAGCCCACGGAAAACTCAAGAAGCAGATCAATAGACCATCGCATATACACATACTAACGATCATCCAGCAGTTCTCCTTAAAATATCTCCTACAAGGCTTGTATGCACACGAAGTGTGCTCAAAATACTCATCAGCACCCCAACCAAGGCAAAACTCCACCACAACGCAACCAGAAAACACCACCTCGGAGCAGAAATTAACACAACAAACTCCGAGCTCGCTCAATTACTGAAAAAAACAGAAACCGGAATGTCTACAACCATAGGCACATCGATAAGCAACCGAAACCATTGCATGGAAGGCTCACGAAACACACACCCTGCAGCTTCTCTCACAACACACCAGTCACACCCGCAGCTCGACTCACTCACTCCCGCAAACAGCAACAAAAACGACACCAATCGTCCAAACACACCGAAACCGGTCACCGATCGATCAACAACTCACCAGTAACTGCAGAAACTTGATGACTCCTCCCTCCGAGCAGAACCTGAAGCAACGTCCACGATCGCAATTCCCAGACACGATCGAACAAGTATACTAACGGCGCCGCAGTGAAGCTGAATCGGAAAGCTCGATCAAATGACGATCATGAACTGCGATGGCGGAGAGAAAACGGTGCAATGCGAGGCGGATGTGGGAGTCGTGCGAGACAACTTACTTATCTCAGTTGGCCATGTGGAGTGGCCGCTGCAGTCCGCCATGTGGAGCTTAAAGCGGATATTTGTGGAGCTTAAAGCGGATATTAGAGATGGGTAGATTTTGAGGGGTGGGATCTACGCATTGGGGGAGATAGGGGGGGGTGACGGGGTTGGGGACGGGGTGGGAATGGGCCGCCATGGGGTGCGGGGGATTGGGGATAGAGATAGATGACTGGATCGGTAGATAAGCGTTGGCTATGTTTGCTTGGGACTATCCGGTGCCCCGTCAGGTGGGTGAGGACAGTCGGGTGCGTCGTGTGCGACCGTGTTGGGGCGGTGTGGTGCGGTGTCGTTACTGACAACTGTGGGTGGGGTGTCAGAGCGTGTCAGAGTGGATAGGGCAGCCAGGCCAGGTCACCCCGTCCGTCCTGCACCGGTTCTGCCCTTTTCCCGTGACTCCGTCTGCTTCTTTCCGACACTGACTGTGCTTTCAAATGGACTTGGGTGAGTCAGCTTTAAAATATGAATAGATTGGGAGGTACTGAATGAAAATGAAATGGATGTTCTTTTATCTAGCCTTTTTTGCTGTGTTAGGAAAATTTTTAGGTTTATTTTTACTTTAACGTACAAATAGGTTAACTTCTACAGTTCTTTTGTAGGTTAAGATGTTTAAAATATGTAATACATTAAATATTCTAGATTTGTTGTTTTTAGAATAAATAAATGAAATAAGAAAATAAAAAATAAAATCTTCAAATTCCCTCCCTTACAATCCTTGGATCATTGCTTACACTAGTGGAAAAGGTGTCCTGTTACACCGAAAATGAACACCAGGTCGTGACCAATTATACCAAAAAATTAAATTTTGGAAGTATACACAATCCATTGAATTATGGGGTACAAGTATATAAAGTGGGGATGGGTGTGTGCTCATTTATAACCCTAATCATGTGAGGGCTCTCCACCTCTCTCGGAGCTCTCTTCCAATGACAAGAATAGTCAAGCTTCTTTCGACCTCCGAATACAGTAATTCCCAGGTAACCTAGGCTGGGCATGGTCTTGGCCCCGTACTTCCGGTTTAATTTCACGGGAATAGGCGCTTCTACGTTATTGTAAGTTGGCTTACCAACAGGAACAACACTGCCGTGAGGTGCTTTGTTCATGGAGCATGTCATTTATGTGAGTGATAATAAGGTGGGGAAGGGCTTGAGAGGGAGTTGCTGCACAAAATAACTCACACAAGTGACGTGCTCCAAGAATGAAGTAACCAACAATTGACATCACCACCGTGCCAGGTACAACAGTACCCTTGCAAGAACACTATGCCAGGTGGGCTCAGATGGAGAGCTCTATCATGCACAAAACATGTGCACCACTAATAACCACAATAACACCTGAATTAGGGTACCATCCACGTGGCATCATACAAGGTAAGCTCTCAAGATAAATAGTTATTACGGCTTACTTAGAACTGGAGGGTACCACAGGGACCAGTCACCACAGTATTTTTACCAAAATTTGTAGATATTAGAGTTATCCTCAAAGTCACCTTGTGTTTTAAAAAGATACCATGAGTTTTGCATTGTAGTATAATTTTTTTTTACTTCAAATAGTTGGGATGCATAGAAGAACTTGGTGGTCTCACTAAATTCGGTGTGTAAGAGCTTGGTGGTCTCTAAATTCAAGGGAAACTAGTTTTAAAGGATGGAATGACGGCAAAACTACTTTCCCTTGAGTTTAGAGACCACCAAGCTCTTACACACCGAATTTAGTGAGACCACCAAGTTCTTCCATGCATCCCAACTATTTGAAGTAAAAAAAAATTATACAATAAAGCAAAACTCATGGTATCTAAGTCAAATACCAGATGCCTTTACAAATAACTCTATTTCATCAGATTTCTGGTGTATCAGAAATATCAGATGGATTCAAATGCCGCAACTTATGATCTTGGCGTCACGTTTAGCAGAAGCATACAAATTCCTGTATTCATTCCGTCACATTGTAATATAAAATTGGTGTCATTTTGCTGAGCAAGGTGCAAAAACCTTATGTAAATTTTTTAAACATTTTTTAGAGAAATTCTTTTCACCATAGAAAGGATATCTTTTTGACAATCCCATAAATAATCATGTTGTTTACTAGAATAAAACATATTAACCCCTAAACGTCCTCACCTATGTCCAATTTAGGTAGTTTTGCAAAGATGCATTATAAAATGCAATTAATACAAATATTTAGAACTTCATGTAGGAATAAAAGTTATACATTTTGAATTTTAGATTCTATCTATACGGTTGGATCTATGACTGCTATCACTAATCTTTATTTATAAATTTTGAAACATAAAGTAAAAAATTATTTTGTAATTCATTTACGAATAAGATATTGACAATAAGTGGATGAAATTTGTTGTGATGGGTTATAATGTAGTACTTTAGGTGTAGTGATTTTTGGAGATTTTTTGGATGCTTGATTTTATGAGTTTATTTTTTCAAGAACACTTTTAGACTAAAATCTTCAAAATTTTGGGTGAAACACTCCGACACAAAATGAAGCATAATTTCTTCAAAAATTGTTTCCTTTTCGATCGGATGACACATACAAGAAGCTGACTTCCCATAGAAAGTCACACCACGAACTAACTTCAATAAAAAAATCACACCACAAAAAGTGCATAACAAATGAGAAAATGCAGATGGAATCTGTACATTAGGCCATTTTGGCTTGCTTGGGCAGTTCGGGGTTTAAAATAGCAATTTGGTGTAAGGTCAATTTGCCTATTCTCGAGCATGCACCTATTTTCAAGCCCTACTAACACATATTAAGCCAAGCATAATTCCATCCAAAGTGGAGCTCATGATTACTTGCTTCTCACACACTTGCTAGGTGCCTTTCTCTCATTGGATGATTCTTGTTCTCAAATGGGTGGGCATGTGATGGAGAATAAAAAGGAAAGTCAACAATTTCATGCCCCACATATCTCCGATAATAGGCATTTACTTGTCCGCCATTTTGAAAATTCATAATGAATGGAGAAACACTTAGAAAATTATGATTCAACTTGGAATAATTTTCCATTGCATTCGCTAATCTAAGGAAAAAATTAATGTTACCCATTTGTGAAGAACTATAAAAACTCCTTAAATGCTAGGGAATAGGCATGCTAGCCTTAGCACAATGTTTGGAAGTTCCTCAATCTCAAGAGAAGACCACTTTGGATTATATAATATTAATTTGGAGGTTTGATGGAAAACAAAAAAAACTATATCTTTTACAAATCTACTGACTCTTCATAGATCTTCCTAAAATATATAGAAATTCACAATCAAAATCACAACTGTGGGAGACTATCCAAGCTCTCAAAAATCCATTTTTGAGGCAATAGGATCTTAGGAGTTAATTCATACTAGTTTCTAAACTTCTTTGGACCATCAAAAAACTCTCATTTATACTATTTAATGTTTTTAAGTTACCTTATTTTGATTTGGGGTTTTCAGATGGAATATTTACCGCAGTAAAAGAACCAAAATCACACCAAATCAGATTAGCACGATGTGTAAATCCTGTTCCACAAAACACATTTCTTACGTGTAGTTTGAAGTTGCTCGGTAAAAAAATGAACAAAATGGCTTCAATGAGTTAATTATTCAGAAATGGATTCTAGACCCTGGTAGCCAGTTGGAAATATTGTGGAATAGTGAAACATGTAGAGCTAAATATGAGAATGCGTGACACATCGGATTCAGGTTGTCACTGAAGCATATTCTTAAGAATCTTACAGCACAGCGGTAATATTCTGCATTTCAGCAAACAAAAACCAAATGGTGTTGCCAACAGTTGAGAGCATCCACTCCGCTGGAAAATTGTATGCTGCCATTGAAACCACTGGCAGAGACGCAAATGCAAGTGTATTGTTCAGGCATCCCAAAACATTCTAAATTTTAAATTGTTTTAGGACGAACCTGCTATGGTAGTAGGTATCGAACCCCAATATGTAATAAATTCCAAAAAACAATGCAAGTGAAGAGGAGGAACGGAAGACGAAGACAAGAGGAGGAAAAAAAATAAAAAATTGCAAAGACTAAAAATTTAAATAGAATAATTTATTTCTTGAGATATATTTTTTTATTTCTAAGTCATTTAAGTTTACTTTTAGTGATTTTTCACTAAGAAATAAAAATCAAGAAATTTAATTTTTGAGAGCTAAACCTTATTTTTTCAAAAAAATAATAATTTGTCCACTAATGGAAGGAGGCTCTAACTACATCGAGATGTTACACCGAAAAATCTCTTTGGTGTTCATTTATTTGGGTAGTGATTTCTGATTGGTCTCTTTTTGTTTTCGGTGTTCACATGGAAGAAAAGCTGTAAGAGTGTTGCACATATGTAGCCCAGACTACTATCATTGGGTGTAGACGTTGAACGCGTGGATCCGCAACCAAATAGTATGGGTCCGCAACTAACGATGGCCATGGCGATGGCACCTTCAGCCTACACCACCTCCACGCCCTCGCCCTCACCCTCTTGCACACACTCTCATTGATCTCTCTCTCACTCACTCACTCCCTCCCTCCCTCCCGAGCCACTATCTGAAGCCCATCCATCTACTTGCGCATACCGCACACACCGCCATGACATCACTCTCATGGTGTGCAAGTTTTGACCCACTCTTGTAGAAGCGCTGCAGCAACAAAACCCTACTTTGTGTGAAGTACGCGGAACAGAGTATGTGCTTCTATGACGTGTTTCCATTTCTTTCGTTCAGGACTTTTTTTCTACAGAAGGTCTGCAATTCGACACTACTTCCATACCAATTCTCTCTCTCTCTTCTTTTGTTTCCATTCCAGCAATCTCGAGGTCTTGCATTGAGGTGGGTGTTTGGGTGGTGTCGGCGTTTGGGTGGTGTGGGTGGTATTGTTGCACCATATAGACCGAGGGTGTCTGGGTTCATCGATGCTAATGCACATGCTAGCTGCAAATGGAACACTATTTGAGTTGGTTTTTCAATTAGAGCTACTGATGTTTGTTGGCATACTTATTGAACTATTTCATCGTTTCATCGCAAGTATACTTTCGATTTTCACTCTCAACAAGAACGTGTTGTTGTGAGAGGGAAGTGACAACTGAAAGTACATGTGACGTCATATCAACCGAGCTATTATAATATGAACGCACAAAAATACAAATCATCTACTATGTGTCACTCAATATTATTTTATTCACCCATGAATTCTCTACAACAATTGGTCACCACACCACTCATATATAGGGAGCAAATCACATGGGTGGGGACGCCATTTATTATACAAGTGGACCCATGTAAACAATAAACGCTCTTTTTTAGAAGCCTTGAAATAGGCCTAAGTGGTGCCCAATTACACCAAACAGTAATCTCACTACACCGTTTGGAAATATTAAAATTAGGCCTCTTTTCGGTGTACATCTTGGTGTAGTTGAGGGGCTCTTCTCCTAGTGGTGCGCTACATGGTGAACTCATTATGGTGTTGCAGTATTTCTTAGGAATAGAGGTACTTTAGGATCCACTTTTCACTATGTCAAAAGGTCAAGCATCCAAAAGATTTGACTAATCAAATTGCAAGAAAGTCATAAATCAGTTTTAGGAGGTTTTACACCAAAGTTCAAAACTCAAAACTTGGCACGATTCACAGTGCTTAGATGACAAAATGTCTTGAGAATCTTTGTGTCAAAAGTCTAATATCTGGATGAAAACTTGACAAAGTTTAAATTAAGGTTGTAGTGTGGAAGGGCCCAAACTCTGCTTTTTTCGATGCAAGACTGTGTCAAAACACAGTGGACATTCTCATCCAAAGTATACTAATACTTATTTGTGAACATGTTGACTTGCAAACTCAAAGACTAAAGGCATCGAATATGAAGAGTAAGCTAACTTATGTGTCTGCCTGGGGAGTGACGAGTCTAGGCCATCGAGAGCTATTGAATTCCGAGCTTCCTCAGTTCTTAGCAGAGAATTTTTTGTTGCTAAGTTAATCTTAGCAGAATTGCAACACATAATTTGGGCTGGCTTGTTGATTCAAATACATTATGAAAAAATGAGAGAGGATTGTTCCCAAATTCCAACATGGATTCTAGACATGTAGACTTATTGAATGGAAGGGGAAGTCCCGGGTGAAGACAATGAATTACTGTAATTTGATTGCAAAAGGGCTTTCAGAGATGGAGAGAAGGCACATAATTAGGGTCACAAATGGGCAGAGTCTATCCCCACTTTATATAAGGGGACTCCCAGTTCAAAATATCACCTAAGTAACATCTAAGTAAGAAATCTGTATCACCCTGATATTACCCAGGTCTGAATAATATGAAACGCGGATCGAAGGAGCCTCAAGCCATGGATAAGTAGCAAACATGCTAAATTATCTCCAGACAAACAAAATCACTGGTTCGTAGATTGAGGCATAGTATTCAGGAATCAGCTATGTTCTTTAGCAAAATGCTTATCAGCTCTGGACTTCATTATTGGATTTTCAATCTATTTTGCCTTTGAATAATGCTGGCAGGTTCCAGACAATCCTGAATGTTGTCTACACATGTCTGGAATTGGAGGAACCAAAAATCTTTTAAATCCTCAAAGGCAGTTTCATGTACAGGGCACCTTCTATAAATGTTAACCCTCGGGAGTAGAGAAAAGTTAACATTTATAGAGGTGTTAACAGTTAACAATTATGAAATCACTTTTTAGAGCAATATATAAATGTTAACATTTATAAATGTAAGCAATTGTACAAAAGCTTTGTGAGAGAATTCCATTCATAAAAATGCAAACCCAATCAAAACTTTATTCAATATCAAGTTGACAAACCACGGGTGAAGTATGAATCAATGGGAGAGAATGACCTACTCCCCCCTTTTCGAGAGTAGACACTTTAGTCACGATCAATAGACTACTTCATTTCTGATAAGCATAACTGATCATCTCACATAAGTTTCAAATAGAAATCTTAGGAGATCTAGAAGAATTTATGAAGCATGATTGGTAAAAAGGGAATCTTATGGAAATATAGCACAATGATCAAGTTTTGGTGTCATCGTGGTCGGTTTTAGGTGGACCTACATATGGGTTGTATGTATTACAAAATTATTGGCTTTGAAATTTAAAGGAATTTAAATATTGGAGTAAACATGAAATTTAAAGTTGCATTCTTCCTTAAACCTATTTCCCTTTCAAGGGAAAATCTCCCTTGAGTTATACACCTCCACTTTCACTAAGAATTTTCTTATTTGGTCCGTTTTAGGTGCCTCAACCTTACATCAAAGTTACAGCAATTGGCTCTGATTTTAGAGTGACGGTGGCTATTAGAGTTTTTGGGCCCTACATTTTTAGAAGGGCTTCTTGCAATGTTATACAAAACGGATACTACTACATGTCTTGAAGTAATATATTTCATTTCACATTGTAGAACTATTGTTTGGTATCAACTGTTGAATTGCTATATGGCCCATTGTATTTTATCATATCTTGTTGTATATGTAAACTCAACCCATTTCTCACCTAAAATACCAATCTTTAAAGCCATAGGCGACACTTATCTTACACATGAATCATGAAGAGTGGTATCCATCCTCGTTGGATGGCATAGCGAGTAGGTTTAGGAAAATGTTTAGTCTTTGTTAGAAAATAAGCACCTCTATACTTTTGTTTAATGTTCCTTGGACATAGGCACTGGGTGCATTGTAAAAAATGCACGATCTCTATAAGTTTTCATAAGAAGATATTTAACTTCTTCCACATTAGATTCTTCAAAATTTTAATTAATTTGATGTCCAAAACCACTCAAGCAATTGTTTATTTTTAGTGCAATAATAAATCAATGTCTATTAAAAAATCCTTCTATCTATAAAAAAACTACTTAAGAAACTAAAGATTGCTAGAACTATAATAAACAAGTGTAGGTTATGTATTATTAGAACAATCATTATGCAAATAGAAATATAGTTTTGTAAATATATATATGTATGTAAATATGCTAACTAAGATTAATCTTTTTACGATCAAACTAACATATGACAAAAATGATTCAATATAGTATGTGTTATAATTTGTTTCAATAAAAATAATAATATCACCATTTTATATTCAAGGAACACGTTAAACAAATAAAATTGAAGAAGTGGAACTGGGGGTCTTTAAAAGAGACTAGCATGATGTGTCTTCATGTTCAATCATATGTCTATAACTAGTCCTTAAATCTTGTGAACATACAAGGTTATGTTAGTAATAGCAAACTATTGCCCTATTTTTGAGAGTATAGAATTTTAATTCATAAACAATAACTAGTTCAAGTAACAAGTAATCAATGATACAACTGGTGATGAAAATCATTAAGCTATAATTCTTAGTCTGTAGAAAGAATGTCTATGTTTTCTTTTTGTATTTAGTTTTGTTATGAGTTGGTGATTGATGATCCATGATTTAATTATTGATTATATGAAAAAATTTGTTTATCTATTTAATCAAGGTTTGAATCTTAGAGACCTATCTAAGCATTTGTGTCAACTTGTGTACTCCCTAGTATATATAATAGATTGGCACTACCAAGTAAACATTGCAGATAAGATAAGAATTGCACTACTCAAGAAATTACATTCTCACGTGAAACAAGTATTTTGAGGTTTACATAACAAAGTTGTCATCATCAATATTGAATTTTTATTTTGTTCTTCACTATCTATGGTAGATGTTGTAGATTTGAAAAATGCAAGTTGTTTTTTTAATTTTTTTTTGGTAAAAAAAATTGAACTTGGTGTGAAGTATGGCTATGGTAAGAATGTGTATGATGTTATTTTTAACAAAAGTCAAATGGATCTTGATTTTATCTTGCAAACATTTCTACTCAAGTGGTTCAATAGTCTTTCGTCTTACAATAATGTTAATAAGAAGTAGTTGCTATTTGTCAATTTTAGTTGTGAATATATCTAATGAAAATTTGTCATTACTATGCTTACTTAGATTCTCAGCCAATAACTTTGATTTTTGATATATCATGAATGATTTGGAATTATTACTAAATCTTTTTATTTTTGAAAAAATCTTAGTAAGCATTTGAAGCTTTATATCTTCAAACACATCAATAATTGATTCATACATAAGTGGTAAATAAATTTAATAGCTAGACACATATAATTTGCAAAATTTCTTGAATTAAATCTTCAAAATATACATCTCACTTTAAAAAAAATAGAAAGAAATATAGAAAATATAGACTACTATACTTTCACATTTAGACTTCTAAACTTTTGAACTTGAAGTTCATATTTCGACTATCAATAAAAACATGCACAAAAATTATTTTTTTGGCTCTATTTTCTTATTTTATACACTTAGAATCTAATGTAAATAATCCAAAATATTTATAATAAGCTCTAAAAGGAAAATGTAGCTAAATTTCATGGTATATCATGCAAATTATTCTATTATGAAAGTTGATTAAAAATAATTTCATCTTGAGTTGAAAAACCAATAATTTTTTTTATAAGGATTGAAATTGGAAGACCACCAAGCTTTTTCATATTGAATAACAATATATAATAACAAGAAAATAAAAGTATTAATGAAAAAATTATGATATCTAAGTCTTACTTTGAGTGACTCTACAAATAACTCTTATAAGGTATAGACATTCAAAACAATCAACCATCTAAGAACCACATACTAAACATATTTTGTCGTCATCATTTATTGAACTAAAAATCAACCACAATTTACTATTCATAAGGACTTAATTAACCAATGGTATACCAAGCATTGGAAATCTACGAGAGAAAATGGTGAGTAGTTTAGAATATAGTCATGAGTGGAATTTAATACCACATATGTTTTACATCCATAAATCTATTGTTTGATAAAATGTCAAAAACACTTTTGGATTTCAAAATTTATTGTAATTCCAACTTTGAGGATTAAATTATGAAAAAATTATATTGTCTACAGAAACTTTTATCCTATGAGGAAAAAACATTTTTTTTTTAATTCCTAGTTGGTCCACAAATAGTTAAATTACTTAAATCAATAGTTTTAGATGTCTTTACCTCATCTCATAACCTTCTTGAGACTCTCAGTTGTCTCTCCAACCAGGGTCAGAGTTCTTCTTTCTTGTAGATGCTTAAAACTCTTCCATCACCAATTTGATTAAAGCGGAAGTTTGATTACAAAGGTAGAGTTACTCCGGAGTTACACCATTATAAAGGTCAAAAGTAGTTTGATTAGGCATGTGATCGGAGAGAGAAGATGAGAAAGAGAGCCAAGGGAGGTAAAGAGTTTTCACAAAATCAAGGTTTCAAAATGAGACAAGACTATTCCCACTTTATGGTAGAGCGTCCAATAATGGCGCAAATTTCAGCATGGAGAATCTACAGCGAAATTAGCAGTGCAAATACTTTTCATGCATGGAGAAACTAATTAAAAAGTTGGAGCAAGTGGAATCATCATTTTTGGATTCTTAGATACAATTAGTTATGAATTTTTGAAGATGGATTCATAGGTGTTTCTAAAATGGCGCCCTAAAATGGCACCCTATAATGTTTTCCATCAGTACATGGTACTATTGGCTGGGGAAGCTATTATGTACCTCTAAGGGAAGATGACTAGAGCTCCATTTTCGGCACTGCGCCATTTTTGGACGCTCTACCATATATAAGCGGACACACGGTTGAAGATTTAAGATGTGCAATCTTAAGGATGTGTTTCCTAGCATGACGTGCATCCCGGCTCTGTTGTTGTTGGACATGCATCCGCTCCTTACCCAAGTGGGCTCACAATCACGCTGTTGTCCACGACTCCACATCAACTCCGAACTGATCCAGCTTGTAGGTTCTTACTGCCTCTTCTACGATTTTACCACTGCCTTAGTTCGAAGGAAATCAGAAGGACATGCATAGCACTAACAATTAATTTGGAGCGATACACGTGCTGATTATTGGTTTGAACTGGTGTCTGCGCAATGCCAACATGGAGTACAAGGTCGGAGAATTTTGCATGCATACTGACTAGAGAGTTTGCGGGGTGAACCATTTGTGGTTAACTGATAATAATTCCAGTGTGGAGGATTATGGACTGGGGAATGTATGAGAAGCCCCAGCTGATTGTGAGAAATAACCTTGTCAAGTGATGAGACAAAGTTATTTCTATAGCCACGGCTGCTTGCACGTTACCAAACATGACGTAAATTGTGGGACGTTGTTCAACCTTGTTCAATGATGATCAATCAAGGGTCACAGAAGAAAAGCATCATAACTTCAAAGCAGCCCTTGATTGTGGGAAATAATCTTGTCCTCCTTATTCAATGGTTGCATGCCACCTCTTCACTCATTGAGCTGCATTGACGTTATGGTTCATTTTGTGGAGATGAAAGGTTGGGTTTGGGATGATGAAGTTCAGATATGGCTGAAAGAGGGAGAGTGGAGATGTGTAAAGGTTGTTTTTCAAGCAAGGTGCTCAGGTGACCTTACGGTTACTTGCTACGATTATTGTGAATTGTGCTCAAGCGTCTGTTGCAATAGCGTCATGAGCTATTGGAGTGTATTTGAGCATTTACTCTACAGCTGAAATGGATATGAGTACATTATACAGGATAAACAGGTTTCAGTGTGCGATTCACAGACTTCTTGTCGCAACAGAAATGTCAGATTGAAGAAGTAATATGATTTGGAAATAATGTATCAAGGATTGAAGAGCTCACAATTATTCAATAGTTATCATCTGTCCTGTGAAAGCCTGTGTAAGCCTTTTCCAAAGTCTGGTCTTAAGTCGGTTTGTTTGAGAGGGTCTTTCAAAGACGATTCACCATTTGAGGAGTGGATGTGAAGCTTTACTTGAAGCTTGAGAAAGGAAATGAAGTTGAGAAGCACCTTGTTTGGCTTCAAGATAGGGATGTAGTGGAAGACAGCAGGTTGAAGATGTTACAATTGAGGGTGAAGGGAATCACCTGCAACATTAATAAAATGGTTCATGCGGAGTACGGGCTGAAGGAGAACAATAATCGGAAGAGGAAGGAGAGAATGCGACATGGCCCAAAGTCTCCACACGAAAAAAATCCAAAACTGAACCCTCTTGTAAAAAAACGCTTGTCAAATCTTGTCCACATCTAGGATTATGCTACACAAAACCTGAACACGAATTAAACCAAATCCAACAATTTTCATTGCAATCACCTCCAGATGGAAAAAAAAAATGGTTTGTAAAAGTAAAACTTCCAGAATTTAGACAGTACAACAAGTAGGGTATAAATTTCCAAGCTCCCAAAAGTGAAGCTCACAGGTCTGGCATCATCGTCATGTGGGCGTCTCCACAATTCAGAAACATTCAATATCAAACTCACATGGTGCATTCTTTTCCACTAGATCAGTCAGATTTCGCTATGATTAGTGCACTCCCTTCGTTCTACCCTCAACAAGACATTGCAGATAATTGGGAGCCAATTAAGCAGAGACAGAACATGTCCATCTTCTGGAACATTGTCGATGGTGTCTTCGGTGCCCTGCACAAGCAATTTATTGGAAATAAACTCGAAGCGCAGGCATGGTCTGGCTCCCACAAGCGAGGAATTAAGGCTGCAACTGACACAGGCTTAACGATTTCGAAAGCCTGAGAAGTGTCTGTGTCTGTGCCGAGGTCATCATGATTCATGTGGGTTCTCTCTGACCAGATCAAGGTGCTATGTCGGTGGTTTAAGCTCGGATTTGTTGGGAAGAATTCTTACGGATATGTGTTGTGAAATAGGGCTGATGTACCTAAAACCACCAACTTAAGGATTTTGAGCCTTTTTTTTCAGGGTTATTTTTGGGGTGTAATTTTCCTATGTAGGAACGTTGTTTTCTAACATAATGCAAATTTTTTCAAAATTTTCTTCCCAATACTGAAATAGATACAAATTTCTAAACACAAAAGTACTTCGTGTTCCAAAACTGATCTGTAGATTTTTCCATTGTCATACCTAGTTGGTACTAATTTTCACTCATGATCCGACCCAAAACCACCATGTTTTGATTGGTCAATTTGAATTGAGTGTTCTGACAATGGAGTGTTTTGAATCGCCATTTTGAGAAATTGACCAATCATATTTATATTGGCAGCCTTAGTAATCATATAAGGAGAGAAAATGAACCGAAATGACACAATTTGAACGAAAGAGAGAAAATGAATTGAAATGAGACAATTTGAACGGCCATATTGGCTAATTTAATGAATATGGCCTTAACAGCTTATGGTGCAAATATTGCACTTCAATAAAAATTAAAAATTAAAAATCTCTTCAATAATGATTTTGGCATAAGCTTTTGAACTTGTTTGATTCAATTCTAAAAAAGGTAGAACGTTAAACCATTCTAAAATGATATAAAATTGACAATATGAGTAAATACTTCTCGTGGTATAATATTGTTTCTTCATGATATAAAATATTTGTATTATTGTGAATTGATAATTATTGACTACTACAAAGAAGACATAGTACGATTAGACTATTAAAGATAGTAGGGATATCAGAGAAAAAAATAAAAAAATAAAAAAATAAAAAAATAAAAAAACCTTATAATGGAAAGATGTCAAAGAATTATCACCACGCATTTTAGTTTTTTGTACTCTAAATTGAAACATCAAAATGAATGTCATTGTGATTTTTTTAGGCACACTTTTAATTTATTTGTTAAAAACTTTAGTTCTTATCTAAAAAGGAATTATCTTTGCAATGTACCTCAAAGTTGAAGAACTTCAATCACAACATTAGGAACACACCACGATTGACCACAAAATGTCCAAAAAATTTAAAAGTGTAAATAAGCACCACTGCTTGCCTCTATCGTTAATAGAAATTCAAGCTACTTTCCTGCTATTTAGAACTGGAATTTCAAACTTTCACCTGCACTGACTCGGCCTCACACAATTCTATTATATCTTACTAGATATAGATTGATGATTACCGTACCAAATTCGAATCAGGTGCCCATTAAAATACAATTTAAAAAATGTAGGAACTACATTCAAGATCTTAGCATACGGTAATGATACCACAAGGGATCTTATAAAAACTAGCTAGTACAGCTGTACACCGAGGGAATATCAAGACAACTTCTCCGGAATACTTAACAATGAAGCTCTGTCTAGAAACCAGCTCATCAGCGGAGAAAAGTTCTCTGCTGGACCAAACAATCAAGACCAGTTCAAAGCATGCAAGCAAATACGGATCTCCTTCAAATATCACCTGAAGAAAACAAAGAATAGAATCCACCTCAAACGAATAAACTATGGAAACAATTGGTGTCAAACATAAAACTCGTAACGACTGCACGGCAAACAATAAACACGGTGAGCACTGTGCGCACGCACAACTCAAGAGGAGGCACAGCTTGCACCATGATTCCTGCTACCAAGAATAAATTGATAAACAATGAACTTAAAAAAAAAAAAACCGATGATGGCAGACATAGAAAGCAACAGATGATGCAAAAGCATTAAAGTGGGGATGTTTCCAGTGTGAATGCCTGATAAGTCTACAAAGCCTCCTACTACAGCCCCCTTTTAGGGGCCAGAAGATGTTTGTTAAGTACCTGATGACCAAGAGCGTTTCTAGAAGAATGAGGTAGCCCCTTAGGTCAGTGGTACAGAACGCACCATCAACAAAATCACTCCCCATAACTATCACCAAATTACCAGCAGGAGAAAAGAATACACTACAATTCAAGTGATCCCAATTTCCACAGAGAAGTGGACACAGATAGGCTGTGGCGAATCACTCGTGGAACCTATACTACTGGATGTCAGCTGAGACGTAACCAAAGCGTGGACGAGCCTAGAAGTCAATAATTATGATCAACTCCAAAAACTGAGCCAGGTCATAAAAGCGGGGTCATTTTCACAGAATGACACAGTTCTTTTGTTTCTTTTTCTTCTTTTTCTGCTTGGGTGGCTGGAGGACCACCTTGATGGCTGCATCAAAGACTGCTTTCACATTCTGCAATAGAAAGCCGGAAGTCGTGATCAGATGACGATCAAGGCACAGTGAGCAGAAGCCGGATTAACCCCTAAACGAATTGACAAACGTCAATTGCTGGAAAGTGTTATCTATCATTCTCAAGTTCTAACAACGGGCACAATACATTCCAAGTAGATTTGCAGGAGTAGTCAGAATGCAGGACACTGCAAAGGTAAACTATCCCGGCACAGGCTCCTAATTCAGCAATTAAAACAATGAGAAGGCATTATATGTGGAAGTTTACGGTCTTACCTGCTGAGTCTTTGAACTGCACTCGATGTATGATGCTGCTCCAATAGTCTTCCTGAGCTCCTCACCCTGTACGCAAGAGTTGCCTGACGTCAGATTCTCCGAAAACCGCTGATGTTTCGGCAGCGTGACAACAGTCACAGCACGTAATCAGACAAGGATTCTGGACTTACAAGCCAGGTCATCATCCGAAAAGAATATTTAACTGATTGTTGATCGTCAAATGGAGTGCTCCTAGATGGCTAGCAGAGACCTCGTCCTAAGATTGAGATAGTTTAAAACTGGCATCACATAAACCAAGCTAGGTACTAGCACAAAGATGATAAGTACAGGACGTACTTGGGAGGTTGTTATTGGAGCCGCTCCGGGATGGTCAGCGAAGAATTGCTTGTCGTCTCGAAGATCTGCCAATTACCAGACCAACTCTAAGAAACGATTGTGGTACAAGAAATGTTACAAAAACCCGAGGAAGTGTTCACAGCGCACCACGTCCACGTAGCGACTGTGTATGGATCACCATGTAATGGAAAAACAAGCTGAATCTCAGAGATAAACTAAGCACGGATTAAAATGAGAACAGGCAGGGAGGCACGCACCTAACTTCGTTCCAACGAGAATGATTGGCACAGATGGTGCATAATGTCTTAGTTCAGGGATCCACTGCAATGTGAAAGTGTGTGAGAACTTTTGTTATACATCGCACTGCTAATTGAGGAACACCGACTTAATCACAATATCGGGCATTTAGTCTACCCGGCACATATTAAGAGGAAGAACGAAGCGATGCGCACCTTCTTTGAGATGTTTTCATAACTAGCCTTGCTGATGAGAGAGAATGCTAGAAGAAAAACATCAGCACCCCTGTAACTCAGAGGTCGAAGCCTGTTATAATCCTCTTGACCTGCATTAAGAAAGAATAAAAATGAGTGCCAGGTATGAAACAAGACTGTTTCAAAACTAAGCTGCAATAAATTGCAAAACGTTAAGCTCCAGGACAAAACCTGACAGATATGGAAATCTGATAAAATCGAGAGCACGCAACGCACACTGTAATGAACGTCCAGAAATAAAATGCGGACATCCGCACCGACGATAACTCGGTAACTGGAAACTTAGAAACATATGTCAGCATATACCACTCCCTCTCACCTGCTGTATCCCATAACCCGAGGTTGACAGTGTTTCCATCGACCACAACATTTGCGCTGAAGTTGTCAAATACGGTAGGGACGTAATCCTGCGAAGGAAACAGTTGCATACTCAAGACATCATCAAAGGACGGGGCCACAGGAAGCTCGGTTTCAGCACAGGAGCGTTCTCCGTCGTTACAAGAGACATCTGTATTGCAACCTCTGTAATGGCCCGGAATACTTCACTACATGTTTTTATTTTTAAACATAAAAGATTCAAACTGAACCTATAAATATTTAAATACGTTTATCTTTCAGCAACTGAAACCTATCCAAAAGGCACACTGGTGCAGAGATAATCGCCGCTTACAGTAGGAAATGTATTGCTGGTGTACGAAATAAGCATGCACGTCTTCCCGACAGCTCCATCCCCTACAGTTACGCACTTGATAAACCGAGAAGTGCTCATGGCTGCGTCCCTGACCGCCTACTGCTCCTCAGC
The DNA here is from genome assembly GCA_014871385.1 of Ceratodon purpureus. Taxonomy (NCBI): domain Eukaryota; kingdom Viridiplantae; phylum Streptophyta; class Bryopsida; order Pseudoditrichales; family Ditrichaceae; genus Ceratodon; species Ceratodon purpureus. The sequence goes on from CM026422.1 coordinate 20,453,306, forward strand.
CACAGTCCTCCTACAATCAGGCTCTAGCCTCCCTTGCTATCACGCATTTCATGTATGGCGTAACATGGCAGTAGATCTCAAGTAATGCCTGCTATTCCTCCAGTCCACTACCAAACCCCAGCCTCCACCTCCACACACTAACTCACATCCCCCTCACAAACGGCATCACCAAAGCGCACCGCAACGCTTCCACTCCGGATCTCCCCCCAAGATCTACCCTAACAAAACCTCCTCAAAACTCCACCAAAACTCCCGCAACAATTTCCAACCCCGCACCAGCTGCCTTGTCCATTTATCTCACCGAAATATTCACCCCAGCACCACAAAACTCTCTCCCTCTCTCTCTCTCTCTCCCTCTATCTCTCCCTCTCTCCGCCGCACTGCACTGTTCTCCACACCACTCGAGTCTACTCGACTCGACTCCACTCAACTCCACTCCCGCAAACGCCGACCGCGACAACCGACCAGGACGAAACGAGAGACGGAGAACGGGAGCGAGACTAAACGGTTGGAGGCGGTTGAGAGATCATTGTAGAGAGACGAGCGCGGGGGTGACGATGGAGCGAGGAGGGGTGGGAGGGCGGAGGGTGAGGTGATGCGGTGACAGTGGCGAGGCGGAGAAGCTCCAGATCTGCGGACGACGCCCTGGCAGCGAACAACAAGCGCGACTCGGCTTCGCCTTCCCCTCAGGAATCCGTCTCGCTCCCTCTCGGTCCCAGCCAGGGCCCAACCCAGGGGCGGACCAGGGCTCGAGGTCCCGAAGCCGGGTCCCGTCCTGGCTTGGCAGTGCGGCACCCTCAGTTTTGGCCGCATTCTCCGAGGGAGGGGCCCCTGTTTTGGCTGCCTCCCCCGGGTGCGGCCGGGCCCGGTTTCTCCCCGGTCCGGCCCGGCCCGGGCTGCCTAACGGCCCCTCCATTCTGGGCGCTGCTTTTGAATCCGGAAAGCAGTGCATTTACTTTCCGGGGAGAGGGGAGGGTCCTTCTTCTGTCATGTACCTCATTCCGTCATTTAGCAGCCGAATTCCACCAGCTTGTGATAGTTCCTTTGGATGATAGGATTAGTGAGATGAACGGTGTAATAGTGATCAGTCAATGTGATATGTGAAAATATTGAACACGTTGATTTTTGTCAATGTTTGATTTGAATGGAGGGATTCTTTTTTCGGTTTGCATCAATAATGGATTTCTTAGTATCGATTTCCACAACATTGATAAATGGATAGATTTTGAAAATATAGATGCAACATCTCTATGTTTCTGGAGCTTTCAAGTGATAATAGATATCGGAATTTATATTAGCTTAAATTAAGATACAAAAAAAATGTATAGTACATGCATGTAAAAATAACTCTTCTTTTGTCTAGAAATAATTCTGTCAATAAAATATCTTATGGAAAATTCAAATTTAATACTTTATCAAGTGTTATATTAAGTTATAGACAACTACATATTGCGTTTATTCAAGGGCAACAACAAAGACTACTCTCCAATGGTCCACTTTGGGATGCGCTCAACTCCGTGAGCATGTCGTCTGATGACGCATTGAAGGCAATCTAAGCATCCAAAGTAAGATCTTCAAATAGGTTTGACGTTGTATATCTTTGGTAATGAATGAAGCTGCCAATGGTAAATAGTAAATTTGTTCTCAGACTAAATAGTAATTGGCTTTGTGTCGAGAGATTCATTACTAAATGCAAATAAAATATCATTCCTTTAACCTCTAAAGGTCTTTGAGACCACATTGTAGTCGCAGCACTTTTAGGAACGTTGTTTTAAGCTCCAAATTTTTTGAATTTATTTGAAATTATTACTGTACATAGCTTTTATGGTTAGCTTTCCAATGGTGCAAATATAGAAGCATTTGGAATTATGATGCAAAAACTGTGGATTTTAGAAGAATTTGCTCTAAATTTTGGGCAGCCACTAGCTAATCAAAATCTCTTATTTTTTATCCAAGTTGCGCTCCATTTACAAGGGCAGTAAGTAATACTCCCTCTATTTTGAAAAGAAATCGTGGTTTCCTTTTGGGGCATGATTAAGTACAGTGTCTACAATCAGAATGCAACAACTGCCATTAAGAGAATGCACCAAAATTCCCTGGACTGGTGTCACTTCCTCGTTTGAATTCGTGGTGTCACCTCGTTTGAATTTCTGGTGTCACCTCATTGTTTGAATTCCTGACACCTCCTCGTTTGAATTCTTGATATCACTTCCTTGTTTGAATTCTTGACACCTCCTTATTTGAATTTTTGATGTCACCTCCTCATTTGAATTCCTGATGTAACCTCCTCGTTTGAATTCTTGACAGATGACTTACCTGGTAATAATGAAAACCATGGTTTCTTTGTGAAACAGAGGGAGTAAGACGTAATTTCAAAAGGTGGATACTTGCAAAATAATGGGCCCAATATTTTTACATCCATATACATTGATGACATTTTTCATCAAATAGATAACTTTCATCTAACTAACACTTTCCATGTAAAGGGATTGTCTTCATTGCTAATTTTTTTGATCAAAATAACAGCTATTATTCATAAGTCAGTTCCCATCCAAAATAATTTTTTCATCCACAAAAATGATACATCCAATCTTTATTTCCATCTGTATTTAACAAATTTCAGCCAATATCTATGGCGTGGCAGGGGGTCCATCCACAAGACCTCTATTACCAAAAGTGTCTGTCAATATTAAAGAAAAACATACAATTTATACTTCAGAAGATTCCAAGAATTATAGTTTTACTGCAATTGCATTGGAATTGTTTTTGATACTTTCTCTCATTGACCTTAATATATCTACCGTTTGGATCTCCAATTGAGCATGTTTAGATTATCCTTTTGGTGGTTTTAATTTTGGAGAATATAAGCTAATTTTAGTACACCCTCTATCACAAAATCAAGGATTCTTCCCCCTTTCCAAGCCCATATGAGGCTTAAACTTGGTAAGTTCCTATCTTACTTTCACACCTCCAGGAATTGATGACCCTTCATGCATCAAATGTGTTTTCAATGTATACTTGTTGGGCATCAAAACTTAGGTCTACACTTGGAAAAGTATCAAAAAAACTTATACTGTAACTTCAAATCTTATAATCTCGCAATATGTATGGTGGATTGTGCTCAATTTTAGCTTAACCCCTAAAGTTCCTTGACCATGTTTCACCAAAAAATGCTCCAAAACTGCCATCTCCAATGTAAAAAACATGAATGACTAAAAAATCAATTTTTCTAATTATAACCGTCATATCTTCAACTAGATTATTGTAATAGACGGCTCAAAAATTTCAACATAATCGAACATAATTGACCGTAGAAATTAGAAGATTATAGCAATTGAAATTTGAAAACAAACTTTTTTGACAAGATTTTTGACTAGGTTGACACACTCTAACTTTTTTTTTCTTAGGTTTTTTGCATTATGGATTTTGGGGATTCTGGTGCATGTCAAAAAAGACTAAGTAAGGTACTCTTATAAAAAAAATATACCAAAAAGTCAAGTGTAGCATGTTGAAAACAATATTTTTATTAAGTTGAACACATGAGAGTGCTAAATCTTATTTCTTTCCTAGAAATTCTACTATTCAATAAAGTCTGAATCCAAACGGTCAAAGTAAAGATTGATGTCCATATTTTCACTGAAAAAAGAAAAAACTAAAATAAAACTTTTTCTAACTGCTATGAAGGAAAGAAGAAGTTTTTTTAGTACACTGCCCGAATTGGTGAGAAAACTTTAATATTTTTTGGAGTGAACATTATGCACTCAAAGTTGTCTTTTTTTTGGAAACATCAAAGATGACATCATGAAGTATTTATAGAAATATTTTCAAAGTTAATTCATGTATTTAGCATGGCTGCCCGAATTGCCCATCGAGCAGCTTTTTCCACTTCGCGTACCATAACTATTTTTATAGATGTTACCATAACAATTGGAAAAAAATTAGATTCCCTCAAAGTTCTTGTTATGACCTACATTCACAAAAAGTTTTCAAAAAATCTTAACTTTAACTGAAGTCACAGTCACATGCCCGAAATCTAAAAAAGCCCATTCTAGGACAATTGTCCTTTAGGGGTTAAACCTCATGAGATAAGTTAGGTACAAGATCCTACAATTTAATACTTAATTTGATGTTTAATTTTAGAAAAAATAGGTTACTATCAATAGGGATATGTTTTTGGCAGTTTTGGCTTTCAAAACACCAATAACCTTGAGGGGTTAAATTCTCAAGTGTGTCTTCCATTCGAGCCACTGTATTTGCAATGTCTAAATAGTAGATCATCATTGAAACCCGGTTTTTTGTCTGCTATTTTAAGTGTTGAACCTAATGACGTATGACTAAAGTAAGTCATAGTTGTTTGTAATGACTAGGTCCTCCACTACGACCACATACATAATAGCAACAAGGTGACTACGACGGGTCATGTGAAGTTCTTACTTCATCCGATATTATGACTAGAATTAGTCAATTACTTTTTGTACTCAAACTAAAATATGATTAGTGATCTCAAAAACATGACTGAAGGCTATTAAAGTAGTAGTAATATCTCCATTGGACCGCCACAATTAATACAACTCGAATTAAATACAACTCGCCATAGTCATATTCCACATTAACCAAGAATATCACTACAGGTTACATTCTACGTGGACAATATTTTGAGCCAAAATATGACTCAACAGAGTCACATCCCACGTGAGCAAAAAATAAGACTAATAGTCAAATTTCATGTGGAGGTTGCCACATGAGCAAAAATATGATCAAAAAGAGTCACATTCTACGTCATCTCAAAATGTGACTACACAATGTAGCTTTGGTCCATACCTTTGTCCTATGGGCATTGGATTGGGGGTGGATCGAACAGACACTTAATTCACTTCGGTCTTCTCCGGAGACCGTAGTTTTTTCTCTCTCTCACTACACATAGTCATATACTATGCAGGATTTTTCTTTTTCATTTGCCTAGGAGGTCAATGTAAGTTGCAATCTCCAAGGCTGGTCAATGCTGACGTGGCGCTTAGATTCCTCCTGTGTATACCATGGAAGCGTATTTATTTATATCACCGTATGTCCGAAGCGACTAGTCGATAATGACTCTGCCTTGTCCATTGCGCGTCACATTCTGAAGTCTCATTGCAGTCACATTTTCTGATTTTCTAATTGCGCATAATGATGAAGGCTAATCACAAAAAGGGCAATTTCTTGTAATGTTAAGAAGTTTTGAGAAATAGACATTGATTGAATTTGAAATGAATATGTTGTATCATGGGATAGCATTGAGTCGGAGGTTTGATTCCAAAGTAAAATCATCTGATTTGAGGAATTTTGTGAGGCATTGAAGATCCATTTGCCATCGAGACAAATCACATGTCAGAGAAAATGAGGGGCTGGTGATAAATCAATTCACATGTTGATTACCTCCCATTACTTACACATAAAGTTGCAACAAAATAAATAAATAAATAAATAAAATTACTGGTTTGAATTTTCACTGTTTCAGAACTCCTGTTGTAGTTTGATTGCCTCCCATACATAGATATAAAATTACAAAAAATAGTTTGAACTTTTCACTGTTACAAGACTGTGGACAAGACCAAGGTTGACTTGGGTACTAAAAAGTTTTCGTGTCATTATGGTACATTTTGCTCAAGAGATATGTGAAAAATACAATACAGGGTCAAGGAATTACAACATTCTCTCGCTTCATTGCAAACATCATTTGGTTCCCCCACAGTCCACACATCCAATTTTTGTACATTCCACCTTGCTCAGAACTTGCCTTCCTCTTCCCTTTTGAAATTATTTTTCACACCTGAATATGATAAATCTAGATTAGAGTGTCTTTGGGTTTTAACCTCTAAATATGGCAATAATCTACAGTCCAATAACATGATGATATTATTTTTATTTTTGCTAGATTTTGGAAAAGATAATTCTAAAAACTATATCTTGGTTATTGAAAATTAATGGTCAAATTTGGTTAAAACCAATGTGAAAATCCCACCCTTTAAGTTGGATATAATGTCTTAATGTTCCAAGTGAGCGTTGATTGGGTATAATCTACGACGAGACAAGAAATGTGGTCTCAAGGTCTATCAATTTTTGGTGGAAAACAAATTTCCTCAATTAAATCCATTTCATCCATTCATTAGAGCGTTGATTGGGTATAATCTACGACGAGACAAGAAATGTGGTCTCGAGGTCTATCAATTTTTGGTGGAAAACAAATTTCCTCAATTAAATCCATTTCATCCATTCATTAATGGCCTAGATGATTGAAAGGCTTTCAATAGAGGACAACATACTTCTACACTACCAACCTATGTCGTATGGACTCAGGTTTAGTGATGAACAACAAACATATTATTCATTCACCTCGGTCTTTTTTCAAGACCAAAGTTTTTGTTCTCACCAAACTTTTGTTAATATTATCTAAAGATTATTTTTTGATTACGTTTTTTTCATAATACATGGAAGCAAGTTGTCCACATTGGTGTGGGTGCATAGTAGATTTCTATAATCTCATCTTATTCCTTGAAAACATCCGGAAGAATAGCGTACTCTAATCAGATTATGATGGCATGTTCTGAAATATAATTTCCAACATATGTTTCATTCATATTGGTCTTTCTTCCTATCATTAATGACAATAATATGATTTAATCATCAATTATTAAAATACTTCTATATGTGCATGTTCAACATTATTGTATTAAAATTTCAAAATTGGATTAAAATCTGTAGATTGTGCAACTTCCTTCCCTTGAGAGGCATAAATTGTAGATGTTTGTGCAACAATCTAGTTTTATGAGCTTTCACAATGGCTTTAAAAATCTACAATATGATTGAAATTCTATTTTTGATTTCTTTGTTTAAAATTATTCTATTTTTGTCTTTATAGTTTGTTTTTTGTTTTTGGAAGCAAATAATGACCTTATTCCACTACAACGAGCCAAAACAAAAACACCATCTCACAACTAGGTGGCTTGAAGTCCACTAGCAAATACCACCTTACCTTACGTCACCTGTTAGTCTTTATAGTTTTTTTATTATGCGGTATTTGATACGGCGTCAATGCATTATCATTCTATAAGAATTTATAAATTCATCCAATAAAAGTATCAATATTTACATTTATTCTATCAAGGCATATATTCAAATATATAGTAATAGCTTCCAAGTAGTTTATGTTATTATAGCATTGTTTTTTCTCTTATGTTCTTATGAATTTGTTTTACTTGCAAACATTATTTAGCTAAAAATAGACATGAATGCACATTCAGATGTACGTACTATGAAAATGTACAAAAAAACAATAAATTTGTCATAATGTGCCAAAGTTGTTTTTACATTCACTACATTAGTTTTTGTTTTAAATTTAAATTTTCTTAAAAATTGTATACATACAAAGATTTGTATTTCATTTTGAGATTTTCAACATTATTAAAATAAATTATGAATGTAGTATGCAAAGATATACATAAATATACATAATGTTGATTTGTCAATAAATTCCATAATAAATAAATTAAATCATTTCAGAGCACATATAAAATAATCCCTTTTGTAGTAAAAAAGGTTGCATGTTTTACAAAAACACATAAATCATGTTTCATACAAGGTTTATTGTAGAATTATTGCATCACAAACAAATGGATAGATGGACACGATATTTTTATAATATAGATTTTAATAAAATATGATATAATATGATATATATATATATATATATATATATATATATATATATTATAGATAATTTCTATGTTATTATATTTCTACATCTATTTAGCTTGAGGCGCCTACATTTCCTTTAGACACTTCAATTTTAAAATGCTCTTCCATCAATCAATTTCAAAATGATGGCCTTTATTTGATATTCATTGTACTTGGATCAAAACAAATTTTGAGAGATTATTGATTATGCATTTAGACATGGACAAATAATTTGTTCACTGAGACAATTTTTCCTTATAATGATGACAATCATTCTAGAAAGCACTGCACCGACAAAGATTTTACAGTCATAGATAACACACAATAATTATCCTCACTGATCTCTTTGAGTTTTTAAATAAACATCGAATTTTTCAAATATATTATTAATGTTTACTTCAAATAGTTGCTAATCATGAAAAATTGGAGTTCTCTCCATGTTCAATGCATAAAATCTTGGTGGTCCCCAAATCCAATGAAAAATATTCTACCATCATTGGTTTTTAGAAATTTGATGTTTGACATCTTAAAGAACTCCAAGTTCTTATCTATAAGATATAGAGAGACCACCTAGCTCTTTTATGTTTATTGACAATCAAGAATGAACTAATAAATGTAATTTTGATTTATATTCATGGTATCTAAGTTAAATGTCAAACACCTTTTTCAAATAATCCTATTGCATTCTTACATAGAGATTAAAAGTCATAATTTAAAATCATAAATTAAAAACACATAATATTTTTTAAAATTATAGGAGTAGTCATTTGTTTGGACAAGAAAATGGTACGTTGAATTCCTATAAAAAACAATATAAAGATAATTGATTCAATGATTAATCATATATTTTAGAAGAAAAATTCTTTAGATTACATTAAAAGAAATATTGTCCTCAATCGAATAGAAATTTGTTAAAAAATTAATCTAATTAAAAAAATCCACGTGAAACACACATATATATATATATATATTTATATAATTAAAATAAATTAAAAATATCTTTTGCTAAGTGAACTTCTTATGCTTGAATATTTTTGTTTGTTTTTTTTTTTTTTTTATAACTTTAACATTTTAGTTCCTCAAATAAAATATATGTATAAACGATGGTCTTTTGATTAAATTAAAAATCAAGGACCCATTTTGGGCTCAAGGGGGTTATGGGTTTTGGGGTAGGACAAATTCACCCCATTAGACGTCCAGTGAAGGTGATGGAGATAACACCTTCACTATCTCTTTTCATGGGACCATCATAACTTTATCATGTTCAATGGCACTTACTACCTTCACTACTTCACTTATAGTCTAATCTTATAAATTACATAATAAAGTTATAATTTATGTGGAGAGCACTGATTAAATTATAATTTTCACTTTGGCACATCATTAGCAGTTGTAAGTGCCTCTATCAGGCCTTGGTCAAAGTTCTAGCAAGTGAGGGAGTTATGCAATTTGGCTGCCATTTGTGAACTTCATGAAAAAAGTTTACTTTGTGTCAAAAATATTGGATGGCTGTGAGGTGCCATATTTCATCACGAGTTATGGAGTTCAATGATTAACTTATCCACTGCGCAAGGACCTTTTTGCAACACCTAATTGAAAATCTAATAATTGGCTGCTACCGGTATCATTACTATATAATACTATGTGCAATTTATTTTGTTTGAAAATCCAACATTGAAAGTATTGAAAAAAAGAAAAGTATTGTGATGTTTCTAAAAATAACATTGATTACCTCCTAAAAATTCTTCAGTGTGTTCCGCCAAAAACACTCTTAAAAACTACCCTTCGAAGTGCATGGAGAAAAAATGAAAACAAACTGATTGTCCTACCATTTCAACCACTTGATCTCTAAGTAGATTGCCAAAAACAAGTTGTATAATGGTTTATTATTTTGACCGCAAACTAGAAGAATTTTGAACTTAAAAGTGAAGTTTTCACACCCTACAATGCATGGTCAACAAATTTTGATACGTCATAAATTGAAATCCTAGCATTGTGGTCCGGAATGACCTTAAATTACCAGATGATGGACTTGGGTACCTTCGGTTGTTGCCGGGGTGCTAGGAGGTTGGCGGTTGCGAAAAGTAATCCGTATGTCATCAAAAATCAAAAAACAAAATTTTTTTTAAAAAGATTTTTAAATTTTTAAAATTTTTAAATTTTTAAAAAGATTTTAATTTTTTTTTAAAAAAGATTTTAATTTTTTTTTTAAAAAAATTAAAATTTAATTTAATTTTTTTTTAATTTAAAAAAAATCTGGCATTGAGAAAATTTGAGATATTTCAACGTGATAAAGGTGTGTAACCATTTCAAAAATCATCATACAAGGATGAAGGTTCTAAACATTGTCATATACAATTTAGTGTTTTTGCGTGCCAAATATATAATTTATGGTGTAGAATATAAATTCTACTAATATTTCAAAGGGTCTCATTATCCATTATGCTTACATGTCCACAACTTTCTACATATAAAAATAGCCAAAAAAATCCAAAACCAATATTTTCAATTATTATGCATTCATAGACTTTAAAATAACAAAGAGGAAAATATGTATAAGTTTCTTACTATAAAGGATGTACTTATGTGATAAAAATTTATTTTTTCTATTAGTCATTATTAAAATTTAATGTATTTAGTTCCAAAATCAACATCAGATATATATAGTACAATATGCAATCAATATCAAACATAGTTGTATAGATGATGATTAGCCTTTTAATGTACGTGAAAGTTAATTTTTGTTGTCATATTAAATTGTTCTTTTTTAATTTTGAATTTATATTTTGAAGTATTTTTCTTTACCAAACTCTTGAAAGTAGAAAACATGTATATATTCTGGTTTTCAAATTTGATACATTGAAAGTGTCATTAATTATTGCACAAATAGTCTAATTGAGTTTGTATTTTTATTTTTATTTTATATAATAATGAGTGCATGTATTAAATAAATGTCTACTTTAGATAATTTTCTATTAAATTAATAAATATCCTTTATTTTGTAAGATCATAGTTAAATTTGGAAGGATTAACAATGAGATATTCGATACATCATAGATACGATAAATATGTTTATAATTCACTTTTAAATTCGTTTTTATGCTTTAATATGTCTATTAATTAAAAAGATGTGATTGATGGTTTGATAAAAACAAACATCTCATGGATATGATTGTTTGGAACTTATACAATTCAAATATATCTAATATTTAAAAAATTACACCTTTATTTACCCTCTTCTTGAAATGTTGAACCTTGGAAAATCTCAATCCATAATAATTATCAGATGTGAAATTTCAACAGAATATAGTTACAGTTCAGATGCTAAAAGCCTATTTACTAATGTTTATGTTATACTCACATCAATGTGTTTTTGGTGTGATTTTTGTTTCGTACAAGAATATGTGAGTGTATAGTTTTCCAACTATATGAATTAGTATGAATGTTTTTTTTTTTTTTTATTTTTTTTTTTTATTTTTTTTTTTTTTTATAATCAAGTAATGAATATTTAAACAAAACAGCAAATTTATTTCTTAAATATTATGTTGTAAACCACTCAATTAATTTATCTATACAGTATTTTTTTTACATAGCATATTTTCCAACTTAAATACTTGAAAAAAAGAATTCGCAGATCTTGTATCAACAATTGACCTCTATGAGAAGCATACTAATGTAACACCATGTAGTGAGTTTGTTCTTAAATAACTCCAAATATAAAAAATAAAAATAAAAATAAATATGAAGACAAAAAAATGAAAATAGAATAAATTAAATTTTGCAATAATTTGTTATTTCTTAGCCATTAAGGTCCTTTTTATTGATTCTATGTTAAAAAATAAAAATTGAGAAATCTAATTTTTTACAGACAAACCTTAATTAATCAAAAAAAGATAAATATTTGTTTGCAGAGGACCAAACCTGCTATGGTGTTGCGACATGCAAATTTTGAATTCCTATGAATTAATAAAAACGGTCAATCAAATTATTAGCTTCAAATTTGTTACAATACCTACAACGCAATGGACTTCACAAACAAACACCTCATTCCCTACAGCCAAATCTCTTCTTTATTCTTCCACTTAACCCTTTAACGCGCTGGCATCCAGATTCTGGACACTGGATGAAATCCAGCAGCACCATTTCTATAGAAATTTGATTTTTTTCATCCATTTTTTTTATTTTTATTTTTTTTTCAATTTTTGTGCTAGATGTTTATCATTTGTACTGTATGGATCTTCAAAATAAGATCTTGTAGTTTTTTGAAAATCCATAAAAGTAGTTTTATGTCAAGTTTCATTCTTAGTTCAAAAAGTGAGATCTCAGATATGATTTTCGTAGTGTAGGTTATTTTCATTTCATAACAATATTTAAAAAAAAAAAAAATTGAGTTAATTTTGGATTTTTAATTGAATTTCAAGAGAAAAACTTGCAAAACTATTTTAAAAATTATTAATAATGAATATGATGAATCCAGCCGTAAAGATCTTATCTTCACATTGACATTCACAACTTTGCCTTGTACATCAAGTCAATTTTCGTGATTCATCAACCATTTTATATCAAAATTTTGAAAACGGTGTTGAATCCGGACCTTAAAACCGGTACTCCTCCACTCACTTCCGAAGTTACCTCCCCATTTCTAACTTCGGAGTGAAAATATCTTGAACTACTGCTCTGATTGCTTGAGAGCTCCGAGAGAGGTGGAGAGGCCTCGCAGGAATAGGGTTCCAAATGGTGAGAGTCTATCACCGCCTTATATACCCGGACACCCGGTTTAAAGCGTTAACTTACACAACTTACTGAAAATTCCATTTTTTCTCTACACAAGTTACATTTTGGTTTTGGCAGGGAGATTTCGGAGGGAGTGCGTGGGGTTGGCCAAGATTTGGAGCCAACAAATCTGGTTGGTTCGGAGCCTAACTTATCGCCAGAAACAAAGACGCCGATCTGATCCAGAATTATTTGGGACATTAGAGAGTGCCATGTCAGCATGGAGCTGGTTAAGTTGGATGGTTATTTGGGGAAGATCTGGGCTCATAACTTAAGTGGGGACCTCCGTTCCCATTGCATCGCATTGGTTCCCAACTACCAATTATAAAATGTAAATTAAATTTTAAATGTGAATTTAAGTTATGGGGGTTGCACAACCTGGTCATTCCGGATGCTTAGGAAGGGGGCAAATTAAGGCTAATTTGGGGCTAGTTAATTGCTTATAATTTCCTTCATCCAGCGAGAGCCCCTGTTTATCGACCAATATTACTGTACCAACTGATTTGTAAGCAGTGCCTGATTTGGCAAATTACACCTTGGAAACTCCAAACTAAAGTCCCCCCTGGTGCTGCCATGTGGCATTACGGATTCCCATTTGAATGTGTCTACCATTTTGTTCCTGCTTATCTTTGCACTAGTAAATAAGGGGTTTAACTGAGACAATTTTGAGACATGAGAGTGTCTAAAATATGATTATGAAAATCTATCAAAACATCTTGTTAAGATTAAATAATGTCTTAATACATGTTCTAATCCCTAATAGACAATTGTCTTATAATGGATTTTTTGAGTTTTTGGGTAGGTTTCAATGATGTCAATTTTGAATGTGATTTTTGGAAGATTTTTTTAGATATTATAGGAAATTGCAAGAGCTTGGCCGATATGATATTCAATTTTTATATGAGAGAAAAATTTGGTGCCTAAAGTAATTTTTTCTATCCATTGAGCAATTCCAAAAAATTTGCCACTTTTGGAATTTTTATACAAGTGATTGATGTGATTTTCTTTGATATTGTAAAATTTAAAATAATAATAAAAAAAAATTAAAAAAAAGGATAAAAATTACGGTATAAAAAAATCATTTCATGAGAGTCAAAATTATCTTACCATTTTTGGTTGTGATTCAAAAAACAATTCTTTATCAAATCAAAGATAGGATTTCTGAAAATTTAATTAATTTTTTTATTTTGTACTTCCAATTTGAGAATAGTCATATGCATTTGTTTTTGATGTATGGATTTTTTTCTATAACAATATAGGTTACCAAAAAAATAAGAAGAGTATTAGAAATAAAATGATACCATGTTCTTTTCACAATGCTACATGTTTTAGTTACATCTAAAATTTGGTGCACAAATAACCAACATCTTGTATGTCATATTACTATAAAACCTCCAACCTATGTAGTGCAAAACATTTATACAAAAAGAAGTCAAAATCTAATGATCTTGTTTAAAAATATATATAAACTGATGTTTGCTTAATTAAAACTCTATTTTCTTCCAATCTATGTAGTTCAATTTTGTGAGATTTTTTTTGTGTTTGGTCTTCTAGTAATCCTCAAGAAGATCTTATAGTAGCAGATGCAAAACAAATGTTTTTTTTTGGTTTTTTCGCTTTTTGCTGTATAAAATGATACGTTTGAAGTATTTTTGGTGAGATTTGATCAAGGAACTCTAGAGGGCCATCAACTCCATCATTTATTAGTGTTGTATCACCACTAATGCTAATATTACGGACTTTCCCTTGTATGGATGTGTGTCTTGAAAAAATGTGTGAGTAAATGGTAGATTTTTTATAAGGGGATCAAGGATTGGTCATTTTCTATATTTTACAATGTGTTTATAAATTGAAATATTGATGGACTGTAGCAATATGATTGTTAGACATTTATTTATTGATAAAATTGACCTCTTGGATTCCACTCAAAAGTCCAACTTCTAGTGACAATATGGCAACACTTTCGTGAATTTTGGTGCCAAGAATTTAGGTTTTAGATGAAACCTTGGGTTGGATGCTAATAGAAATCTAAACTACACTAAGAACTTTACCAACTTTTAGGTTGAAATGTGTATTTGAAGATTGAAAAGTGATGGAACAAGCAAACATTTTATTCAGGCCGATTTCCCATGGAGACTGTAGTTTTTCTACCTCTTTCTCTTATTCTTGAAGATTGAACATGTAAACAAAAGGTAGGGAAGGAAATTTAGAGGAACTTGCAAGAATGTTCCAATAAAATGTTTTCTGATTATTGTTTACTAGTTCATACACCTTGCATGATCAAAATTTTCAAATACCTACAAATATCTGAGTATTTAGCTCATAGTTCAGGTGCAGGAGAATTTGGATTTCGAGCATATGGTGAAGTCCTGACTACACCTATCCTTGACACTGGCATGGTCCAAGAATACAACAATTTGACACTTGAGGAACTTACCTACAGTATGCTCTTGGATACCAGTTAACTTGGAGTCCCTGAGAAGAAAAGAGAAAGTCCATGAGCCTCCACCAACCATCCACATAACTTAAAGCTTTGGCCATTACTGTACATGTGCTGGTCCCGAAGCCAGCAAGGGCGAGAAGTTGACATTCTCTCCGCGCAACTTCTGTAACAACATGTGGGCCTCTAGAATATGTGCATAACAAAGATATCCACCTCCTCACTCTCTACCTTACATGTGTAAACCTGGATGCATTATTCCTTGCCGTCTAGCTTGTTAACACCACAATGCTCTGGCAACAGAATGGATTTTGAGACTTGAGAACAGACAGTCATTAGATAAATCTACCCAATGTTGGTGTCACATGATTGGGCTTGAAAATTGTTCACCAAATTCTTTTGATAATTTCAGAGGTGACATATCCCAGGCTGGCAACTACAACAACAGGGCCTTTCCTTGATGTATTATTCCTTGACATCTTGTTAACACCACCACTCCTGCAACAAAATGGGTTTTGAAACTTGAGCACAGACAGTGAGTCATTGATTAGTTTTGCCAATTAAATGTCGGTGCCACGTGACTGGGCTTGAAAATTGTTCAACAAATTTTTTGTTTGATAACTTAGGAGGTAACATATCCCAGGCTGGCAACTACAATAACAGAGCCTTTCAAAGCGCTGGACAGACAGAAGGGGCAACACAGCATAACTTAGCCGAGAGACATGGTCCTCTTCACATCCCGCGTCACATCTCCACCTCTTTGCAATGCCTAACTTGCGGAAGACGGGTACATGTCCTTGTTGCTGGTGGACACTTATGAGCCAAGGCTTCGTTTGTTTCACTCAAGATTGGAATCAGTCTTGTCACTGATGGGTGCCAAGGTCGTTCAGAACCGCTTTTTCTGTTCAATCTTGTTCATAAGACCTGCGTGGCCTACTCTCACACCATAGTTAGGCCGGTGAATTTCCCTGTGATCGCGGCTTTTGGTCTTCTTGGAGGTGGCAGTACTCTTGTTGAGGAGATTTGTAGGTTAAGATCATTTCAATTGTTGACAGCAAGGGATGCGGTTTTGTCTGCGATAATGTGAATGTCTTCTAAGAAATTCATTGAGATATTTCTTTGTTAGCTCTAACCAGGCAGTGTACATGTTGTTGATAGACACCAAGGGACAAAATGAATCAAGCCCCCACCGGGAGTGACCACAAACAGTCTGAAAGAAACCAACACAGAAGTGGAAATAAGGAAAGTGGAGAGGCCGGGAAAGATCAACAGGTAACTTATTATCAGATGAGGCTCCGAAAAAAGGTTCTGATTACTTCCTGTGTGCTAGTTATGTATATGTACTACCATTACCCCATATCTGTACTTACATGATATACACGTGACACATGGTAGAGTAGAAGCCCAAGAGTATTGCATTCAACAGAAGAGTAAGCATTAAATCACCCTTGTGATCAACCTTACTTTCCAAGAGAGCGAACTGAGGGCCTCTTTAAACTAGAGATTGTGTCCAACGAACCTGAAATTCTAAAATTTTGAATTGGCTCATTTATCCACATGTGTCTAACATTTCCTTACAGTACAAGAAATCAGTACAAGAAATAATTAAAAATGACCACAAGGTTTGAGGTCCCTTTAAATTACCAAATTTGATGTTCTGAATAATATTTCATGGTTTTCAGAAATTTGTGAAGAGAAAGCTTTGGAAGGAACCCTTGAAACAAAACTACGTAATGAAGAAGTTGAAATTATTGTTTTTAAGTTTTTGGCTCCAATTTTTTTGAAGATCAACTGATTCAACGAGGTTGAGTTCAAATCCGTTGACCATACTTCATTTGAGCATCGATTTTGAAAGTTGAAGTCCATAATTTCAAAACACTATGTTTCAAAAACGGTTTCCAATGCTTATTGCTGCCAAACTGCAATTTGAGTTTTTTTTTTTAATTATTTTGTTTTATAGTTAGTTATAAAAATTACACTTTTGAGCTTGAAATGGTTTAATTCTTTAAAATTTGTAGTTAAACTCACCTTTAATTTTTTTATTTCATATCATTTTGATAGAGTTGTCTTAAAATAAAATAAGAACTTTAGTTTTTGTAAGATACCATGAAATTTGCTTTATTATGTTATCATTTTTTACTTGAGATCGTTGAAAAGCATAGGAGAGCTTCGTGGTCATTCCATGGTCATCACTCCATGTTCAATTTATAAAGGCTTAGTGGTCTCTCTACCACCAAGCTCGTCCATGATAATTAGGTATTAAAGTGAGCAAATAAGATAATTTTTGATTGACATTCATGGGACTTTAGTCGAAAATTGAGTGCTTTTACGAATAACTCTAATGTCACATTTTCTTCATAGGTAAAGTGTATTTGGCTTGGTACTATTCGGATTTTAAGTATGGTTTAAAATAAGATGAAACTTTTAGAAATGATTTTTGAATTTCCTTAATCACAATTTTTTTATTGTTGTTGATTTTTTTTAATTTTTTTTTGAATTACTAAGATTCTTCTTGGTTTCTTGGTCAAGATCTCTAGTGAAAGGAGGGCCTACTATGACATGATCGTTTCAAAGACAAAGAGATGTAGCTGTAGAAGCATAGTTTAGAAATTAATGACCATCTTCTGGACATATTAGTTACCATACAAAACATCCTAGAACTCGAATTTAGGTGCCTCTCCATGTACGCATTATCTTTTAGAAAGTTATTCTTAAAAAAAAATGAATTGTTGAGTTTAAAGTTTAAAAAGTGAACCAAAGTTACGCAAATATTCATCAAAGAATTGCAATACGTACAGGTCAATAAAATGATGCATATGCTCTCTAAAAAATAATTTAGACCACATGTCCACCTATAGAAAGTGGAAATAGCCTCTTTCATTTAAAACCCAATTTTTTTGAATGCTCTGCATCTCTTTCGGCTTTCTCTTATTTTCTCTTTTTTATCAGATGTAAGTCAAACCACTTCTGACATACTCTCCGGAACAACTCGACTTTTGCACAACTACATGAACCCATCTCTCATTTAACACAGAAGGAAAAAGTTGTCTTACAGTTGATAAAGAACAATACATATAATCAAACATCAAATAAAATTATGTTTTCAGAACCAAGATGATAAATTTGAGGTAAAACTTTGCTTGAAAATATAAAACAAGACTTGAAATTTGAATGTTTTTTATATCTAGATAATACAAAATAATAGTAAATCCAAGTGATTTGGAAATATACTTATTTAAAAAAATAAAAACTATAAAGTGTTGAAATAATTTCTTGTATTACAATGAAACCACATATTAATCTAATTTGTAGTAGATTTACAAATTATTAAGACTTTTCTATGGATACGTTTTTTGAAGTTTCAAAATTGCAAAAGCTTTTCATGATCTTGTACATTCAAGCACCTTCTAATGATGTTGAACAATCTACAACAATATTCTTAGTACATGGTAATAATAAAATGATGTTTTCTGATTTTAAAAATATGATTAAATTGTGGCTTTGGACCTCAAGTTTGATTTTATTCCGTTTTCATTTAAAAGCACTTCTAATTATAATATTATTGTTTTGATTTTTTTGAAACAAATATTCGTTTACCTAATGCTCAATGTATGTAATTCATGTGATACTACTTCTTATGAATGCTTAAAGAAGTCAAAAAATTATACTCCAGAACGCTTTTGATATAAAATGTACTTATAACTAACATTCAATTATTAAAGAGAGGCCATAACTTCCTCGTTGATATCTCTATATTCAAACTCATACAAAATTTGGAAATGGAGGCAAAATTTAAACCTGGATGAAAGACGTCACTACCAAAAGCAACCTTACGTAAGGCCAAGGTGTTAACTTACTATACTTTAGACATGGTAGTCCTTACACCATACATAGTTTAACCTCTGAATGAACTATTTTAATTAGAAACCTGTGTTGTCATTGTGTAATAACAATTTTTTACCAAAAATGTTTACCTAGTACTCATTGAAAATTTGGGTTGTCTCCATATTCTCTCAAATCAATCTTATTTTGACTCAATCATGCAATTTTTTTATACATTGCGATGATGTGACACACAATAAATGCACTATCATTTTCCACAACTTTCATCTGTCCCTGTTGTAATAGAGACATCAGAGTCCACGGAGAGAACTACATTTTCAAGCACCAAAGAGAATTTTGTCCAACAAGAAACTCACACATCAGTTACTGGTCTTTAATAAGGACATTAGAATGCACAAAGTTCTAACTACATCTTCCAGCACCAAAGAGAATTTTGCACAAACAAGAAACTCACACATCAGTTATTAATCACTAATTATCAAAACATCCATTCTCAGAAAGATAAAACAGTGCTACATCTTTGAATTTTTATCCGGTGGACTTAGATTTAGATGTGAAACAATCATACATCTAATTCACAACTCACAACTACGTCCAAACACCGCAATTTCTCTCCTAGTCTCATGCATTATACCGCTCTTCATATCCCTCCTTCTCCATTATTCAGCGTCACCACCTTACCAAGTCCTCCTCATCCAACACCCCCTCCTCATGTGAAGAACACACCTCCCTTCAAACCAAGAACGATCAAATTTCCAAAATCTACATCCTCCCCAACTTGACAATACTCCGAAACCTAGATCCACGAAACCCCAACGGCACAACCCCGATCCCCCGATCCCCCGATTCCACCCAGAACACGTCTCCCCGCCGCCCCCAAACCCCAAACCCACGCCAACCCCCCCAAACCCACGCCAACCCCCCCAAACCCACGCCAACCCCCCTAAACCCGCCCCCATCACCCCATACCCGACCCAACCCCTCCTCTGCACGTGCCACATCCTAACCGAACCTATACCGAACCTATACCGAACCAATCCCGAACCTAACCGAACCAATCCCATCCCACTCCTAACCTGTCCCCAAACCTCACCCACTGACGCGCCTCGGACCGACCCAGATCCCGTCCCCGTCCCCGTCCCTGCCCCGTCCCCGCCCCGGCCCGTCCCTAAAGTAAATATCACTGCAATATCTTGACAGGACATAGATCTAGATACGATCATGTAGGTAGTGAGTAGATAGTGGTGGTTTTAGGGAGTGACGGGGAAATGTTCCGAGGATGGTGCTGAGGAGGAAGGCGAGCGCAGGCAGTGGCTTGAAGTGCGCAGCCTCGCTCAGCTTTCTCTTCATTGTTTCTCAGCTCTCTCTCTCTCTCGCTCTCGTCCGCTGCTCGCATCCGTCCTGCGCATCGAGGCTCATCTGCTGCTCTGTTTCTTCGGCTTTTGCTCTCCTGCTCAGATTCGTTGGTGGGTTGTGCTCCGTTTTCCGTTTCGCGCTCTCGTTAGGGTGCGCTCTGGGATCAGGGTTTCGCCCGAGTTTCGCCACGCTCGCCAAAATTACAGATCCGGGGCAGAAGCAGTCCGGCACGTCGGGGTTCATGTTGGAGTTGTCGGACACGGAGATTCCGGCCTCTTTTGGTACGTTGTTGGTTTTGTTTCTTCGGTTTCTGTATGGTGGTTGATGGGTTGTGTGTGCTGGGGTTTGTCGTAGATGGGGTTAGACATGGCGGCGGTGGATTTTCTTTCTTTTGCTTGTGTCGTGCGTGTTCTTAGATGCCGGAGTTTGGTTATTCAGGGGTTTGTATGTTTTGTATGGTTTGCGTTTTTTGTTGGGTTGGGGTTTGATGGATGAAGTAGCTTTTGATATTGAAAGAATTAAGTAGTTTACACGTGGTTGGTGGATGCCACATGTGCGTGTGTGGGTATATGTTACATGTGTACGTTGTCTGCAGGGTTTGGATGTGTTGTATGTGTTCTTATTGTCTACCCTAGCTTTTGATGTATGTAGATTGTGGTTTTGATAAAGGGTTTGATGGTTGTTTGATGTGCAGATCCATTCGCCGAGGCGAATGTTGAGGATAGCGGGGTAGGCTCGAAAGGAAGTGGCTATGTGCATGTCAGGGTGCAGCAGAGGAATGGACGAAAGAGCTTGACGACCGTTCAAGGGCTGAAGAAGGAGTTCAACTACAACAAGATTCTCAAGGATCTGAAGAAGGAGTTCTGTTGCAACGGTGTTGTTGTGCAAGATCCCGAACTGGGTCAGGTCATCCAGCTCCAGGGTGACCAGCGGAAGAATGTCTCGAATTTCCTCGTTCAGGTATTGTAACTGTCGGATGGTAGAGATGCCTTGCCAGACGTGTCAGGATTCAGCTCCAGGTCATGTAATCCAGGAGAGAACCTCTTACTCTGATGTGGGTTTTATTCTGATCTACTGGTTTATAAATTGTTAGGTTTTTTTGTCTAGAAGACGGGTTTGTTGTATATCTTTTCTGTTGTACTTTCAGTTTGGTTTTGTTATTGATTCACTGAAAGTTCCACTGATGTTGCGATTTCATAATTGTCTGTACAGCTTTCTTAATAGTCCGAGTTCATAACTAATTGTAATTCTCGAATTTTTGTCTGCAGGCTGGAATTGTGAAGAAGGACCTCATCAAGATTCACGGGTTTTAGGCCAGCGGCTCCAGTATTATGCGGTGGCTGGGTTGACTTTCGGATATAAATGCCTGGGAGGGCACCGCCGTGGTTGTAGTGTGACGTTTTTCTATATGGGAGGGTGATGAAGATCCCTGTAGGGTGTAGACAATCGTGGTAGAGAACTGGGGTACATCGGATAGTCTTCATGATTGCTCATTCTTGTGGGTATGCTTTGGTGTGTAGTGAAGCTGGGCGGGTAGTGAGTGTGGGGTTCGGTACTATGAACCGAGAACAATGGTGTTTTGTCCCTATTATGAATCTATTTATCGGTTACTGTTAAATTGTTTGTCCTACTGTTTCTTGCCTTGGGTATGATGGTTTTGTGTCCCCAAGGCAAGTGTGGTATTGGTTGAATCCCTCTGGAGCATCTAATGACAATGAACCTACTCGTCGCAACGATTTAAATGTTTAATGATGTCTACTATCTGATGTATCCGTCTCTTGTACACGTCATCCAAAAGGTTCAGAAGATGATCAACTTTTCACTGCGGTTTTTTTACTGAATTCTAGTATATCCACATCTGCTGGTTTCCTCTATACTTGCATTTATCGCCTTGAGGTTTCGTTCGTCCCAAAGTGGGTGTACTTGGAGGTATG
Source organism: Ceratodon purpureus (assembly GCA_014871385.1). Taxonomy (NCBI): domain Eukaryota; kingdom Viridiplantae; phylum Streptophyta; class Bryopsida; order Pseudoditrichales; family Ditrichaceae; genus Ceratodon; species Ceratodon purpureus. The sequence goes on from CM026422.1 coordinate 20,475,365, forward strand.
TTGGCCGTCTCTGTGTTAGTTCGTAACTAGGATTCTTCTCAGTCACGAGAAAGGCACTTGTCGGAAGAAGTTCTGTATTCCTAGGGATTATGAATGCCTTTTCGAAGATAGATTATTTTGAGCATCACCTTGTTACATTCTCCAGAGTTGTACCTGTTAACAACTAACAATTATGTATGATACGCTTGCAGACAACTTGTTGAAGGATAATTCGTTTCGTGTATCCTCCCACCTAGGCTAGATTCAAGAGATTAATAGTAGATTCTATTTTATCACACGTAATCAACTTACTTATGTATTGATCCACTTGGAAGGAAAGGGGTCATGCAAAATCTGCTGAAATGATTGGAGTGGTTGAATCATACTTTTGAATGTGGAGAAGTGCAATACAAGTTGACTATAATCCTGTGTCCATAGCACCTTCTATGCGTGACACATGCTAATGTTCGGGACATGTAGTGCTTGCTGCCTGGTAATTGACCGCCCAACTTGCAATGTACTAGACTTGTCCCCACATGAATGCCACTCAAAGAAAGAAGAACAACTGCTGATTTGTACAGAAAGTAGGCTTTATGTGCACTTCTAAAAAGCCCCTTGTTGTACAATACATAAAGCATTATTGTGATGTGAATGTTGTATCATCCATATCATGTCAATGTTATTCTTTATTCTTAAAAACAAAAATACATTCCAAGTTAGGAATAAATAGACAATTTCATTAAAGCATAGGTAGCATTCCCCTTGGCAGTGGCCACTTCCTTGTTCCAAGAAACTTTATAGCCATCCTATATCTGTCTCCTCAAGTAAAATACTAGTTGCAAGCAACCTTCAAGGTCTTTTATATTTACATTACAATAATTAACATTTCTTTTGAAAATAATTGATTCCATACACAATTTTGAGAGCTGAAAATTGGATATGGTCTCATTTCAACGATGATTGCTAACTTTTTTATTTTAGATAGAACTTAAGACTTTTAAATTGTACATTATTTTGAGTCAATAATCATCGAGTAACAATTAATAAGGAAATAAAACCAAATTTTGAAATAGTACTTGTATGTCCGAATTACTAAGAATTGAAAAATATGCATAGTTTACTTAAAAATAATCAAACATGGTACAATATAGAGTGGTAATATGCTTGAACTAGTGTTGAAATGTTAGTGATATTGACGGTTGAAATATGAATTATTACACATTTTATTTTGTCATCATACACAATGAGTAGTTCCATAAACATCAAAGTTACCCTCTAGACATTTACCTTCATTAAAATCATCTTTAAAGTTACATTGTATTTTAAAAAATACCAAAAAAATATTTAAAAATAGTTGGGAGGTTGGAAGAATTTGATGGTCTTATTATATTTGGTGTGTTTGAGTTTATTGGTTGCTTATCTTAAACAAACTAGTTTTGCACTCGTTTCATCCTTTGAAAACTAGATTTCTTTGAGTGTAAAGACTATCAAGCTTTTATACATTGAACATAAAGAGGCCACTCAATTCTTCCATCCATATTTAATACTAGCGATTCAATACTTTTTACCGGCGGTTGTATATTTATTATATTAAGGGGTATTTGAAAATAAATACGATACACTGAATTGTAAATAAAATAAAAATAAATGTGTATATAAATACATAAGAAATAATTATATTTTAAATTATTGTAAGATATACAAAGATTTACATGTATATTGTATTCTTATTATAAAACAACTAGTGGGACCCGTGCCGTTGAGCACGTTGTCATTAGATTAATACTAAGGACTTTTAGAAACTCCAAATAATTTTATTAAAAAAAATTTAAAATTAAATATGAAGTATATTATATCCATTCCTCTGTTATGGATTTTGAATTCACGTCGACAGTACTGGTTTATTGTACATGGTTGTCTTTGTTGAATCCCATGAACATATACTGCATGGTGTATATACCCTAGTGAACTTAATTACAGGTTCATGTCTATAATGTTGGCTTACAAGACTGTGTTCAGTTAGCAGTCTAACAAATCGTTTTACCTTAGGTCACCAGAAGTGTGTGCAAGCACAATTGACTTACCTCTAGAATGAAGAGGCTTCCTTCCTTTCTGCAACTGAGTCAATTGTGCCCACATTTCCCCCAAATTCTTTTCAATCATGACCAATAACTTAGGTTACCGAATTTTAGTCTCTAAGTGTCTGGCTACACTTGGAAAGTCGTAGCGTGGAGGCGGATCAGGTAGCACTGCAAGAATGTGTCGCCTTCTTTCTCCATCAAACCGTTCGCAACTGCACCCTGCGCGCCACCACTGCCGGCACATGCTAAAGGTGTGAGTTGTCTCCTCGACGGATTCCGGCGTGGAACCGTCGAGTGAGACATCCATGCTCATTTGTATAATAGATTTAAAATGAGCTAGTAAGATTAGGTCTAATCAAAACTTGTGGTATCTAAGTCAAATTGGATTCCTTTACAAATTACTCTATTATCTTATACACTTCAACTTCTTCTTCACAATTTCACTAAAGTTTAAATTAATAAAAAATAGATAAAAGATCTTGCAAGAGGCAGCAATTGCTATCTGTTGCTGTAATGTTTTTTGACTGTTGAACTTCAACCTACAAGACTTGCTTGTACAATTGGGTACAAGATGAATAGAAATTATAGCCTCCTTTTATATTGAAACAAAGTTTGTCCATATGACGTCAAAAAAATTTGTGAGATTAATTAGCTATTATTTAGAAGCAACATTTCTACTCTATTAGTCTAAATTTATGAGCTTTTGTGGTTAGATTTTGTAAATTAATTGTCAATGCAGCGACTTGATTTATGAAGAATTTATTTTTTGTGCTGATAAAGCTCCATCAACATGGCATCGTTCCACTATGCGTTATAAAATTTTGTTGCATTTCAAACATGTATTGTCAATGGCCTTCCATGTATTTCTTGGGAACTCATCCGATTGATTTGAATGAATCTCGACTTGCTTCTCCACAATATTTAGGCTTCAATTGTCTTACTCTTTATGTTCATCAATTTTTTTTTTCTATTGTTTTTAATTGCATGCCTCGTTCAACACAATCAATAAATTATTTATGCATTCTTATGTCTTAGCAAATTTTCTCTTACTACTCTATGTTTGTAGCTTTGTGGTGTAAACAATCTTCCAAACGTAGGGGCTTATACTCTCCAACCATGCAAGTTCATGTTGGAGCCCTAATCAATGTGGAATTATTGCCAATCTCCAATTGATTTTGCAATTGTAAATCTCACAGTCGCTATTATCTACATTGCCAATATTGATTGAAGCGTGTTGGCCTTTTCCACAGTACCAATTCACTTTTTCCCATCTGTTGGTTTGAGTTTCGGATGCTTGATTATCCTCATGAGCTCACACTCATGAATGATGGTGCTCTAGTTCATGGTGGCGAACTTACATAACGGTGGAGGATATTAAAAACTTAAATTGGAGGATATTAAAAACTTAAATTGGCCTTCAAACTCAAAAGATTTCAATTTCGAGAGAGCTTAGGGAAATAGTAAAAGATCTACTGGCATCGGTTCTTGCAGATTTGAGTTCAATTTTTTAGAATTTGCTATTTGCTCGTACTGGACCAAAATCAATTAGGCGTTTTGGCGTTAGATCTGATACATATAAATCATCTTCATAATCATCGAGAATTTGCAAGAGTTCTTCAATCAAAATGTCATCTTGAGGGAATTAGTAAGCAACGCTGGGCAGTGGGCAATCAAAGTAATACTCCAACTGCTTCTGTCCCATACTCCTTCACCTTGCAACTCAATGCTGTCTGGTCTTAATATTGTTCCACGGGGCCTCGCCAGCTGAACTTTCTAGAGTAGGAAAACATAATGGGTAAGGAACACTATCTTCCTACAAGGCATTAAGTGCTTCAAGCTGTTTTTGAAGTTCGTCCAAGTCTCCTCCAGATTGCACGTAGTCATTCTCTAGCATTTCAGCCTTGTCCAAAAGGTCCGCCTCAGGAAGCTCTCGCAGCAAGCCAGCTGGCAAGTCCTTTGCTGAGAATTCAAAGGCATTAGGTTAGGAATAGGTCATGATTTAGCAAATTCATAACATTGTCAAGGTATCTTTCTATGATTTTTTTTAATCTATCGAAGATGCTATTTGATGTCTCTTAATGAGAGTGGGAGGATCCACATACTGCAGAGTGCCTAACACGTGCCTAACATATGATAACAGAAATAATCACATGTGTTGGGGTAAAATCCAGCGAATAACTCTCACACTCAAAAGTTAGAGAAAAAGAACTCACTGCCTGCTGAGGATTCCTCGGTAAAGCCGCTGAAAACCGCTACGTCATCGTCATCATCCACTAAACTGCAAGACCCAAAAAAAAGCAGCTATTAGTGAACACCTCGGTTGTGAAGGTACCTCGAATCATGAACATAGCTGATGGCCCTCGCAAAGATATTGAGCTGAAAAACTTACTGATTGGACTGAGAACAGACAAAATACAACAATCCAAAGATGTGCTTTAAATAGTTACTAATTTGACACACCACCTTCTACAGCAAGTTAAACTCGTCACTGCAGGTATCTCGTCATAGTTCACATCAATCCAACTCGGTACGGAAAATGGAGGGATTCATTAAAATACTGACCTAATGTTCCACTCATTCTCAGTATGAAGTGGCACTTCGGCTGCTCGACTAGCCTCTTCCGCATCTGCTTCCGCTTTGAGCTTTGCAGCAGCATCTCGTTCTGGCTTATTTGCTTCGTACTCATGCTGCAAGTACATGGTAAATGAGAGGTCAATGTCTTCATTTCAAACATTTACTGTATAAAGAGATGCCAAGTTCGGGATATGTAGGTTAGAAATGATCAGATCTGAGTTGGAACAGTGAGCTGCTGAAATATACTCCAGAAATGAAATTGTAATGCACGACTACGGTTATAGACCTCTTATATAATGCCTTCATACTTACCTGACATTCTAAACAAGCTGTATTAGAGCACTGAGGATTTGGCCGCATCTCCATAGTTGGGAAAAAGTCCTTCAGTGCACTGTAGCCCTATGATAAACAAAATAAACGATTGAATTCAATACCCAATAAAGTGATAGTGACCTATAAGTTTTTCCTTTTAAAATATACCATCAGCACTCATTTCGGGGGACCTGAACCAATTACCCAAATAAAGTGACCATGCATTATTACAGACAATTTCGTCGATATCAGCATAAATTCACCTACCAGGTAGTAAGCTTGACCATTCACGTGACCTTCGTAAGCAGATTATGAAATTGAGAATACTTAGATACGTGTTAAAAAAGCAAAAATGGTGCAAACGTACTAGGTATCTAGAGACAAGGCCGAATTGAAGTAGATACTTCAGAGTATTCTGTACTAACAGCCCTGCAACAATACCCTGCCCAAAATCCAACATCAGCGACAATACTTAGAAGCAACAAAAAACATGGCACCTTTAAAGAGAGTGAAACAATGGACACAATCCATTTGCAATGAGCTCCACAATCAAGGCAGATTTTCAGTGAACAGTTTTCCAATTTGAGGTCCGGGATACCCAAGTTGGACTAACTTATAGAACCTTTCAAAAGGTTGCAAACTTACATTGTCGTTTTCTCACATCAAATAAACTAGCTTTAGTTTTAATATGTTATATTAAGAAGTGATGCTTACCATGGTAGTTGGTAAAGAGGCTGCGCATACTCCTTCCCGCTTAAGTGTTTTCTCGTCCACTCCTGATGCCACCACCTGCCATAAATCCACCGATTCATCTCACACTTATTTGTACCAATGAAAATCTTAAATTCTGTACTAGAATCTACATTCAATAGAATCAAGTGAAAATTCCAGAAGTAGGCATACCAAGGGTGGAGCACAAGCGAAGCAAGCAGTTTCGCCGGGAATCAATAATTGAATATGACCAGACACTGCATCCTCAGAAACACCCGATTCCATCCAAGTTTGGCGTAGTTCGTTGCAAGCCTAACAATTAGAAAAAGGCATAGATAGTTCAGATTCTCGGCCGTCATACTATTTCGGCTTCCCTATAACATGCAAGGATAAATTTTGAAAACTTAAGGAAGATTACCAACAAATAATATGTTTCTTACAGGATTTAGCATGGAAACCACATTTCTATTAATAATTGGCAGGTATAACATGAATATTGAACTTCACCGAAAAGAACGACAGAACTAAGTCACAAGCAAGCTGCACAATATCAGTTGGTGTCGAACAAAATAGACGGAGGTTCACAAGTAATAGCATACCTGATTAACAACCATGCGAGCTTCATAATTATCGACACAGCTAAGTACCAGGTCAACTCCACTTTTGCCTCCAGTGCTATTTCCCTTGATGTCTCGGGTTAAGCTATCGGTAAACTTTTTGAAGCCATCCACAGTGGTAATATTCTGTGTGTAACTCTAGACAGAACATTCATAAATCATAACCCTCAAAAATTAGTCCTCATGACGTTACGGCACTAATATAGAATACCGAGACCTAAATTGGTGATATAGGCAGAAGCAAGGTTCAAATATACCTCTCACCATGCATGAGCACAGCAAAAATGTCCTTTCCAGCTACACTTTCTTAGTGAAACTAATGTATAGGGCAGGTTTCAAGGCAAGTTCGGTCTACACAGCCATGATACATAACAGAAATCTTCACAGATAAGGCAGTGCCCACCTCAAGAATGACATCAGGGTTGATCTCTGCTAGAGTCTGCACAGCTGCATCTGTCTTGGTCATTCCCGCCTGTAGTGACGCAAACCAGAGAATACATGTCAATTGTAACGACTCCAGCTTGTACAAGCTCAGCCTACTTCGAACGCACTCATTAAATTGCTTGATCCTAATCCTATCGAAAACAGGCCGATCTCCATACGTATATGAACCCGAAGTATCTATTAAGAGCATAGGCATTGCAGCCAACCACATACCAATAACAACATTAGAAATCAAAGTTTAAGTGGAGCTCAGCATAGAATCGAAAGTCCATGTCATAGTGAGTCAAATTATAGAGCATGCCTGATCAGGCTTGAAGAAAAGCCTGTTCATGTTAGCCAGCTCAACAGTGTCGTAGTCGTAAAGCAGCAACCGACCAATGCCGCATCGTGTGAGCATCTCTGCTGCCACGCTCCCCACACCTCCAATTCCCTACCACATCCACCGGCATTTCATAATCAAACAGGTCCGCAGTCGCATTCTAAAAGAAAGCCCGGGAAGAACCGAAGGAACTCAGTAACTAGCGAAACACTTCCCGGGCTCTTTCGAGAAGCTCACACTGTCTACCGATTCCATTTCCATACTAATAACATCCACATCCACATCCTCATCCCAGCGAAACAAGCACAGTTTTCTGAACTCGTACTCACCACAATTGCAACAGAAAATTTGCGAATATCTTCGTAGTTGTTAACAATGCCCATGCGCTTCAGAGCCATGAGACGGCTGTAAGGGTTACTGTCAACAACCTCCCCGCTCATTTCCTGCACCCATCCCAAAACCCCCAACATAAGATTCAATGCACCAAACCTTCCAACAATTCATCAACCACATAAACCCGATCGTAGCAACCTAAAACCACAAATGCAAACCCCTTCAAAACAACATAAAATCACCAAAAAAATTACAACTAATCAAAACCACCAAATCACACAAAAAAACCTAGTCTCTACACTTCCACACCAATCCACTAAAAGTACAAACACCACAATCAACCTACGCATGCATCCCACTGATCACAAAACCCAAACCAAAGAACCATACCTTAATCTTCGGCCGCGCATTCAACGCAGCCGGCTGCGCTTTCGCCAGAGCTGCAATTCGCTCGGCATGATCCTTCAGCTGCACCCAAAAACCACCACGTCAAAAAACCCACGTGCGGATCCGCAATGCGAGAACGCGAAATCCACAACCCAGAAGCTAGAAACCCCCCCCAAAAGAGCCAGAACACACACACACACACAGACACAGAAACACATAAACACAATGATGAGCTTCACAAACCAGCTTGAGGTCGGAAGAGTGCACGGGATTCTCCGTCGTGGGTAGCAGCTTGTTGACGAGCGTGAGCAGGGCCTTCACCTCGTCCTCCATGGCGATCGAGCTTGGGCGAAACAGGAGTAAAACCAAACTTCACAAATGGTGGCTATGGCGATGCAGAGCTTGCAACACAGTCAATGAAGAGAGCTTCCCACACACACTCCCACGCACTACTCCTCTGATACCTATGCGGTACCCTGTACATACTAGTGTAAGGCACTGATGATATCTGGTTTATGTTGGTTTGATGTCTATGTAATACCCAGTTTGATACCTCTGCGTTACCGATTTGATACTGGTGCGAGGAACGTATGATATCTGGTTATTGTCGGTATGATGTCTAGTTGATACCCGAGTGATACTGGGTGATACTGCAGTGAGAGTTGTGTGGGGTTGTTGGGGGAGGAGAGGAGTCTTTGTTGTGGGGAGGTATACGGTTATGTGTATACGGTTTGGGTATATGGAGGGGGATACGGTGGTCGTGTGATGTGATGACTTTGGTGGTATGTGAAGTTCAATTAATGGGATCGTGGGTTGTCTGTTGGAAGATGTGGGAAGACTGGGTTCTGGTTGGTGTGGAGAGTTGTGGAGAGTGGCCGGATCGGCATTAAGGTAGGCACATCCATATCCGTGACTGTTTCCATGGGCGTGACCTAGTTTAGTATTCATCAGCGTGGCTTTCAGTCCCATGACCGGCAACTTCCATAAAACGACGGTAATAGGGTTGTAAAGTAATGAGATAAAGTGCCCATGCGTGTGGAAATGGATGTACTCGTCCACGGTTTATATGTCATGATATTTTCATTGCACGAAATAATTAAGTGATTCAGAAGTTGGTTACTAGAAAGTTATCCACTGGTTTAAGGGGTAATGAACACAATTAAAGATGCAGTCTTCTCGGATTTTCTCATTCGTGGAGACAGATATGGGGACCAGGTTGGCGGTTATGAGAGATTATATACACTTTCTTATTAACAGGCAATGACGGCGTTAGAAGCATGTTCCCTGTATAAGACGATTGCCTAGCCATTGAGGGCTGCGAAAGTTTGTGGTTGAATTTTTGTTTCGAAGTTGAGTTGAGAGTGAGTTTTCTACATGTGATCATGGGGTCTGAAGGGGTAGAGAGGGAGTCCTACTGTGGAGGAAGCGAGCCATGGGCACCTGAACTACAGGCTTATGGAATTCCGGAGGAAGGTGGTTGGTCCCAATCTGAAGATTGCTACATTGAATCACAAGAGAGTCATGAAAATGTAGAGAGAGTTGCACGTCCTGTTGCGTTACATGCAGGTGCGTGGAGAAGAACAGGGACATCGGGCAACACTACAACAAATCCAGCCCAATGTGACTAGATGTAAACCGGCCCATGTGACCGCCTAGTCACATCAGTCATTAGTTCAGTCAAACATCGGTCATAATAGGGTCCAGTCATGGACTAGTCACGGACTAGTCATATATCCAGTCATTTTTTTGAGGACCTGGGTGGGAACGTCTTTGGGAACGAGCCATATGTTCCCCTGCGATGTTCCCATACTCATGCATTGAGTGCTTACTATCTGCAGTCATACTAACATAGTCATATGGTATTGGTCATAGATTCTTGTATGACTCCGTTGCGTAATGGATGTCATTAGAGTGACTGCATGTAGTCCTAAAGTCTTTAAACTTACTAATCTCACTCATGGATTTCAATGAAATGACTAGACAAAATCTTCTACTTGTGGGGCCCTAATTGATAAGTGCTGTGAAATTGGAGTACGTCCATAATCTTCATTTGCACGTACATAGTAGAAAAGTAGTTTCACATAATTAGAATCACTAGATATTTAGAATTCAACTGTAAAAAATGAATACGTATTTGAATGAAAGTCACCAAATATTATGACTCCACTCTCTCTAGCTTCCTACTGCTTTCCAGATGCATGAAAATTGCTTGTACTAATAATCATGCTATAAATTTCCTTCGCTTACAATTGAACCATTATTAGTTGCCTTCCTATATTACTTTGAGGTGTTGAGCTAATTGCCAACATAATGTAGTCGTTATGACTGTCATGTAGATAGTTTCCTTTACTTATATTGGTCATTGGTTTCTGTATGACTGAGTGTTGTAATAAAGTTGATTTGGGTGACCATATGTAGTCATGTAGTCTTTATTTAAATTTGGAATAATCTTTATATAAATATGTCTAAGATATTTTTCAATTTGTAAAAGAATTAGTAGTAGATTATGTAAATCAAGAACTGAAGAACATTTGGAATTTCCTTAATGAGTTCAAGGTACTTGCACTCCAACTATGTTTTAGGTGAATCTGAGGATTTCAAATTCATTTCATTACTATAAGCATGCATTATCTGTTGGTTTAGATATTATGTTTTTTTAATTAATTACGTTTGATAGTTAAACGTAAAATAAACATATGGTCGACGAATAGTAGTTACATACTTTTAATTTGTAGAATGTACTACCTTCTCATAGTCCTTTTTAAATGACTGTTAGTAGTTTGACCTTGTATAATAATTTATTATTGTTCTTATATTTATGGAATGACATATTACTAATTGGACTAGCACAAATTATATAAAATAAAACCTCTATCTAAAGGTTTAGGGTTCCAAATTCAATTTCCCATTTGAAGATCATGACATAACTAGCACTTTGATTCATAATACATATAACCAGTATGTAGGCCCACCCAAAACTAACCATATAAAAACTAACTTACAATAGTTGCGAAGTCAGCTCACACACCCAGCGCATCGCGGCACCTCCCTGCAGATCTCCGTCTCCGCCATCGCCACCGATCGCGCCACCTTGCGATTGGGGTCGGAGTGCTTTCGTCACCATGGTATGCTCCCGTTTCCGCTCCTCTTCGTGGCGTCTCTTTCCGTGGAGTATTACGGAAGTTCGACTTCTCTGTCGTTAGGGTTTGGGGTTTTGTCCGGGGTTCTATGTCGATGCTCTGTGTTTTTGGCTTCAGCTCCGGGCGTTTTTGCGGTGTTGCATGCATGGTGGTTGTGCTCTTTTGGGTTTGACGGGTGGGTCGCAGCAGTGATGCATCAAGTACAGCCAGTGCTTCAGAAGATTGGACAATTGATTTTACTCAGACGGCAGAACCATCGACTACATCTCTGAGTGGAACCATCGACTACATCTGTGAGTGGAACTACAATGTTATGCTAATGCTATCATCTTGTGATGTACAGATTTGTGATATGGTAGCAATTGCACGCCTTATCAATGCCACACTTGTAATCCCAGAATTAGATCAGGGCTCTTTTTGGCAAGACTCCAGGTGAGATGCAAGCTAATTTTATACTCAGAGACTCGGTACACGTATGAAGTAACCGGAGTGAAGAGGGATGCGGTGGTCGTGACTGACGGTTTGTTTACTGTTATAGGTAGCAGCCGCGCATTTGTGTTATCTAGTTGCGGATGCGAATTTAGAGCCCTACTCTGGAAACGCAAGACTGTGTCTGATTGGTGCGGATCATGTGAAGAATCCGCGGACATTTGTGACAGCGGAAGCTATTCAGGTGGGCAGGCTTACTTTTGGGGATTGTTCGATTTAGTGCATATGTGTGGGTGGTGTATTCCCGGTCCGGATGCACACCGACCTTGGGCCTGGTATTCTTTATTGGCAGCGATGTGTCCAGACATCTCGAGGATGACGAATGTTTGTGTGGTCTGTTGTTACCGTTGTTGGTCCTCCCCTCGAGGGCAGACCTCAGCGAGGACGAGGTGCGAAGTGAGATTTTGGCGATAGAGATTGCGATGGGCGATTTTGGTATGTACTAGTGTGCGTGCAGCGGGAGAGGTCAGAGGGTTGTGTGGGTGAGTTTTCTGACTCTTGTAGTTTGTGTTGATCAGAGGACGGAGATTTATGAGTATGCGAAAGTGTTGGGCAACCCTCAGAGCATTCTCCTATCGTTTCAACCGTACAAGCTGGTGTATGCTGAGATGCTGGTGGAGTGCGGAAATACAAGAGATGCACTCAAGTACGTGGCAGTGTGATCATGATTTGTGTGCTGCCTTGCGAGACTTTTGCCGCTGAACGAGAGTATTTCTCAGCGGCAAGAGTCGATGGAGGAGGGGAAAGTGTAGAATGCCATGAATGTGATGTGCAGTAAGATGAGCGGATTCATTAGCCTGTGATTTAAATCTGACATGAATTGTAGAGTTTCTGATCGTTCCCTCTTTATCATGTGGTTGGATGAACAGATACTGTAAAACAGTGCTGCAAACGTTGAAGTCGGCAATGCGGAGTCCTGAGGTAGAGGTTTGTAAGGCGCTCGCGACAAGTCTGGAAGAGAGGATCCGTTCGCACATGCAGGTGCGTTTAAGCATATGTGGACTCCCTTGTTAATCTGCTTGTCGCATTTTGCATTTGCATGTGTGTCGACCAGGTGGGAATGGTGTGAGTGGTCGCGTTGGTTTTCTTTTCTGTACCTGCTCAGGTCCTTGGTTTGTTTCAAGGTTTCAGTGACAAATCGGACCATGTTGAATCTGTCGTACTTGAATGATTTGGAGCGTTTCTCTTGAGGGTATTCGTACGAGCTTTCCGGACAGATGGAATCCGACGAGAGACTTAGTACGAGGGTTTCATGGGGTGTAGATTGCTGTTGTGGCAAGGAATGTTAGGAAGTGGCCGTTTTGCTTGGCAAGCCATCATGTTTGACGGTGATTGGGGTTTTGTGTCGGCAGGACGGGTCCGGATCAAAGTTGGCACCTGGGAAGTTGGTGAACAAGATCAAGGGCACGATGGACTGGGGCATCTCGAAGTTGATTGGAGGCCCTCTTCCAAGTGCTCCAGCGGCAGATTTGTGGTCCTGCTCCGTGGTCCTGCTCGCAGCCAGTCGGAGCCGGACTTTGGCAGGAATGCGAAGCAGGTACTGTTTGGACTGGGGAACTTTTGATTCTTTGCTGGAGGGAAGTCTGGAGTGCATGATGTTTGTGCTTGCATGGTTGTGTTTTGATGAGTCGTGCTGATAAACATGCATCGGAAAAATGTTGTTAGGGAGAGGCAGACGGGCATGCGGGGTTATCTCCAAGGGCAGCTGGATTACGCCTGGCGGGACTTGGTCGGTTGGGCTCCAACCTTCTGCAGAGGGCCAGCGGGCTGTGGGGCTCCAACAAGAAAGAGGTGCGAAAGCAGTGTTTGTATGTGTCTTGAATGTTGGTATGGTTGTTTGAAGTCGCAGGAGTGGGTGGTCCCGGGTGCAATTTTGGGTGGTTCTGGAAGTAGATCTCGTAACAGGGCGCAGAGCGAGTTGATTGTAATGCATGAGCATGGGGAAGCCAGAACCGCAGCGAAATTGCTGTGGGTAAGAATGCCTTGATTTGCTGAAGGTGTGGTCATGGGGAGTGGATTATCTGAACGAGAGGTGTGTGGTTGTATGATGGGCCAGGCGAAGTTGGGGGACGCAAATAAATTTTATTACGACGCCAATAGTTTCAGAACTCACCTCTTCTGCTATAACCCATGACAGTGAAGGTTCACATTTGAATCCCTGCAGTAAACATGTAGAACTTGACTTCCTGTGAAAGTCTGTTTTGTTGCTTCAGGTCAGCTGAGCAGGTGCTACCTTTTCTGCTGGAACATCATACAATCAGACAAGAGTTTTCTGTACCCGCCCATCCCATTTTGCTTAAACTTACGACCTTAACATGCGTTGCTGCAGGATGTTGAGATTGAGAAGATCCGGACAGCAAGTCGAGTTGTGAACTTCACCAACACCGTCATCACAATGACTTCAAACGTAGGAGAGATAGTGACATCAATCTAGATCTTATGTAGATTAGGTGTACAATCTAGATTTGATGTAGATTAGATGTAGATTAGATGTACAATCTAGATATGTTGTAGATTATGAAATGTAAAAATGTAAATTTAAAAATATATTTAATCTAATTCCACATCTTTCGAATCAACATGTACTCCTAGATTACACCACATCTATAAATTGTATCCCTAGATTCATCACATCTACTGAATCAACCATATATTCTTAGATTCCATCGTGTCTGTAGAGTCATATATGGTTGACTATCCTTAGTCAGCTATACCGTATTGGTGACTGAAGAGTCATATATGGTTGACTATACTTTGTCACCTATACCATATTGGTGACTAAGTATAGTTAACAATATATGACTCTATAGAGTCAGATTTTCCCAAGTCCCAGAGCAGGTCCCTAGTCGAGGTCCCAAAACACCATGGGAACGCAGTATCGGGAACAAAAACAGGCCGATGTGACCGCTAGTCAGATTGTCCGGAGCGACTGGTTCAAAATGACTGGAAACAGTATAAGTCACATTTTGGTTTATGCCCTATTACAGTCATAAAACCCAGTCACATTGGGCTGGATTTGTTGTAGTGCAATTTGGTGGGTGGGCGAAGGAGCGGATTTGCACGAGAGGCAAATGCATCTGAAAGGAGCAGGTGCGGGCAAGGCTTTGCATCACTGCTGCCGCCTATACCAGGTACGTTACAATATCCATCAGTTACCGATCGAGTTTCAATTCATTAACTGTGAGATGGCTCTGTAGAGATGCTCCGAAGCAGAGATGAGCAGGTGGCAAATCAACTCCAGCCGATCCCGGTGACTGCAGTATCATCGATAATGTATCTCGGTTAACGATGGCAGTAGGGGTAGAAGTTAATCTCAGCCTATGTACGTCATTAGTAATTACTTGCATGCTAGATCAGACATGGAAGAATAATTTTTGGATTCCATGTAAAACTTCACTTACACAGTCAATGTGCCTGCAGGATTCGGCACTGCAGGTGCGACGCTTCATCGGCCAGCGACCCGCGCTGCTAGCGTCTACGGAGTCACACCGAGGGCGCAGGCTGGAACTGGCCAGCAGCCGCTTGCCGAAGACGTAGCAGCAGGCGCTGGATTTGCACGAGGCTCACACGTCGACGAGGTACCTACAGTGCCACCGGACAGTCAGCGATCAGCATTTGGAGTGCCAAGCGGGCATGCAAGCAGATCTCGAAAACGCACACGCCTATGGACGGACAGTCAGCTCGAAGCAGCTATTGCGGCAATTGACGCAGGAAACAGAATTTCTACTGTTGCAAGGGACTTCGACATACCAGCTTCGTCACTCAGGGACCACATCAATGGAAGAACTCTGCAGCGGAAAAAGGGTCGGCAAGGTGTCTTAACTGTGGAAGAAGAAACCGCTTTGGTCCATTGGATTCTTGATATGCAGGACCATGCTCATCCAATATCAGTCATGGAGTTAAAAAGCAAAGTCACCGAAATTACACAGGAGCGTTGGACGCCCTTCAGGGACGGTATACCTGGACGTGGGTGGCTTAAGTGGTTTAGACATCGTCATCCAGAGTTGACGCTCAGATCTGCACATGGTTTAGAAGAGGGACGGGCAAGAGCTCTGAATCCTAGTAATGTTGCCTCATTCTACAAAAACCTTGAAGAAGCATACGACCGCTACAGATATCCTGCCGCCTATATCTGGAATGCAGACGAATCAGGGGCACAAGCAGGCAAGAACGGAGGGGGGACTCTGGTCTTTGCTCGACGAGGCACTAGATCTGTCCACACAACAGTGCCAAACAGCAGAGAACATTTAACGGTCTTGTCATGCGTGAACGCAGCAGGTGAGCACATTCCAAATTTTTATATTTTCAAAGGCAAACGTAAACAACGGAATTATATAGCTAGATGTGAACCTAAGGCATGCATGGCTATGCAACCGAACGGCTGGATGACAGCATTCTTGTTTTCAGCCTGGATCTCACACTTCATAGAGATTGTCAAAGAAAGGTACGGAATATCAGAGAGCAATAGGCACCTTCTTATCTTAGACGGTCACGGATCACATGTCACACTTGAGGTGGTGCAGAAGGCTAAGCATGAAGGCCTCGACATCATCACATTGCCTAGCCATACAAGCCATAGGTTGCAACCTCTTGATGTTAGTATCTTCAAACCTTTCAAAGTAGCATTTCGACAATACCGGGATAAGTGGACTATCCAAAACAAAGGTCGTGGAGCTCAAAAAGAAGAGCTGGCAGAGTGGGTATCACTAGGGTTACGAAAAGCACTCACACCTGAAAAAATTGTGAAAGGATTTGCCGCCACAGGGATATGGCCCCTACGCCCCACAGCCATGGACAGTCACATGCAACCCAGCGAATGCTTCGCAGAGCCTCTGGAAGAAGGCGACGATGATTCAGGATTTGACTCCGACTTGCAAGTCAACGAACAGGCCCAGTCGAGGTCTTATCAGATTCAGCCCGGCGTATCAGGCACTGCCGAGGGCGCAGGCACCGCCTAGGGCGTATCAGGCACCGCAGGTGCATGCAGGTTGTATCACCACGGCACTGCAGGCCAAGCCGAGCCAAGCTACCTGCATGGCGATGAAACCCAAGAGATAGGCCACAGTGAGATGGGCGGGTTGCTCGATGTGGCAGGAACTGAAACGAATGCGGCACAATGCAGTGAGATGGGCGAGGGTGAGCAGGTGATACCTGAGACGCAGCCACCAACACAATATTTTGTGCAATCAGAGAGTGACAATTCCACAGAATTCGGTGAAGACACAGAGTCTGAAGGAGAGGCACCGCCAAGTATCGAGCCACGAAATCTTTTCCCACTACCGCACCTGCAACGATCCAGAAGAACTCGAGCACAAGGTGAGCCACTTATTGATTATTCAAAGTCGATTCTCATGACCTCCGAAGAATATATAGCTGCAATGAAAGAGAAGGTAGCTAAAAGAGAAGCTGTGGCAAAAGAGCGAGAGGCACGCAAGAACCAAGCAGAGCAGAAAAAAATTCAACGTGAGGAGTCCAAAGCAAGGAAAGAAGCTGAGAAGGCACGGAAAGAAGCGGAGAGGGTCTTACGACGCATCCAAGCAGAGCGGAAGAAGGCGGACAGGGAGCGTGAGAGGGCAAGGCGAGCTGCTGAGCAAGCTCGGAAGCGGCAGGAAGCGGAGGCGAGAAAGCGCAGCAGAGTCGACGGTGGTCCAACCATTCCGAGCTACTGAAGGTGAGCTGGTTAAGAGGAGTGCGGGGCGAGGAGCGGGAAGTAGGGAAATCGGCGCGGGAGGGAGGCTTGAGGCTGGCAACGGTCAGTGGCCGAGGCGGGAGACTCGTGATCAGTAGAGTTGGTGTCGGCTTGGCGCGGGCCAGGCAGGCATCGCTCATAGGGACCATTGCTGTCTCGTATGGGCCCAGCTCCTTTTGCTTTTTAGAGCTCCCACCCACTGATGCCCATGCGTTTCTTGACGGTTTTTAGTACACACACTATTACCCATGCATGTAGCAGAGGACTATTTCACACTTTCTCTGACGCAGATTTAGAGTTGATGTAGTTTGGAATTTTGAACCACTCCAACACGTTTTGTAGTTGTGTATTTAACTTTTTTGGGGACTACCTAGATTGGTATAGTGATACTTAAATTCCAGTAAAAGCTACATGTCCACTCACTTTTAGAGGCTGCTACAGACAACCATGGATTTATGTTGAAATCGCACTTTGAAAATTTCCAGTGATTACATGCTTGTGAGTGAAGCTTCCAAACTTATATCAATATTTTTCATTTCTTTTTGCTAATCCAACAATATTACTTTCATTCTTGAAAAGTCACTTTCACTACCCTAAAATTCTTATTTCTGTGGTTATGGGTGCTGCTACCTTAGATGGATTGATGCAGTACGCTGCCAGCCCTTTTTTTTTCATTTTTCATGAAGTGCTGAAGTGGCGATATAAAATGTTATAGAAGTGCTGCATATTTCAACATTCATCCACATATTGGATAGAAAATATCACATTAGAAGATATCACATATTAATAATTTTATATTCATTCATAATCTGGCTATTTCATTCAAGATATTATTTTAGTTTAAAGTTTTTTGGCAACAAACTTTATGGTTTTTGGCCATTTTTTAGCCAAACTATTTTTTTCTAGTGCAATATGGCTTTTTTCGCCCAAAAAAAAAGGGCTGGTCGCTGTAGAGGTTTGGAGTAGAACTAGAGTGGGTGTCCAAGTTAAAGAGCATTGATTCATTATTGTACCTTTCGGTAAAGGATTATTAGGGGGGGTTTAGTTGGTCAAAGAGTTTGACGTATTCACACCACATATTATAATACCTCTAAAATTATATGTCGTAAGGCAACAAGGAATAAAATGAAGAAACTATTTAACTTCTCAGAAGAAATTATCTCAAAGTACTTTAAACCTCATTTTAATCTTAGAAAATATTCATTCTTCATGTCATTAAATGCAAATTGTTTATCACGTGTTAATTGAATAGAACAACCAATTGTTTACACCACCCTATTAATAATGATATATTCAATTTAGAGTAAATTATTTTTGCAAAGACCATTGATTTGTTATATTTCTGCAAGTTTGTGGAATTTAAAACTTCAAATAAAGAATCAATAAAGAACCTTAATTAGAGTGACATGAAGAAAATGGGTAGAAATGAAGATATCATTGAAAACGGAAGCATGTCTTAAATAAAAAAGACATTTCTTCTTTTTTCCAAAATTATATTTAAAGAAGATAAGCGTGTATAAGCACCTTCTCTATATTACATTATGGACATTGTATAGTATATAAATTTATTTATTTTTAAATTTTTATAACTTAAAAAATAGCCATATTGTCTTATCATAATGTGATATGAATTACAAGTATAATTGAAAAATTCTTAACCCTTATCATATAGTATGATCAAGGTTTATTTGGAAAGTTAATTGAATGACTACAAAGTTTCAATATCCTTTCATATTAAAAGAATAAACCATAACAATGCCATGCTTACTTGTATTAAACTTAATAAAGTATATGTTGTCTTGTTACATTTTTCCACTTATTACCATCATTTTCATGTACAAAAAAATAAAAATAAAAATAAAAAATAAAATATTCTTGCCTTAAACATTTGGAGTATTTAACTTATACATTTTTAGATATCATTGGAGTTAAAGTAAGGTTTTTACTTGAAATTTCAACACAAAAGAAGCGTCTTGATAAAAATAGAATTGTTGAGCGGATATTACATGAATGTACATAAAAGACTTAGTCTGTAGGCAAATGTATAAAAAGATTATATTTAAAAAATAATAATTTATAAGGAATAAAAAAAATCCGCACTCTACTTCTTTTTCATTGTTGACAATGATGGGGAGATAGGAATGCTAGAAGTTTGTTTTGTTATAGGAACCTTTCTAAGAATGTGGAAAACTACATAAAAAACTATCACCATCTTTTAGGTGACAGTAAGCTCAAGTTGGTGGTTGAATTTGTTCCACAAGTCAAGACCTTACTCTTAGTGAATGATCACAATAGAAGACATTGTGAATGCTACTTCTCTTTAACTAGTCCGTTTAATAAATTATTCTAAAATCCTGTTAAGCCACAAAGTATTTACATCAATGAGCCTTAAAAGTAACATGTCAAACATTGATAAGTGACGCTTTTACAATGTCCTTTACACATGTAATGGAGATGACAATAATCATATGATAATAATATATATTTTAAGAATCAACATACAAATAAAATACAACAAACATGTAAATATATATCTCACATAATAAACACATTCCATGATCAATACTTAATTATAACAATCAATGTACTCTACATTCACCACTAACAACCTTGCGATTTTCAAAGCTTTATTCAAGAAGACCTTATTTTCCAAACTCACGCCCTATAAAAAGACTATTTCCAATATCTAGACTTTCAACTCTTCGAAAAAATCACGAAAATTTCAAAACATGATTCTGTGATATTTGAATCTGCAGCAGTGATAGGGAAAGATTGGGCCCCTATGGCCGCGGACTGTCTTCCTCCCTGAATGAGGCTCCCCTGTTTGCAGAAGTAATGCCATACTCCTGCTGGCGATGGCGTCCCAGGAGACCTCTTAGGTTTCCATTGCCGAATGCGAGGTTGCCATGCGCTCATAGCTGACACGATCCGTGTCTCTTCCGGGCTTTGGCGGGATGCAATGGCGTTGCTGATGGAGCGTCTCTCGGATGGGAGTCTGCAGTGGACGATACATGGAATGGCGCTGCATTGAAGGCGTGGAGCTTTTGCGGGGGGTGTTTCGGAGACCATTGAGTGCTGCATTGTGCGGGTGCGCGATCGCGTTGGATTGCTAGGTTTTTGGCTTGTTTTTAATCATTGGAGGCTTACCGCGGGGATTCGGTAGCCTGGTGAGGTGTTGGCATCGGGGCGTGGGGGTTGCTGAGGGCTGTGAGGAGGCGTGTCGTGTGCGAGGGGCAGCCATGGACGACTATATGCGGGAGATGGTCGACCTCAAGACGCTGGTGACCAAAACCCTGGAGAAGCGGGGCGTGCTCGCCAGAATTCGAGTATGTCTGTTTCCTTGACCTATTTGTGCCAGTCCGCCGGAACAATTTTATAAGAAATGTTGCAATGCCGCATTCGACTTAAGAAATTCTGCAGTGTTTTAGGAAGGTTTAGGTCCCTAGGAGTATTTTATTAGCTGTGATGTGCGTTACAGCTAGTATACGCAAAACCGCATTGTATTGTAAAGTTGCCATTTTCGTGTTGCGCTCATTTTTCATGAACAGCAGCAATGGCCATATTTCCTCTCTTAAAATGTTACTGGGATATTGCCTGGAGAATCGGTATACTATGAATGGCAAGCCTTAACCAGATGGGATACATCCTGTACGTGAAGCATGAAGCTAGGGATTCAGATGGCTACTTTCATGCATTTACTGCTATGACGAGGGTGCACCCTTCATCTTGAGACTGATATTGCAATTAGACTCCTTCAAATGGCTGCCCGAGATGCCGCACCAGGAAATTATCGGGTGAAAGGACTAGCAAGTGATCTTAAGCAAATGACATGGAGGGATTTTCACTTGAAGCAACCGGTGACAATGCTGGCATGTCTGGTCGCAACGTACAGGGCAGAACCCGACCCTAACACCCCGTCCGATCGAATAAAAGCACAGAAGGGATATTCAGCCCGACTGTGTACTGATTCTGGGGGACTGACAAGCTATTCGTAGTTGGGGTACAGTTCGTTTCGATGTGCTGACGTATGTTCCAATGGATGCAGGCGGAGCTGCGCGCCAATGTCTTCCAGGCCATGGAAGAGCAAGACCATGAAGCAGAAAGCAATGGCTCGACGACATTTTCGATACTTGGAACATGCAACGAGCGGGCGAAGAAACTGCATACGTCCTCATCAGGCATGTTACATGATTCATTACGATGGCCTTAGTATGAGCATATCATTCCACAACACTCGTTTCACTCCTTGGTCTGAGGCCGGTTGTCGTGCGCCTAGTCGTTGTTATGTCAGTATTGATACTGGGACTGTGTATGGTGGTACAGATCATGTGGTTGTTTTGCTTGTTGCGAGTGGACTAATTCTGAGGGCGTGGTGGCGTTGATCGCCGCGGCGTTTTCTGTTGTGCGCGCACTGTTTGGTGGAGCCTATCTGATTGCCTGTTTATGATGAGCAGGCAAGTTGCTGATGGCATTGGTGTGCGAGTATATGGAGTGGTGCGAGTTGGATCACACGCTGAAGGTTTACATGCCGGAGCTGAACCAGGTATTTTCGTTGTCGACTGGCCGAAGAGGTTGCGGTAGGCGTGGGTTGAACATGCTGGAGTGTCGTTAGTGGGTCTCTTTCGTTTGCTGACAAATCGCTCCCTTGGTGTACAGCCCAGGGCGTACAACAGAGCCGAACTAGTGGACATTCTGGGACTGGGTGGTGAGGCGAAGGCAGAGAGTCAGGATTCTCGGCCTCTGCTGCTGAGCATGGTGGAGTCTTTTCTGAATGAGGTAGGTGGAGCAGTTGGCGGTAGCGACTGTCTGCACAATGATTCGTTTCTGTATAGAAATGCGGTCATTTATCTTGGACGTGGAGGGGAGGTCCGTCTGAGCATGTGCGATGTTGGTGCAAGTTGTACTCGTCAGCCGCGGGTGTGGCCGAGGCTAATGCTGCGCGCAATGAATGTGTTGTCACTGTTAGTATGAAGGATTTCTACGAGGGAATTAGCTCTTCGAAACGTGATGGGGTTCTTCATCGGAAGTTTTCTACACTATCGCTTACTTGGTGCCGATCCGAGTCATCGTCAGACTGTGAAGTGCTAATCGCAGGCGTAGAGGATAGATGTACGTGAGACGGGAGTTGAGGTATACTAGTTATCGGTGACGCTTTGGCAGGAGCGAGAGTAAGATCTTGGGTTCATTCGTCTCTCAAGTCATCAGCAGGCACGCTGGGGACTTTGGTGACCGAATTGAGCACTTTGTGATGTGTGCAGAAGAAGGACGGGTCAGTGACTGGAACTCCCGCACAATCCAAACAGTCACGACATGGGGCAGCAGGGGGGCCGAGGCAGTTTAGCGGGAACTCTTCCGGCGCTGTGGACCCTTCCGAAGCTGTGGAGGCACGTGTGTCGATGTCCAGGTACGATGACCGACCGAGTCTGTTTTAATAGGCTGCGTGTAGTGTCGTGGATTTCGTTTTCACAAACGTGTAGTCTCTTGCATTGATGGGTGGAGGGCGGTAGTGAACTGACATGCAGTGAGTTTGATTTATTGCAGCAAGAAGTCATCGGAAAAGCCCGTGGGAGGCTCGCATGATGGCTCATTTCAAGGCCGCCCTGAGGCAGAGCCAGTTGTAAGTCCCAGTTTTCTGTGCCCTGGATCTGTCACTGTGGAGCTTGTAGACGTCGACGGCATGTTTTTGGGTACATTGTGGTGCACATTTGGTTTGTTGTGATCTGTTGGTCCAATTTCTGCCGAGTCTTAAGTCCTGTTCTCTGCAGTTATAAGAAGGGTGCTGTGGCATGGACTAGTGGAACGGTCGCTGGTAGCGTGAGCTCCGTGAAGGGCTTCACTACCGCGATCTTGAGACATGTCTGGAAATGATTCTAGAGTGTGTATGGGGCCTAGCAATGCCGTAGTGAATTGCTCTGTCTGTCTTTTCGGCTTTGTTGGCAGGTCCGAATCTGTAGTGTACGTGCTATGAACACGCCGGTAGTGGTTTGCCTGCGCACGGATTGTAAATCTGGCCAAAGCCTTGTTGGGGTATTCGTTCACTCGAACAGCGGGCCGAGAGGTTGTGTAGGATTCTGTTTGACAGGCTGTCTCTTCACAATGGATCGTGGAGGCGCTCGTGACATTCATGTGGGGTTTGTTGAGGCCGAGTCTGAAAGGAATGAATTCCCGCCTCACATTGGGTTGTGATGCAATGCAGGGGGTTGCGAATGATGGGACGATGAGCCCAAGGGTTTCCGATGACAGTCAGAAGCTGTATGAGAAGTCGTCGAATCGGGCCCAGGCACTGTTAGGTGACTTGCCACAGCATAGGCGGAGCAGCGGGTACGTGATTGCTTGATGAGTTGAGATTGGGGTGGTACCAGAATCAGGTGTTTGTAGATGTCTCCGGATGTTTGTTTGAGGTTCCAAACGCTTTGTCGTTTTTGGTTGGCCTTACTGTTTTTGGTGCCTGGCAGGCTGCCAGGATTTAGTGGTATGTCACGGTCGGGTCTGAATACAAGAGGAAGCAACAACGGTTCGGCAAATGATCAACAGACCGGTGAGTGTGAGGCTCTGAGAGGGACTTTGCTTGGGGGTTCGGGGATCAGATATCGATGATGTAAAGTTTGGTTGGTTTGCAGGTTGTACTTGTGTGGTGTTCTTATGTAGCGAGCGTTTGTCTGATGTTAGTGACAGGGTGAAAACGTTGTACTGTTGGTGCAGTTGTGGGAGGTGTGGATGGCGGAGGATCGTATCCAAGAGGAGGCAGAGATAGGGACAATGATGGTAAGAGAAGAGAATACTCGTGGAGCGAGGAAGATGAGCCTCACGGCGGGAGTTCCGTGAACAGGAAGAACGAAGGTGGCTGGAGGGATCAGGATTATGACAATGTGTACTCAAACCCAGCAGCGCGTGCGGAGAAAGGGGACGGGAAGGGTCAAGTAGGTGAAGAGAGCTCGAGGTGAGTGTTGAGGGTACAGAGCCACATCGCGTTCGCGATTTTCGTAGTGCACGAAGTAGTGAAGAGGTCGTTTACTTGAACTTACCGGTTCACTCGTTTGGTGGCAGTCAAGCTAGAAGGGCCTCGTCTATGGAGAACTCGAGCAAGGCTCTGAGCAACCTTCATTTGGGTGAGTTGATCCGAGCCCCATGCCTGATGGAAAAGTGCGAACAGGTTGTAGGGCAGTAGGTGGAGGATGTTGATGGCCTAGTTTGGGTCATGTTGCGCCCTCCAAAGGTAGGCGCAAGTGGTTTTGCGAACGTGTAGGCGTCTGGAGGCCTGTCCGTTTGGCTCGAACTGCGGTTGCTTGACCGACTCATGTTAGAGAAGTCTGCAAGCAGTTGGAGTCATGTCGCAGAGGGTCGATGGTGATGGATGGTGTCGTTGGGTAGCGTTGCGAGGAATGTTTTGCATGAACGTGGTGATTGTTGGCGAACGAGGGGATGGTTTTAATTAACTCCGTTTGTGATCCAGCAGACGACGATAGCGCATCTGAGTTTGGCGGGCATCAGAGCTCTGGATCTAGGGGGACGCCGACAGGCCAACAATGGCAAGGAGCCCCGAGAGAGAATAGTGCGGCGGCAGCCAGGTGCGGTGGCAGTTTTCGACCTTTTCCTACGTAGTAGGCTGTTGTGTGGACATTGATGCAAAGGGGACACGATTGGGCACATGTTACCGTGGTTAGGAAGGATGTTTCTTTGGTTGGCGTGTCGATGAGCACGCGGGTGATACTCACAGAGGGCGTCATTGCTCCCACTGGCTGGCGTCTGGGATGACGTGCAGTTGATGCATTGGCAGATGATGTTTTGTGGCAAGGATGTTGGGAGAAGCATCACGTTGATTGCCAAGCCGACAACAAGCGTTGGTAGATAACGTTGGCAGTACAGGTTGTGTCGTGATCTGGATGTGGCATGGTGACCAGGCAATGGAATGTATTGGCACGGTGCATGAGACATGAAATGTGAGACGTGTGTGTGTTTTGTGCAATGTGCAGCGCGGGGAGCAAGAAACAAGCTTCGGCGTACTTCTACAGCGACAGCGAAGAAGAAAATGCTCCAGAGTAAACCTCTCCTGAATTTGACGCCTCCTGTAGTAGGTCGTTAACTTAGAGGTGTTCGTTAGGGGGCTGTAGCTGAAACGATGGCACCGCCACTGCGTGGATGGAGTGCGCACAGTGCCATGTATCTGTCGGCTGGTATGATTGCGTGCCCCAGGAGCCAACACTTCGATATACATGTCATGGTGGATAGGTAGCAGTGGTGGTTTCGCGCGTCTTATTAATTCCATTCTGGACGATTGGGTGTGTATGCGTGTACATACACTGAGGACATTTGGGGAGTGTAGCGTGACTCACTTGTGTTTGGAAGATGTGCATGGTTGTGGACAGAATCCCGGATGAGCGGTTCGAGTTCTGATGAATATGTGAAGATTGTACTTGGGCAAGATGGCTCTTTTCTGTTGGCGTCGTGTGGAATTAGCTGTTTTGCAGGGACTCAGAGGAGAGAAGTGGAGCCTGGAATGGATGTTGTGGGGTTGCGGTTGTAAACGAGAAAGTACTAGTTCTGGATCCTGGTAGCTGGGTGATGGTATGATTGAGTCTCTCTGGGCCGTCGAAGTTTTTGAGATGGTGTTTTTCTTGTTTCCACACAAATCAGCATGACAGAAGCGACTCGGGTTTACTGTCTGGGTTTTGGTGCCTACTGTTTACCTCTACCGTATACTAGGCCATGTACTTGGCTTAGGTAGGCGCTGGCTTGTATGCAAGCTGCAGGGAGTCCTGGAAAATTTCTGGTCTGATTTCATGATTTACGAGAAGCTGGGAGTACTATTTGATTTGGGTGCTTTCGGAAAGTTTTTGTCGAGGAACCTTTTGTTACGAGTGAGTTCTGGAATCAGGTCTGAACACTTCGATTTTAACGTACATGTTCTGCTACTTAGACAGTGCAAATGTAGGTGTTGACCAGAAATTTGACAACTCGTATATTCAATTGAGCACTTAAGTTTATGAGGATGCATATGTATGTGCAATCCAGAAACAACTTAATAATAAACAACAGGAGTTGCTTCGACGCCTTCGCAACAGATCGAAAGTCAATGTAACCAAAATTTTATTCCATTGCTAGTGGAGACTATGCTTTAACCACTTGCTATCCACCCTGGTCTACTTCTAATTTCCCACTCGCCTATGAGGGAAAATGTCTGCTGCAAAGGCTAGGCTGCATCGATCTTGGAAGGGATGTTCCATTTATCGTCGGAATGCTTGGGCGGTGATCCCACATCAAGGCCACCATCGATGTTGAATCCAGGCGGCATCGGCACCAGCACTGGCACGACCTGCGCTGGGGCCGGTGGTGGCGGTGGTGGAATATTGGCTTGAAAACGATCTCCGTTACCTTGTGCCGCCATTGGGTTTGAACGAACTAACACAAGTTACTCACACGCGTTAGTAAACTTGGGACCATCGTAATATGCCTGAATCCATGTATTCACCACCCTACTCTTCATAATACGTACTGATGGCTCAACATCTTCTACCAAGTGCTGAAACCAAGTGCCATACCATCCTTCTCAACAAATTTGATTAGCAACGACCAGAAATCATGAAACGGGACCCGAAGGGCAAGAAGCTGCAACACCGCATCTGAAATTCTAAACAATCTTCGTGATTCTGAAATCAAAAACCTGCAACACTAACCGAACTTGAAAGTACACATTCGCCAGAAAGAAGAAATGACATAAAAGAAACATCATCCCTCCCGGAACGAGGAACCTATGATCGACACTCCAGCAGCTAAAGAAAGCACTACCTCAGAGAACCAAAGAAATAAAACGAAACGAGGAACAAGTCATTGACCAGACACTATCATTGAACAACTTCAACAATTGGTCACCCAGAAGATGCAAACACCGCCTCATACAAGCGAAATAGTACATTGGTATGAGAAGACTTCCTATGGCATGAGTAGCTGGACTTAAATATAAAGTGGTCTAAGAGCAAGTGAATCCTAGGAGCCGGGAGCCGGGACTCGGGAGCCTGTGAAGTCGACAGGCTGAGAGCGATATCTAGATGAACTTACAGTAGTTCACACCGGTGCATGTTTGCAAGAGCCAGCTTCTAAACTTCTCATGACACCGAACCCAAATAGAAGGTGGGCGTCGCAAGAGTAATTGGATACGGTACTAGCATGGTGATGGCTACCATACCGAACTTTGTCCTGACGTAAGTAACAAGCCTCACGGAGCCAATCGGCAGACATCCGATTTCCAAAACTCGTCACCAATAAACTTCGACGATCACAATATCAACAACAATATTTGTCAAACAGTTATCACAACCAATCATGCAACAGCTATTCCAAGTCACAGCAAGGCCACCGTTATTGTCCGAGGAGGAAAAATGATGACAGCACCTCTTCATGGACAAAAGAGAAAAAAAGGAAATGTTGCAGAAGAATTGGTCACAAGAATTTCGACGCACGTTCGAAAGATGAACAATGAACCAGAGGGTCAGAAGATCAGCTAATATGAAGCAAAGGTGTGGATGACCCTGCCCAGCACATGTGATCGAGGATAAACTGCGACAGTTTGAACGCGAACTTGAAGGCGTAAGACAAGTGAGAATTACTACTAAAACTTTCAACAGTCTAGAAGTAAGTAGAGTCGCTTACAGAAGGGGAAGCGAGGAGAGCTACCGCAACGGCGTGGTGTCGTTGTGGAGAAAATGCGAGAGTCCCAGTGCCAAAGCCACTCAGCTAAGTAGTTGGCAATGAAGGACTTATAGGGGTGAGAGGAACTATTTATGAGTTGCCGAATTCGAAGTACACCATCTGACACATGATGAAACATCGGCAGGTTTCAGAAGTGTCACAAGTATCAGAAGTTTCAGAAGTGTCACCTGCTGTATCGGGAACCCCCGGCCATGGCTGTCCAAGCCTGGAAGTACATATGAGTCGACTCTTATGTTCACAAGAGTGACATGCATTGGGGTGGGGTTCCCGATGCAGCATTCTACCCGCAGCAGGCACCCGCGTTGACGATAATGATCACACTGATCAATCTTGGCCGATGGTTGTACATTTGTGGCCGATGGTTGTACATCTTGGCCGATGGTCTCACGAGTTTTCGTGCAAGCAGCCCATGCATGCAATCAGTGACTGGTGGGACGGCGCTGATGGTAACTATACTTACTTGCTAGTACTATTATTATTATTAATTCTAGAACTCTGGAAAGTTGGAAACTGGAAACTGGGCACCGCCGTTCATAGATGAATTACTTAGGTTGCAGTGTGTAACTACTTAGGTTGCGAAGTAAGTAAGAAGTTGGCTCGGAGGGTCGCCCGCAATCCCAACTTAGCAGGTTTGCCCGTTTTTTGGGGCTGTGTGTGGGGGATGTGTGTGTGAGTTGGGCGTGCATATTTGTGGTATCGACTGCTGGAATGCTGGAATGGCGATG
The DNA here is from genome assembly GCA_014871385.1 of Ceratodon purpureus. Lineage (NCBI taxonomy): Eukaryota > Viridiplantae > Streptophyta > Bryopsida > Pseudoditrichales > Ditrichaceae > Ceratodon > Ceratodon purpureus. The sequence goes on from CM026422.1 coordinate 20,503,872, forward strand.
ATGAGGAGCTAGTAAGTGGAAACTGTAACCTGGACGTGGAGAATCTAGTGTGTGAATGTGTGTGGGAGAGGGGGATGGTGGCAGTGGTATGCGGTGGAGGGATGGTGTGAGTGAGTGAGCCCGGTGATGGAGGAGGGCGGTGCGCTTGCGGAGGAGTGGGTTTGATTGATTGACGGAGGGAGGGAGTAGTGAGTGGGAGTCGGACTGGCGAATTATCTCATCTTGAGCGTCATCTTGCAGGTTGTTTACGTGAGAGTGCGGTGGCTGGTTGCTTCCATTGGTAGTACTGCTGCTAACGATGGGAGCTTTCTCGCCGTCGTCGGTCCCGGCGAAGAACGACTGGTAGAAGTCCGGCGCTGCTGGGGCAGCCGACTGGATCATCGATGCCAGAGAACCGCGCTGCGGTTGAACCACCTGCATGCTCCTGTGCGTGGGTCCGTGATTAGTGGACACGAGAATGACATTGCGGTATCGTCCAGCATTGGCTCGAATCGGAACTCAGGAAGCAGAGGCTCTTCGCCGACCATGTGTGGATTCGACCAGAAGTCGTCCACGCAATTGACGATCGCGTCCCGGTCCTCCATGCTGCCGTAGCTCAGGCTATCAGTGCTGAGGTAGTGATCGGACAGCTGGGGCCGGGGTTGAGTAAACCAACTTCGACTCGGAGTAAGCACCACCACCAACTGGACCACCACCACCGAGGAGATGGTCCGAGTTCGTGGAGTCCTTGCTTCCGGAGTCGGAGGGGCGCGAAGGAAAGACCGTAACCGGTGATCCTTCGCAAAAACTTGGAGTACTGCATGAGCCACTGGTAATGGACTCAAACGATGGGTTGCGCACGAGGCTCCCCGGGGCCAAGGTGTTGGCTCGCCCAGGTTGCGCCGCAGCGGCGGTAGCAGAAGCTTGGCTCTGCGCCATCAGGTAGCTGCTCACGAAGGAAAGACCGTCACCGGTGATCCTTCGCAAAAACTTGGAGTACTGCATGAGCCACTGGTAATGGACTCAAACGATGGGTTGCGCGCGAGGCTCCCCGGGGCCAAGGTGTTGGCTCGCCCAGGTTGCGCCGCAGCGGCGGTAGCTGCTCGCGAACGATGTCAGAATGCCGTCATTCTCCGTAGTAACGGATTCGGGAACTGCGATTGCGTTCAACCGAACTCCTCCTCCTCCACTCCCTTGCGACTGCTCACCATTCTGCAGCCCCTTGGAGTACCCTCCCCCCACCACTACACCCCCTCCCCCATGCTGCTGCTGGTGGTGGCTCGTCCACGTCGGGATCTCCCCACTCCAGCACCGTAGAACAACCCGCTCCTCTGCCCAGCATCGCCATCTCTCACACTCCACTCCTGCAACCTCCCCGACGCTTGCCGATGGGAAATAGCACTGATTTATAATGAAAAATATGAGAAAGGCCATTAGTAGTAGAAGTAGAGGGACGGGCTGCCCTTTGGTTGCCTGCCCGGGCGGCCCTGCCCGCGATGCAGGACCCGCCGAGGGCCGGGTATTGCGCCTCGGGTTTCAGACCGGTTTGGGTTCGGAGTAGCTTCGTTTCGGAAGCGGCGTCCGCTGACCTGACGCTGATTCTGTGACGCTGCCGCGGGGGATGACGCTACCGCGCGGCTGCGGTTGTGGGGTTGTAGGGTTGTAGGGTTGGGTTATGGGTGGGCCGCTTGGTGAATCAATGAGGATGTTGTGGGCTGATATTTCTGGCTTTGGGGGACCTTTGGGTTTTGGTGATGGCTCCCTCTCTCCATGCTCTCATGATGTGATTCTCGGGACTGGATCATGGACGCGGGGTGGGTTTGAGACGGCCATTGCTTTAGATTTTCATCGTGATGGTGTACTCTATGGAGCTCTGGGTTTGTGGTACTACTTTGTTTTTTTGTATAATTAAACTAAAATTTAGCCTTCTTATTAAAATTTTGAATTGCAACAAAACACAAAATTACCTAGGAATACCATTATTTTTTATATCACCATATTGTTCCTCATTATGACTTCTACTTTCTACCAAAAATTTGGATCCATAGAAGCATTTGCGTACTATATATGATTTTTTTTTAACAAAGGCCCAAAAGTAAGCAAATTAGCTCTATTTCATAAACCGTTCATTTCTAACATACCAGATTTTGCCCAAAAATGCTTTATGTCCAAGCAGTGGTACATGCCAAATTTCATGGTCAACATCATGTTGTAGTGAGTACATGGCATTATTGTTATAGGGTATTGTACATCACTTTGTAGTCCACATAGCGCATGTCTTATATGTATAAATATTTTATGTATTTCCAAAATTTTACGTTTTGATCATAGGTATATTGATAGTTGCACAACTCCAAACTAAAATTTTATTTTTATGGACGATGTGTGGAGTGATTCCTCACATCTAAATGTCAGGATTCAACCTCCAACTCTATACGGCATGTGTGTTATTATCATTTTGGACACCCCTGTGAACAGAATACGGTCGCGTGGGTCACAAAGGATCTTATCAAAACTAGTCTGCCACAGTGATTGTTTTGTGCCACCACTGCCAGGTTCTCTTGTGCAGGTTCCATGCCCGGCGCTGGCCTCGATGCACGCCCGGTGACCTGCAAGTTTGGATGTGCCTTGCAGCGTTTTGAGGAAAATGGACGAAGCTGTCCACCAATACTGTATATGATTCATTTTCTATCACCTGCGCCACCGTATACGGTTATACGTATGAAAGTACTCAGTCCGATGGGTCTCTTGGCCGGCCACGGGACGTGATTATGTGTGGTTATATTTCGGTTGAGGACGGGCTTAGGTGGGCGATACGTGCAAAGCCTACGCCTAGGCTGGCACTTGGCCGTAGGTACTAGGGTAGCAAATTTGCATCCCAGGCAAATTTGCATTCCAGGCAAATTTGCATCCCAGGCAAATTTGCATCCCAGGCGCTTGTCTCGATGCAGCCCTGATGGACTGTTTGTCTTGATGCAGCTGCACTCGTCGGGAATGTTCTGTAAATGGAATGCATTTTTGCCTTCTTCCGAAATTCTCCCAAAAGCAAGCGTCGTCGGAAATTTGATATATTGGTCTAGGTGGGTCCTTTCCAGAATATGCCAGCCTCATTGAAAAAACGGAGAAAGTTGGAACTTTTACCGAGGGATGTTATGAGTTGCTTGCTTTGTTTAGAAATTCAGAGAAGCTGGGAGTCATGTAGCTCGGAGATATATGTTTTAACGAAATCGACCACATGTCTACAGTGACTTCCAAACAATGAAGTTCTGAAATCGTTTCACAATTTTTTTTTAAATCTACTTTTGAGAAATCCAACTGTATGATCTTGTTCAGAAACATCTAATTAGTCTGTCTGCCAAATTTTATCAATTTTGACCGTACAGATCTTGAGATATATTCAGTCAAAGTTCTAATTTCTATAAAAACTTTCAGGCAGATCAACAGTGAAGGGGTCGATTTCGACTCTCTAGGGGTAAGATGATTATTAATTTACGTCCTGAATACCATCATCATTCTTGTCTCATCATCATCATTATTCTTATCTCATCATCATCATTTTTCTGGAGCTTTGCAATCCGGTAACAGCGCAATTAGTACGAGGTTGCAATTCCGCTAATTTGTGTTAGGCGGGGGATTGATTATCTTATGGATGGCCTACTATTTAAGTTGTTCAGTGATAGTGTCTGGTCATTGTTTTGTTTCGCTTTGATCGTTGAATCTCTTTGGTTCTCTGAGGGGTACTTGCTTCTTTCGCTGAAGAGTGTCGATCATTGGTTCCTCGTTCTGGTAGAGGACGGCGTTTAGTTTTTGACATTATTTTCTTCTCTGTTGAATGTGTACATTTAAACTCGTTTCTCCTGTTTTCAGTTGTGTTTTGAGGTTATATATTGTTGTTGGTTCGTTGGTGTGTTGCAGGTATTTTGATTTCAGAAGCAACGAGTTTGTTTGGATTTGAAATGCGGTGTTGTTTGCCCTTTTTTCCCGTCTTATGTTTTTCTGGTCTTCGACAGTCTTATCTGTCGGGTGGGATCTTGGTCTGGCATTTGGTTTCAGCACTTGGTAACAGATGTTAAGTCATGAGTATTGCAAGCAGTAGTGTAATGAATAGATGGGTTGAAGCACGTCCCAAGTTTGATTATGCGTGTAAATAAGTACTTGTGTTAGTTACTTTGGTCGCACTGAGTTTTGCAGTTCACTCATGATGAATGGTTTTTGTAGCAGATGAGAGCGTCCACTTAATCAAGCCAATTCGACGTACCAGTTGACAAGATCGAGACTGTTCAAGCCAATGGCAGTACCAGGTAATGGAGCTGGTTTTCAAGCCAATGCTCCACCACCGCCTCCACCGGCCCCAGCGGCGCAGGTGGTACCAGTGGCGGTGCCGATGCCGCAAATTCCACCAGTATTCGACATCGATGGTGGCCTTGCTGTTGGTTCCCCGCCCAAGCGTTCCAACGATAAATGGAACTTCCATTCCAAGATCGATGCAGCCTAGCCTTTGGAGCAGATAGTTTTCCTCTGCATAGGCGAGTGGGAATAAATTAGACGGCCTGCGCTGATTGCAAATTGCCAAGGAGACTCCACTTAGAAACGGATTGATATATTACCATGTTTAACGTCCGTTTTGGTGGTTCCATGTTTCATAATGCACATACTTAACTCGGTTTAAATTATTTGGTCGAACTGTGAGATATATCATATTTCTCCTTTGCATTTGCATAGGCATTCTCATCAATTAATGTGCTCAGTAATATATATAAAATCTATTTCTGCTCGACATCTACATTTGGAAAGAAACACAAGAACTCCTGTCCCTTTTTAAAGCGGTCAACATGAACTAAGTGTCAGTTTGTCCATGTATTTATGTCCAAAGTACTACCAAGCGTACAAGATTACTACCATTCCAGAGGGAGGAAGACACTGTAAACACTCGACATTAGAATATACTAAAAATTATACATCGTATTTTGTAATTAGGATATGATTGCATTTTTTTGGGAGGGTATGACGCCCAGCAATGAGCTCAAATCTGCTGGACTACATTTCTACAATCAGAATTGCACGACATATCATCACATAAGGAGTAAAACAGAGTCCATAATGCGATCTACCATGTATTGTAATCCTAAGGACTGCGCCTACGAACATATCCTAAGTATACGGCACCACATGCGGTACTGGCAGGCAGAAAGCACAGCGAAAAGCGTCGTCTGAAACAGTATTTTCCTCCTTCCCATCCTGATCAACTGAAACATAGTCACGTCCCCTGGCCGACCAAGAGACCCATCCGACTGAGTACTTCCAAGCTACCAGTTATACGTGTAACCGTATATACGCTGGTGCAGATCATATAAAATTAATCAAATACAGTGTTTGTGGACAGCTTCTTCCTCAAAACGCTGCAAGGATGCAGGAGGCCCGGGGAGAAGGAGGTAGACTAGTTAGAGCACAGTAAAGGCGCTGTGTCGGGTCTTGAGTCTGGTGTCTGTCCTCGGCCAGGCCACTCGTGGCTGGCTCTGCCTTGTACTCTGTTTTCTTTGCAATGAATTCCGTTCATTTCTTTTCCAACAAAATTAAAAGTACGCCGCCAACAGAATAAAATAATACATGCTGGTGAGATCTCCGCCTTCAACTCTCAAAACTTCGGCGACCAGCACCGAGTCACGGCTTTCTACACATAGAGCATGCAGACGGATCATGGTTTCAGTGGGGCCAAGTTAATGACACTCTGGACAGTTTCATTAACTTGGGGCTGGGGTTGGGGTTGGGGACATGGAGGATGGGGCTAGATCACTGCATGGACTCATGGAGCTAGGACTGAGGCTTGAGGCCTAGGGCCTAGGGCTCTTCAACCCCAAGTTAATGAAACTGTCCAGATGTGTGTAGCATAATGTTTGACATTTCATTTGATTTATAAATTTTGAATGATATTTTTGTGTTGTATTAAGCCACTGTATTTAAGAAAATTTAATTTTGTTTTAGAAATTATATTTTATGTTTTATTTAGTTCTTGATTGCAACTTAATGATCTTAATTAATAACTCAATATTTTAAAGACAAAAACATGGTCATTAGTTATGTTGTATTTTAATTTTGACATGCTTAAAATGTATAATAAGGTATGGCTTCCAAATTGTTTACATAATTTAACCTTCAGGTTACAAGCCACGTTATTAACCCGTAAAAGACAATTTACATCCTTGCGGTTTTTTTAGAATCTAGACAAGTAATTGTTATTTCAATTTAAATCAAGATTTTTTGAAACTTTTTGTGAATATTTGCTGTAACAAGAATTTTGAGGCTTTTTTTCTTTTTCTTTCACAAGACATGTAAAAAAATAGTTATGTTATGAAAAAATTTATTCGGTGGGCAATTCTGATAAAAAAATTATACAACTTTAGATAAATGAAATCAGTATTATATATAAGGAAATATTCTAAATTACAATATATACATTAAATAAGGTGGATTTTAAAATTTGATGCTATAAGTAATGTTTATTTTATAATGTATTGGCAATGCAATTTTAATAACTTGTCTTAACTTGCAAAATATATTAACTTGTTTAGTGGCATAAAACTTGTTTATGAATCTAAAAGCAGTTACAAGGAATAATTAATTCAGATGTGATTATTTCAAATTCTCTAATTTTTTAATTTTATTCCAAAATTTTATTTGAATATTTGGAGACAAGATTGTTACATCAAATTTAGAGACATTTTTGTATAGTTAAGGATTATTTAAATTAAGAATTATATAGTAGTATGCATATACTTTTAGAAATTAGATACACTAAGACCAGTGCTAGGATTTTCAAAGTTTGTAGTTTTGATGTTGCTAATGTGACTAATCATCAAAACAAAGGCTGAACAAAGTTGAAAAATACATTGTTCACAAGTCAAATGTATGGTAAACTTTAATGTAAACATTGAATGAATCTTCAATTGATAAACTTTGAATCTTCCAACAATGTAATTTTCACTAGCTTATTTCCTTTAATCTTGCTCCCAAAATGAAATCATAGAAACCTTTATTTTCAACGCAAAATACAACACTAATGAAATGAAGATACGAACAAAAACATCATTCAAAACTTAAAATCAAATGAAATGTCAAACATACGATCACAATATGCTACACACATTAGAACAACAACAATATGAACAAAGGAGTAAGGTATAAAGATATTTTGATACGTGATTTATAATTTAGATTATATATATATATATATATATATATATATATATAATATTTTATTTTATTTTTTATTTTTTTATTTTTTTTTAAAACCATGGGGTTGGAGAGCCCTAGGTCCTAGGCCTCAAGCCTCAGTCCTAGCTCCATGCAGTGATGCACCCGTGCCTAGCCCCATCCTCCATGTCCCCAACCCCATGCCAAACCCTTCCCTCCATGCTTCCTCCAAGTCCCAGCTAGAGACACCTCCCCTTGGGAGCAAGTCCCTTCACAAGAATAATTTACTGCTGTAGCTTGAGAGAGGGACCCGGACCCCACGCAGCTGACCCACGCAGCTGACCCCACCCTGAGGAGCCTCAACGGCCTAGATCATGGGGCGAAGATCTACGGTCCATAATGTCCTAGCTAGTCCTCGATTTCGAGCCTGGCTAGTGACGAGGCTGGCTAGTGACGAGGCTTTCCTCTGCCTCTGCTTGTGGACAATCCTCACCCTCGTCTTAAAGACGAGGTTCCCCACCCAAGGCTCCCATTGTAGGGGGCAAATATTGATTTTTTGATAATTTTTTTTTTAAAATAAAAAAATAATTAAATTGTCTAAAATTAATTTAGTGATCCCCCTAGGCTAATTTAGTTCCATTAAAATTTTAAAAATCCTAAAAAAAGATTGCACGCCTGGGGGATAGCACGATAAAGTGAACCACAAAGTACAAAATGTGATCACTAAGAAGTAAATATGAAGTGTGCTGTTTTTTAAAGCTTAAAGCTAATTTTGAGCATTTTGGTGTAGTTTTTGAGCATTTTAGTCATTTTCTAGGGTGTCATAAGGTATCTTACGTGCATCTTCATAAAAAGAACATCTTGAATTGAAACTAAATTTGACGGTTGACCACTAGTTTTAAATCATGAAAATGAACTTTTCCAAAGCCTTGATTTCTTCATTTGGTGCCTTCTATTGTCTTTAGAGGATGTTTTTTTCAATTTAAAAAACAATGTTTGGTGAAAAAAAACGCACAAAAAGTACCGCAGAAGTGACCGTCTTAAAAATCATCCTTGCGGTACTTTTGGAACCCTAAACCAATCAATGAGTATATAAATTGACTATTTTAGAATACCTCTTAAACATATAGAGGGCACCACTTAATTAAAAGTGATTTTTTGATAGTTTTTGATTCTTTTATAGTTACTTTTTCAAATGAGTGCATTTACTTTGCTTGGATTTAAAGCCTTCATACAATAACTTTAAAGTGTCTACTTTGCACGAAACTTTTCCAAGTTGTAGAAAAACAAGTTGAGAATTCATATTAGCAAAAAAATTTGACTTCAATTACATCTTTCCATCACTTTTGTGCAATTTTTCCAAAAGAGATAAAAGTTCATAAAACTGGCAAATAGCTAAGCACTTTTGTGGTCCACTTTGTTGTGCTTCTCCCCGCCTTTCAAAAATAGAATTAGGGAAGAAAGAAGAAGAGGGAGAAGAAGGAGGAGGGCCTGCCTTGTCATTAAGACGAATGCGAGGTTTATAGTCATGGCAAACTGGAGAAAATTGTTGTGCGTAACACGAGACATCATAATCTATATACTAAGAAAAGGTCGCCCATAGATTATGTCTGGAATAGTATCTGAAGTCTCATGGGCCGTGGGCTCAATCATGGTAACTTATATCTTGCACCATCGGAAGAAATACTTCAAAAAAATACACAACCAATTACACTATACAAAGTCAAAGCACACGCTAATATTGACGGCAATCGAAAAGCGGATAAATTAGCAAAAATAGGGGTAGACCAAGCACATAGAAATGCCAAACATCCATACGAACATGCCCATGCCACTCAGTACTACCACCAAAAAGACGAATGACTATCCATGATAGATGCTCCAGACAAAGGACCAGTTAGAGTTCTAAAAAAATAAATTAAAAAAGTTCATAAAGAAAACAATTTAGAAATCATGGCCATACAAACCTCCAATATATGCAAATGGACAGAAAATGTGGATATAGACAATGAACTTTCTAATGAACTTTGGAAAAATCCAGTTATCACAGACAAACAAAAATCGTGCCTTATCAAATTCTGTACGAAAACTTACCTGGGCTATGCTAGAAAACAATTGTTTTCGGAAGACAAAGATTTATGTTTATCACATGCCCCATTTGCAGTTCATACAAACCGGATACATGGTTACATGTACTACTCACATATCAACAACATATACATTACTTTGCGTTAAAAAACACAACAAAGTAGTTTAGGAAATTAGAAAATTACTAATCTCATCGGAAAAATCTCCTTGTTTTATTCTCATGAATGTTGGTACCTTCAATGATAAACCTTAAGAAACACCATTCCTAATTGGGTACTTCCTTGCACATGCGGAGCGCAAAGATGTCATTGTAATTCAAGATTTAGACCAGACATTCTCTGTGTCAAAGGTTTACCATACCAAAGCGATCCTTCGACAAAAATAGATCCCAATTTTACCATACAATTTATTGAATTCACATATTGCAATGACCGATTCTTCCGAGAAACACTTAAAGGAAATACAAACCATTAATCGCCAGTATAGTTCCTAGAGGATGGAAAGTCGACCCCCTTATTGTCATTATAGCAGGCGGCAGAGCCACTACACACATCCCATCAATGAAACTACTTGAAGCCAATTTTGAAATGCCTATGCCTATCATTAAAAATGCCTTTAAAAACATAAATACTATTGCAATACGATATGCCATGTCTATCCTCCTCCACAAAAGAAAAATAGAAAACCACCAACCACTACCCGTAACATTAGACCCTCCGTAGTCAAAACCTTAAAATAAAATAAAACAAAATTATTTTTTTAGTAGCTAGAGATAATTTATTTAATGTTAGGAACGGGTGGAATGTCTCTTGTCACGCATGGTGGGCTGTTGATTGGCACAACTCATTTCGTGCTTGCGATTGCTCACTCAGTAATACCAAGCCACTTCATCCCCCACATCTGCTCAAACGAGTCCATTAAGGTTCAAATTTGGACCAATTATATGAGACAAACGCTCATCGCCAACCAACAATGAGCTTGTGGCTTGGTGGCCAAATTCGTATTAAAATTTAATTTAAACGCTCAATTTTCTGGTTTTTTTTACTGGTCACTTATGACTAAAGTGTCTACTCTCAAAAGGAGGAAGTGGATCTTTACTTCCATACCTTTGTTATGTAGGCTTTGGATTGGTGGTAAATCAAACAAACACTCAATTCACGTCGGTTTCCTTCGGAGATCAAAGTTTTTTTCTCTCTCTACACCATCGGAAGCCCCTTAGACGCCAAGCCTATGTCCATGGATTCAGAATGGTCATAGAAATTGTTCTATTTTCTCTATTTCTTGCTCAAATTGGCTGGAATCATTTTGAAATATTTTTCATAATTAAAATCTTACATTTTCTATGAGCAGTAATTTTTTCCTTCTTGTATTATAAAAATTGAAATTACCATGATTTTTTTAAGGAAACTCTTAAGAAAATTCATATAAATTAGAAAATATACTCAAAATTTTCAAATTATTTTCCATAGGTGTGACTTACATTAGAGTAAATAATAGTGGATGAAAATCATCTGCGTTTCTAAAATTAGTAAATGATACCTCCATGATAATAAGTGTTGAACTTGCAATTGCTATAAAATACTTAATTTCAGTAATTATCCAAAAATTCAAGATGGAGTCAAAGTGGACTTCATAAACTTCATTTTCTTAATGAAGCTCATATACAACAAACGCCATATTCATGGTTTTCATTGAATTTTTGTTAAAAAGGTCAAATGATTCAATATACATTACATGGAGATCCCTTTTAATTACTTATTTTCTATTGAAAGACCCAAATTAAGTTTTATGGTGGATATCTCCCATGCATGTGTTATGTAGAAGGGTAGCAAGGAGGTACATAGAAAGAAATGAGTGAAAGTTCTCTTTATTTGTTGATAAACAAGCTTACTCAGTCATTCAAAGGCCAAAAAAATGGCGCTGCCATTGTTTATGGGTTAACCTCGGGTCATAGCAAAACTCCGCCATAGTAATTGTTTTCTGCCACCACTGCCATGTTCTCTTTATGTAGGTTCCATGCCCGACTTTGGAGATCTGTCTATTTTCCCCCATCAAGCGGTGCTTGCGGGGTGGGTTGGAGGCCAGGCTCGGGGGGGGAGGGGGGGGGGGCAAATCTCTACCCCTATTATTTGCCTTGAGTGGAGGTCCTAGTGATCTTATGGAGACCTTCTTTGGGTAACTTGGGGCCTACGGCTCCAAATTATAAAAAAAAAAAAAAAAAACCCAAAAAAAGACCCCAGGACCCCAAAACGGGGAGGTGCAGCAAAATGGAACCCACCGAGCCTAGCAACCGAACTAGCGGTTGCACCTCTCGATGGGGGAAAATAAAAAGACCCCGACTCTGGCCTCGATACACGCTCGGAGACCTGCAAGTTTGGAAGTGAATAAACTCATGTTGAATAAAGATACTAAGACATATCCGAAGTCAACATACAGGTTGACTTACTTTTATCACCGCATTATGTTTATATAAGTTCTATAAAAGAATAATATAGGGAATCTTTGTCAATTTTTTTTGCCACTCATGCATCTAAGCTTTTAATATATTTACCAATTTAAATGGATGAAAATTTACACATTTGTATGAAAAATTACGTATTCCTCAATTTTCTTCTATTTCATAATTGCTTTAAAGATAAAGTTTTTCTCATCAAACTTTTCTACACCTCTCTATTATCCATTATGCATTCGAACTTACTATAATAAATTTAGATCCATTCGCATTATAAATGCTTCAATTCTATTTTTGCTACTGTATTTTGTATTATATTAAACTCTAAAGGCCCATAACATTTTTTCGTAAAAAAACATCATTAAATTTGAAGCACCATAGATATAAATTGAAGTGATATATGGAAATCTCAACTGTATTATCTTGTAGTATACATGTTGTAAATGACTTGGATCAAATTTGAATTCATTTGGCTACATATATTATAAGATTGTAATATTTTATTCTTGAAAAAAGGATGGTGAAATTTTCCTATCAACACATTAAAGGTGAAATTTGTTTTCTAAATTACTATAACAAAAACAATTTAATCCATGAAGTTGTTTAAATCATCATATAAAGACATTGGTTACAAAAAAAACTCTTGAAAAATTTGATGTGCTCTTAAATGGCCTTGCTTTGTCAAAAAGTAGCCAATATGACCCAAAAAACAAAAAGTATCCAAAAGATACTTGTGCACTAAATGACTCTCAAAAACTCATTACAACTTGGGTTGACATGAAAATACTACCACAATAATTTGACTTCAAGAAGAATCTATTCCAACAATTTTAATTGGAAAAAGACATTAGATGGAGGAGAAACAAGCCCACGAAGTTGGAGCCATCAAATTGCACAAATACTGTCGAGAATTATGACCAGGCTTGTTTTTAAATGATTTCCAAATAATTAATACATCTCGAATTGATCTGAATTTTTATCACACAAACTACACATGACGAGGTGAGTTTTTCCAAAATTTCATTGAATCAGACAGTGTATGCAAAAATTACTGTGAAGGTTACTGCAAAAGTTTCAAAAATTGTCCCAAAAATGGACACGAGGGCTGTTAAGGGTAAAACACTTTTGTATATATTTTTAAAAACTTGAAACTGTTTTCCAAACCCCCTTCCAAAAAATTTCTTTACTAAAATTTGAAGTTGAAACTATTACACTCAAATATGAATTGTGTAGTATACAAGAACTTTTTTAATTTAATATTAATAATGGGTTGACTGGACATGAGAACGCACCCAAGCTGTAGATGTACCATCAATCTAAACGAATAAGCACAAGCCACAGAATCAGAGAGCAACAAAATTGAAACGAAGCTCTCCCTTCAACTAAACTGAAGAAAAGTTGGTAATTTACTAAACCCGGCCTAAAGCGGTGGAGGTATCTTGAGATGGGAGGATCATGTGAAAGCTACTGATTGAGAGCACAATACCTGTGAGTCGAGAATGAGGGATCTCCGTATTGTAGTCCTACGAGCGTTGTGCGGAGCTCTCGCGCGGGCTGCGCGAGCCCGCGGGCAGCCCGAGTCCTGCCTGCTCCCGAGACCCCCCCCCGCGGGGTCTTCAGCGCCCGACCCCGACCCGCGACTCTCCCTCGACGTCGCCTTCTTCGTCCGTCGAAGCGATCTCCGTCGCCGTCCACGTGGCGTGATGACTCACCCACCCGCCGCGAACAGTGGATCTCCCGCCCAACCCTCCCCCTCGCTCCGGAATCCCTTGCCGGGCCATTCTCTTCTCTCTCTGCCGCCGTCGCGGTCCGCCGCGCTGGTGCTGCTCCGTGCTCCTCCGTGGGGCTGTGCCGTCCTGGGGACCATGTCTGCATAGCGGGATCTCGTCCTGGCAGCAACCATGGAGGTAGACGTCGTGGACCTGGCTGCTGAGCATGATCCATTTACTGGAGACTGTATAGCCAATGGATCCTGTCCATGCACGGAGTGCAATCCAGCTGAATCTCCTGACGAGGACGATGGTGATAACAGCAGGGACCGGAAGGCAGCCAGGACGGAAGGAGGTGCTAAGGTCCGGAAGACAACTCTGGAGAAACTGCGTGCCCGGCTACAGATACCACCTGAAGGGCATTTCGATAGGACCGATATCGCATGGGAAGGCAGGACGAATCAAGGTCGAGGTAGATTTCGAGAGACATTTCGGGCCATTATTCCCTGGGACAGATTGGGTGACTTCGTTGAAGGGGAGCAGAGCATGAGGGATTTTCCATGCACTTTCAACGAGGTTCCTACTTTAGGTCACAAGGAAGGGCAAGCTGAGAATGCGAAGGAGACAAGTTTCCTCCAGAAAATAAAGTAAGTTCTACGTACTCTGCATTGTTCCGCTTCCTCCAGTATATGGCGATGTGCGATTTCAGGAAGCATTGTCCAGGACAGGTTAGGGTTAGGGATGTTTGATTACACGTTGTTTCTAATTCTGTACTGCTTGGGACAGCTTTCACTGCGAATATGGTCCCCTTGACAAGACAGGTGAGGTCAAGAGAGAGGTCGACAAAATATTCGCCAGTGCGATGCAAAAAAAATTATCAACAAATCAGAAGAACGCAAGAAAGCGAGTTGAGAAGCAGGAAAAGAAGGCAGCGAAGGAGGCTAAGAAATTTGCAGCGGCAGAAGCAAAACGACTTAAAGCATTGAAGAAGTCATTACCAGCCCAGCAGCTTCCTCCAGAAGTTGTATCAGAGGATTCAGAAGATTCAGATGTGGAAGGGGGTCGTACTCGGTTCCAGGACGGCATACCTGTTCCTGCCAAGACTGGTCCTGGGAGGCAGCGAAGGGCCAGCAGGGTTCAGGCAGGTATGACTTCAAAGCGTGGGTGCCAATGTAATTTTGTAGCGAAGCAGTTATACATGGACAGCACCCTCTGCGAAATCCAGTACCATAACATGAACCATGTTAACAGCCAGGGAAAGCCCTGTCATGGTAGTAGTTTCGCAGGTTTCAGGCACTCTTTAGGTGCCAGATTGTCTTGGAGAACTAGGAACTGGATTCGGTCCATGCTGGCCCAAGGGTTCTCTCCCGCACAAGTGATGGCCTTCCACAAGAAAGAGGTGTGGGAGTGCGCCATGGAGAATAGACCCTGCACAAGGGACACCTTCATCATGCCCGACGACGTATACAACTTGAGTAAGAAGAGGGCTGCCCAGTTATGGCAAAAGCATACACGAGACCCTATGAGTGTTAGGATGTGGAAGGAGGAGAATGAAGAATCTGTGTTCCATTACCATGAGTTCGGGAACTTTAACTTGAACGAAGCAGCACCCTCAACAGAGGAAGAGGAAGCACCATTTTGTCTAGGGATCCAGACACCATGGCAACTGGAAATGATGCTCAAGTACGGCCATAAAAGACAGGTGGCCATGGACGCAACTTTTGGCACTAATGAACCCAAGGTCAGTTCTCCTATGTCCAGGACGACATCGCTGTTTTAGGCAGCTCTTATTGGTGCATTCATTTGTAGATGCGCCCTGAATTGATTTCATTCGGATTTCTCTGCTTCATGTCTACTCACATATTGCAGGACGGGTGTTTCTGTTTCAGTACCCACTGTATACCGTCATGGTTTTTGACGAGTGGGAAAATGGGATCCCTGTTGCTTTCGTTATAGTCGGGAAATCAAAGGAAAAGGATGTCAAACCGTGGCTTGAGAAATTGAATGCCCGGTGTCAAGCCTCACAACCGGATTGGGAGCCAGGTTCATTTATAGTAGACAACGCCCAGGCTGAGATAAACGCAATATCGTGAGTCCTCCATGTTCGTCATTGGACCTTTGCTTTAATTTTTTTCTCTTTGAAGGTGTAACCATAACGTAGGTTCGTTTCTAACTAATCCGTACTGTCCTGGATTTGCAGAACCGTTTGGCCTACACTGCCAATCATGTTATGTTTATGGCATGTTCGGAAAGCATGGAAGGAAAATGCCGTACAGAAAATTAAGGACGACACTTTGCGAGTTCAGGTCCTGAAAGCTGTCGAAGAGATAATGTATTCGCCCGACCTAGTTGAAGGGGACATTGCTGTTGAAAGAGCAAAGCATAAGATTACTGGACTTCGAGAACGGTTTCCTGCTGCTGAAGCTTTCATATCGTACTTTGAGGAGACATGGAGCGCTAAAACTGGTATGTGGGTTACGGCTAATAGAAATTTTCCCCATTGCGGCCAGGACACGAATGCAGCAGTGGAATCATATCATGCTAACTTGAAATCTATTTTGACACAGACTAGACAGAAGTTGAGTGGCCGGCGGATGGACTGGCTTGTATACCATCTTATAGGAGATGTCTTAACTCATTACTGGTACGCAGTTCAATGCAAACTGTATGGATTTATAAAGAATAGAAAAGCAGAAGGAATAGTTGCAGGGGCCGTCCTAAGGGCGCGTGAAATTCCCGATGACTATGTGTCCATTTATCCAGATGGTCAGGACATTGCGATGGTTCTGTCAGTCAACAATTACCCATCGGTTTGGACTGTTACATGCCCTGATTCCATTTGGGCGCAATGCGACTGTCCTATGGCGAAGAGAGGTAATATTTGTAAACATTGCGTGAAGGTTTTCAAACGTATACATCCTGAAGTCGAGGACGCTTTAATTATACGACTTGCAGGCACTCTTAAGGGGACAATTGAATCCGGTATGGACAACTCCTCCATCGATGCATTCGCTGGTGGCAGACTTCTCAACAATGGAGAAACGGAAGACAAAGAAGGGGTTCCTAGGACACAATCCGCTGGTCCTAATGGCATGTTCCGAGACTTCCTTGCTGAGGTAAAAGAGATTGAGGAATTAGTCACCCAGGACAGATCCTTGACAGCTTTTGGATTAGCGCAGGTTAGAGCTGCGAAAGGAAAGATATTCGAGAGACAGGCAAAGTCGAAAGCAGGACTGCTCCATCCTCTTTCACAACCCCAGTTTCATTCTGGAGACTGTGACAATAATACTAGACGGCGTCCTAGTTTCTTAGAACGATCTAGACATAAGGGGGGGAATGTTGGGAAAAAGAAGAAGGCTGTCCAGGACAGCTGAGACATTTCAACTCTTGTTCACCTTAGTGAGTTTGGGTGTTGCATTTCCGTTACAGTTTATAGGACAGGACAGTGTCCTCAGGGGCGTCCTTGATATGTGTGTCGTTCTCGTTCCATTTGTTTTCTTTTATTTTTTTTTTTTCTTTCTCTCTTATTTAATTTTTTTATTTCTCTTTTCCTTTTTTCATTTTATTTATTTAATTTTTTTTTTCTCTCTTATTTAAATTTTTTATTTCTCTTTTCCTTTTTTCTTTTTTTTTTTTTTTTTTTTTCCTCTCTCATTTAATTATTTAATTTTTCTTTTCCTTTTTCCAATTTTTTTTTTTTTTTTTTTAATTATTTTTTTTTCTTCTTTTCAATTTTTAAAATCTGTTTTATTTTGTTTTTCATTATTCCTTTCCATTTCTTTTTCATTTCCAATATTTTTATTTTTTTATTTCATTTTTTAATTTTTTATCTTCGGTGTAACATTCCAATGGAAGAGTCGACCCTATTTTTTTTTTTTAATTAACCAATGGACTCTCAAACAGATTTCCATTTCTTAAAAATCATCAGAGAATGTTCTGTTCTGAAAGTATTTGTCCAGTTCACATAACTTTTATGTTTCGCATTGCCTTGTTCCACGCCCTTCCGGTAGCACCGAGAACAAACAAAAAACGAAGAGCCAACAACAATTCAGTCCATCACCGTCCTAATGGAATAGAAACAAAGAACTGCCCCCGCATTACAAAGGAAGTATCAAACAAGCAACCGAGGTCTAAACACTATGTACACGCTGTCCTGTCAATAGAAACCATAACCCCGGCCGTCCTCGACATGGAACTCTAAACCGCTCCTCCCAAGTGGACATGCGGGTCCTCTTCAGTGACTCCCTCCATGACGCTGCTGCTCTCCCCCTTATACTCAGACGCGCTTAGGACCTCCGCCCCTCCGGCGCTCCCTTCCTCTCCAGTCGTCTCCTTCATCCTGACATCCCCATCGGCGCCGCGCTTGTCTTCGGCCACATCCTCCAAATCCCCTAGCTTCTGCAAAGCTTCCATAGTACATAGAACCTGGGAGGCGCCAAACTCCCCGATGTCAAGCCCTTCCAGGTCTGCGAGAGGGACTTCGTCTTTGTCCTCCCTCCCAGCTGTCTAGGGGCTCAACTGCTCGAAGCAGAACTTCATGGAAGCATCACGTAGCTCTGTCATGGCGTGGATGACATCGGCTGGGACAACATTCCATTCTCCGGTCCAGTCCAGACAACCTAATGCGTATTCGGAGTCCACTCCTTCGCGGAGTAGCATCACCCGCCAGAAATCCTCTAGAGCCCTATCCCTCCTGTCTTTCCCTGCTTCCAACCAGAGGACGCGAAGATCGTCTTCCTTATCAAGCGCCAGCATGTCCTTGCATGCCCGCCAGAAGCAGGCACGCATCCAGGACATTGCTTCCTTCACGGAATCCTCAAAACCGGTCCCAGTGGAGGTCATGGCGGAGAAAGCAATGAAATTACTGGAGGACGTGTCCATGGAGGGGAACATGAGCTTACCCACTGTGGAGAGGTCTCTCATGGCAAATTTCACCTGAGCCATCCTGTCGTACAGGAATTCAGCAGTCACACCAACCCTTGGACAGATCATTGGCGCCTCCACTCCGTTCTCCCGTCGAGTGAATAGCTTCAAAGCTCGGACGAGGGGCGGGACGGCTGATGCAGATCCCTGGTTCCGGCACTCTGCCCGAATCCAGGTGAGGATATCCTGGAACTCCTCCTCGTTGTGTCTGCAGGGTAGAGTGAGAAAACCAGGGGCCGGCTTCTCCAGAAGACGCATGAAGAGAGGAGACCAGCTCCAGTGTGCCGCCTCTTCCTTGAGCAGAAGATTCCGGTCGTAGCGCTCCAACGCCTGAGCAACCCAGGACGCCCTCTCTTTGATCACTGCCTCCTTCGCGAGTTGTCTGGCGTCCTCAGCCTGCTGATACTTACGGACGTCGCTGTGGTGCACGATAAAGGCGTTTATCTCCATTTGTTGGAGGACGTCAGACTTCTTCCTGAATGCGTCGAGACATTGCTTGGCGGCTTCATAAACAGGTAGAGGAAGGCCGTCCTGTGACAATTCCAAGACACGAAATTAGTATCCAGAAACCCGAACATTGCGATGCTAACAAAGGTAGACAAAGGACATAAATTAAAAAAAAGGAACGGAGCAACTAACCCTGATGGCCGGGTCCATTGAGAATGCCCCCCATGCGTTGAAAATTTTCCGACCCAGCGTTCCGTTAGCGTGGAGTGTAAGGACAGCTTGCTTCGCCTTCTCCAGGTCAGTCAGGAGGTCGAGGTCTATAACATCCCCCGTCTGCTCAATCAAACTGTATAGACCCGGGGGTTTACCTGGTTTCCGTGGAACCTCTCCCATCATGCTGTCCGGGAATCTGGTCATCGCCTTCAACCTCAAGCGCTGCTCTAACTCTGAACGGGGATCGGAAGGAGGTGGAGGCATGCTGTCAAGAGGTACTGGTGCAGTGGTAGGTCGCGTCCGCAAGCCGGGCGTCCTGGGCGATGCGGACTCACCTCGAGGGCGCTTTGAAGTCCCTGCAGGAGCTGGAGAGCATGTCCTTGAAACCGATGGCGGTTTTGGTGTGTTTGGCGGTCCTCCCCGACCCCTCTCCAGTGCCGGCCCCTTGTTCTTCCTAGCACTGGTTGCTGTCTCCTTCTCCTGGGCCTCTCTTTTCCTCCTTCGCTCCTCTAACACCTCATGGACTGATAAGCCCTCCTTCTTCCTCTTCATAGGCGGCTGCGACATGTAAGCACTGTCACCACTGGAGGCGTCACTGGATAGTACCACGCACTCTTCCTCCAGCTCTTCTACTGAGGGCTCGTCCTCGGGCCTGTCTCCACCTTTACCTCCATTTTGCCAGGGCAACTTCATGTTGTACCTCCGGAAGACGACCTGAATCTCGGAGTTACCTTTCGCGCCGTTGACAGGAAACATTTTCAGGGGGCCGTCCTTCATGGACGAGTACATTGTACAGGCGTCCTGTTGTCGGTGCCATGCAAGTTCGCTCTTGTCCACCATATCTCTGTTACAGAATTTGCAGAAGAACGGGATCCGCTTCGACTTCATCTTCAGCGCCCTGTGTTTGCGACGCCATAAGGCGTTAACCTCCACTACCAGCCAGTCGAATTCAGACTGAGTATACGCCACCCGCATTCGAGGCTTGTCTGTCCAGACAGTGGTGCAGAGGATGACGGCCTCCATCTCCCCCCTCTTATTCTTCACGGTCAACTACAAAACAAAACAAATACAGATTAGAAAATTGAAAACCATATGACACCTACTCGATAAGAGGAAAAGAAACATATGACCTGGGCAACTTACACCAGGGACGATGCCAGGAGACGCGGTGCTGAGGATGTCCTGGGCTTCCTTCCCGATGGTGGTGTAATCGAGGATAGTCGCCTGGCTCCGCAGGATCTCCACAGCCTCGGCGTAGCTCCGTCCGGACAGATCTACTCCAGGACGATCACCTCCCTGAAACAACCACGAGAAAGGTCAGTCTGCTGTAAAGGCATAGAAACAGACGGACAAGGCCAATGACAAGCATGCGACCTTCAGGAAGACTCATATGACCAATCAGATGACGACGTCCAGGACGCAAACATGCGATTGGACCGTGCACAATGGGACCAGTAACCCTGGGAGGACGACAAGACACAGGTAGCTGCGACACCTCTCAAATAACCCGGAACCACCACGCCGTGGAGAAACAACACATGCGGAACGAAGAAGAGATAGTGACTAACCTCGGCTGCCATTGCGTCGATGCTGCCTAGCGCAAAGTCTTCTTGTAAGACTTGATGTCGGAGCGATGTTACAGACGATGGTGCACGGGGTGGGCAGGTCGAAGTAGTCGAAGAAGAAGACGATGTCGAAGTTGAGAATGAAGAAGAGGATGGAGCTCCGCCAACAACCGCAGCACTAAACCCTAGCGAAGCAGCAGCGTCGGAATCCGACCCTAATCCTTCAATGCTCCACCATGATGAACCCTCGGAAGAGACACGCATCGCCCAACCTGCAGTGAATGCCCAGCTACCAGGACGGCGCCTCCCAGGACAACTACCCAGCTCTGCAACAGGAGAATCACGGCGCGAGCAGCGGAGCATCACGGCGGCGGGGAGAGGAGAGAATGACCGTGCTAGGGCACGGGGTGGGAGGGGGGTTGTTCAGCGGAGATTGCGCGGGTGGGTGAGTCATCACGCCACGTGGACGGCGACGGAGATCGCTTCGACGGACGAAGAAGGCGACGTCGAGGGAGAGTCGCGGGTCGGGGTCGGGCGCTGAAGACCCCGCGGGGGGGGGTCTCGGGAGCAGGCAGGACTCGGGCTGCCCGCGGGCTCGCGCAGCCCGCGCGAGAGCTCCGCACAACGCTCGTAGGACTACAATACGGAGATCCGAGAATGAGCACACCAGTCCGATTTGAAACCCTCGAAGGTGAGACATCAAACTGTTAAGTCGAACATTGCCGACTCAATTAGAATTGGTTCTTAGCAGACCAGCATCAGTTTAATATTATTTTACAGTTTGCAACGTGGTAGTGGGGTACAGACTCATCGCGTTGGCGCTCAGTGGGTGACAGGCCGCTGGAATTGAGGGTACTGTAGGTTCGAAGATGGCAGAAATTCGATCAGTCTGTACCGGGGCTTTCGAGGCCAAGATATGGGAGAGAACTTGCAGCGTTTATTCTGCTGGCGAATTTTCGCCCGAATCTTACCTGGTTTGGGTGCTGGCTACTAATACACTAGTATAAATGAGCAAAATATTGGATGGAATCGCCAAAATCGTCCACAAAATTAACCAAATTCGTCAATTTTTGGATGGAAGTGCCTTATTATAGATAATTTTATGGATGACTACATTCAAATGGATGAATCTGTACATACTTTTCTTACCTGCTTCATTCTTAGGTGCCTGTTGCACTACCTCTAGAAAAACAAAATATAAACGCTCGAGAGAAGTATTTGAACATCATGAATCATGGAATGTTACTAACCATAGTCGACCGGGTCCCCATAAGCAATCAATAGACTTTTCCAATTTTGACAAGTTTTTAGATTTTAAATTTTGGGAGATCTAGAAGAAAGTATCATGCATGATTGGTAGAAAGGGAACCATATGGAAATATTTTGGTAGTAGTATAGTGATCAAGTTTTGGTTTTGGTGTTAATTTAAGTGTGCCTACATATTATATGTATTACACAAAAAATGGCTTTAAAAGTTCATAGTAGATTAAATATTGAAGTAAACATGAAATTTAAAGTTGCATTCCTCCTTAAACCTATTTCCCCTTTAAGAAAAAATCTCCCTCAACTTATACACCTTGAGTATCAGTGGGAAATCTCTTAACTCGGTTTTAGGTGTCTCAACCTTATCAAGTGTTACTGACTCGAAAAGGCTCCGTGGAGATGTTGAAGTTGCCTCCCTCTGGATCATATTGAATGATTATGTTACATGTGGCTGATGTACTAAGATAAGGACCTGCTAATATCGACGACTGTTGAGTACCAGCATCAGTAATGTCAAATTTTTAAAATGTCCTAAATGCTATCTATCAAGCTGAAGGAGCAACAACTTCGGTGGCCGCCATATATCCTCCAATCAAAAATTGGATGAAGCGTATAAGGAAGTTACACTAACGTAAGAATACAGTTCTATCTATTAGATGAGATTCTCATTAATTGACTCCAAGAGGTGGAAGAAAACAAGTCAGAATGCAAGACCGAGAACACAAATTATGAATACTCCCGATGTAAAAACGGGCTCTAAGCTAAAGCTTCTCTTATGTTCCCTTCACGTGCTATATCGACTATGCCGTAGCAGCAACTCACTACAAGATCTGGTTAGCACAGCATGTCAAAAACTGTGAAGAGGTTCTATCGAAAAACTCATTGTGGCTCCATGACGGCACTAGATGTAATGTACACACGATATATCTTATTTATAATTGCATGAACCCGTTTCAGAATTCCACTATTAAGTTGCACAGAACATTCTCTAGTAGTACATTGCACTAGCGCCACAAATCACTCTACCTGTTGGGTTCCGCACCACTGTAAGGTGTCGCTAGTTAGAGACCGGAACATTCATTTCTGTGGAAACAACAAAAATATCATCTCAACACCTTCAAGGGTCAGAAAAATACCAAATCCCAGGTAAACATGGTCCTGAATTCATACTTTCTCGTTTACAACTGCAACCCGACAAGATCCGAGTCTACTGGGCTCCTACATCAATTCCAGGCTGCAGTCCTCTCCTCTGAGTCCCTGCGAAACAGCTACTTCCACACGACGCCAACAGAAAAGAGCCGTCTTGCCCAAGAACAATCTTCACACATTGATCAGAACTCGAACCGCTCATCAGGGATTCTGTCCAAAACCATGCACAGCTTCGAAACATAAGTGAGTCCCGCTCAGCCTACCTAGTGTCCTCGGTGTGCACGCATACACATCCAGCGTGAAAACTTCTAATCCTCCAGAATGGAATTTATGCGACGCGTGAATCCACAACTGGTACCTATCCACTATGACATCTATATCTAAGTGTTGGCACCTGCGGCACACAATCATGGCAGCTGCCAGATACAAGGTACTGACCGCACTCCGTCCAGACAGTGCTAGCGCCATCGTCTCAGCTACAGCTTCGTGACGAACATCTCTAGCATAATGAACTAAAACATGAGGCGTATAACTCAGGAGAGGTTTACTCTGGAGCATTCTCTTCTTCGCTGTCGCTGTAGAAGTACGCCGAAGCTTGCTTCTTGCTCCCCCCGCTACACATTGCACAAACACCCACATCTCACATTTCATATCTTATGCATCGTACCAATACATCGGATCCATTAAATGCTCAAGATGACACATTCAGATCAAGACACAAGCAAAAACTCCCTACGTAAACTACCAACGCTCGATTTCAGCTTGACAACCAACGTCATGCTCTTCCCAACATCCTTGCTCAAAAACATCGTCTGTCAATGCATCAACTGCAGGAGATCCCAATTGCTAGCCAGTGGGAGCAATGACGTCCATTGTGAGTGACAGCTGACTGCTCATCGAGAAGGCAACCAAACAAACATTCCTGATAAGAAAGGTAACATGAGCTCAATCGAGTCATCTACACATCAACGTCCTCCTAACACCCTAGTATGCACAAAGGTTGAAAACGTCCTCCACCACACCTGGCTGCAGCCGCACTATTCTCTCTCGGGGCTCCTTGCCATTGTTGGCGTGTGGGCGTTCCCCTAGATCCAGAGCTCTGATGCCCGCCAAACTCTGATGCGCTATCATCGTCTGCTGGTTCACAAACGGAGTCAATTCACGTTCCTCATACCATCCTCTCGTTCACCAACATTCACTACAGTCATGACAAACATTCCTCGGAATGGTACTCAACGACACCATCCATCATCACCACCAATCTGCGACTTAAATGCAACGGCGGCACGCAAACAACTTGCCGAATATGACTACGTGCAGCAACCCGCAGTTCAAGCAACACGTACAGCCCCAAGACGCCTAACAGCTCGCAAACCACTTGCACTACATTCGGACAGGGGAATATCACCCAATCTAGGCCATCAACATCCTGCACCCACTGTTCTACAACACAGAATCACTATCTACACATTCCCATCGGGCACTGGGCTCGGATCAACTCACCCAAATGAAGGTTGCCCAGAGCCTTGCTGGAGTTCTCCATAGACGACGCCCTTCTACCTTGACTGCCACCAAACAAGTGAACCGCTAAGTACAAGTAAACCACCTGTTGAGAACTTCGTGCACAACAGACATCGGAAACGAGATATCACTCTGCACCTCATAACTCACCTCGAGCTGTCTTCACCTACTTGACCCTTCCCATCCCCTTTCTCGGTACGCGCTGCTGGGTTGGTGTACAGTTTGTCATAATCCTCATCTCTCCAACCACCTTCGTTCTTTCTGTTCACGGAACTCCCGCCCTGAAGTTCATCTTCCTCGCTCCACGAGTATTCTCTTCGTTTACCATCATTGTCACTATCTCTCGCTCCTCTTGGATACGATCCTCCGCTATCTACACCGGCCACAGCTGCACCAACATCACAACGTTTCATCCTGTCAGTAACAACAGATAAACACTCCCCACATAAGAACAGCAAACAAGTGCAACCTGCAAACCAGTGAAACTTAACATCATTGTTATCTGATCCCCCAACAAGGTTCCTCTTAAAATCTCATACTCACCCGTCTGATGATCATTTGCCGAACCGTTGTTGCTTCCTCTAGTATTCGGACCCGACCGTGACATCCCACTAAATCCTGGCAGCCTGACGGGCACACGAAATAGTAAGACAAACCATAAACAACAAAGCGTTCGGAACCTCACACAAATATCCTCAGATATTTACGAACACCTGATTCTCGTACCACCCCAATCTAAACTCATCAAGCAATCACGTACCCGCTGCTCCGCCTATGCTGTGGCAACTCAGCTAATAGTGCCTGTGCCCGATTCGAAGACTTCTCATACAGCTTCTGACTGTCATCAGAAAGCCTCGGGCTCATCGTCCCATTGTTCGCAGCCCCCTGCAGTGCATCACAAATTATTGTGAGGCCGAATTCAATGCTTTCGGATTCAAGCTTGAATGTCACAAACATACACATGAATGTCACAAGCGCCACCCCTTGGTGAGAGAGAGCCTGTCAAACAGAATCCTACACAACCTCTTAGCCTGCTACTCAAGTGAACGAATACAGTAACATGGATTGGCCAGAGTTGCTTTACTTCCGCAACCAAACCTTTACCTGTAGACATATATTACAGTTTCAGACCTGCCAACTACGACGAAAAGACCGACAGAGCAATGTCCTACGGCAAAGCTGGGCTCCAAAAACATTCTAGAACCATTTCCAGACATGCGTCAGGATTGCAATACTAAAGCCCTTCACGAAGCTCCTGCTACCAGCGACCATTCTGCTAGTCCATGCCAAAGTACTGTTCTTGGAACTGTGGAGAACAGGACTTGAGACTCAGCTGATACTGTACTAAGAGACCCGAACAAACCAAAAGTGGACTACACTGTGTCTAAAAAACATGACCCGACGTTTACAAGCCTCACAATGACAGATCCAGGACACACAAATTTGGGACTTACAACTGGCTCTGCCTCCAAGCGGCTTTGAATTGGGCCATCGTGCGAGCCTCCCATAGACTTTTCCGATGACTTCTTGCTGCAATCAAAGAAAACTCGCTGCATGTTAGTTCACTAAAGCCCTCGACCCATCACTACAAGTGAGTTTGTGCAAAAGAAAAGCACGTCGCTACATGCAGCCTATCAAGACAGACTCGGTCGGTCATCTTACCTCGACATTGACACCCGTGCCTCCAGAGCTTCGGAAGGGTCCACAACACCGGAAGAGTTCCCGCTAAACTGCCTCGGCCCCCCTGCTACCCCATGTCGAGTCTGTTTGGCTTGCGCGGCAGGTCCACTCGCTGATGTGTCCTTCTGCACACATAACAAATTACTTCATTCGGTCAGTTGTCTCTAATGGTAACACGGGAGACAACTGAACCCAAGATCTGAGTTTCGCTCCTGCCAAAGCGTCACCATGAACTAGAATAGCTCAACTCCCGTCTCCCGTACGTGAAGCTTCTACGCCTGCAATTAGCACTTCTGAACCGACGGCTGACTGACGATGACTCCAATCGCACCAAATAAGCGATAGCGTAGAAAACTTCAAATTCAAAATTCAATCACGTTACGGAGAGCTAATGACGTCGTAGATATCCTTCAAACTAAAGGTGCCAGCACATTCATTGCGTGCACCATAAGCCTTAGCCAGACGCGCGGCTGATGAATACAACTTGCACCGATACCACACATGCTCAGACGCCTCATAAATGACCGCATTTCTATACAGTGACAAACATCGTCCATAAAGTTGCTACCGCCAACTGCTCCACCTACCTCATTCAGAAAAGACTCCACCATGCTCAGCAGCAGAGGCCCAGAATCCTGACTCTCTGCCTTCGCCTCACCACCCAGTCCCAGAATGTCCACCAGTTCGGCTCTGTTGTACGCCCTGGGCTGTACACCAAAGGAGCGATTTGTCAGCAAACGTGAGACATCCATTGACGACAGTCCAACATGTTTAACCAAACGCCTACCGCAACCTCTTCGGCTAGGGGACAATGAAAATACCTGGTTCAGCTCCGGCATGTAAACCTTCAACGTGTGATCCAACTCGCACCACTCCATATACTCGCACACCAACGCCATCAGCAACTTGCCTGCTCATCATAAACAGGCCAATCAGATAGGCTCCACCAAAAAGTGCGCGCACAACAGAAAACCCCGCGACGATCAACGTCACCACGCCCTCAGAATTAGTCCACTCGCAACAGGCAAAACAACCACATGATCTCTACCACCATACACAGTCACAGTATCAATACTGGCATGACAATGGCAAGTCACGCGACAACGGATCTCTGAACAAGAAAGAACCGACTTGCTATAGAATAACGTGATCAAGCTAAGACCGTCATAATGAACCATACAACATACCTGAAGGGGACGTATGCAGTTTCTTAGCCCGCTCGTTGCATGTTCCAAGAATCGAAAATGTAGTCGAGCCATTGCTTTCTGCTTCATGGTCTTGCTCTTCCATAGCCTGAAAGACATTGGCTCTCAGCTCCGCCTGCATCCATTGGAACATACGTCAGCATATCGAAATGAACTGCACCCCAACTACGAGAAGCTTGGCAGTCCCCCAGAACCAGTACACGTTCGGGCTGGATATCCCTTCCGTGCTTTTTTTCCGATCGGACGTCGGCGTTAAGGTCGGGTTCTGCCCTCTATGTTGAGCTCAAACATGCCAGCATTGGCACTGGTTGCGTCAAGTTAGAGTCCCCCTCTGTCATATGCTTAAAATCGCTTACTTGTTATTTCACCCGATAATTTCCTGGTGCGGCATCTCGAGTACCTATATGAATGCAATTAACACGGTCTAGATTGTGCGCGCCCACTCTTCATAGCAGTGCAGGCTTGAATTGGTGCATGTGAACACCCGATCAAATTCTTTAAATGCAGGATGTAAGCCTTTCGGACAACGCCAGTCGTCCAGAGAATGCGAAATTTGCTACGTATATTATGGCAATAATGTATCAATAAAGAAAATATGGCTGTTGCTGGTGTTTATAACGCAACAAGGAATAGGTAACATCACAAATGCAATTCGACTTGCAAACGACATATTACAGCTAACGAGAGGCTTGCGACGACCTATAACTGTCCGAAATGCTTCTGTTTCTTTTTATCTTCCATGTGACATTCAAAATCACTCGTGGAACTAAACCAGCTGACGCTAATGGAGAAGAATCGAAGTGTCGCAATGCCGCGAAAGACAGGACTCAAATCACAAGAATCAAATGCGGGTATCCGATGGACTGGCACAAATAGGTCAGGAAAAGAAACATACTCGAATTCTGGCGAGCACGCCCTTCTTCTCCAGGGTTTTGGTCACCAACGTCTTGAGGTCCACCATCTCCCGCATATAGTCGTCCATGGCTGCCCCGTGCGCACAAAACGCCTCCTCACAGCCCTCACGTCCCGACACCAACACCTCACACAGACATCAAATCCCGTAATATCCCCGGAACACCTACAACGACAAAATAAACCAAAAACCTAGCAATCCAACGCGATCGCGCACAATGCAGCACTCAATGGCCTCCGAAACACCCCCCGCAAATGCTCCACGCCTTCAATGCAGCGCCATTCCACGTATCGTCCACTCCACACCCCCATCCGAAAGAGGCACCATCAGCAACGCCATTGCATCCCGCCAAACCCCGAAAAAAAACACGAATCCTGGAAACTATCCCACATGCCTCCCGAGGACATCACAAATCACAAGTACGGTCGCAGGAATGAAATGCTTCCCCAAATAGGGGAAGACAGTCCGCGGCGATCCCTGCGTCACTCTGCACCGGATCGCCTCCCTGCCACGCAGCCAGGCTGTCGCGCCTCTGCCGCAGCGCTCTGACTCCCCCCAGGGGCTTCCCACGCGCAAAGGTGGACGGTGAGGAGTGAGGACTCGAGGAGTCTGGAGCGTCAAGGCATGGCAGAATGCCAGAATGCGAGAATGCGTTCGACTGTTGCGTGATTGTTTGACTGCGAAGCTCGCGGCCCATCGGGGTTGGACTCGAGGGCGGGCCAGTCTGGGACTCGGATTTCCCACTGTTCACGTTTTGTCTGCCTTGCGTTGCGTTTTGGTGGCCTTGCGATCTGAGTTGGAGGTTGGTCTGTGCCGTCGGATAGGGTCGGTAATTTATTGCGGTAGATTGGAATGAGTGTGGACTGGAGGAGACGGGGCTGGAGCCTGGAGATCGGGGTTGGGGCAATGGTCGTCCTCCTTTCGGTTCTTTTATTGGGAGGTTGTCTCTTCGTCATAAATGCATGCATGGCAATGCAACTTGTTCCAGAGAACTCTGGATACTTGTTCCGACGAAGTCTGTTGGTGTGGTGCAAGTTCAGGGCGTGGACAGGACATCCCCAGGCTTGGACTTACCTAGTGCTACGAGCGTTTTTAGGAGCCACTCCCATTGGTTGGCTTTTTTCTTCCAAAACCCTGAAATTTTCAATTTGGACCCCCCCAAGGCCATTTTTGGTAATTTTGAATTCAAAAATGGAGCCTGCGGCCCCAAATTACTCTACAGAGTCCCTCTTAGGAATTTTAAAATAAAAAACCAAAAACTAAGGGCTCATCAACCCTGCCCCTCCGAAAAACGCTCATAGCACTTGGTAAGTCCCAGCCTGGGGGATGTCCTGCCAAAGTGCAAGT
The DNA here is from genome assembly GCA_014871385.1 of Ceratodon purpureus. Classification (NCBI taxonomy): domain Eukaryota; kingdom Viridiplantae; phylum Streptophyta; class Bryopsida; order Pseudoditrichales; family Ditrichaceae; genus Ceratodon; species Ceratodon purpureus. Next base: position 20,533,517 of record CM026422.1, read on the forward strand.
TCAGAGGTCGGATAGTGTGCGACGAAGAGAAATGTAACTTACTACGCTCTGAACTCGGAAGTTATATGATACTCTTCAACAGCGTGATTTATGGTGGCAGCACCTAAAATCACCAACTTAAGCAATCTTTCCTATATTTCAATTCAAAAATCCTTTGAAAAATATTCTCATCTTCAAAATAGGGTTTCATGAGGAATGCAAAAATCTCCATTATAAAATTCCCAATTCTCAATTTAATAGAAAATCTCAAAGTGCAAAGTAAGCTGTGACCCATTTCTAACTTAGAATTTCCTATGAGCAATAATAGTGGTCTTCAACTTTGCTCACTATTGAACCCAAAAGCGTATTCTTTGATTGTGAGAGTTCTAAGCAAGGTGACCACTAGCAAGGTGACCACTAGCAAGGTGACCAATAAGCAAATTAGTCATCCAAATGACGACTAACAATTCGCTTTTAGAGATTCTCGAAGGTAGTGGGATCATACTTGGGGGTGGTGATTTTGAAGGCTAAGGTGATTTTAGGTGCTCCTACCATAGTAGCAACACCAAAAATTTAAAAAAAAACTTGAATATGGAATTTTTTAATATTGTTTAGTATAAAACGCAATACTTGGAGGAAACTATGTTACTTGAAAATTCTTCTAATGATCTAGGCCACTTCAATTGAGATACGTACATTCTTTGAATTATGTTATGGCCCACATTATTTATTAATTTAAGTTCGAATGTAACTTTGTAGGGCATGGATAGCTATGGCACAATGCAAATTAAAACACCACATTATTTGAGATCATAAGTATGTTTAATGTCGGTTTTGTTAATTCAGTATCATATGATTTGAAAATCTACACTAAGCAGAATGAGAAGTGTAATTTTTGAAATGATCATGTTAACCTTTTAATCGCATAGTAATGAATTAATTCACCAAACATCCAAAACCTAATTTAATACCTTTTTATGTCATTATTAGCAAAAACATTGAATTATAACCTTGAGTCAAATTACATTATTCATCTACAAAAGTTGTTTATTTGTAAAATGAATTAATGAAAATAAAATAAAATAAAATCATCTTTTATTAGACATCAACAAACCCTTGATCATTTAAGTCTATGGGCTTTTATTTATCATGTTGTTGTTTTTTGTCAATGTATGTTAAATAAAATCTTCTATTCATTAAAAAAAGTATTTTTTATGAGCTACTTTGGATAATAAAAAAATATTCTCAAAATGATCAATGTAATGTGATAATATAGAAAGTAATGGATAAGAAAGTATGACATTTGTAGACTCAGAAGGTAATGGATAAGAAAGTACGACATTCATATTTGCATGTGTGGGGGATTCTACTCGATGTGAAATATTTTTTATATGATTGAAACCTTGCATTGAATATTATCAAGCCATGGAAATGATGTTTTATTATTATGCTCTAAACTATTGACTTCAAGATGCATGGAATTCTTTATGATTCTTTCTTCAAAGCATTGTTAGATCACATTTATATATTTGTGTACTTACGGATGTCTATTGATTTAATCCAAATCAAACCAAGTGACCAAATTCAAATTGACTCTTTTGTGTACACTTTACTTAGTACCTGTTTTTTTTAAATTAATTTAGTTATTGATGATAAGTGTTACATCAAGATTTCTTTAGTAATCTTATAACTCTGACAAAAAATACATTACATTTGTTCAAACCATACCATAGTTCATTATTTTTTAATTACTAAAATTTTGATATTTGTAAGTACTAAAATTTTGATATTTTTAATTACTAAAATTTTGATATTTTTAATTACTAAAATTTTGATATAGTTTTTCTATTCCATGTTGCTTCATGTATACCTTAATTACTTGAATGGTTGATAATGTGTGTTTCATCAAAGGAAGACGACATCCTGGATCAACAAACCTTAATGAAAGCCCATGACGGGTAAAGGGGTACGAGGCATTATTTCATCACTACATCAAATAGGATTGTACACCTCAAAAAAGCATAATTATCATACATCACTAGGAATGTACACCGCAAACTGAAATCATCATGCAAACACGCAGGGCCAGATTCGACAGACTGAGCCAAAGAGGCAAAAAATATCAAAAAGATGGATCCCAGCAACCTGTCAATCCTCGCCATTTCTCAACCCGATATCGCATCAGTATCATACAAGCATATAGCGGACATTACACCAGTATCGCAGGAGTACCTCCACAGTATCATAGAGGTATCAATCCCAAAACGGGTATGTGACGAACGTCCCTCGGGCTGCGAGACATGGCTGCTTGAGCACAGAAACATGGCTGCTTAAGCAAACAGACAGGGCTGCAGCGAGATCACTTGTCGACGTGCAGCACTTCAGCGCGGGCTTCTCTTCTGCAGCGATTGAGCTCGGGCGCCTCTTGCATTTGCGGTCATTTGCGTCCGCGTTCACTTCGCGGCTCTATAAGGTGAGAGAACTACACTCTCACTCGCTCGCGCTTGAATTCATGATAAGGTCTGCATGCTTGCTTAATGTAATCGCTGTTATGAGCAATTGATGTTCATCGTTGCTTTGCTTCTTGGACGAGATTTTTCGAGAATTTTTCCGGCTGCTTGTTCATTAGCGAAGGTTTTTTAGTCTTCGTTGTCGTGGAGAATAGATGCTGTAGATGTTCGTCATCTGATCTCTGCTTCTTGATGTGCTGAGGAAGTTGTGGTGGATTCAAGTTGTCCTGTTGCTTCACCATTCGCGAAGCCGGTTTTGATTTTGTTGCTGTAAAAATTAGATGCGGTTGATGATTGTCATCTTCTTGATTGGCCGAGGGGAAGTTGTTGAATCTGGCAATGCCGCGCGCTTAATTTCTACTTGACTTGAGGTCTGCTGAATTTGAGCTGATTTGAAGCGCAGGTAGACGCTCGCTTGACTGCTAATCCTTGGAGTAGGAGTTCTAGGAGGTTTTTGTGCAGTCACATCTCCTTTGGTTACTGAGAAGTCGAGTGGTTAGGCTCGTCATCTTCTCGGAAGGCTTAGACAGTGAATAACGAGTTTCTTATGTCTTTAAAGTACTAAACCATATCATCGACCGTGCATCTGAGTTTTCATTTTAGCGATCCTTCAATGTCTTGCAATATTTTCTTGAAATCCTCTGTTCGTGGTCTGTAGCGTGGGAAGTGTTCTTATAATCTCCAGTGTGATTGGTTGAAATTGTGTCTGAGGTGATCTGCCATTAAGACACTTTATGTCTATAGCATGCGAATGTTAGAATGCTGTTCTTGGCATGCGGCCAGGAGGTCATTGTTCAATTCACACAGTAATAGCGTCATTAGAATTCTAGCCGCATTCTGTTTCTTGCTTATGCTGAACACAGCTTGAAGAAAATTATTGGACCTGTAATAATTGATAATTTCAAGTGCTCATGTCTGTAGATGGCCCCTGGTACAGAGCTGAGCGTTGAACTGAATTGCCACCAAAACAGCGTAATCGTGACGGCTGACGGGAAGCATATTAATGTACTGTCAATGGCTTCTCGGTTGAGCAGTGAGAGTAATCAAATCAGAGATCGCGTTCGACTTCTCGGGAGTCTATTCTCACTTGCGCTCACTTTAATCTCCCTTGCGTTTGCGGTTCTCATTTTACACGACCTCCAGATACGTGAGCTGACGAATGCGTGGAACAGAACCACTGTGACGTCCAGAAACGGAACCGTGAGTGGAGTGCCGGCAAGAAAGTACAATGCTGCTCATGCACCTGAAATGTCCCATCCTGTTCAGAGTCAGCTGCACCACGACGTTGTGCGTGTGTTACGAACGGCGCAGTACAAGGCATTCGCAGCAATACTGGACAACATGACTGAATCTGTAGTCCGTAAAGGAGTCACAGTCTTCGCTCCCAGTGATGGAGCTCTCTCCGACTACCAAGAGAAGAAGACAGACGAATTGCGGCTCGAAGACGTCGTCAAACTCCATGTGGTAACCGACATCATGCCTTACTCGAACCTCCTCCGTTTGGAAGTGGGAAGCAGACTAACGACGGATATGTCCAACGTGACGATCATGGTTATGAATGCAACCGCAGGTGCCTACCAAGTGGATGATGCAGTGATTATCAGTCCTGACCTGTACACGGATGCCACCATTGCAGTCCACGGCATCAATGCCGTGTTCAACACCACGAAGATCTATGAGGAGGAGCCCGAAGAGGAGGAACCTGAAGACATCCGTCCACATCCCACCCCATATTACCATAGCCGTGCTTTCAAGACTCCCAATACCGCGCTGAAGGGCATTCCAGTATTTCAAGCTGTTGTGTCCTTTGCTAGCCTGTATCTGATCTTCCTCACTGCCCCCGTCCGATATCCATTCCCCTACGATGGTCATCACCACAGCTGGACCACCAGATTCTAAGACTAAGAATGGCTTCGCTCTTGTTATGGACCTCCACTGGCTTGTCCTTTTGCTTTCTGCTCATGAGTAGATGTGTAGCTCTTAAGGGGAAGCACGGTCGACGCTAATTCAGTTCATCCTGCAGGACTTGCAGGTGCTATGATGGTCATCTAGATTCGGAGGCCTGAGTATTAAATTTCTCAAAACGAGACAGAAGTGTAGCATCTTCGACATAGTGTACTGAGACATTTTACATGGCAATTGTTGCCCTCTATACTTGTGACGTGAGCATAATTCTTGCAGCTGTGGAAAATCATGCAGTTGACATGATCATGTACTGTACATTGGAATTACAGTTACACTTCAAGCAGCCCAATATCAATTTGAATGATGTTCCTCAGAATTTAAATGATCTCAATCATGCTATGTAAATGTTCTGCATCTCTTTCACCAGCGAGGACAGTCTCGTTGCAACTGGGATTGGCTGCACTAATGCGTTTTATCTCCTCTATAGCCTTTCCTGGTCTATCCAAGGTCTTGGACACGCAGTGATGGTGGTTTGCTCTATTGGTCATTCATGGGATCTCTTGAAGTTTATTGTCAGCGGCAGCATATGTGATCAATGGTAATAGATAGCCTGGGATGCGGAGGGAATGGTGCAATGAGGTCGGCTAATTTCCGTGACCGCCGTGCTTGCATAACTCTGAAAATGGAAATAAATGTGCAGAAAATAATTAGGATAAATGTTGCTCAATGCTCATCTACTCGATCGCTGCAAATGGTAAGCACTTCTTGATTGTAATTTTAGGTTCAATTGAGAGCTTTGGGTCCCATTGTTCGTCCTCCACACACAAAGATATCAATGCTGAATGGAAATATTAGAATTCGCTCATGGAAGCCTGACATTGCTTCTGCATACCTTTGGAGATTCCTAATACCTGTGTACGTATAGCCCTCCTACTTGACCGGTCGGCAATATAAGCCCACAAGCTGATGGCCTCGGCCTGGGGGAATTCACATACAGCAAGACAACAAACTCTTCCACAATGCAAATAAATCTTATTCAGCATATATGCGAGTGATGGCGTGCACCACTTTCATGTGTAGGACTTCACCATCTGGAAGGCCTTAGCAATCTGTGCCAGAAGACGGGTTTTCACGACTTCGAATGAACCTGCTGCCAGAGGCTCAGCAAGACTTGCCAGAAACCCAGACACTATGGACTGACTTAGCATGAGGGTTACACCATCGCCCTCGTGATTCTCCAAATAGAGCTGCGGAGCTTTTCAAAGTAATTTTTCACTGATGCATCAAACCCTGGTTCGTTCCATTCCTGCCCACATCCCTCGCACTCTCTCCTCACGCACGATCGTCATGGTTCAATTATGGATTGCATCATTTGCGTGCTTAATTGTTTAGCTCTTAAATGCACTTAATTCCGGTTTCATTAACCATAAGCCACACATCGTCAGGTAATTGAGATATATTAACAAAAAATGTTTTGCTTCATGGAGGTCAAAAGTACACCGTCACGCCAGGAAGCTTTGCGCTTTCTAGGTTGTGCTGCGGTGTGTATGTTCTTCGTCTAAGGGCTATGGAATCAAGTCACCATTTGCTTCAAAAAAAACAAGAATAAAAGTACACCGTCAAGCTAAGATGGTGCAGAAAATATTTCGGAAGCAATTGAGATAGTTTCGTAGGTGTAACAGTCAGTTGCACAAGGAGTTAGGATAAGGACTGACCAGTACGTATCTACATTCCAGCGTCTAACCATTACGTGAGATTTGAGGAAGTTGGAGACAAGATTGTGTATCGCTGAACACAATATGATTGTAGAAAGAAATTATGAGCATATTCAAAAGAGAACTTCAATAATATAACGTAAAGAGTTTGTTCATGAGACATTTAATCATGAATTGTAGACATACAATCCGACTCCCTTGTTTCGTTATCCAATAAGGTACTTAACCCCAGGGCGGGCAAGGTCCACAGACCATCTCTAGCCAATAAATTGTATAGCTAAAAGTTCTCAAACTAATGAAAATGCTCAGCAATTGCTAACTCTACTTCACTTCAAAACACCCCCTCCCTGGCTATCAACTAATCCTACCATCTACTGTAGAAGTAGAGGGGGTGCGCTGAAATGGTTGCCTGATTGATTGGCAACAAATGATTCTATTAGGTGTCCCACCACTTCCCATTGCTCTCTGATTGAGCACTTCTTTGAGGTGCAAGGAGAAGGGTCGCAAGCTAGCCATACTTCCCTACTAGGTTCCAGTGCACTACGAAACCTGGTAGAGACCACGGCAGCTGGATAAATGTCTTAAGATTAAGACGAGAGTGAGTTTGGAATCTCTGTAAGACGTGTGTTGTATGATGGGCAGCTGGCACACTTTTGTCCAACAATATGATATTGCACTTCACTTGTAGATCCGCAATCGTTACATAATATCCATACCTGTACAATGAAATCAAGACGTTAATGCCTTACAAAAGCCAAGGAGCACAGTTGTGATATGATGTTGGAATGAAGATTTTGTTCAGCTAAACAACACCGATTGCTCAGGGTCTAGCAGTAAGTACTCGTGAACGATGCCAGATGACTCACCATTCTATTTTGGTCTTCAGGCATTTGAGTCGCTTCTATCTCTTGGTCTATCTGCTTCCAGACACTTGACATGTCGCAGACAGACTTGTTGCAGAGTGGGCAATTGTACCTGCAAGACAAAAGATTTTTTATTAGACCTTGAGAATCATCCACATCGAGAATATCACAGAACCGAGCGAACTTGAAAACTCATGATTCAGTTTCTTAGCTTTGCTTCAAAGAGAGACTCAAACCGACTTCGTCCACTTACTGGAAATGTTTGTGCATGTCTTGTAGGCATTCCAGGTGCAAGGTATGGCCGCATGGTAAGACGGTGATATCCAGAAGTGAGTCGAACAAATACTGCACAGCATAAGATGGTTACAGTCAGACATCGTACACGCCAAGAAGATTCACAGAGTTCACAGGAACGGTACAATTATGGACAAAAATGCTCACATTCCGATCTAAAAGGTAGGAAACTATACGAAAAAGACAAGACAAGAATGAAGAAGAAAGCATACCTCCATACAAACTGGACAGTCTTGATGCATAGACTTTTCAACGCAGGTGTGTCCCTCACGTAGCTGAGTTGAGTAACAGCAGCCACAACGATCACAATGGAAAAAGTTCTCACGACCTCCAGTTCTGCAGATACCACACTTGTCGCAATGATATTGTTGCTTCGAGGTATCGTCGTCAAAGAACTTGCACTTGTCGCAGAAGAACTCGCCCATGCAGACACCGCAGTTTTCGCAAACTTGTTGAACATTTTGCTCGTGCTCGCACAATGAACAGATAACCTTCTCCACAAGGTGTCGGTCAATCTCGTGACGTTTCTTGTCGTCCTTCTCATTTATGTTCTGGAACAAGTTCGAGAAGAAAAAGGTTAGTGCCTAGACTCATAAATCAATTTTCTTGAACAACACCTGCATTGATAGCGCCGGCGTAGAAAGCAGGCATCAAAAAACTCTGAAATATGTACCTTAGCATCATTGTGGCAATGTCGGCAATCGAAGATCTCGTTACAGCAGGGGGCACGGATCTTGCATCTCCTTCGGTAATGTTTACACCCATGGCGTTTCGCTCCAATGGACCACTTCCAGGCTTGGACAAGATCTTCGGTGAGATCGTCATCATCCTCCACATCGGAGTCTAAGCAACTCGTATGCCCCTGCAACAGCGATAAAAACTAGATAAGCTTTCACATAGCACACATACGAATCAAAACTTCAACCACTCATGCACAAAGACATCACACAAACCAAGCACAAACAATAATGCATAGTTTGCAGGTTGCATTGCAGAAAAGGAGAGCACGCCAACAAAATCCACGGATGTAAAGTCCAAGAGACAGACACAGAGGCGGAGGAAAAACAGCCAGGAATCTGAAGAAGCGCCCCCGATCAATCTAAGACCACTATGTGAAGGAGTGGTACTGCTGCTCTCCTGTCACAATGTATTCTGAGGTGTAAGCACAGAAACAAAGTAACAGGACAGCCAGTGAAACTCTTGTTCACTTCGCATACTAAAACAGAAGACTCAGTAAATCACGACTACGCGTCCTGAGTCAAATAGAGACGGTGTCGACTCAATCACCACTAAAAGCCCGCATCCTCCAACAAGAGGAAGCAGAGGAGGAGAGAAACGACCAACTAAAACCGATCTGCTCTGAATGCGACCAACACAAACCATTCTCTTGACAAGAACAAGCTGTCAAACAATGGACGGAACCACAAAGCACACCAAATCAAGGCGCCAATTCCCGGTGAAAAGACACTAAACTCGAACCAAATCGCCGCAGAGCAGAAATTGACGAAAAGTTAATGACCGGCATTGCAAAGACCGCCTCCAGTCCGATCAACCAAAGTAGAGAAACCCAGAGCGCAAATCGAAAGAGAGACGCGCCAATTGCCAACACAGCACCCAGCTACACCAAACATCTAATCCCCGTGAGCGAAACATCTAAGCTCCTCTCCACCTCAATTCCGCTCGACAGAGCAACCAAACATCGCACACAAAACAGAGCGCAAAACCGACCCATGCCCAAAAACCAAAACACAGAACACCTCAACGCATTCCTCTAAATCGCACCCCTCCCTCCCAGATGAACCGAAATCGGCACCGATTGGGCACACACACCCCGAGTCGACGTACCGCAACGACGTGCTGGTGCGAATGCGCCGCAACATTATTGTACGCGTAGCGGAACTGGTCCCCGCTCATGAGCGGCGTGAAGAGCGACTCCATGGACGCCACCAGCACAGCCATTTTGACCACCTTCCTCCTAACCCACGTCAGAAACTCTGATTTCGCAATTTTCGCCGTTTCGAATCTCCCGCGGGCAAGCAAGCCCCGCTCCGCTCCACCAACTCCCCTTCACCAACTCCTCATACACCCCCTCCCAATGCACCCCTCCTCAATTGCTCCGCCCCTCCACCTCCACACCAATTGCCCCCCCTCCCTCCGCAACCGATCAACACCCACTGCGCATGCACCACCACTCCACACTCCCACCAATCGCTCAGTCCCAATTCCTGGATCGGTTGCTGCCAAAACTGTGAGTTTGGTACCAAAGCTGTGAGTTTGATGGCAATCTAAGTCTGGAAATCAAACTCAATTGCAGGAGAGAGTAGAATGGTGTGAGAATGGGGGAGTGAGGGGCATGATAAGCAACTAATCTGCTCCAAGTCGAGGAGCCAGTTGCGCTATTATTAAGCCCCCTTCCCTTCCGGCCTTGAGAAAAGCCGCGTCCGGAATATCACACCCTCCATCGGCCTCTCTTACCAACACTTTACTGTAAGTTGGACAACAGCCAAGTCAAGCTGCGACTTGTTTTGGAGGAGGGGGTGCATGTAAACGCGTCACCGGAGGGGCTCTATTGCACCGATCTTTGTCTGGGGCCCGGCAGCCGACATTCTCCCCTCTGGGATCTACATTGCTTGTAGATGATGGGGTGTTGGGTTTTGGGTGTCATTTGATCACGGTTTTGGGTCTTGGAAGGCTCTCTTTCGTCGGAGTTACTACCTTCTCAGTACTACACGCTGCTTTGACTGCCCTGCAATTTCGACCCAATTAACATAATTAACCCATTTCAGTTCATTTTTATAATTTTGTAAAAGATTTTTTATTTTCTATTTTATTTTTATTTTTTATCTTTTATTTTTTATTTTTGTAAAATATTTTGGGATACAATCAATTTTCCTTTTCTTTCGTGATCATGGTGATTTTCTCTATTTCATTTTTTAACACATTTGTTTTTACGCGAGTACTGTAATTTTTTATTGCGAAGACCAATCTTTTCTTTTCTCTCGGTGGTTTTTCTTTTTCTGTTGGGTGTGGTTTTTCTTTACATGATGTGGTTTTCTTTTTCGTGGTCTTTATTTTCTTTCATGCATGTTTATTTAGGTTCAGTGATTGTGGTGGAAGAGTTGAGTTTAGTTTTTGTCCTTTTGCGGAGTGCTTTTTTGTTCGGTAAAAGTTGGAAGTATCTGTTTCCCCGGGAAAAGGATGAAAAGGGTTGGGGGTTTTGAACTTGGATCCGACCACTTGCAGGCCGTTGGATATTATTTTATTGGAGGATTTGGGATTCAATTTTGTTTTTTTTTTTGAGGCAAATGAAGAGATTCATTGCATGAAAAAAAGGTACAATTGGGATTCAATTTTGGCAGGAGGGGGGTTTGTAGGGTCATGATGCTAATGGAAGCGTTTGATATTTATTTTATGACGGGGGGTCTGCGTGTGGGGGTTCTTTAGGCGGTGGTTTAATTCATGATTTGGGGTGGATTTTACAGCGGCTGTGATGAAGTGGAGGGAGGTGAGTAATTAAAGAGTGGAGGGAGTTTCATTTTGAGTTGATTGGGGGTATTTTACTTGAAATAGTAACGGGAGCTTGATCCTGCCAATATTTTAAAATGCACACAACAATGCTGGAGGCTCACCACACCAAAGTTTGGAATTAGCGTGGATTATGAATTGATGTTGTACAAAAATAAAAACCAGTTTATTTATTTATATACATATACACTTATACATGTGCATTTACATGTTAACCCTTAAACGTCAGACCCAGCCCGAGGGGCTGGGTTTTTTTTTGAGAGAATCTTGCTCATAACTTACACTCAGTTATACCAAATTGGATTTTAAGAATGTCAAACTGAGCACCTTAAAGAGATCTATACTTTCTTAGAATAGAGCTCAAGCAAATTAAAAATAGAATAATGCTTAAAATGGAGTTTAAAAGAGATTTTGGTAGTGGTATCAGGAAAGCATATGACGTTTAAGGGTTAAAATCAAATTAAAAAGTCATGAGTTGGTCATATGTGAAGTTCCAACGCCCAACATAAGCCCAAGGCGCACAGGCTATTTATTCAAAAAATTTGAAGAAAATTGAAAAACAATCTGTACATTCAAAAGAATAGATGAAGTGTGAAAACTAATGAACGACAAGTGGAGAAAAACGCAATCAACTCAAGGAGATATTTTCAATAGAGTCAAATCGAGTGTACTTCCTAAGTGAAGTTTGAAGAGACCATTAACAACATGTGTTGCCTTTACGATAACTCTATTGTTTGGGCTAATTTTCAACGAGTCTCACAACGTAGTATTGGTTGTGCGCATGAATAAGGGACAATAGGCTACCAGGTAGGCAGGCTGAAGGAAGTGCACAGGACCACACCAGCCGTCTTTGTTGCTAGGCTGAATCTCAGGTCATGAAAATGTAGAACTTGGTCCAACATGTAGCATGAACCATAGTCACTGATGAGCACTGAATTGGACAATTGTACCAGTGAATTTTATAATGGCGAATTGTCGCCAGGATCTTACCTTGTTTTTTACCTGGCGAATTACCCTTCGTAAAAAAAAAATTAATTTGCAACCTGTCGCCTCCCACCCCTGACACTCATGGCCCACGTCGCCTGCTCAGCCGCCAAGTCACAAGTCACTTCGCCCACCAGCGAGGTCTCAATCTCAGAGCATTAGCCACCTTCTTCCTCATTTCACAAGTGGGGTCGCCACAGAAATACTATTCGGAGCCCTCCCTGCACAGAGCAGATCGCCAATTGCTTCCTTACTTAGCTTCTTTCTGAGCCAGCGTTGCCGCTTTAGCACTACCAGATTCGCAATTTCAGGATCAGTTGTGGGCTTGGGTTTAGATCGAGGTGTTGCGAAGCAGGGATTTGGGAGATAAGAGGGGGACAACATGGGGGAGTTTCTCATCTGTCTCGCACAATTGTTTTGGAGCTGCGATTTGAGTTGCAATTGCACTGCTTCGACTCCCCTTGTGCTGCAATTTGTGTTGCAATTTCATTTGTGTGCATGTTCCTTTCTTTGTTGTTACGGTGTTGGGAAATTTGTGGGTCGTTTTTTGTGGGTTTAATGGGTCAGAGTTGCATGGAGAAGTTTCTGTACGCAGGGAAGGTGTCGGAGGAGAGCGATGACTCGGGTTCTTGGAGCCCCGGCGCGGATGGTTCCCGATTTGATCACGACGAGGAAGAGCTTCAGCGGGGGGATTTGTCCCCCCCTCCGGAGACGGCCACAGAGCAATGCAGTAACGATGTGCAGCATTCCCCTTTGCCGCAAGGCAGTGAGGGGAGTGACTGCATTGTCACGGGAGTGACGCCCCCCCCTCCGCAGAAGCAGTGCTCCCCAATCGCTAATTCCGCCCCCCCCTCTGCCCGCATTCGTCCACGGTCCTCGTCTCGTGTCTCTTGCCGGACACAAGCGGCCATGCAGCGAATGGTGCCTGCTGATACCGTCATTCTCGAAACTGTCGCAGGCTCCGAAGAGCATGAGAGGGCTCGGGTGCGCAGGCGTGGCTATGAAGCCAACCGCCGCTGGCAAGATGCGTGGGCTGCCCGCCTCCCCTGGGCTGAGAGCGTTATCAACAGTGAGGGGAAGGTGGTGCAAGTGCGTTGCACTATCTGTAGTACAATCGAGGGGCGAGAGAAACTGTTGGTTCCGAAGATTGACTCTCTCTGGAAACATGCAGGGCGTAGGAAAGCAACTGCTACCGTCGGGAAAGTTAAGGTGGGTGAGTATTTTTTTTTATCTAATAACGCTCATGTGAAGAACGAGAAATCTTACTTTGCCCGGCAGGGCCTGTCCGGGGATACAATTGTGCAGATGGTATCTCGTGACGCCATTATGGAGCGGAGGAGAAAGCTTGTGCAGTTTCGATCAGTTTTCTGGCTCTTGCGGCATGGGCGCCCAATGACAGATTTCGAGAATTGTCGGGAGCTCTATGAGCAGCTGAACGTGCCGGACTGTCCCCGCAATCACTGGAGCTCTATGGCCGGGTGGGAGATGGCGGACTCAATTGGCCATGTCTTGGCAGATCACAGCAAGGAGGTGATAGGCAAAGCCAGATTCTTCAGCCTCTCGGCTGATGAGGTAACGTCAGTGGACGGGCAGTCTTGGCTGTCGATTCACTTGTACATTTGCATTGGATTTCGTCGTATTTCAATTCTGTTGGCTTTGTTGAGGTTGGTTGATGGGAATTCTGCAAATGCAGTTAGAGAGGCTGTCGAGACTATGGTCTCGCACCACACTGGCTTGAACCCTGAGCAGGTTGCCGAGAGGCTCATGTGCTTCGGCGCAGATGGTGTCGCAGTCTTTCAGGGTTGTAAGACAAGGGTGGGAGTGCAATTGAAGGAACATGTGGCGCCGTTTTTATTTGTGATACATTGCTTTGCTCATAGAACGAACCTGGCTGTTGAGCCATTGTCGAATTTGCCTTTGGTTAAAAAGTTGGAGGATTTGTGTCATGTCACTTACTCGTATTTCAGCCATAGCTCCAAACGACATCTTGAGTTCCAGAAACTTGCTGACATGGTGGAAACAGAGGGTTTGGCAATACTTTGAAATGTGAAAACTAGGTGGATTTCTCTACTGGATCCGCTCAGGAGGCTCATGGGCGAGTACAAAACCCTCATTGTGAAAATGGGAGAAGATGCAGCTGTAAAGGAGCCAGCAATGACTGAGAAGCAAATGGCTGCGCGAGATTCAGCCAGGCAGTGTTACGAAGCCCTCTGTGATGTTGGTACCTTGCTGTCTTTGCCGTGTCTCTTGCCCCTGCTTGAATCAGTAAATTCTCTTATGAAATTTGCTCAAAGTCGCCATGTTTTTGTCTCTGATTACGTAGCTGCAGTGAAAATTTGCATTGGAGAGCTGTACCGGCTCTATGATGACCTTGACACTGCCTTTCAGAGACCCGATTTCCAAATGTTTAGAGATATTTTGGACAACAAGTCCTATGCCATCACGCAGGAGTGGACCACAGATCTCAATACAGGAGCTCAGTGCTTGGCATTCAAGATCGATGGGCACACATATTGTGCACACACCATGTGTGCTGCAACTGGGAAGAAGCTGCCGGTTACCGAGGCTGACCTTGAGCGGATCGTGGCCTCCATAAAGGGACAGTGCCTTGAGGCTGCACTGCAGCTTAGGGGGGACTTAGAGCTTCGATTCCCGAATTGTGAACTATTGAATTCTCTTTCTGTGGTTTTCCCGCAGTTTTGGCTCCAGCCTAATGCCGATGAGCTCTTTCCTCTCCATATGGCCACTCTGAAGGCTCAATATTGTGTGCCGAGATCAGTGAATTTGGGCACCAAAAAAGAGCCCAAGTTTCGGCAGGTTGATCCCCTGCTGGATGCTCGGACATTGCTTGTCCAGACGGTCTCGCTTTTCAAACTGACAATGAAGAGCAATTGTTCAGCAGCCATGGAGGAGCCTCGGGATTTTAATCCTTTGACCAAATTGTGGCGGATTGTTGGACAAAACAGTCTCATGTTGTCCCGGCTTTCGGAATGGATCAAAGTGGCAGAACTGGCAGTTACCGCAGTACTTGGAAGTGTGGAGGATGAGAGAACTTTTAGTACTCTCTCCTTCATGAAATCGAAGCTACGTAATCGATTGGGGGGGCACCTTGATACCTGTGTTAAAGTGTATGCTCAGGATTTCTACACTCAGGAAACGTTCCCTTATCAGACCGCAATCAGTTACTGGAGGGATGGAAAAGTAAGAAGGGGTGCTACCATGTAAGGATTTCGAGAACCTCTGTTTCCATCATGACGGCAAGCTTTTGCAAGTCATGAATTTTTAAAAGAATTTTACTAACTTGTGGTGGGTGGGTGGGAGTGCTAGCTGCAATGGGCAGGGCTGCAAAGCTGGGGTTCAATTCCCCCTAGCACTTGTTTGGAATTTCTCGGAATTGTGTATGTGTTTTATGTATGTTTATAAATCTGAATTCGCCACTGTTGCTTTGTTTGGAATTTCTCGGAATTGTGTATGTGTTTTATGTATGTGTTTTATGTATGTTTATAAATCTGAATTCGCCACTGTTGCTTTGTTTGGAATTCTGAATTCGCCAAGTTTGCTTACTGTAGAGATGAAGAGTAGCCAATATTTCAATTTTTTTTATTACTTAGTCGCCAGGAGTCTGTACAGTTCTGCCATCGAAACAGTAATGTCATCGCCAAATCCACATCTCCAAAATTTAAAATATCGCCATGTTTTCCTCTGAATTTTTACACTGTAGAGCCACTTCTACCACACCTCATAGTTACAGGAAGCGTCTCGCACCTCCCTCTGTGAAACTTAAAAAAATCCCTGAATTGTACTGGTGAAGTGATGCAACCGTTTTTTGGACCCCAATATAATATTACAGATTTCCGGGTGATTGCTTGCTTGTGCCAACGGAAGCTTGCTTGTTGGTAAGTTTAACTTACAGCATGAGTTACCACAGTTGCACGAGAAAGCTTTGGTATTAGGGTACCGTACAAAGAAAGCGGGGCAACTTACCCACGCAGTGATTGATCATAACTGTGGATTGTTGACCAGTTCTTTTATAATCTTCTTGCACTACATTCTTTTCTCTCAAATAGGGATGCATAATTTGCAAGTGGGGAGCAACAGCATCATTTATGCCAACGTTCATTGGGTTGCTAAACCTATATAGGACTGGAACCGAGACTGGATGTTGGGTCACTGTGGTAAGCGCAGACAATTTGTTACAATGTTCATTCTCTTCCTTCTTTCATGGCATTCTTGTCACCTGCTGAACAAATATTTCTTTTTTTTGAAAAAAATAAGGTTTTACCTTTGAAAAACTTTTTTTTCTTTAATTTTAGTTTTTTAGCCAAAAAAAAGAGTTAAAATGATCTTCTATGGCCAAGAAATAATAAAATTTTAGAAAAAAATGGTTTTTTCTATTTTTGTTTCTCTTCTTCATTATTTTCTATTTTTACATTTTTTATTTTTTAAATTAATTTTGGACAAACCTGCTATAATTCTACGGTAAGTTCTATGGTAGATTCAGCCTTGTGCAGACTTTTGTTCATCGGCTTTGTACTCTCTGAGAGTCCATGCTGACCTAGTCCAACTTCATTATTTAAAAACTATAGGTCTTTACTGCAACACACCTGCAGGCATGGAGTTCTAGGAGAAAATGAAAATTCATCCAATGTGATAATGTTGTAGATCGTACTTGACATAGGAGTAGGATGTAGCATTGAAAATATGCTTTATTTGTGCTGGCTTTTTTTGGGTAGTCATCCTGGGTTGTATTTTTGTCGGTTGTCTTTTGTTTGTTAGTTTTGGTTCCTTTTTCTAGGGTTCATGTTTCTTCTTTTTTGAACTATACAAAGGGGGAAAAAAAAAAAAAAAAAAGGAAAAAGGAAATTAATTATGTTAACCCCTAAAAATTAAGGAAAGCCGAAATGGGTTTTTGCTGTTTTGGGCAGCCACGATGAGGGGGTTAAAATTCATATTTTTGCCTAAGATTTTTATTGGATACTCCCTACACTGCAAAGTGTATGTGGTAAAATTTTCAAAGCCAACTTCCAATTTTAAGACCTTCATCTAGAAATTTTAGGTTTCAAGTCCAAAACGGGCAGCTTAAAATTAGGGTTTTTAAAAAAAAAAAATTCTTGAAATATTTTCATAACCAAACCACCACTCAAATTCCAAAGAGACCCAAGTCAAAAAATAAACCAATTTTACAAGGGCAGCCTCCAAAAATTACAATGACAAGCTTCAAATTTTTGAATTATTTCTTTCAAAATTCATCAAAATTTGAGATTTTGAAATTTTTCAAAAATAATTGCGCCTAAAAATTAAAAATTTATAAAGGCACCTAACCACCGTTTAGATTTTTCTAAAACCAAGTATACATAACGTCATACATGTTTTACGATATCAACGTTTTTAGACCCGCTTCTAGAAAATAATTTTTATGAAGGTCCTAGAAAAGGAATAAGTCTCTAAAATTTTGCATGAAGGTACCCAACTTGATTACCTACATGGAAAAAAATATGAGCAAAATGTTTGGGATAATGAACATCAAGTCCCCATTTTCACCATTTACCCTATGTCGTTCGGTTTATACCAAAAAAATGTTTTGCTGCAACTTTAAACATTATAATCTCACAAATGGTAAACATCCGACACTTGAAAATTTCATCAGTACTTCTAAAGAGGGTAAAGTTCAAGATCTTACGGTTATATGTCTAAAAAAAGGAAAAAAAACTGGTCCAAACCGTCATTCCCACAAAGCGGTCAAAAATGACAGTTTTGGAACTTGGAGCTTCAAAAAACGGCTGGATTTTTAGGGGTTAAAGACCTACGGACTTTACCATTTATTTACTTGATTCCAAATGACAACAAAACACTTGTAAGAGTTGTTTATGAAACTTACCCACTTTTTGAGACTTCATATATTAGAAGTTCATAATGTTTGAAAGTTAAATACAATTTTAAAATTTGGTTGCAGGAACTTTGGAGTTAAATTTTTATTTCTAAATTTTTTGTAGTTTATATATTTCAAACCAAAAAGTTGTTTACAAATCATCTTAAATAAAAAAAATTATATGTGTAAAAATTTAAAAATATGTTAAAAAATAGGCTTGAGGTGTCAAAAATGGACCAAAGTTTACAAAGCAAACATAACTAAAACCAAATCCCCTTTTTACTAAAATGCTTGCCAAATACTCACAACACTTGGGAACAACAACATTTTTACTACATAAATTAGACTTGAATCAGAATCAAACCCCCAATAAATATCAAAGGAATGAAACCTCCAATGAAGGAAAATGGATTTTCAAAGTCAAAATGTCTATAATTATAATATTGTGACAAACGGGGATTAAATGCCGATCAAGATTTCATCGCAAAAATTCAAAAAATTAAAATCATAAAAATGAAAAAATGATATATAGTGTACCCTCTATAAATGTTACACCTATAAGTGTTAACCCTCTCTAAATGTTAACTTTCTTCTACTCCCCACATATTGCACACTATAAATGTTGGAGGTCTTAACTGTTAACAAAATGGTACTCCCTTCTTTGTAAATTTGACTCTATAAATTTTAACAATTGAAATACAACCATAATATGCATGATAAAAACTACACATCTAGTTACATTTCTTTTTCTTTACACATTACTTGATATTGAATGAAGTTTAGATTGGATTTGGAATTTTATGAATTGTATTCTCTCACAAGGACTCTTCACAATTGCTTATATTTATAAATGTTAAGATTTGAATGTTGTTCAAAAAATTAATTTTATAATTGTTAACTGTTAACACTTCTGTAAATGTTAACTTTGATCCACTCTCGAGGGTTAACATTTATAGAGGGTAGCCTTTGACCAAAAATTTCCAATCTCAGGATGAAAATTTGACTTTTAGGTCTAAAACCTTGCCCTTTCACCCTAGTATTCCTATCAGAAATAAATGATGTAATGGCAAGAAGATCATCGGATTTGCAGCCTACCAGCACCACGGGGATCAAGCCGTGCCATGAGTCCATGACTTTATTCGAACCATAAGCACTTTTCTGGGCTTTGATTGCCTATGTAGTACTATGCCTGATAACTGTGGGTACTGTATCATACCTCAACCACAACAAGTTCACCTTTGCTTTTGCTGTAAATGAAACAAGTTGACAATGAATGACCCTGGTCATAATGCAGTATTCGTGGCAACTTGCTGAAGAATGATGGACATCCCCAGGGGCCAGGGCTCTTCACACAAACATTTTGTGAATGTCCAAAGAGACAGGAGCTCAGCTTCCAATAGTATTAAAGCATCTCCACCCGTGGTGGCGTCTATTGGGAAGCCAATGGGTGGATGGTGCGAACCAATTTGGGGAATCCATGTTTCTAGCTAGCATTGCCAAAAAGCTTCTAGAGTTCCTTTATCATACAAGCTGCATTTACCTTAAATTCGATTCTACCACTAAGGTTGTTCCTTAAAAGTAGTAAAATTTGATTTTGACCTATGTGGAAAGTTGTGAAGCCTTTTCATTCATGTAGGATTTACAATGATACTATTCATGATTTTTTAAATATTTCAGTATTTTAAAAATTTACAAGATATTCTTACAATATTTGTTTTAATTATTTTGAAATGTGTTGGAATTCCATTGAATAACTCAACAATAATTCTAAAAATATAGCTATTCTAATCATATTCAATGTATGCAACAACAAAGTATGATGATATTTTGAAACACCTCCTTTAGAGTCGTGTACGAGGTCTTTGGATGAAATCTTTGGATAATATTGGCATATATCAGAAAAGCAATCAATCAAAGTGATCACCAATGTGTGGGTGTAATAGGTGAACTTTAGATGTACGTTTCAGCTCTCATCGAGCATCACAAATTTTTCTACCTCATTTCATGTCCTAGAAGGACAGTAAGGTGTTCTACGGGAACAATGCTCATTGCTCACATGGAAGGGCACCTTTGGGCAGGATTGTGTGCAGATAAAGAGGAAAAAGTCCATGCAAATTAGATCCCTCCCTTTACAGTACAGTACATCACGGATTGTAGGTTCTCAACATTTCATCTCATTGGACATGCATTCTGGTGCGTGCATCACCTTACAACAGTCTTCGTTCTCGGTAACAATTATCCTAGACATTTAGCAACTGGATATTGTGAACCCTGAGATTCATAGACCCTG
This sequence comes from Ceratodon purpureus, assembly GCA_014871385.1. Classification (NCBI taxonomy): domain Eukaryota; kingdom Viridiplantae; phylum Streptophyta; class Bryopsida; order Pseudoditrichales; family Ditrichaceae; genus Ceratodon; species Ceratodon purpureus. Next base: position 20,553,451 of record CM026422.1, read on the forward strand.
AATGAACAGAACCTTCGTGTAAACAGAACATCTTTTTATCATTGTGACTTTTTTTGTATGAGAGATGAATCTCTTTTGGTTATGTAATTCAAGGAAAGAAGCCCATAATCTTAATTTACTTTGAATGGACAAATACATCATCAGACAAGATGTACCATTGTCACCTGTCTGCCAAACCCTGCAGCTCACAGTGATACTGTAGAACCTAATAGTGTCTGTCTCACTCCATAACTTAGTCCATACTAAGAAAACAGTGGTTTTGTTGCAGGGACTGTTGTGGTCGGAGAATTGAGACAACCGACCAAGCATACCCATTTGTACTATGAATACAGAGCCCTAACACCTGTGTTCAATGTAGAGCAAGTACCGTACTGAGGCCCAATGCACACCGAAAGTGGACCTGCAAACAGTAAGCCTTGTTCAGTAAGAATCTGCGAGGGCTTATCTGTTTGTTGCAGCTTCTCCATATGCGTGACATGGATGTGACATATTGAATATGCTACAACCATAGTCTTCTATAATTTGAGTCAACGTAATAAATGTGATAAAGACAAAACATATTAATTTCATGATATGACAAGAGTGCAAGTAGTAAAAAGTCTCAATAATTGAGGCAACTCATAGTCATTGTGGTAATGTTGGTATAGCATGGTCGGCTCAAATGATCTAAATCAAAATTAATGTGGATAAAAAAAATATTTTTAATCTATATTAGAACCTCAACTATTACTAAATTATTGATTTTTTTTTGCTGGTTTTGAGATTTCATTGATACAACCAAAAAAATTATCTCTATTCTAAAAAATCCTATTACACAATTTGTATGATTTAATTCATCCAAAAGTCTATTTTTGGTTCTTTGTGGGTGCTTTATACATTTTTTTATATCCTGACAAAATGTTATGTGTTGTTTTGTTGCGTGCTGTTTTATAAATCAGGATTTATAATTTTGTCCTTCAGAAATGTTGTAAATTAAAACAAAATTTTGAACTTTGATATCAAATTTCAATGATTTCAACTTGTATAAAAGATTTGTCTTAAATGTTGGTGTTTAAGTGATTTATAAACTAGACTTTTTAAAATTTAATTTTTTTTATAGTTGCCATTTGAAGAATGTCCTTTGTTTAGTTTTTAAAATCTATAAAATAGATAAGAACTTCATGCATTAGTAGAACTATGATATGTAAACATCAATAGTTTGTCTTCATTACTTTCAAGAATTTTATAAGGTGAAATTAATGATTCAATTTTGGAATGACATTTATTCCAATTCAACAAATTTTGGTAATAAAAATGATTCTTTTGAGAAACACATTGTGAAATAATGATTAGACACATCTTTTAAGAATGATATGACAAGTACCACATCCAATGTTCCATCTTATTATCCTACAAAGTCCTCTAATAATATTAATTTATAGATACACAAATTTTATTTCATCACTTTCTCAGTTCTCTTAGCAACAATATGAACCAAATCTATTGAATATGTGCCCACATCCCAATTGAGTTGTATTACATTTGGGGTTGGTTGCAAAGAACTCTAATCAACTTGGTGAAATGAATGAAATAAACGACAAAAATTAATTAATCCTTAAAATTCTACAAATTCTTTTTTGAACATATGTTCTTAATCCTACTTTGATATATTCAACACAAAGTTTTTTACATAGTCACACAGGAAATAAAAAAGATGTAATCTGGAAGAAGAAAATTATATTTGTACAAGTTTGTTTTGAGCTAGTGTTCATCAATTTCTCAAATGCTTTATATAGTATGACAAAATGTAACATGTCAAAAATTTATCTTGACCTTCCAGAGTTAACCCTTAAACGTCATATGCTTTCCTGATACCACTCCCAAAATCTCTTTTAAACTCCATTTTAAGCATTATTCTATTTTTAATTTGCTTGTGCTCTATTCTAAGAAAGTATAGATCTCTTTAGGGTGCTCAGTTTGACATTCTAAAAATCCAATTTGGTATAATGGAGTGTAAGTTATGAGCAAGATTCTCTTAAAAAAAAACCCAGGTCCTCGGACTGGATCTGACGTTTAAGGGTTAAGTTGATCTAAAGGTTCAAAACCTGATCACTAGATAGAAATCATGAAACTAAATTCCTATAAGGTAGGAGCACCCAAAATCACTAACTACCATTTTAAAATTTCAAATGTATAACAATAGATGATTTCAGGGTGGAAATATAGGTATCAAGTACATTGCTTAATTTGTTTAGGTCACAATGAGTAATGGATGTATTAGTCACCTACATTCCACTCTAAAATGAGCTACAGTTATACATTTGAGCAATTTTAGAACAGTGGCAATTTTACAACGTCCCACCTTACTACCAAACCCATCCTACCAATTAAGAGCAATTACTGCATGCGGTACTACAATCCAAGCCTACCACTGTCACACACCAAATTCAAACAAACACAACCACAGTGAGCACACAACAAAAACACAACGAACAAACACTGTGCAATATGGAATATTCCTCCACAATATACTAAATTACCTACCCCACCAATTGATGGAATAAACCACATTCCATGGAAACGTAACTGAGAGCTGAGTGAACTCCAAATACTCATCCATTATTATTCTACAACAATAAAGTTGAGTGAAGGAGGGAGCAAGTCTCTAACTTAGTCTTGAAAAAAACGGCACCAAAACAGATTCAAGTGGTTGAAGCCAACACTCCGACGATAACTTCCTCACCACAGCACCCAAATCAAATCCACACCCTGATTAGATTCCAGCATCCCCACCCCCCTAGAATCTACAACACTACAAGATCCCACATCCTTAAACCCCTGATGAAAAAACAGCATCATTGATGGTGTTTTTCTGCAGTTTTCTGCCTTTTGGCGATGGCAGTGGGGTCCGAAAGGAAAAATAGATTGGTTGCAGCGATCGGTAACATGAGTGGTCAAGTGGGTTCCAGATTCCGGCACCACACATCCCAAATCCCAGGGTGGGGAGAAAAAACGAAAAGAAATGGTAGGGTTTAAGAGATTCTCTGCAAGTTGCAAGATGAGGAGGAGCATGATGAAGGGGTTTAAGCTGAGGAACGTGAGATGGGTGTGAGATGGGATATTCCTCCCATGTGTATTATCACATCGGTGGATATTCAGGAAATATCTGGAGCGATGCTTGGGAGATGGGAATGGCAATGGGGGGCTGCAGAGCACGAGCGAATGGGGATGGCAGGTGTTGGGCGAAGTAAGTTGCCTCTTTCTGGAAATGGCCATGGGTGGTATCTTTGACCCGGTTGTTGCCGGATGCAGGCGAGTGGGATCCTCACTCCAGTTGGGTTGCCATTTTTTGCACGTTATGGCGCGCTATTATTGACCTTGTGGTTTTAGGGTTTGATGAGGGTTTTAGGGTTTGGTGTTTTGGCGGAATTTGGGTTGATTTGCGGGAGTGGTGGAGTTTGGGTGATTTGGGAGTGAGCATGTGGTGGTGGAGCCCAGCGCATGGCAAACTCGTGACTGCTCGTGGGAACTGTGTGTTTTTGGGATGTGAGAGTGGGAGTTTTGAGTTGGGATCGGGAAGCTTCGATGTGGTGAGTGATGGGGTTCAGTTTGTCTGTTGCAGAGATGGTGCCTTTCGCTTGGGTCGTGGAGGTTTAGGGTTGGCAGGATGGTATATTCGCCATCCCGTGCCTGAATACTCTGGGTGGTGTGAGTTTTTGAGTTGATCTCGCTGCATGATTCACTATTATTGGGGAGGGATATGTACGGAAACTGAAGTGGTGATTGTGATGAGAGAAGATAAGGGAGAAAAATTTTAGGCGATTGTCTTGGAACCGTACGTACTGTGGCTGTTTGTCTGAAGTTACTTTGTGGATCTAAGAATTTACTGAGTTGTTACGGTTCGTCAATTTCTGGACAGCATGGATGAGATAGGGCACTCTTTCGGTAAATGAAAATGTGTGACATCGGTGTGCAGATGTGCTGCAATGGAGCATCAGATCCAAGAGCGGATATTTTCGTTGAGCATTGATATCTTCAAGCGGTCAAGGATACATGGGTTGCAGGGGTTCTGCGACCATAATGTCAAGTTGTCAACAGTTGAAATTTATATGATTACTGATGTCTGGCATTTGTACCAAATCTTGAATTTGTAGAGATTCTGTATTCATTTAGATTTGTCAAAGTCGATGGCAGAACCATAGAGAAATGCTAGAAAGATCACTTTGTGAAAGCCCTGTTCTCTACCTGATGCTTCCATCCAAAGGTAAGATGTCAAATGATCGAGGATACATCTATTGCCAAGTGTCTGTGACCATTGTGTCAACAGCTGAACTATGAATGCAGAAGCTGTTACGCAGTTCATTGGTAGCAGAACTCCCGAGCAAGCGTTCATTCTGTGTGTCTCGATTGATTTCTGAAGCACAACAATGCATGACGGAAAATCACATTATGAGGGTCCTGTTCTCTGCCCCCTCTCAATCTTAGAAAGAAGAACTTGCTCGACGCCAGAAACACTTTGAAGACACAGCTTCTGCAATGCATGTGTTATATACTGTGCTGCAGTACTGAAAAACCTGATAAATTTTTGCACAAGAAGGGTTAATTCACGAATTCTAACCTGGAAGATACCATATCCTGAAGGGATTACTCTTTCTGCTAAAACTGAAATCTCCTGAAACTTTGTATGTGAAATGTGACGCCACGATGGAGCTCTCGTCAGACTTTGTACATGTAAAACCTAGTGACAATATTTCATGACATAAACATAAGCTTGGAAATTCCTATCAATTTAATAAGATTAGCACATGACTGAATCCGCAGTGATGTCTCAATGAGTCGCTCCTACAATGTTTCACAGTTTCGCAAAAATTGAAATACCGAATCTACATTGGACATGTAAGTCTCGTAACCCTATTGCTTGTGCGTAATCAAACGAGAAGAACTCCGGGCCCTCTTTTTAAACAGGAGCCGGTGTGAATGAAGTGTCTATTTGTCAAGTATACCGTGTATAAGTAATAAAGATCATCGGTACTTTCTGTGCTGATGAATTTATATCAGAATTGGTTTCAATTTCCCTCCTCTCCATTATTAGTGAGCTGCGATGTTCACCAAAATTTCATCTCTTATTTCTCCCTCCTCCTACAAAAATTTCAAGGAAGACCAGACCATTGCAACAGTTGAGCTGATATGCTTGCACTACGGCACTGTTGAGAAACATCACAGTATGTGGTGAAGCTCTCAGAAAGAGCTTCTTGTAGTGGACCGCACTCAGCTGTGCAATTGCAAGTTGTGTGCATAATATGTTCATGTTCATTTCTGAGTAGAATCAGACCACGTCATTGTTCATTGCCGCCAAATGGTTTGGACAGATTTTAATCATGTACGATGATCGTGGAGTCATTCGGAATGCCATAATCCTTCTTAACGAAGACACCAAAAAAACAAACGGTCTAGGTTTTACACGTACAGGCCAAGTCAAATGAGCCTCATTCATAATTTGCTGAAATATCCTTCAAAAGTTATCACCACTTCAAGATTTTCCCTTGATTCTAGAAAGTTGAAAACCATGGCCTTTGCAAACGGTACACATCAGGAAATTCAGCTCTTGAAAGACGGGTGGGCACATCAAACGAAGTGTGTCTCCAATTCGACACACTTCTGTAAGTACGGCAATTTATGGTGCACTAGCAAGAGATATATCACTACGATAGTTCAAATGCATCACCATCACGGGGTGTATATAAGCCGTCTGTTTAATGCCGTTCAAATGCCTGGTGTAAGAAAAAGCTTCAGCTTAAGTTATCAGCTCAAGATAACAAGCATCCGGTTTTTGTTGATGGCTATTTTCAAGTATGGTTGGACGAGATGGTGACGATATCGTCACATAAAACACTGGTAGCTCAGAGTTGGTTGAGAGTACCCTGTTGACGCCGAAGCTTTCAAGCTTGTTGCCGAACAGGGACAACAGGATCATGTGGGGTAGTTATTGGTACGAAGCAGGATCACTTCGTTGCCATGACCCAGTTAAGCGAGGAAATCATGAGGCTGCTCTGTGACAGGGGATCCGGTCAGGGAATGCACAATTTAGAAGAAAGCGTGGGCAGTAGCTTGCATGCGGCCGGAGGTTAAAGCAGCGAATGCCCGCATTCGGATGATCTGCGAAGTTGAGCGCTGAGAAATTTATGTATACACAAGCATTGCCATCAAATGGTATGGTCAGGTTTTATTCATGATGGACGCCGTCATTCGCAAATTATGCCAGTCCTTATCAATACACTTGAGCGAACTAGGGCTTTATTTCTTAGTTGGAATAGTGGAACATCTATAAACCGAAATCATCATCACTTATTGTTCTTTGACTGTGGAAACCATGGTCTTTTTAAAAAGTTCTATCAACTTTCAAGAGGGCTTTTATAAAAAACGCTTGCAATTTGCATATTACAAAAAGTGTTCATACTTCTGCAACCTTTTGTACACTGTACACTCATGGGATATATCAATGGAACACCTAAATGCATCACTAGCACTGACTGAATATTTGACATTGAACATGTCTCTCTCCAATATCTGGAGATGCTGGGTGAACTCGATCAAGTTTCATAGATCACAAACTACATGATATGATCTGAAAATTCCAAAAACTTAGATTGTTGACCCAAAAACCTCTGAAAACTTAATGCCCTATTCAGCTGTAACGAAATGGGGAGATGGAAAAGCTAGAACGAAGCACTAAATGTTCTAAACACTCAGAGTAAAGAATATCCTTACAATATTTTACACATTTCGATCAAAGGCTGGCTCGGGTTGGAGTTAATAGCTTCTCAGATGGTTTGTAATCTCAAAGCAGTGTAACTTACGTGCTGGAACTGATGTGGTTCATAGACTTGACTCGTGCTCTTAAATGGGGTATTGCTTAGTTGACCATGCTTGAGAGCAATGCGTCGCTCTGCAAAAATCAAAATATGCATTAAATTAGAAATCTTAAAACTTCAGAGAAAATCCTCACAATTGTAATTCATCTGGAATTGGGAACTAGACCAAACCTTAATTTTCAAACGAGACATGGTCTCAGATAGAGTGAGGTGTTTCTACCCGTCAGTAGAGATGCCTTGATTTGTTGCAAGACGAAACAGATAACATCGAAATTGGGCCTTCGGTCCGGATTTCCGTCCCAGCAGCGTTCAATCAGAGAAACAAGCTGCTCAGGCAATCCATTCGACGGCAGCAAGGGCCGCCGACCCTGTAAAATTTTCTGCCGAAGTTGCATGGTCGAAATTCCAGTGACTGAATTCTCCAGCTCGCTGTATGGCGTCTTGCAGGTAAGAATCTCAGAACAGGTGATAGCGAAGCTGTAAACATCAGTTTGCTTTGGAAAGAACAAACTCACGGGATGGTCAATGCTTTCTCGATCCTCTGAGATCATTTCTAGCAGCTCCGGAGCTCTCCACCTTAATGTTCCCACCTTGTAACTCCAAACCGTTTCCACGAACTTCACTTTGGTTCTGGCAAGTCCAAAATCCGTCAGCTTGACTGAGTAACATCCCACCCTCGATTCTGCAAACTTGTTTACCTCTTTGATCAGAATGTTTGCAGCTTTGAGGTCCCTGTGGACAATGTCTGCTGCATGCAAGTACCTCATCCCTTGTGCAGCTTGCAACATAATGTCCACAGCTACAATGACGTCCAATCCCAGTTCATATTTTCTGAAGAGATAAGTGAGATCATAATCCATCAGCTCCATCACCAATGCGCTGCTTCTTTCATCCTCCAAACAGCCGATAAAATGCACAATATTGGGATGGTGGAGGCTGGATAGCACACTGGCTTCCAACTTGAAAGTTTTATCGTTACCACAGTCCAGTTCTTTCACAGCGCATGGGTACGCTCCCAGCCACATAGCCTTGAATACTCTGCCGAAGGCGCCGTGACCTATGGCGTGCATATATTCCACTTCAATATCACTCCTCTTTACATCCACAAGTGTGGGCCTCAAGTGCTCACTCTTATGGTCCTCAGATGCTGCCTCCCTCAGTTCAAGCTGCCACATATCCGCCAATGCCTGCCTCAAAATTCCAAGAAAATCTCGCTGAAGCAGAAACTCGGTTGCATACCACACCATCTTGGAGAAAATCTCTGCAAACGCTTCCCTGCTGTCCAAGAATGAAATTAACCTGTAGGAGTGAGCTTCTCCCACGTTGCAGTCACAAAGCTCGATCAAGGTTTCTGCAGAAGTGACGATGCCGTGAAGTTCATGGAACAGGGGCTCAGTGGCAGAAATATTGGTCCTCTGGGCCCACTTCAGGATGCACAGGAGTTTTTCGGATAGTAGCCTGCACTGCTGCTTGTTCATGTGGTCAGTCGCTCTGGATTCGTACTCGAAGAGCCTGCTCGCTACGGCCAACAAAGGCTGTATCTCGTTGCGCTTGGAACATTTGAACGAGCTGTGCAGCTGGCCAGATGCAGCAAGCAGCAGATGCGGAACAATTTCCCTTGATAGCCTCATGCTTAGTTATAAAGTTGACCAAACTTCAAGCTTCACAACTCAATTCGTAGTTCACTTCTTCGTTAAGAAATCTCAATGCATCCCTGTTGCAGTACAGATGGTCCCAAATTAATCCCTGGTCGGACCTCGTGACCAAAATCAAATTAGAAATATAAATTATTCCTGCTATTGTGAAGGGGAAAGTGAGTGAAGGAAGACTCGCGCAATATTCAAAGTTCCTAGACTTTCAAATCTACAACAGGATTACCAGGTCCTAACAAGCAGCTCGGCAGTGATGAATTATTTTACCAGGCTAATTCTAAGACAGATATTATCCAAGCTTATGAAGCCAAACTGAGTGCCATAATTTTCTCTATGGAAATCAATTAGGAGGACTTACATGGAGGGGCACAGATCTTGGACCAGCAATCGAACCGTAGCCTCGCAGTCGTCATATACCATGTGGCCGCCAGTTCAGCTATGTCGGACGTAACTCGATACACACCCACGCTGACACTCGCACGCTACTCCTGATGAGATGTTCAAAGCTTCTCACACTTCCTCAACAGAACCTCCCTCAAAACCACAGGCAGAAATTTAAATAGCTCTACGAAATCAGGACCTTCTAAATGAGACGGGTCACTATATGTTCCAGCACCAAATCTTGTATTCCGGGGTATATCGTAAACGAACAGGATAATGTTTGCTCCAACCTTGTTGGAGTGAAATCAAAGCTCCCAAATGCAAGGACAAGGACAATGCTAAGTACAAGCATATATAACTCCACAGTACACAGTATATAATGGAGAATGAGATAGGGAGGAGAAAGGCTTTGTAATGTTCAGTCTGTACCTTTCGTTTTTTTCACCGATATTAACTATTGTCTGTACACCTCTAATATCGGCAGGCTCCGACTAAGAAACGGATGCGTAGCTGCTCCGGCACCTGCCCTTCCATGATACTGGGGCCATTACAAGTGCAAACGTACCAAGTGTCACCCAAATATATGTTAAGGAAATTGTAATAGTTAAACCTCGCTGTGGGTAATAATTTGCTAGTGCAGGTGTTACCAGCAATGGGTGGCGGTTGCCGTCATGCCCACGGCAGGTTGCTCTTCCTCATATTACATTTGTAGAAGACAAGTGTTAGTCATCCAGTCAAAGATATGAACATTGCCCAGATATACTACAGTTTTTTATCACTGTTTGAGTTGCTCCTCTTCACAACATCAGTAGGCAGCAGAGCAAGCAAGAGGGCAGCTGCATTTCCGCCCATGAACCGTAGCTTGAGAAGTTCCTTGAACATTGCTTTGAGAAGAATGAAGCCCATGTAGTGGCATGGTTATATTCCATCTCTTTCTCTTGAACACCAGTGTCTCAAGTTGGTTCCTCAAGTCATGGATCCACGTACTAAGCGACAATTTTTTTCCACATGATGAAATGGTGAGTTATTTCCAAATGATGGTTTGATGAGTGACATAACAAGAATGCCACTTCCAAAGCAGCAAGAAGGTACTTACTGAACTCATTTTGCAGTGTGAACAGCACAATCAGGTAGCGTGTATTGGCGTGATTTTTTGCATGTGAACTAGAATGCGAGTGGTCGCTCAGATCGCGCCCTGGTGGTTCGTCTAGTGTAAGCATGCTCAACGTGTTCAGAAGGACCAGTGCAGTTCCTTCTACTGAAAAAACAATACGAATCATCACTAGACCAGAAATATGACGTTCCTCTTTGTTACAATGATAGATGGCCTACCCGCCAGTACAGTTTAATTAAAGCTCTTGCATATCTATGGGTGAAGTGATTATCGCCACCAATGGTCTCCAAGGGCACCAAATTGAGATCTGGACACAGTCTCCAATCTGAAATAGGAACAAGAATATTAACAGAAAGTATGAGCAAATGTAGCGATTGCTAAAAATGCAGCTAATTCCTTCCACCCGAATCATTACCCTTCTATACCTTAGCAACCCTGGACATTCACGTCGTAGAAGCCACCTTTAAATGAACTCAAACTTTCTGGGCATCCGAGTATCGTAATGGAATGTTTGTTTTCACGTCCTTCAAAGGTCCACGCTGATGGACGCTAGAAGTGGACCTTGGAGGAGATGGACCTCTACAGCCAGGAGCTGGAGACGGTCCAGGCTTTTTCGCAGGACTCTGACCTCTTGTCCCAAACACCTTCTTCGAAGCAGAATAGCCATTCATACTCACACTAAGGTTTTCTTGATTTTCAGTGAATATACTGTTACTTCGAGTAGGGCTGGCCTTCCTAACTGGTGCTCTTGGGCTCAATCTGTCAACTGAGAGCGATCTTTCCCTCCCATTTCTTTGCACCGCTGTTTTGGAGCCCGAGCTGACTTTGTTCACTTCAGTTGTTGGTGTGCCCGCAAGCGCTCCGATGTTTTGAGGTTTCTGCCTTACTTTGGTCGATTCACTCACTTCCCTGGATGTAGGCCGACGTGGACTGGGGAGTCGAGAAGGAACGGACACATTTCTATCAGGATTAGATGGTTCCAAGACGCGGCCTCCTTGCAAATTTTGCCTGCTTGTAGTGCACAATTCTGCAGAGCGCTTGCACCCTTCAGAATGGTCCTTGACAACACTACACCTGCAACTGTCAGCACTGCTGGTATTGGCGATCGGCTGCAAAATTACTGTGTAGCCAAGATTGTTAGCGGCAGTATGACCGCTACCAATATCCAACCACCTGCTCTGTTCAAGAGCGTGTCTTTGCTTGACCCCTTCTATTGTTTCTTGAAGTTGCGTCAACTCTACTTCCAGCTTCTCAATCTTCTGTTGAGCTGTTTGAGATTTCACACGCCATTCTTCTCCCTGTCCATATGGAAGAATCAAGTTGTTAGCCCCATTTTCAGCCTTTGGAAACTGCCCTTTGTTGTAGTATTTAATTTGGCTCCATCTATTCGACAAAGTCGTGTTCAAGCCACAGGAAACTAGCAAGAAAGTATTTCTTAATTAACATTGTTTACATTGTCAAACCTTAGGAAGAAATTCATGGAACAAGACCTTATTGATAGCAACATTACCTCTCGTTGCCTGGTTGCCGCAAGAGTTTCAGCATCGAGGGCACGCTTTTCCCATCTCAAGCATGCTTGCTGCACAGTGGCCATTTCCACGCTTACATTTTTCAACACTCCCTGGACGTGTTTCCAGTGCTCAGCTTCAGCATTAATCTGCAAAATACACCATAAAACATTTTTCAACTAAAATGTGGAGTACAAGCTGTCTTAATAAACTCATTCGCATTGGGTAACTACTAAACCTCATTACAGTACGTGTTATTAAGTTAGACAGGACACAAACCTGGGCAAGAATCTCCCGGACGGTTTCTTTGGTTTGCAGTTGTTTGGCAAGCTCCTCCTCCAAAATACAGCCGTCCTCCTGTTGAAGGAGTGAGGAGAATTGCTATTAATTGCGGCCCTCAAGCACCATTCACTTGTGCTCCTAACTTGGGCGTATTAAATCGTATAAGTACTATAGATGATGATATTTACAATTGATACATTTTTCTTTTCTTAGAGTGTTGGACAAGAACCAAAACACTTACCGCCTGTTTAAGCAATCGATAAACTGCATCATTTGCCCTTGTAGACAATGGGCTGTAGCAAGATCCATCAGTGTCTTCTTGGCCGATTGATTGCTGATAGAGTTTTAAAGTTTCATGTCAAAATTATGACAAAGAATATTTGACTGGGTCAGGGACAATGATCATATGCAAGGATTAACTGATAATTTAGAGTTCAGCAATCAACAGTTCGCCCGAACGGATCAGGACAAGTCAATTGTAAATTTACAAAAAGCGAGAAATCAGAAATGGTTTTGATCTCACTTGATCACTCTGATGTATCTCGGAGTCACTTTCGTCTGGGGTGCTGATGCTCGAACACGGGAATTGAGATTTCTGCTGCAGCATCTCAATTCTTCTGTGCAATGCATCCGCTTGACTTTCAAGATCTACGTGTGCTCCGATATTCATCTCTTTACTCCGCATTGCTGAGCTAGCTTTCAGTCTCCGCAGTCTTTCATCTAGACCATAAATGTTTTCTTCCTTCGGTTTCCCTCCCCGAGGTGTACAAGGTGCTGAAAGTGATACTCGTCTTCTATCCTGCGTGGTGAACTGGAATATGAGAAATCTGTCGAAGTTCAATTGTTGCGTTCAATTGATGCAAGTTTGCAGAAGAAGTGTTCTTTCTGACCAAAATTGTGAGGCTAATAAGTATGAAACTAAAAGTTTCTCTCGTTATGAAAATGGAAACGAAACAGATATATATATATATATATATATATATATATATATATATATATAAATTGTATTGAAGTTGAATAACAGATTAAGAACAATCAAGAAATTTCTTTGAAAGCCCAGGATTCAAGGCAGAAAATTTGACAACAGGGTCACAGGATACATGATACGGTTCGAACCCGCTTTATACAAGAAAGATAAAAAAAATAAAAAATGACGTTACAGCTTACATACAGGTTCAAGAATAGACTCCACAGCAACTCGTAGAGAGTACGCCATTTGCGCGGCCTCCGCCATTTCGACGCACCCTTCTTCCCACCGTCGTTTTGATTGCTCTTTTTCCATCTTCAGTACTTCATACTTAGCCTTTAAGACTGCTGCTTGCTTCCGCCAGCCGTCTTTCTTGCCCAACCGACCAGGTCTATCCTCTCTCGACACGAAGCCTGATGTGACCTTAGAGTTCTTACTGTTCCTGCGAATCCCTGGGGAAGAACTTACTGGCGCCTGTTGAGTGGTGATGAACACTTGGATTTCTGGAGCGTTCATCTCAAGATGCGTCATGTCCACGTCGAAGTTGCTTGAATCCTCATCCGCGGAGAGAAATCCATGCAGCTCGTCCTCTCCGATATTCACAGAATCGGAGAGCTCGTCTAGGGGAACCCATGGGGACATCCCAGAGCTGGTATCGTCAGACTTCTTTGCCGTTTCCTCACAACGGATTCGCATTGTTTACAATTAGGCTAGAGTATCACAGTCGCAAATTATATTGTCCTCACTACCTTATACAAGCGCCTTCGTAAAGGTTGACAAGTACTAAGTCATTGCTTCCAGGTCATGCGAACATTCATTCAGTTCTTCCACCATAGGTTTCGCAAACCTCGGAGTTCTTCATTAGCTCGTCGGAAGCCGTGACTGACCAAATTGAAAACGGATGTTCGTAGTAACATATTCGTCAGGTCTTAAAACAGTAATTAAGAAATTGCGCCAACACACAATCTCGTACAATATCTTCTGCGCCTGCGACAGTTAACAGTAGTTGACAATTGTCATTCTCAAAGTAATAAGGCTGCTGATTAACCACTAGCTCCCAACCATATGCAGTACTTACATACTGTAAAGCTAAGAGGAAAGATTGCAAGCTGATATAAACCAAACCAGTAGACAGGTTAATTACATGAAAATGACAAGCCCAGTGAAAATAAACCTGAATATGAAATCACTGTTTTCTGGAAAGTACAACGTGAATGGGAAAGGGTCAAGGCAGGCTCGTTGCCGCCAGGGAAGTACTTGATCTGCAACACATGCAAGTCGAGATTAAGTTTATGTTTATGAAATATTGTAATTCTTGACATACTCGGCACGGGAGTACACAGTTCAAGAAAATTACTGGGGACATTTGGAATATCAAGGAGTCTCAGATTTCAGGGCCCATCTGCTAATCGTTACAGAAGTAACATCCGAGTAAGAATTTTACAGTCTACAATTAACGAAATGGGAAAATCCTTTCTTAAAGCTAGTGAGCACATAGATTGATTAATTGCAGAATAATACTGCCCATGCCTTGTGCTGGAACAAAGGCGATCAAAGAATTCGGCACTTCATAAGTGATGTCTATATTCTAAAGAGAAACCCCCCTCTTAGCATTCCAGGTTTTAAGTAATGCGTATACATTGAATAGAAGTTTAGTGAGCACACCGAACAATTTGTGAACGTCCTGGTCGGTTCAACTCCGCCAAATATAGTCTCGACCCTGAAGCAGAAAAACCTGATTTCAATGAAGGTGAACCTGCAATTGTATTAACTAAATGTGCGCATTGAATACAAACTACTGAATTAGGAAAAGAACTTCCAATGTCATCGAGTCGCAGTTGTAGCAAGTGCAAGAGTAACCTCAATTATTACAGGTTATCTGTCAAGTGATTGAAATTAACAAAATCAACAGATGCTACAGGAGTGGACAAAAACTACAAATCGGAGTTGGAGTAACGCTCCTGCAACAGCCACGAAGAGACTGAAAAGCCGGGTAAATTATCAGAAACTATCTAAGACTCGCAGGTTATGGCAAATCACAACGTACTGGCGAACTTTTATTAACTGTTCAAGAGGCGAATACAGTACTGAGCTTGGAAGCCAATGAAACCAACACAGAGCAGTTCCAAAACACACGAAGCTGGATAAACAAAGTCAACGTTCATCACCAAGACCACGCGATGCTAAAATGCAGTCGAAGGGCGGAGAGCTGCCTAAACAGCGGCGCACGACTTAGAAACTCAAGAAGCTGCACAAAGACAACTTCACAACGTACACGAAGACGCTGAACCACAGACAGCTGAGAACTGCACTTGTATATCATTCAGTCAGCCATGGAGCAACCTGAGAGGCTGAGACCTAGAACTGTCGCTTCGCCTCCACCACCATAATTTCCGGAATTAAGACAGCCAAAATTCTTAAGACTGATCTACCACAAACTCCAGCACGCTCACTGTCCAAATTTCTTCGTCCCTAAACCAAACTCGCACGTCCGCAACAACACTCACACAAAACGGGCCGAACGTTCACAATCCTAAACAGTCACTAAAAACTATCACAATGCTGATCACGACGAACAACGAACACCGCAAAACAACAGACGCACACCAAAAGACGCAGACGCTACTAACGAACAGCCCCCGTAGCAAAACCAAAACCAAAAGCCGCTCAAGCCATGACCTACGTGTACGGTCGCTTCAGCTCGGTCCATGAGCAGAAAACAATCAAGCTACCAAACTCAAACTTCCTGGATACCACTCCTTCTCAAAACCGATCCACTACAAAATCCTTCAAGCTCGTCATCGAGATCAAACGACCTCACAGAAAACGTTTCAACAAAATGTAAAAAATCGTCCCGTCTCCCAAAAAAGAGCAACGACTTATAATTTATTCCATGCTATATATAACGCAAAGGCGGAAAACAACCGGAAATAGACCAGGCAAAAACAGAAACAATCGACGGCGCATACAGTACCGGAGACGCAGACAACAGGAGGCGCAGCAGCAGCAGGTGCGGCGTGCGAAGCGAGCGAGCGAGCGAGCGGCGGTCCCGGCGTGTGTCCGAATGGCGAAACCCTCGCGCTCCGAACAGTGTGCAGTGCGCGCCGATTGTGGCCAGGCTCCGCTTTCAATTCCGTCGCCTGCCGCATTCATGCGACGCCTGCGACTCCTATCAATGTGCCCCGGAAGCTCCTCCGCCGGAGTTGTTGTTGGCGTGCGCTTGTCGGTGTCCGCAACGGCTCCATCGCCAGACCCTCACCTCCATCGCCCCAGGCACTGTCCCAGGCGTCACTGCACTGTCCTGTCAGCCTCCTGAGCTCCAACTTTTCCTTCTACGTACATTCTCGTTTTTCAAAATCTTAGAATATTGTGGATATTTGATCGTGACGGTATCAGGGTATAGTGACGGTATTTGGGGTGGGTTCGTACATGTCAGTCCAGGTCTTGTGCAGGGCTCTGGGCGGGAGGCCGTACTCTACCTCTTGGGACCTCGTTTGAAATCTCAACCGTTTGGTTGCTTCCTTTTCACCGCATTCAACGGTTATTCCTTTTCGTCAGGTTGTTTTGCCAGTTTCTTTTTTACTGCAGGTTATTCCTTGTCGTTATTACAATGATGTAGGACTGTTATACCTGACGGGTTAGTGTTGTGTCAGAGTATGCAGCCTCTGAAATGTACTTGAGGGCGACATTCTACGGTCGATTTGAAGTTTCAGGTAGCTGCGTCGTAACGGCCATTTTTTGTGTGTTTGTACAGTACCGGTATCTCGGGGTAGGACAGATTATTCAACGTACTTTGTCTCCAGTGAGGGTGAGAAACTATTGATTTGTGTCAAAAAAAAAAAAAAAAAAAAAAAGGGTGAGAAACTGAATTAGTATTCATGGTTTTGTCTCAAGTGCATAGAATTAGTCATGTATTTCTTTGAAACCCATACCAAGTTTGGGTAAAAGGAATTCTTCGTACATTTAAACTGTATATGGGGGTAGACTTCGACAATGCTGTTGCGGCTGTGCTAAGTGTTACCATAATATATTCTGGGTATAATATTTTAGTTGAACCAGCTGAGGGTAATGCATTACACGTGTTAAGTTACCAGTTGCTGTCAAGCCCACGGCAGGTTGCTCTTGTGAGTCGTATTATATTTGTCACAGACTAGTATAAGTCACGAGTATATGCAGTGACAAATATTATACTTATGACTTACACTTGTCATGTAGTATTATTTGTCACAGAAAATATCATATTTGGTATAGTTTCAAAGATTTGGAAATTGCCCATATTAAGTTAATAATTAAGTTTCTTCTGGGGTCCTCTTCACACCATCGTCAGGCAGGCAAGCAAGAGGGCAGCTGCGTTGCCGCCCATGAACTAGACTTAGGAAATTCATTTAAATATTGCTTTGAGAAGAATGAAGCCCATGCAGTGGTATGTTCATATTCTGTCTCTTTGTCTTTGAACAACAATTTCTTGTTGGTTTCAAATGTCTTGGATCCATACAACAACTTTATGGACCACATGATGAAACTGTGAGTTGTTGCCAAATCATGGTGCGGTTACGCACACATATTCCACAAACATGTGCCAGCTCCAAAGCCCGAAGCATGTCAGTCCAGTTCGCATGCTCGAAGAAGGCACTCACTCTACTCAATCTGCCAGAGTGAACTTCCGTGTGAAGTTACCCTCATTCGAATTCGGTGTAGGTGTATGACTGCATGGTTGGTATGAGTGTGTGCATGTGTAGAATTAGCAATATGGGAGTTGCCTCAGATTGTGCTCTGGTGGTTTGTCTGAGCGTTTCGCGCAGAAAATGGATTGCTGCTGCATGGTATTGCGGTCCAAGGCCCGCATGCTTTTGCAGAGTTCTTTCCTATTTTATTGTTCTGTCAAACCTGTGTTCAGACTATAGTTCGCCCATGCGAACTGAGTTGACATGCTTAGGGACGTGAATCAATTTTTTAAACTGTCATACCTCACCAAACTGACCAACCAGAGATTTTATCTTCTTCAAAGGAAGAATATCCTACATCAGAGTCCAGACTACCTCCCCTAGAAAAAAAAAGAACCCAAACCATCAACGATCTCACAGTAGTATCGGAGCGACGATCCATTGCACCCAGAGAGCGGAGCCCAGAGCTCAGGGGTGGCTAAATTTCGACGTTTAGCTTCTTCGCATTAGAAACATGAAATGACTCCTGTAAACCTCTTCCTCATAAATGGTCTAAGTTATAAAGGTCGAGTTGGCCCTTGAACAGGAGACGCTTTATCCACGTGAAAAGTCAGACTTCAAGCCTTATGTTCAATGTGTGCTCATAAGACTTGTAAATTGTCAAATTGAATGTACTGAGCCACACTGTCTAGAAAGGAGGATTCTTGATGTGCAGGCTCACTTGAAGAGAATCACCTTGAAGACAGTAGCGCAAAGCAGTGCAATTGAGTAAGAATATCACCCCCACCGACTCTTCTATTTTTCCTACCGTGTTGAGTACATTCTAAGGTTGCTGGACTAAGATGGTGTTGTGGTGGGCTTCCTAGGTTTTGGAATATGGAAGACTTTGGATCAGCTGGTCCATGTGGTGAGGAACTGCGACAATTGGGCTCATCTTGATTAGGACACATAAAGCTAGCCGTCTCTGGTAAATTCCTGAACTGATCTCGTGGAGAAGAACATGTTATCAGGTTAGAAATTATCACTGGCATTTGCGCAGATGACCATGCCACGCCCCGAGATTCCGTTGGAGAATCTACTAAAATTTCTAAAACCAGCTCCTCGATAAGACCTTGGTTGTGAGCAAATTCATCATGCCAAGTCGTCCACGATGGGCCCTTGCACCTTACATTTCTTACGGACTCCAATACCTCATTACCTACAGAAATATAGCACATTAGTAGGATCGGTCATGCTCATCATAGATGAGCGTGGAACAACTTTGAAAACGTTTCCGTGCAGGCTGAACAGTAGCAATAATAAAAATCACGCCTATGAGGTATCAAACCACGCCAGATAGCTACAAACTCACTCCTACTTGACATCCTTTAGCTAGCATAGATTCAAACACCACATACCTTTCACTGTGCTCTCAAAATGACCCGGAATCATAATTCCACGAAGACACATATAACGCAGCCTTACAGACCTTACTCATAAAGCATAATTTCATGAACAAGGTCTAGACCTTGCTCATGAACTTATGCTTTCATGAGTAAGATCTGTAAGGCTGCGTTATATGTGTCTTCATTGCGCTGATTCTGCATTTTGCACGGTAATCGAGGCGAGAAATGGAGACAATATCCGTTGGAAATGCCACAACTGCGACTACAGAGAGTATTTCAGAGAGTGAGTTGTCACAAGTCGAATAAGTTTTTGAGCTCCTCAAAAGAGTTACGCATAATTTGTGCGATTATTTTCATCCACTATTCAACGTCCAATTCAAGATTCGTCAAAACAAGTGTTTACCCAGATAAACTAAAAGACGACTCGGTCTCTGATACTAGAAGCATCACTGGAGGTGCCATTAGAGTGAGGGGCAGGTGTACCTGTAACAGAAAAATATCTGTCCTATTGGATTTTTCTTTGGGTCTTTTATAGTCCCGCTGAATTTCTGGCGAAGTCGAGATACAATATCCTCAGCCTTCACTTGATGATAATTCATCATTTCCTGGTCCAAAGGGTCAGCTGGTTCAACTACTATTCTGTGCTTGAATTCAATTAGTGACGACAAATTTTTGCACACGACTAACTGCAAAGTACAGCTTGTAACAGTGAATTTACATTGGACATGATACAGTGGTACAAATTGTAGCGTTCTTGTCGATAGAAGGCGATGACACTTCCCTGATGTGACAAATGAAGAACATGGTGTATCACTCTAGATAATCGGTACAATCTGCGCAAATGCCAATGATAATATCTACCCTGATAACATGTTCTTCTCCACGAGATCAGTTCAGGAATTTACCAAAGACAGCCAGCTTTATGTGTCCTAACCAAGATGAGCCCAATTGTCGCAGTTCCTCACCACATGGACCAGCTGATCCAAAGTCTTCCATATTCCAAAACCTAGGAAGCCCACCACAACACCATCTTAGTCCAGCAACCTTTGAATGTACTCAACACGGTAGGAAAAATAGAAGAGTCGGTGGGGGTGATATTCTTACTCAATTGCACTGCTTTGCGCTACTGTCTTCAAGGTGATTCTCTTCAAGTGAGCCTGCACCTCAAGAATCCTCCTTTCTAGACTTATGAGCACACATTGAACATAAGGCTTGAAGTCTGACTTTTCACGTGGATAAAGCGTCTCCTGTTTCAGATTTGGAAAGAGTAGTACAGATTAGAAACAAACTTCAAGGGCCAACTTGAGCTGTATTAAAAACCATTTAAAAGGAAGAGGTTTACAAGAGTCATTTCATGTTTCTAATGCAAAGAAGCTAAGGTAAATGACCAGTAACCGACCATGACCAATTTACGACCGCTGGGCAAAATCTTCATTTTCTACAATAAAATCTTTGCATTCTTGAACATTTTGGGTGGAAATTTTCAATGATTGTAAACTAGTATACTACACTTTTGCCTCCTTACAATTCACAAAAATTTCAATTTTTGAGGAAAAATTCTGTAAATTTCTCTACACACAAATACCTTATCTTCCTACATGGAAATTTTTTTGCAACATCGTACTTTGAAACATAACCTCCAAAATTGCTTAAATGGTCGGTTACTGGTCATTTACCTTAAACATCGAAATTTGCCACCCCTGAGCTCGAGACGCAAATCGATGCAGGAAGTCTAGAAAGATGACTGAAGAACCGAGAAAGCTGAGTGAAAACCCGAGAAAGATGAGTGAAACCCTGAGAAAGATGAGTAAAAACCCGCTAAAGATGAGTAAAGAACCGCTAAAGATAAGTGAAAATGGTGGATGATGGCCGTCATCAGAGCTGCCTTTTAGGACGGGGAGCTGCCCGGAAGGGCAGCGGAGCTGACAGGGGGCACCCAGACACACATGGTATTCTATAGATAGCTTCCTTACTACAACATTTGGTGGCTGGGCTGAAACTCACTTTGGTATGAAGTTCAGAGAGTTGATTTGAACAATTGTGCACGGCACTGTTCAACTCCGTGCTACCAGCATGCATTGGCATCCATTGGCTGATCTGCATTATAAAGACATACCACACATCTAATCTTTAGCACACTTACACTTGACACTGGTACAACAACCTGATTAACTCACTGCAAGAACTAGACTCTGCAACATATTACACCTCTGTGATTTGCCACAAGCTGTTAGACATTTCAAAACTGGCATCCCACACATGACCTCTTCAAAACCATCGTGTATGTCTTGGAGAGTCCTGAAAGAGATCTATCCCATGACAACTAGATGCCACTTCAAGAGAGTACAAGAAGACTGTTGAGAGTTTTTAGAGGGACTACGTTGCTATGATCTTTGTATAGTCCATAGCCAACGTACATGAGGAATTGATTCAGACAAGTTGAAATGAAGAAGGATGATACTACAATGCATATTAAGTTTCACTACTCACCATGGCCAAGTAGAGAAACCATTGAACCAAGCAATCTTCAGAACCACACTCCAAGATAAGTGAACATTGTCTTCATCACCACACTCCAAAGCTCTCTTCTAGAATAACTACTAAACACTCAGAAACTTCAGATCTGTATCACTTCAAAGCTTTCCTTTAAAAGTAACTACTAAACACTCACAAATTTACTCACAAACTTCAAATCTCTATCTCTCCAAAGCTCTTCTCTAAAAATAACTAGTAAACACTCATAAACTTCAATCACAAACTTCAAATAGCTCTGCCTACCAGACAAATAGCATGCTCTGCCTACCAGCAGAGCACCCAGAAAGAATAAGCACTACTCTATGATCTAATGCAGAGGGAAGTCTAGGGTTCCTTATTTATAGCTTAGGCACAGGGACAGCAAGGAATCTCACAACATCTTCAAACCCTAAAATTTAACCTAAATTTTTGAGACTTCAGATGCGGACCTCAGATCCATACATGAAGCCTATATGACTGGCATACTAGATCATGCTACAGACATTCATGGCAGAGATGTTTTAGGTGTTTAGACACTAGATTTGTATGTACATCCTGATTTTGTCAGTGCCAGGACCCTAAGTTATGCACAGTCTACCAAGGCACCGACCATCTTATCAAGTATGACCACTAATTTTAGAAATCACAATCAAATGCCCAACATTAAGTCAAGTACATTGGACCATGCAAAGAATGACATGGTTCTTGTAAATTGAATATCTAATAAACTTACAACTCATTGAGTTTCCCTCGTTCACATAGTATGATAATCATTCAAAATGCATATTCTACAAAGGCATCTATTTGGTGAGCCAAATTCCAGCTACAACTATTAGCAACTATGAAAATAGCCAAGTTGTTGCTCGCCAAAGTTCATTATTTTGGACTATAAATTCAAGTGTCAATGAGAAGCATTCATTTTATGTTCATTTTTTGGATTAGACGTTATCCTACCCAACCTTTGGTACCGAATTTCTAGATGTATATCAATCTGTATACTTATAAACTAGATAAAATCAAATGTTATAACTTTATTGATGGAAGTTTGTGTTAGTTTTTTATTATAAAATGTCATATATATGTAAGTAACTATCTTAATATGTTACAACGTTCATAGAAAAAAAATCATTCAAATTATGACATATATTAAATATATCATGATAAGTGGATGTTGCTATTCTATTGTAATTAATATGAGGATACATGTCAAAGCAATAAGATTCTTAACCCCTAACTATCCTTAAAACCCAAAATGGGTTTTTGCAATTTTAGGCACCTTAGATGGGAAGGTTAAAAGTAATATTTTTTTTCAATATTTTTATTGGATGCTCCTTTCTATGCAGTAAAAATTTTGAAGCCAAATTCCAATTTTAGAACCTTCATCTAAAAAAAATTAGGTTTCAAGTCTAAAACGGGCAGTCTAAAATTAGGTCTTTTTTAAAAAACTAAAATTGAAATACGTTCATAACCAAATCACTACTCAAATTCCATAGTGACCCAAGTCAAAAAGTTTACCAATTTTACAAAGGCTGCCTCCAAAACTTACAAAGACAAGCTTCAAAATTTGAATTTTTCCTTTAAATATCTGTCAAAATTCGAGATTTTTGAATTTTGAATTTTGAATTTTTTTTGAATCACAAATTTATAAAGGTACCTACTCACCGTTCACTTTTTCATTAGCTCACAAATTGTTTTTGTAATACATGTTTTACTATTTTGTCAATTTTATACCTTCTTATAGAAAATAATTTATATGAAGGTCTAAAAAGCTTTTTGAGTCCCTAAAATTTTGCATGAGCGTACCTAACCTAGTTAGCTACATAAAAAAAATGTGACCAAAATGTTTGAAGTAATGATCATTAAGTCTCCCTTTGGCCCATTTGCACCATGCCTCTCGGCCAAGGCCCAAAAAAATATCTGCTGAAATTTGAACACTATGATCTCACTAATGAAAAACATCCAACGGTTAAAATTTGGACCAGTTCTTCCAAGTAGGGTTAGGTACAAGATCTTATGGTTGAAATTCCAAAAACATTTTATATCCTCGAGAGGGCATAGTCACTAGTGGTAAAAAATCGCAGTTTTAAGGATTCAAGCTCTCAAAGACACAAGGAAATTTAGAGGTTAAATATTTGGAACATTCCGAATTTCACTGAAATCATTTGGAATGAAGCTTTATTTTATTAGTTGAATTCAAGTGCATTATAAAGCCATTCTATTCGATCAACCTGATCTACTAAAAGGCCGCTAATGTAGTGTATTTGGCATGTACTACCAACGAGGACTCTGGCAATGAGGACTCTGGCACGACATCTTAGTGTCCCAACTCATAGCAAGCTTCATGTAATACTCGTTCAAAGACACCTCCCGGAAAGCACCACCGAAAAGCAGCATCATCTCATGCCTCATCAATCTTAATGGTATTATGCAGAATCAGTTGGCCGAAACTATCAAGAATAGCAAATACATCTTCAATCATCAGCCATATAACCAAACACCTCAACTCCAGAACCACGCTCTAGAAAGCAGAGGTGAAAATAATCCAGACTACCTCCCCTAGAATAAAGAAGACCCCAAACCATCAACGATCTCACAGTAGTATCGGAGCGACGATCCACTGCACCCAGAGAGCGGAACCCAGAGAAATTGTGGGGAAAGACAGTTGCTCAGGCGCTTGTGAGCCTCACTTAGAATTTTCCAGTGTTGATCTGAACGTATCTAAGGTTATGGTCCCCACCGTAGCTGGATAGTATGCTTCTGGCACCGGAGCAAATGGTGTCGTGAAGAACTCAGGTGAATTTCTGTGTGTAACAAAGTTGTCATCACATTCTCGCTGAAACATCTCTCGGAATGCAACAGCAGGATTTCAACGCAAGCATTCAGTGTTCGTGTCTTACGAAACCCTACACCCTGTCTTTCAGAGCCAAGCTACCTGTAAAGCTCGGCATAACCATGGCCATGGCCATGGCCGAAGCCATATCCACCTCCACTGGCTGCTTGTGTCCTTGAGCGATCCAATTATGCCATGGGAAAGCGTCGTTGCTGCTGTGCGGAGCGAGTGCCATCACCTTCTACGGAATTCAGAGCAACTGTGCTGTCTCCCGTTCAAATGCCCGTGGGCATCAAGCAGATTAGAGAATGAGAAAGTCAAGAAAAATTCTGCTTGTGGAGTTCATCTCCCACCTTCCCAATCGATTGAAGTCTAAGGCAGCCCTGGCGTTAGACGAAGGGCCTAGGTTATCAGCGAAGTGATGCTATGGATGCCCAAAGTGATGTAACAGATGCCCAGAGGTGCATATGTGCCGTTCACCTAGTGGAGACAACAGAAGCAACAAGCTTGAAATGAAGAAGACAAGTACATAAGTAGGCAACCATTGATCCAACGAGGCCACTTGAACCAATTCAAACAAAACAACAAGCTCTGATGCACTGAGCAACATGGAAACATGGAAACAGGGAACCCCCACTATTTGATATATTATATATGAGTGAGCACATAGGGTCTGAGCTAGTATTACTTGAATCTTGCTCATCACTCGCAAGATCAGCACAGCCTATCTACTCCTTCGACCAGGTCCCTGTCTTGGCGTTTCCTCCACATTCAGTACTCTGGATACGTTTGCCTTGGCTAAACCTGCCTTTCTTGCAAGTTCGGGGAATCTTAGATCCAGCAATGGGACCATTTTGGAGTCTTAACCCTCGGCAAAAAATCCCACCACCATCGAAATTCGCCAGGAAGGCTGAATGCCGGTAAGAATGCGCTCCTGAACCTGCACAATCTCCTGTTTGTCCATCCACACTCCTAGAGGCGATCCAAAGAATCACTTTGAATGCAAAGGACTGATATTGAGTGAACTTTTGAAACAAATGAAAATTTTATTTCATCATACAAGAAAACAAACCCTCACAGTAACCAGAGGGTGCAAAGGACATGGATGTACTGCTTATTCTTAAACTTCGATCTCTCTCGTAAACATCAACCAGAGCAAATGCAACGAAACCTAAAATTTAGGTTGCCTAGCAACAGTTACTCCTGCACGTACACCGATTATCAAACAAGGATGGAAGAATACAAGGGCATTCATAAAGATTGGTTTTAATCTATAATCTATATAGTAACTAGCTGATAGAGAGCTGCATAATGGCCTAGGCGCCCACCATCCTCAGACTATGGTGACCTTATAATTTATGCAGAACCTCGCCTAGTCTGCGGAGTCCCGGTTTCCACCGCCAAAACATAAACACTCAAAATGGGGAACAACAGGACGTGAACTACGCTTGCCGCCCTTCCTCTTCCTCTTCTGAGCAGTACCAGGTGCCTTGTTGTCTGAGTGCGCATGCCGTGACGTCCCTTGCCCCATGGAACCTCCTCTGAATTATACTCGATGGAGCAAGAAACTTCAAAGTTCGCAAACCAATTGTGAAAAGAGCGAACACAACAGATCTAAGCCTATTATGCAGAATTCTGAAAGTGACACCTGATGTCTCCAAGTCTTGACCTCATGAATTCAGTAATAGAGTGACGGAAGATCCAGCAGGCTTCAGCTTCGAGTTCAATTACATACCAAAACTACGATCAAATCCAAAACAAGTGTGTTGCATCTGTAAGTCAGGCGAAGATTGAATTCACTTCTAGACGAAGATTGGATTGAGTCACTGCGCCATATCTTGATATACTAAATGAGACGTAGGAATGTGGCTTTGCCCGGCGGTGAATGTTTGATAGCTGGGGAGGCAGGCCAGTTTCTTTCCCCAATTTATTTGGCTTGGCCAAGGTCATGGGAATCACTCACCACATCATATGCCCCCAAGTTCCCTCCACTCTACACAAAAAGGGATTTCCTAGTACCTGACAAATACAATTGGCCATATGCATAGCGACTAACTAGCGGCTTTGTTCCTGCACTGAAACATTTCTCTCCACATTTCTTGCAAATCTACACAAGCTTCGGAACCGGCGGGTGGACTTCTGGGTCAGTGGCCACATGAGGATAACATTTAAAATCAATGAACTCAGATCACCCTGGAAAGAATAGGTACACTATAATATTCTAGACACCAGCTGGGTCAAGGCCCCACGGCAATGTCCAAGAAAGTTTTTGGTCGACAATTGAAGCTCTTCGCCATGCTGGCTATGTATTAGGCATGACCACCGGTTCCCCTCAACGGGGGCCGGTAATCAGAGGCTTTGGAATGCCCCGGGGGCCGGAGCCATTAGAGTTCGCGGAAGTGTGCATATATCGTATTCTATTAAGCTCCCAGATTATATATGCGGGAGCATGATACAACGGGGCAGGTCATGGAAGCACTTGTTGGTGGTTATCAAATTGCAGCCTGGGATTCATGGCGATCGTGGCTTGGGCATAGTCGATACACACTGTTCTAAGTTTACAGTGTATCATGAATGTATTCCTTACAAGGTGCAAGGTACCAACAGTTGGAAGACATGATTCTCTGGAGTACATGATTATCTCTGTAAAGAACATGGCGTGTAAGGAGCTGATCAGGTTGGAGTGAGACAAGTCTGCATACTTGGTGTGA
Source organism: Ceratodon purpureus (assembly GCA_014871385.1). Classification (NCBI taxonomy): domain Eukaryota; kingdom Viridiplantae; phylum Streptophyta; class Bryopsida; order Pseudoditrichales; family Ditrichaceae; genus Ceratodon; species Ceratodon purpureus. The sequence goes on from CM026422.1 coordinate 20,580,310, forward strand.
ATAAGGGGTAGTGTTCCTAGAGCGCTCTGTTCTTGAGGCAGTTGGAGCTTGCTTCGTGGGATGGGCCGTGTGACTTATGGAGCTTCATGCCAACAAGCCTATTCAAGTTTGACATAGTAAAATGATAATTTTGGTTTTTTATGGTCCAGTACTGTCTATGTACATGTCCACATTCTGAGATACACTGGACTCTTGTTCCTCATGTATGTGGTAACTGTGGATGCAGCAGATATAGTAATCTGAACAACATCCCAGTGATCCCTATATGTCTACATTTGCACGAACTACTTGCACGTTATACTAATAAAGGAATTGATTTCTATTCTGCTCTCAGGTTTCTCATTGTAATAGATTTGTGCTTAGATGATACTTGCATCATCGTCTAATTCATTGTGTTACAAATCTGAGGAGAACGATTGAGAAGGTACGTTAGCAGGTGATTTGAGGACGTCTTTTCAGCTGTCCCACCTAATCGCCATTTGCAGGAGTAGGTCGTGTCGACTTTCAGATTCGTTAGTTCTATGGATTGATTCATTTAGCAAATCGAGTTCATCAGTGAAGTCTAGTCACATACCCATGAGTTGGCATTGCAGACGAAGCCACTTATCAGCGGCCCCTAATTTACAAGGGATGGATCAACATTGCTCATGCATGCTGCCTCCTTAACCTCCATGTGCGTGTGTATCCTATGTTTTCTTCTCATGCATTAATCTACTTCAGGCTGACTTTCACGTTTCCTTGTAAAACGATCAAATCACTCACTCAGCTCACTAAGTCGATGCAGTCTCAGTGAAGAACCGGTGACCTTGAAGTTTTCGTTACGTGATCTCTCATACTTCTAATCTTGAGCATATAAACTAGAAGTCATATAGATCATCTGTATACAGATCTCCTATCACACCACACAAAAAATTCACCTTGCCATGGGTACCTTAATCGTGCTTTGCAAACTCGCTCTACAGTTCAACAATTGAACTTCCTCAGCTGCTCCAAGCGACGACTTAGATAGTTTGCTGTGTGCGTCACACGTCACAAGGCCAACATCATCAACATCACGCCCAAATTATTCCCGCACTTCAGAAAAAGGAACCCTAGAACTAAATCGGAGGCTCCAGAAGCATGTTCAGATGCCAACTTGGAGAACAGCCGATGACACTTGTTTCTGAAAATCCATTACCACCAAATATGAACTAGTAATGCTTAATTGCGTCCTAGTTTTTAATCTGTACACAAGCATGAAAAACCGAACAGATCGCAAATGAGGAGTAATCCTGCGTCACATTCATAGCCTTACTTAAATCGCATAAATGCATTCCTAAAACAGCTTGATAACATGTTGGTGTGCAGCCTAGTCAGCTGATAATGTTTACGTTTTATCTAATGATCTGTGGCCTCTTGAAGAATTGGACAAGAAGCATCTCAAAGTACTCTACCGCATTCAATATTAATCGGGAGTATTCAGATCATGTGAAATTTCTAACCTCGTGTATCCCTCGCACCAGACGTGACACTCCACTCGATTCGTCGTGATAAGCTTTCAAGAATCCGCTCTCATCTTCTTCCAAAACTTGGCTTGTACCAATAAATCCTGTATAACCATATTCCATATACTTATGAAGCTTGTCTCCGTAGGCAACAAGAGTAGACACCAAACCCATGGAAGCTGGAAGCTCGGTGGAGGACGTGGTTCCCCACATTGGCAGGCCTTGCAGGGTTGTCAGTGCTCCATAGGCCATTGCCTCTACGCTGCCACAATCCCGCAACATGAATCGCCGAAGCCCTTTGAGGTTTCTGATGGAAGTCGGCAGCTTCTGCAAATTCTTGCACCTCCTCAACTCCAACTTCCGAAGTCCTGATAACTGGCCTATGGACCTTGAGAGCTTCCTGATGGAGCATCTATAAATGCATAGTTTCTCCAAACTTGTGAGGTGACCTCCGGCCATGGCCCCGGGGAAGGGAAGGGTCGGGGCAGGGGACCCGGCGCCAACTGGACGGGCAGTCCCCCTCATCCAACTTGCCCCCTTTCCCTCCGTCCACTGGACGGATGCAAAATCCAGTGGACGGACGGCGCCTTCCTTGGACGGATGGGGGGCACAATTTCAGATTTAAATGGGTTAAAATTTCAGACTTAAATGAGTTTATTTTGAAATTCATTCTCACTCAATATTTTTCAGTGGAGAGCTCCTCGAAAAAATTAAAATCATTTGAGAGTGATAAAATAAATTGAAATTGAAAATGAAATTACATTGATCTGAGAATAAATTTGAAGTTGAGAGTGAGAAAACAAATTGAAATTGAAATTGGAATTACATTGATGTGAGAACGAATTTGAATTGGAGGGTGATAAAATAAATTTTAAATTATAATTACACCAAAGTCGAAAATGATTTGACTTTGAGAATGGAAAAGGAGTTTCAAATTAAAATATCAAATTGAAGTGTAGAGTATTTTGGCTTTAGAAGGAGGAATTCATTTGAGTTTCAAATTGTGTTGAAGTGGCAAACTATTTGAATTTCAAAATGACAAAATATTTTAAAAATGATTGAATATATGAATTGGAATGTGATTTGAATTTGAGCGTAATTAAGAATTTGAAGGATAATTACATCTTCCGGTACAAATTAAGTATCTTATGAATTCAAGAAAGGGTGAGAAATTTAAAAATAATACATTACACTAAATTGATAAATAATTTCAAATTCAAAACAATTAAAAAATGTGGGTTCTAATCGAGTATTATGAAAAAAATTATAATCAAATTTAAAGAAAAATTATTTATTAAATCTTCAATTAGTAATTTAATTTTCATGTGTATATTCAGATATTGCATTACTAATGAACAATGCCAAATACATGGAGTAAATTTATAAATATTGATGATGGAACATTATGAATTGTAAAAATTCATATTTAAATACTTATTGAGTTAATCTTTATACATATTATAGTTTATATTAATTCTTTCAAATTTTGTAAGAAGAATTTGTATTCCGCACATAGTGTGGTGAAAAGTACTGTACAAGATTCTACAAAACATATAGAAAATTGTATATGTTAAACTATCAAAAATTTACTAAAATGATGAAAAATTGAATATTTCAAATATGCCACATCTTTTGATTTGCATAGTCTTGGTAAATATTATTATTATTATGGGAAAGAATATAGATGAAATAAAAATAAAGATTACCTCAAATATAGCAAGTATATAAAATACATAGCATGTATACTAAAAACCATGGAAATATAGATGACTATGAGTTATAAAATAGAAACTATATTAATTATAGCATGTACCAAAAATATACCAAACACATATTAAAAATCACATGATCACGCATTAAGGTATGAGCTAAAATAATAAATATACTAAGATAATAGATATACAAAATACATTAAATATAGTAAAAATACTAAATATAGTACATGTAATAAATATAATGAATCCAGTAAATATATGACATATACTATAAATAATGAGTAAACTAAATATACTGAAATGCTAAATATAGTATATATACTAAATATAATAACTATGGTAAATATAATATAATAAATATACTCAATACATCAAATATAATAGATGTAATAAATAAAAATATAATAATACTCTATACTATAAAAACATACTAAATATGAATACCGTTTATAATAGTAAATACTACATCAAGCTGCACCATCAATCTCATGATGGTACTGCAATATATGCTTTACTAAAACGTGGAATGCCATGCCTGGAGATTGAACATACTTTTGTCGCCACATAAACTCTGCAAAATAACCATCGTAATGATCCTTCACCGTACCGTACTCAGACAAAGATCTCTTGACCGCACTCCAAGTCCCATCAATGGTGTTCGTATGAAGAGCGGTCACTAGATCTCTGAAATGCAAAGTATGATTCACCGACTGGTGAAAATATCCAAGCCGTGAAAGGCGCTCCTTGTTTTACGCCCTCCAACAATCACTCAAAATATGGTGGTCTCGGGCTCGATATACTTCACAATAATCTCCTCTAAAGTCAAGGCCGTCCGGTCTGCTACACAAGTCAAAAAAACCTTCTTCGAACCACGCTCAACACCACCAAATACCCACTGCCCTTCTACCCTACGGCCTCGGTGAAATTTTCGACTATCAAACTTACTCTCATCTATCTCAACAAACTTTCCAACACCACCAATTCTCTCCACATCCTCATTAGTCACGGCGAGAAAACAAATCTCTCGGCAATAATTGTACCAGTCAACGGAAGTGTGGTTATCCGAAACACCTGCATGAAACCTTGCGTTGAGCTGCATCTCTTTGTTACTCCAACAGTACATCAACGTCAGCGTCTGCTTCAAAATTAACTTGGACTTAAAAAACCATGTCCCATGACGCGCCGATAAAACTCGCCGACATCGCCGATGCGAACATCTCCATTGGAATCCGTCAAGGCGCCGCCGCTCACGCACACGCCTCATAGCTCTCCCACAATGAATACAATCCCGGGCATTTGGAATTAATCCAAGGTCACCCGCAAAGGCTACACAAGTCTCCAAGGTGGAAGTGCGGGATGCAAATTCATGCATGGAGAGAATTTGGACATCCATTGCTCAAGTGAATTTTTTTTACAAACTTCAAAAAATGTGAAGTAAATAAAATAATTCAACTTGGAGTGAGAGGGAGTTTTAGTAAAAATGTGTGATGCAAATAAAATCCGACCATACTAATTGTGATGCTAACAATATGGGTTTTGGCCATGGAGTTGAAGTGGTTTTCAAATAATCCTCCCATTTGAACAAGTCGAAGGGAAGGGAAAGTCTGATGGGGAAGGGATGGGAAGGGTCGGGATGGAGGGGGCGAAGGGAAGGGATGAGGGAAGGGTCGAGATGGAGGGGCGAAGGGAAGGGATGAAGGAAGGGTCGGGAAGGATGGGGTCGGGGTCTGGGATGAGGGACGGGGTCGGGGGAAGGCTGCCCGTTCCCAAGGCCGGGTTCCCCCTGCCCGGACCCGAGGAAAAGGAGGGGTGGCCATGGGAGGTCACCCCTGCTACATTCTACCCTGTAAGATCCATCAAGAGTCCAAAGGATTCCGGAAGCTCAGTGACAGTGCTATCTTTTAATATAAACCATTTCAGGGATTTGAATGCCCCATAAGCAAGGAGAGGTCCGAATCCGCCACAATTGCGTAATTTTAAGTTATGTAACCGTGACCAAGTTTCCCCAATGTGGCCATCTGAGAACGTCTGGCATTCTGCACTGCCACCTAACTGGAGCAAAGCCCAATGGAAGGTGGAAGCTTCACGAGCGAGGTGCAATGCCATGCATAAAGTCTTTTCAGATTTGAGAGAGCACCTATGCTGTCTGGGATAGCTGTGAGGCTTGTACATCCCTGTAGGTTGAAATAATCAAGTTGTTGGAGTTGTCCAATGGATTCTGGAATCTTCTTCAACTTAGTGCATCCTCCAAAGGTTAATTCGTATAGTCTTGATGCTTGTCCTATGGACTCTGGCAACCCTTTCAAGCTGCTACAACCCCATAGGTCAAGACATTGAAGTCTTTTGAGTTGTCCAATGGATTTTAGGAGGATTTTTAGTTTTTTGCAATCGTGAAGATTTAGATCTTGAAGTCCTGAGGATTGTCCTATGGACTCTGGCAACCCTTTCAAGCTGCTACAACCCCATAGTTCAAGATATTGAAGTCTTTTGAGCTGTCCACTGGATTTTGGGAGGATTTTTAGTTTTTGCAATCGTGAAGATTTAGATCTTGAAGTCCTGAGGATTGTCCTATGGACTCTGGCAACCCTTTCAAGCTGCTACAACCCCATAGGTCAAGATATTGAAGTCTTTTGAGTTGTCCAATGGATTTTGGGAGGATTTTTAGTTTTTGCAATCGTGAAGATTTAGATCTTGAAGTCCTAAGGATTGTCCAATGGAGTTTGGTAGCCTTGTGATGGATGTGCATTCTTGCAAGTTGAGTTGAAGTAGGTTTCGAAAGCCCTGTTACATGAATAATCAATTGTTAGATACAATCAAGAAAAGCTTGTAAGATTTAAGAAATTCTACATTTTAATGATAAACTAGAAAACATGTCCTAGATATGAAGATTTATTTTTTAAGAATACAGAAATATATCATAACCAAGATATTACTTTGTAATTCAAACTTCTAAACTTATTTTAAACTTATCAAACTATGACTAAATTGTCAAATCATTAAATCTGAGTTAAGATATGAGATGATGATTAAGAAATCAATGACTATAGTCATATTATATTAATTTAGAATTTTGATGGCTAAAGGATTAGATAATGGATTTATTATTTTTCTTTAAAAATTAAAAATTAAAAATTTATGTATATGAACTGATCCTTTGGCAAAAACTCAAAAATGTAGTTAATGAGATAAAGATTAATTTATATTAGAATCATACTATCTTCAATAGCAAGCTTAAAAAATGAGTTCTAAAATTTTTAAGAAAATATAATAAGATATTATTATTATTTTTTGATCAAAATATAAAAAATCATTAATAAACAAGTATGCATTATGTATTGTAACTTTTATATATTGAATTTTGGACATCATAAACTTCTACTATTTATTACCAATTAATTGGAACTTAAAATCATGTAATATAAAGGTTTTGAAAAAAACATACCTCCAACATGCTTTGTGGCTCCGTCCATAGAGAAGCCAAATTGGTACTCATGGAGAAGTCAAGTGATGTCAAACAAGATAAGTCTAGTCTAAGTGGTATACAATCCAACACAATCCCTCTCAACCTTAGCCATCGTATTTTGGTTGAAATACATCTAAAGTCTCTAGTCACAACGCATCCATCTGGCAATTCAAGAAAATGCAAGTTGGGCATACTTGCAAAGTCCTCTGCTTCAAATTTTTGCTTCCGACTTCCTACCAAACTTAAAGATAAGGTCTTGTTTGTTCCCTACAATACACAGAATGCATATCTATAATTGTAAGTAAAATAAAGTAAAATATATACAACATGCAAAATATGAATGATCTTTACATCATTACAAATTCTTTTAAGCACTTGATCCGTTGAATTAAACTCAACGACAAAATTATTTATTTCTAAATAATTATTTTTTTATTCGCACACATAATTTAATGAAGAATGAAAATAACAAGAAAGAATCAAAAATTTAATAACTTACTTGCTTCTTCATGATTGATGCCTCTGCATTGGTGCCATTTACACAGTGTTTCTTAGCCTTCTTTCCTATTTCTTGTCCCAAATCTATCAAGAGATCATGCACCTTGAAAGCTGTACGACCACAATCAACACTAACCAAGTTCTTGTTTATAAGGCTTCGCAATGATGTATGAGGTGTTTCCACACCACCGCACGACATGCAATCCTGACAACTTCTCCAATATGCTAAAGCCTCCTCCACCATGTGATTGCAAAATAAACAAGCGATATCCAGAAACATGTGCTTCTCTGGTTTTGAAAGATGATCATAGCTCCATTTCAACACACCCTTCACATCTGGATTTTGCCTCAATGCATGCACTGCCTCCAACCAGATGGCCTCCGAGTATTCATATGATCTCACATCAAACAAGCTCGATCCAACAACCTTGAGCGCAAGAGGCAATCCTCCACATCCTTTCACAACATCCTTGGCGACACCTTTCAACTCTTCTGGAGCTTCATCAGCTTGGAAAGCATGCCAGTTGAAAAGCATACTAGACTCCTCCACACCCAACGTGGAAACATCATACAAACAATGCTCCAGTTTTGATCGTCCAGCCACATTGTTGCATACACTCCGATCACGAGACGTGACGATGATGCGGCTCCCCGGATGGAGGTCATTTACGAAAGGAACAAGCGCTTCAAACTGGTTAAGTTTATAAACATTGTCCACCACAATCAACACTGGCCCAACAGATGCAATCTTCCGAAACCAGGAGCTGTAGTCATTAGATGTGCTCGTCTGGACACGGAGGAGGTTCCACAGCAACTGCTTCTGCAGCTCCCTTACCCATGTCGATCTCACCTCCACATCCGAGGTCGATGAATCTCGGTGAATCTCCAGAAACGTCATGTTCCGGAACTTCTTCTCCGCCACGAAATGGTTGTAGATTTCCCGTGCAAGCGTAGTCTTACCCACTCCGCCCATTCCCACAAGGCCAATAATTCCTGCGCCAGCACCCATGTTGTCCGACATCTGAATGCATGCGTGAGCTCGGCCCTGGAGTCCCACTCTGTAAGGCTCCACGTCCACGGGGTCGTTGGATGGTGAGAGACGAGCTACTTGGTTCACCACTTCCCGCTTCAGCTTTGCTTCATCACTGCATATGCAAGAGGGGTACAACGATGGACAAGCAGGATCGAATGAGAGAATATAGCAGGGCGGTCCAGGAACCAATGTTCTTTTATTGAGCATAGAATACCGCAATTTGGATTCGCGTTCTGTGGTGACATATTGGATACAGATTTCTACAAATTGATGTAATGGTTGGGGCAGAACAAACCACACACAACCATGCTGTGTGCCGTTGTAATTATCACAGAGACTTGTTATTAGTGGAGAGACTCACCGTTTGAAATTAGCCAAGCAGAAGCCTGTGATGTCTGCAAGTGCTCGGAGGGCATCCGTCCACTCTTGCAGTTTCTTCTGGGTTCGTCCCTTCGACTTGTGTTTGAGGAATGCCTCTGCGAACGACCCATTCTCCACCCACCGCAGGTCCACGGGCTCTATATCGTAGAACACAGGAATCACCGGTTTGCCGCTTCTCATCATCGCCACGAGCTCGTTCAGGCAGTACTTAGACTCCGCGTATCTTTTGGACACAACAGCGACGTGAACTTTGGCAGCATCGAGAGCCTGGTCGATGGATTTGAGAGCAGGGTTGCCCTTCATCAGCGACCGGGCGTCCAGAAAGGGACGAAACCCTGCACATCGGAGTGCGTCCTCCAGATGCGCGACGAATGTGGCCTTCACATCAGGCCCGCGGTGGTTGAGAAACACGTCGAAATTCTCCGTGACCGCGCCACTCGTGCTGGCTTTGCAATCGTTCATGGCCATGGCCAGATCACGGCCCTTGTCGAAGTGCCAATTCTGGTGCCCCTAGTTTTAAGCGCTCACGGTCTCCTGCGCCAGATGGTTGTTGTTCGCACTGCTGCTCAACTTCACGCCACGCTATGCTCTCACATTTGGCAAGAACCTAACTTAGAAACCCCTCCAAGTTCCTGAAAGTTCCTGAAACTAGATGCGGTGCATAGAGAAGCGTCCACCGACCTGTAAGCTTTAGTACATGCTACTGGAACTTCACAAAGTGACTGGCTTTCACAGCCTGAGCGTCCCCATCTCGACAGTTATCTGCAAGTCGAGGTTGAACGCCCTTCGTATCAAACGGCCTCCCACTACATCTGATCTGCTCGACCCTCATGGACGACATAGCCGTACTTTCTACCGAGAGTCTACAATCAAGCTGGAGATATGACGTTGGCGATCGATTGACATGCAGGGCTGGGGCACGGATGTTGATTCGACCTAGTATACTGAAATCAGACACCAATGTCTTCCAGGTTCTTCATGCTGGGGTTTGAACTTTGAAGTATTCCAAAGCTTCTCCGACTGGAATACTGTTTGCCGACTACAGTGGTCTATAGTATTGTACAGTTCTGCACATGAGGGGGCGGGAAGTTGCGTGTACAGACAAAATGGTTTGCGTTGGTTTGCGTTACAGTAATAGAGTGACGGTAGATCCAGCAGGCTTCAGCTTCGAGTCCAATTACATACCAAAACTACGATCAAATCCAAAACAAGTGTGTTGCATCTGTAAGTCAGGCGAAGATTGAATTCACTTCCAGACGAAGATTGAATTCACTTCCAGACGAAGATTGAATTCACTTCCAGACGAAGATTGAATTCACTTCCAGACGAAGTTTGGATTGAGTCACTGCGCCATATCTTGATATACTAAATCAGTAGGAATGTGGCTTTGCCCGGCGGTGAATGTTTGATAGCTGGGGAGGCAGGCCAGTTTCTTTCCCCAATTTATTTGGCTTGGCCAAGGTCATGGGAATCACTCACCACATCATATGCCCCCAAATTCCCTCCACTCTACACAAAAAGGGATTTCCTAGTACCTGACAAATACAATTGGCCATATGCATAGCGACTAACTAGCGGCTTTGTTCCTGCACTGAAACATTTCTCTCCACATTTCTTGCAAATCTACACAAGCTTCGGAACCGGCGGGTGGACTTCTGGGTCAGTGGCCACATGAGGATAACATTTCAAATCAATGTACTCAGTTCACCCTGGAAAGAATAGGTACACTATCATATTCTAGACACCAGCTGGGTCAAGGCCCCACGGCAACTTTCTTCCAGACTTGGTGTGGGATATTCAAAAGAATTGAGTCTCAGTTGCAACTGACGCATGCAAGCCCTTTGGAATATTCAAACCTGTGCGCGTTGAGGTGAGGGAAGGTGGCGCATTGCCAGTGATCAAGGGTTCTCCTTTGAGATTTCGAGACGACCTGGCCATGCAGCAATATAGGATCATGGCAGTTTCGGAGACGACGTCCTTGACAGGGATTCTTCCAGTATGGTGGAATTCTCAACAGAGCTTGTTGCAGTGAATCGACACTGTCAGGCTAACTCACCGATATAATACGCATCCACACTTGTGAGCACTGGCGAACTACATTCTTAATTCAAAACCATCAATTAATGCAAGATTTTGTTTGTGTCTAAAGTTGCTTGAAATGCAAAAATCTGCGACAAAGTAATATCTGTAAATGCCATTTAAGAAAGTAATGATCCTACAGAATGTTACCTTACGTATAAACAAGCAATGAGTTTATAGCCTGAACTCACTAACGTTTTTGTAACTCATTTTTAGTAATGTTCATGATACTGTGATTAATGCTAACGGTATTGGTTTAACAATTCCAATCGGAATAGACTATTAATAAAAGATAAAAGATCAAATTTAGTTCATTAGTTCGAAAAAATGGTCTTCCATAAAAACAAAATATTGGTTCAGTCATAAATGAATTTAAAAATTTACGTAAAGAAACAAAAAATATAATTACGTCATGTCAAACATGGAATGCCATGGAAAAAAATTGTTTTCCAATGGATTTTTCCAGGAACATTTGGGTTTTTCCGAAGCAAGAAGTGCAGCCATGATACAAAATGAGCTCAAACAAACAACCCATCGAAGCCAACACCATGACCAAGACGCCATAGCCTTTGAACCCAGACTCCGAGCTTGAGCTTCATCTCCTCTTTCCCTTTCCCGCTTGTTTCTGTGCAACAGTGCCCAGTGGCCAACTCCCAACTCTCATCATCTCCCTCCCCAAAACCTTCTTCCAACCCCCATTTCACCATAGTTTCCTGTTTCTTCACAAGTGACTTCTCATAACACCAAACCTCACTGCTCAACTACATTCTCTCCGCTTTCACGCATTACACTTTGACACACATTATAGCCTTCACCTTCCCTCTCACATCGTGCAGGGCTCAAGTTGAAGGGTACCACACCTAAGTTTCATGCCACTCTCCTAATTCATATCACATCCTCCACACTCCAAAACCATCCTTCCATTTTCTCTCAGATCATACCTCTTATGTCCTCGTCCATGTGTTATGTCATACTACATTTGTAGCATGTAACACTGCACCCTACACATTTTATCTCTCTCATTTTGGAGCTCCTTGCCGTGTTTAGTCTTGGAAGTTTGGTGATCATGGAAGTTCGAGCAGAGATGTAGGTGATGGTGTGTGTGGAAGCGGTGGAGTAGTGATTGGAGTTTCTGTTGCGGTTGTGAGGTGGAAGGTTTTGTCGCCGTTGAGTTTTGGGGTGTTTTTGGGGGTTTTAGGGTTTTGGGTTTGCACCAAATGTTGCATGTGCTGCGGAGTTTGGGGATGCATCAGGGGAGGATCGTTTGCGAGGAGGTCGTTGTTCCGGGGGATTGTGAGTGAAATTTAGCGTGGTGGGTATCGGATCAATTTTTGGAATTCTTGGGGGGTTTTTTGGTGTTGTCGAGGGGGTGAAGGGTGTATGTTGATTAGGGTTGGTTTGGAGAGTCACGGACGGAGTAGATGACGCCGGAGGGGCCGACCTCGAATATGGGCGACGAGGGGAAGAGTTATGTACCGTACAAGCTGAAACTGACGCTCGCGGGGCACAGGAAAGCCATCTCCAGTGTGAAGTTTTCGCCGGACGGGAAATGGGTGGGGAGTTCGTCGGCGGATAAGACTGTGCGCGTATGGAATGCGACGGATGGGAAGCATGAGCGGACGCTGGAAGGCCACGGGGAGGGCATTTCTGATTTTGCGTGGAGTTCTGATTCGCGCTACATTTGCACTGCGTCGGACGACAAAACCCTAAAAATATGGGACGTGCAGAGTGGAGAGTGCGTGAAGACTCTCAAGGGGCACACGAACTACGTGTTCTGTGTGAACTTCAATCCCCAGAGCAACGTGATCGTTTCAGGGTCATTCGACGAGACTGTGCGCTTGTGGGACGTGAAAACTGGGAAGTGTTTGAAGACGTTGCCTGCGCACTCGGATCCCGTGACGGCTGTTCACTTCAACAGGGACGGTTCCTTGATCGTTTCTAGTAGCTACGATGGCTTGTGCAGAATTTGGGACAATGCCACTGGGCATTGTTTGAAGACTCTCATTGACGACGAGAATCCGCCAGTGTCGTTCGTGAAGTTTTCACCGAATGGAAAGTTCATTCTGGCTGGGACGCTTGATCATAATCTGGTACAGTCTCTCGTTCTCCCACTCTCTTGGTGGAATTCGCTCGGTGATTTTTGATGGTGTGCCAATCTTACATTTCATCCTCACTGTTTTATGAGATTCGTCAGAGCCTTTTTGAACCTTTTCGAAGTATAGTTGTATGCTATGTGTATTGTGCATTTCATGTATAGTAGACCTGGCTTAGAGGGATGTTGGTCGTCATTGCAATTCTTACAGTCAGAGGAATTTTGATCTTCTCTATCGTCCACCAAGTAGTGCAGTACGGTTGATTTTTCTTCGTCAGCTTTGCTCTTCCAGTATGTAATATGTGCAGTTGATACATATCTTGAACCATATTTTCCTTAAAGTCTTCTTTCTCTTCCTCGTTACTTGAGACTCAAAGTGGCAGCTCATGGATGTTGCAGAGATTATGGAATTACACCACCGGCAAGTTTTTGAAAACTTACACGGGACATACGAACAACAAATTCTGCATATTCGCAACTTTTTCAGTCACAAACGGGAAGTACATCGTGAGTGGCTCCGAGGACAGTTGTGTCTACCTCTGGGACCTGCAACAACGGAACATTATTCAGAAACTTGAAGGCCACACAGACGCAGTTCTAAGTGTATCCTGTCATCCTTCTGAGAACAAGATAGCGTCAGGCTCTCTAGACAAAACGGTCAGAATCTGGGTGCAAGAGGATAAATGAGGTTGCTGCTGGAATTGTTGTATCATGTCTGTCTCGTGGCTAAAGCCTGTCTCCTTATCTCCATAGAAGGAAGATTAACGACGAGTTACACAGGAGCCATTGAGTTTAGAATCATTGAATTTGTGGGCGATGTCTTCTGTACAATTTAGGCTTTGAGTGATCAAAGTTGATGTCGGCTGAACTGGGAAATGCCTATCCCGATTGAATTTTTGTAAAGAAGTTTTCATTGAATACCGTGTGCTTAGCTGCTCTCCAGTTCGTGTTTCCAGATGTGACTATGAATCAGGTGGAATCAGTGTTACCCATTCTTATATTTGAATGGGTTTTGGGGATCGTTGCAACTTTGACGTCACTGAGTGGCCATCCCTTTTCTATCGGTATTGGATCAACCGTTTCGTACTCGTGACTGGTTCTCTAGGGGAAGAACAAGACATACTGAATTTGGGGAGTCAATGAGACTGTAAATTACATTTCAGACTGTGTTGGGGACGTTGTGTTTTCATCAGCAGAATTCAAAGGTCACGTTGATAGGAATAAATTTATTTTACACTTGGAATGTTTCGTACCCTAGTTTAATGCAGTTAGGTTTCTATTGTCAGTGACAACATTTGCTTTCTAGCACCAAGGTCAAGTTGAATCACGTTTAGACCAGTTTGATAGAGCGGACAGACACGCACACATCAAAGCGAGTTCTCATGATGGTGCCTAGAGGCACTTGTGACTTAGGATCAGATGTAAAACCTTTCCACCTATCGTGATGACGGGACATTGTTCCATTGGAACAATTTGTTGAGCCAAGAAAGAGAGACGAACAGGTCGGAATGGCTGCGGCGCCGCCACCTGATGCACCACCACCTGATGCTCCACCTGGGGATCCAAACGCACCAGCCGTACCAGCAAAGAAGCCAAAGCCTCCGAAGCCGATAAAACGGAGCGATTCAGTCCTTGCACGAGATAAACAGCAGAATTTCTCCCGCGTATCTTCCTAGCCATCCTTTCATTTTTTTCTACGTGCATAAATTATGAGTTCAGCATATGCTTTACTCTTTGTGGTTGTTTATTTCTGGTTACTGCACTGTCTATCTCATGGCTTCTGCAATGGGTGTGAATGTGGCAGAACGAGGTAGAACACACCATCAAACGCATAGCATCACATCGAGGTATACGGGCACTAATCCAGGCACCGAACTTAGTCGGCAATTTTTATTTAAAACGGAGGAAATGGACATGAATCAATATGAGGTGATAGCGTGGCAGTTTTTTGCATGTAGGAATCGTTGGGACTCTGATTGTTGACAAGCATTGTGTGCCCATAAGAAGCTCTATGGACAAAGCCAGTACTCAGCAGGTAAGGCATTGAATTACAAATAATTTCCACTTAAACCCTTGCTTTTGGATAGAATACCGTAGTAGTCTCAAAATTTGATTAATCTCTGAGCTTTTCCTGTACGATCTGAGCCCTAAATTCACATGCCAGAGAGTCATACATGTCCTGCTCCTTCCTCTGAGTGAAGTGTATCAGCAGAAGTGTAGGTGGATTATCCAGATTTAAACCTAATTTGTTGAGGCTGGGCAAATGCTTGTGGAACAGTATGCGGCCTTCATCACACCCTTGCTACATCGAGCCCAGATGATTTGTCTAAGCCACGATAAAGCGGTACTGCAGTGCCCACTTTTTCTGAATTGAATTCTGTGACTGGCTTACAATTATGTGCCTGCTTTCGAATTTAGTGAAATCTATTTCCTGATGGGTTAACCCTGGTATTCAGATTAGGGTAAGTTACGCGTCCAAAGCATGTTGCAGATTTCTCTCTGTTGAATGTCTTCGTGTTGAGCCAAGACCTAGTTCTGGAAGGAGCTGTTGTTACGGATCTAACGAGAAGTTGGTGATGTGCAGAATCCATTAACAATGTTTCGGCTTCGGACGAACACAACAGAGGTCATCGTAACGCCTGACGAAAACTATTATCTCATAGCAGTGCAGAAGGTTTCCCATGCCGCAGATGCTACCTGATTATCCTCTCGTACCAACTGAGAGCATATCAATCGAACACCAGCTCCTGCTATATAGAATATTGTCACATTAGTTAATTACCAATCTTGCAGATAATATTAATAGTGAATGGTATGCACATGAAAATTTGAGAATATGCACTTTCCCTCAACTTGCGATTAGTGCTGGAGTCTTCATGAAATGGAAAATTTTGCTGTTTACTGTTCACGAATGTCTCTAGAATCTTCAATATTTTTGAATTACAGTTTTATAGAATACTTTTGTGCGATTTCAACCCTTTCAAGGAATGGATTTCTCATTCTCACCAAATCAAGCCTAAAAAAGTTGAGCTTGTCCCCAGTCTACATGCATCGACTTTGGCAAAGCAAAAGGTTCGAGGTGGTGACGAACGTGAGATGCTAATTCAATCTGGAGAATGCTAAATATTGGAGACGTCGAAGACATTCTTGGGACGGACTGATCGATGGACTATTATTGATTCACGACGTCAATTATCAGGTATCATGCAAGCTTGCCGTTATAAAAATAAAATAAAATGGCACAAATAGAACAACTTGGCAATTGCAGAGATAATATAGTACCAAAAAAATCCAGTCAGGCAATCTTACATTCTTGTGCAACCGATCTTATCATGGAATTATTCACTGGTTATGGCTTCAGAGTATGACGTCAAAAGCACAAATCAGAAGACATAATTTACTCCCAGTCACACAAAACGGAGCAAAGGGGGCACCCTCATTCTTCTGGAGTCTGTATCTACCTCACCTAAAAGCCAGAGAGAGGCAGTTCAGTGCAGACTGAATGCTTGCATCAGTCTCTCTTATTTGCATTTATCAACCTCATTGAAATCTCCTCCCATGCTGTAGTACAATCATTGTTGAATTTAAGCTTCAGAAAAACATTAATTTAGTGCAGAAGTATTGTTGAATTGCTGTGTCCTTTAGGAGTTGGTAGGAAGTACCAGAGTGAAGCCAAGGTGATGTTCACATAAAAAACCAAAATGAGTGATTTTGCTTGTTCTTCCGAGGTAATGTACATGCTCCAAGTTACAGTAAACACATGGTCATGCCTTGGATGGTTGACTCAACTACCCCCCTGAATTTTGACACTTGAGACTAGCCTTTTGAAATGAAACTCAAATAAACAGATATCATCATATCATAACCATCAACTCATGTACCTACACTTTGCATTGATGAGAAGCATGCTTGAAGCATAGGTTCATTCTCATGAGGACTCTCATGATTTTTGTTGATATTGCATTGCCTTGTTGCCGTAGGAGGATTGCCTAAAAACAATTTAAAAGAAGAGACCAAAAAAAAATGTTGAAAAATTATGAGGGTAAAAATATAAAATAGAAGACATTATTTATCGTTGTATTTCTAAGCCATACGGGATAATTTTTGCAAAAATATCAAATACTAATAATTTTATTTTCTTTAAGTTAGTCCGTAGAAAAATAATCCCTCCATAGATGGCATCTAAGCTATAAACTACATTGATCATTGTTTTGAGATTGTTCGTATAATATAATTTCAAAGTGATTTGAAGCTAGTATTGTGTTGTGTTCTATTGCATCAATTGTGAATTTGTTTCTTGATTCTAGATGACAAGAAGTTAAATTTTAGAAACTCTAAAATAGAAAAAACCATCATTCATTAATGTTTGATTCATCCAAAAAAACTATGCACACACCAAATGGCAATGTTATATTTTTCCCTCCAAAAGCACGGTGTGTGTGTGTGCCACAGTAAAAGAATAAGATGATTTTATAATATTTAATTTCAACCGTATATTTCTTGAATGAAACCTACATATTGTGACAAATGTCGGCCAATAGAGGCTAATGTACATGGGCCCTTAGTATGCTATAAGGTGCTCCATCCTATGACCACCATTTATCTATGGCGCGCCAGTTATAAAAATGCCTTACAACTACCAAGAACACATCCATTAACCACCAAACTCAAACCATTGAGATAATGGTTGGAATGGAAAACCAATGGATATGAGACATGGTGGTGATTTCTGAAGAAAATCATGTAGTGGTAATAGTTTTTAAACATGGTGGTATTTAAATGAAAATCAGTTGCTTTTGCACCCAATGAATTGTGATGGTTGATTGATGATTAGGTGCTAATGAGCTAGTCTAGTGGTGGTCATTCCAATATCCTTTGAAAATTCATAACTAATTCATTTTCAATCCATCAAACATTTATAACTATAAATGCATCAATCTTTCATCAAACCTCCTTTTTTTTCAATGAAAAACATTGGATCTTTCACACAACACCTGCAGTAGGTAGCATTCCTTGTTGTGGTGGTCATTGACCGGTTTACCTTATGACCACCGGCTGAAGAAACATCAACTTGTCATTTGAGGCTGGCACTCAACTGTTAGGCCTGTAGCCCCAGTGTCCATGGCTCTGTTTTTCAACTCTGTTCTCAACGCCCCTCTTTTGGATTTTCCAATATGGCACCTGTCTTACCTCATCAAGTGTTTGACCCAAGTAATCTTCCTTGGAAATTTGAATTATTCTCGACACGGCACATGCCATTCAGATATATCTGACACAGCTCCACACAAAAACACATCTCATTTACTCAATCCAGCTGAAATATCACAGAGCAAGTGATCATTGAAACCCTGAAAATCCATTGTACAAAAATTCACACAATGACTCCCAAAACTAAGTTTGCTTGTAAAACCTTTGCAATCAGGAGCCCATATCATGAAATTCAATGCTCAAGATGCAAAAGTGTAGATTAGAGTGTATAGCATGTTATCTGCATTAAATTATAGTGGTAATTTGAAGTGATTCACAATGGTTTTTGGAATTCAAAAATAAAAATAAATAAAAAAATTACGAATATCTCAAACTCAATTTTGTTGATAATGCATGCATTTATTTAAATATGTTTTGGTTTTTTTAACCAAAGCTTCCAAAATTTGATTTGGACCTCAACATGATGTTGTACATGACTTTAGATATCAGTACAAAAACAATAATTAAGAAAGTTGATATTTCTACTATTCATAATATTAAGAATTACAATAATTTACATATAAATTGTTAGATTATATAATGTTTGAAGTTTATGTTAAAATAGAAATTTTGAAACTAGAAAAAATCATTATAAGTTGCAGCATAAACCATTATCTTAAACGGTCTTATTATCTCAACGGTCTTAAAATTGAAGTATTTGTTAAATTATACAATTCTTTAATCCTCAAATTTAAGCCTTCCTTACATATGTTTTGTTAGCCACTCAAGCTATCCCTCTAATACATATTAATAAAAGTCTATACATTTCAAACAATCACTACATCAGGAAATTGAGAATTAGGGCAAAGGATATAGTTGTTAAACAATTTTCAATCATGTAGCCACCCGTATGGGATCAATATGGTTCCCATGCCTTTGCTTTATATGCCTGGGACATGAATCAAGCAAATGGGACTCATATGGAATTGATTCCAGTAAGAACCATATGGAAATTGTGCCTCCTACAAGAACTATTATGAAAATACATTATTTCAAAGCCCTTATTGATTCTGTATTGACTAATTTCAATATGGTATCTTTCCTGGAAATCTATGCACAATAATTTTAATATAGAAGTTGTAGAAAGCTAAAAATTTGACAGAGTTACCATATAGTTTTTATATTGTTTCTGCTGCAAATGGATTGATCTAGTGCATAAGTAAGAACCTTTCCAAGGTCATGCACATAAAGAATACTGTTGTGGAGTATTCGTGAGGAGTAACATGTGGAGAGTATTGATGCTTCATCACCGTACAACAGATATCCATCAAGTGGATGCGCCGGCAGTGTTCGAACTCTGACCATCATCTTTAAATAGCCAGGAGCACCAGTACTCTCCACATGTTACTCCTCACCAGTACTCTACAATAGTACTCTTTACGTGCATGACCTTGAAAAGGTTCTTACTTATGCACTAGATCAATCCATTTGCAGCAGAAACAATATAAAAACTATATGGTAACTCTGTCAAATTTTTAGCTTTCTACAACTTCTATATTAAAATTATTGTGCATAGATTTCCAGGAAAGATACCATATTGAAATTAGTCAATACAGAATCAATAAGGGCTTTGAAATAATGTATTTTCATAATAGTTCTTGTAGGAGGCACAATTTCCATATGGTTCTTACTGGAATCAATTCCATATGAGTCCCATTTGCTTGATTCATGTCCCAGGCATATAAAGCAAAGGCATGGGAACCATATTGATCCCATATGGGTGGCTACATGATTGAAAATTGTATAACAACTATACCCTTTGCCATAGTTCTCAGTTTTATGATGTAGCGGTGATACTTTAGAAAAAAAGGCCATGATGTAGAGGACCCCAACAATGAGCACAATGCTAGCAAAAACGAATAATTTCTCAACACCCTTCACACCAAACAAATAGTTTTTGCAACACACCGTCCAAGCGCCCCGCCGCCCCACCCAAGAGAAATTAAAAAATAAAAAAAAATCAAGCACTGTGAAAACATTAAAAAATTCCGAACCCACCGAGCGCCTTCGGCACACAACACCCGAATTCAGTTCAATGCAGCAATGTAGATAACCACCCCACCCTTTCACATTAATGCTCCTCTGACCAGGGAAAGTGTGAAAAGTACCAATCTCCAGCCAATCCCCCAGCCAATCCCCCACGACCCCCACAACGTGTGAACAGAGACCCCGCGGTAATAGGAATCTATACCCCATAGCTGCCATTCACCGCCCACCCACTCTGAAGGGGCCTGGCAGGTTGGCAACCTGCCCCCGCGGTTGGCCACCTGCCCTCCCCGCGCCCTGCCAACACTAGTCACTCCGAAGTCACTACTCGCAACCCCCAAACTACGAGTAAAAGCCAGCGCTCCGTTGTCTCGGCGTGCATCCGAATCCGCATTGTGAGTGCGCCATCCCGGATTTTTGCGGGAGTGCTGGGGATTGCGGCAGCTGGGTGTTGTCGGGGAGGCGGGGAATTTGCTGGGTTTCGGTTTTGGGATTTTTTCGTTACGAAATGGCGATGGAAACGGGGACTGGGGGGCTGGTGATGGAGGGGAGGAAGGGGGAGGAGGTGGAGACGGTTTTGAGCGGGGCGGAGTCGCTGGAGAGGGCGGTGGGGTTGCTGCAGGAGCACGGGCTGCCGGACGGGTTACTGCCGATGCAGGACGTGGTGGAGGTCGGGTACAATCGCGAGACGGGGTTCGTGTGGGTGACGCAGAAGAAGCCGATTGTGCACAACTTCAAGCAAATTTCCAAGCAGGTGAGCTACGGGGATAAGATCACGGCGTATCTGGAGAAGGGGCGGCTGAAGAAGCTCACGGGCGTGAAGGCGAAGGAGCTCTTCTGGGTGTCCATTGTGGACATCGCCATGGACGAGTCCGACCCCGAGAAAATCTTCTTCAAGAGCTTCGCTGGCATTGGGAAGAACTTCCCTGTGAAAGCCTTCGCCAAGGGAGCGTGACGATGATGCTCCTCCGTTGTTACTTGATTTTCTCTTCATTTGAGGCCACTCGTCCTCTCCATCGGCGGCGTTTTTAGAGGGGACTCTTCCTCATCGGCATTCTCATCGACATTCTTATCGACCTGTCGCGGTAGCCCCCGCGAGCTTGGGCTGGAGCCAATGTGTACGATCCCACGCCTGTGCTAGTAAACACTTTTCCTTGTAGTATATTCCATAGAGTCGCGTTTTGCTTTCTGCTGCACTAGGGTGTTCTCCCTCATAGCGCCATAGCCATAGCCTTGTTGAACAAGAGAACCTGGACAAATCATTTTTGCTATCCGTGATATAATTGAAAGACCGCCCCTCTATGGCTCACTTACATAATCAGGTTCGTCTCTGCTTCATGAATCACTTCTACACTTTCAAGTCCTTCCATGCATGACGCTGTTCCAGATCCTTCCCCTCAGCGATGATCAATCCTTCTCCTCTAATCTCCTCACCCTGACTCCCCCATTCTCATACCCCTCTGCTGTAGGACTCCATGTACGTCACTGCTCTCTACCATGCCCATGTTCACAAAACCATATTCATCTTATTTCCTGTGCAACATTACTTAAACAAGTTACAACTGTTTGCCACTCTACCTCTCTCAGAGTTTGTACAAGTCCATTTTGAAATCTCTGCACTGCAATCTAACATGGTCTCGTTCAGTCATTGATTTTTCAATTTTAATATTATTCCACTGCAAGTTATATTCATTTCCACCAGTCTAGAGTTTCTGATTACATTAGTCCACCGACTCCATAGTCGATCACCATCAGTTTTAAGTATCACATCTTCATGGTGAGTGATTTACTTACTGTTCAGGCTCTAGATTCTGTAGTATGATGGAGTCTGGACCCATCTAGGGAGCATGTAGACGTCATCTGGAGAATAAAAACTCCTGAGAATGAGGCCAGCTTTATCGCCGATTGGCTATTCCTGCGAGGTTCTTCACCAATTGGGGAGGCAATATTCGGGAGAGCCATGGGTTGTGCGCTGGTGGGAACGGTGTCTTTTGAAGGGGCCAACTGTTCCACTCGGGTAACTGGTTGCATAAAGCTGGAGCAGATGGCAATATGCACTGTCAAGTGTCGGTCTATTTGAGTGCTACCTGTTTGGACGGCTTTAGTGTTCACTTTATGTTTTGGTTTTTTTTTTTGTGACATAAAATGATTGGCAAGGTAAACTAGCCTATGTCCACCAGAGGAAGGAATGCAGTTTTTTTGCGAGAGTTGAGTGAAATGTCAATTTTCAAAGTTTAAATAAAATAATGTTTGAAAATCTCCTAATTTATATTTAGGTCGTTATGCACTGAAATATTGATTTGGCATTGGATTTTATCGAATTAAAAGTTCAATTTGAATTTCATTGCAATTACAATATCTACTATAGCTCTTTAATAACTTGGGCATGAAATATTTGATGTTATAGGTGCCCAAATTTGTGGAAAATTACTGGTCTTCTGTGTATTATAAAAAGAAATTATGTTGAGATAATATCTAAAATTGCAATATTTCTTGTAAATGTGTAGAATTCCAAAGAAATTGGTATTTCTTGTACCTTCGTTAAACAAATATTGCATGAATAAAAGTCAATGGCTAATTAAAATATAAAAGTAAGGCATAATATCCTGTGTCTTCAAGTCACACCAACAAAGAATGTTGCACTAAATAAGATGCTTGGATTATAATACAGTCACTACTACTTGAGAGATTTGAAGCTCCAAATCCATGAGAAAAGTAGTAGCACCTATTTTTGGACACTTAAGGGATTCACTATACTTGTAGAGGTGGAATGAGTGGCTCACTATTTTTCAGTGATTAATAATAAGAAAAAACGAAGTTTCCCCATTTTTAGGATATTTATAAGCACTTACAATAATAGCTACAAATTTTAGAAGTGACCAATATAGGTTGACCTATACCCGGACACCCTTCTGCATGTACGCATGAGATACATTATAGGAAATTATAGGGTGATCAAATCTCCACTGCACCAAGAATCTAAAGTGTCCGCCTTTAAGGGAGGGTTCGAGGATAGGTGCTTACAACATCGATTAGACATACTTGAAGAACTAGGAAAAATCTTCTTCTAAAAATAATAAATACTTTTTCCATATGTCCTTCATACATTGGACATGTATTTTTTTCTCTTTCAATCTCTTCTTTGATGTATGAGCAATCAAGGATGCTCTCATAAAGATACATGTAGAGATCTATATTGCTTAAATTTTTTTTAATACCAAATTGAACATTGCAAACAATTTGAATTTTTAAATCCCTGATACTCCATTTCATGTTTCCATGGATTCTTACTGAGTAACACCAAAATAATTGTCATGATGTTTTTTTGTTATTCTAAACAAAATAATTCAAACCTACCACTGAAAAGTTTTATTTTATGCCTTTGAATTTTGGCCCTTTAGATGGAATTTTGACTCACCGTATCACATTTGTACCTAAACTTTATGGATGTTAATAGAACTTGACATTATATTGATTCTTGAAATGAATCAATCACCCTATATAATAAGGAAAAATGAAATATTAATACAATATGTAAACGAACAGAGGTACCTGGTTGAATGTAAGGAGGGCCTTATTCTCGCACCCTATAAACCGCTTCCAAAGTTTCACAAACTACTTAGCATGAACAGTTACCCTTGCTGAGGCCTTCAAGAGCTCGTCCGATGGACATGTCAAAATCTCTTCACGAACACACATCTGTGGAGAGACAGATTGCACCAGAAATGTTGAATAAGTAACTCATCTTTGCATTCTTGAATCAATCTTGTACAAGAACTCAGAATTCATCAAGTTTGCCATGAATCATAAACATAAGGTTTAATCACGTCTAGAAACTAAACCTGCAGATATTGTACTGTACAGTTCTATTTTGCATAAGACTTTGCAAGGATAGTCTTCTATTTCTTGGAAAATCAACAAGAGTTAAGCTACAGTAAACATGTGTATCTGTCGATGTGGCAACTCGGAACAATTTCTAGTAAATGTGGTAGTGATCCGCTTTGCTACGAAACCACTCACTTGGAGCATTGAGTTGCATTCCGAGTAGTATGACAATAATGGCCGAAGTCAGGAAGTTGCATCAACAAACCATGGAAGTATTGGTGAAGTCAGTGTGGAGTTGCGGAGCGAAATCATCTGAACACACGCAGAAACCGCCGACTACGAGTGCTGCGAGACTCTGCCAAAGCAGCTTCCAATTGAAGACAAACATCCTTGAGCACACTGTAATCAGCTTCTAAGTGTTTCAAGCCATCGGTTGTTTGTAGTGCCAATAAAAAGCGTGGGATGGCTTGTTGTCGCACACTTCGACTAGCAACCTGCATTTCATATTACGATGAACGTCTTGAGCAGTTTATAATGGGTCAAAGGGAAGAATTGCAACGAGCAGGTCACCTCACAACATTACACACACTGCCAATGTAGGAACTCGAATCAAGAACCACAGCTCATATGGTCAATGCACGTGTATCTGGCCACGACATCTTACAGGTTTTGATAACCAAGAATAGATAATAAAATGAGAAACACACACTCATAAGTAGAGTAGGTAAAAGGACCCAAAATTCAAAACTCAATCTGCATTATTCAACACATTAGAGGATGTTGCTCAACTTGCCTGAATGTCGAGACGCCAGTCAAGACGGCCATAAGATGTGCCACTCAAGGCGACAATACCAAAAAGCTCTTGGTGTCTTTGAGCGAACATGTCTGCCAGCACCTCCCCAGTTGAATCTTCAAAACCTATCAACCATGTACTCTGAGTTAGAACCTTGTACACTCATAGTCCAAGATTAGAGCAGCGATTCCTGAAAATGTTTTCTCTGTTCGGAGTGTCACCTGCGTCACTAAAAAGCGAGAGTAGTTCCGCATGCTGAAGGTGCAATCGAACTGCACGGGCGAACAATGTCGTCAAAGCTGCCACAGCCTGCTCCACCTCTTCTATGGAAACCTGTAACACCCTCGCTGCCTTCGCAAACCCTCGGGTCCCGGCCTCACTCTTCACAATGCGATCCAGCGCTATTTTGGCGAATTCTTGCGACACTGCACAAACGCACACTCAGCACAAACTCAGCACAACAAAATACACATCTGAAGCCCAAAAACTCGAGAACAGATCTAATCCAAACATGTGCTTCGATCCATGTAACCCCCTCCTAACCCGAGCTCCCCAAACTCCAACTCTTCAACAGAATTTTAAATCTACTCAAAATCAAACAATTCAAACACCAAAAACTCCCCACACTGCCTAACCCCCAAATCCAACAATCCTCAATCAAAACCAAACAATCCTCAAATCTTCAACCACCATCACAATAGCACCAACAAAAGATCACAACAACCCCAAACAAAAGAGAGACCCAAATTAAGAATCTCATAAAAAAACCAGTAAACCTCTCAAAAAACTCATCACCAAAAACCAAAACCAAAACCCCCACCTGCAACATCAGCTACCAGAAGAAACTGCGGCACTTGCACATGGAGAGCCATACTCCAGCATCCCAATCCCCACCTTCCCAAACCTCCCAAACTCCCAAATCAACAAATCCTCAAAACAAAAAACCACGCACTAGGTCACCACTCCAGAAACTCCCAAACAAATATTCATCCAAAACAGAAGTTTGCATCCAAAACAAAACGACACAGAGACGACAGAAACAGTTTTCTGTGGATGAAGATAGTTCCCGCTTGCTTGCCGCACCCTAGCGAGGAAGGAGGGGCGCCCCTCGGGAAGGGGGGAGCAAGGAAGAAAAACACCAACATACACATGCAGCTGAGTAGAAAAACCATTCGGAGGTGCCTTGTCAATCGTGTCCTGGAAAGACCCGGAGTTCCAGATTCTTCCATTTCGGACGCATTTCTGAGCTGAGTGGAGCAGACTGTGGCAAGCACTGAGGGCCTCCATCGAGTAAGAGAGTGGTCTTGCATTTCTTGCTCTTAACTCTCAGTTTTCGACCATTTGGGGTGACTGCGTATGTGAGGTGTGTGTTTGTGGTTTGGGAATTTAGGGTTTGAGTCTCGGTTGGGAGGATTTTTTTGGTTTGGGAGGGGATATGGTTTATGTGTGGTTGAGTTTTTGGGATGTGGGAGCATTTTTTGGGTTTGTGACCTAATGGGTGGGGTTTAGAAGAGGGTTGAGGGTTTGGGTTTAGGGAGTGGGCTAGTTTTTGGGGTGGTTTGTGGATTTGGGTGTGTTGGGAGTGGTTCTTGGTTTAGTGTTTTGACGTGAGGTGCAGGTATGGCAGCAATGGAGGTCACGGAAGTGACTGAGGTGACGGAGGTTGTGACGGAGGTTGTGGTGGAAGGTGTGGCTCCTTCTGAAGAGCAGCCTCCGCAGCAGGAGCAGGACCATACGGAGCAGGAGCAGCTGGCGGGGTCTGAGCAGGGGGTGGGTGTAGTGGAGGAGGCTCAGCTGGTGGGTTTAGAGCAGGAGAAGGTTTCGGAACCATTGGTAGAGGGGGAGAATGCTGATCAGGTGAATGTAGGAGAGGAGGGGAAGGTGGACAGTGGGTTGGATGGAGCTAAGGGGCCTCCTACTCCGACAGGGGTTAAGAGGGGCCGCGACGGCGGTGAAGAGAAGGACGGTGAGAAGAAGTGGGCGGGCTGGCCTGGAGACAATGTGTTTCGCCTCGTTGTGCCCGTGCAGAAGGTTGGGGGTATCATCGGTCGGAAGGGGGAGTTTGTGAAGAAAATGTGTGAAGAAACACGTTCCAGAATCAAGATCCTTGAGGGTGTGCCTGGCACTGCCGAGCGAATTGTAAGCTTCTTTTTTCCTTTGCTTCATGGAGCTAGAACCATTACATCGTTCATGCAGCAATTGAGTTATAGTTAACGAGTTGTAAAATAACGATCTCGAGCCTTCGGAACGACTTAGCTCAACAAGGATACCGCCTGATTGCCTTGGAATTAGGGTTGTTATCTGTCTCTACTTCCCGTGCAGCTTTTATTCATCCTGGGTCGAGGAATTGGCAGTGTACTCTGTCCGTCAATACGATTGTTGCATTACCCGGAATGATTTCATTATTCGAACTTCCCATTGACCTACGATAATTTTTATGCTAGTTCCTGTGATACTGACGTCCTACGAGAATTTCTATGCTATTTTCTATGATGTTGACGCCCTGTTAAATGAGAATGATACTCACGTCCATCTTGGTGTGGTTCTGTAGGTCATGGTTTCAGCAAGGGAAGACCCTGAAGCTGCAATATCCCCAGCTATGGAGGGACTCCTTCGCGTGCACCGGCGAGTCATTGAAGGAGGTGATCCAGAGTCAGCGGAGGGGGAGATTGCACCCGGGGGTGCTCCAGTGTCGTCTCGCCTTCTGGTTGCTGCTACCCAAGCTGGTAGTCTCATTGGTCGCCAAGGTGCTACAATCAAGTCTATTCAGGATGCCTCAGGGGCAACTGTTCGCGTCCTGCCGGCTGGTTAGTGGATTTCCCTGGGCATCATCAATTCTTTGTGTAATTACTGTGTTGATATGTATTAGAAAGAGTCATGTGATGTATCCTTGTCGTGCCTAACATCAAAAGCATCTGCCATTTACGCGTTACAGAAAGATCGAGTTGCAGACCATGTCTGAGTCACTTCGTGATGGAATTTCGATGGCAGGACATGCAGATGAATGTTTAGAACCGAGTTATTTTTAATATGAAATTTTACATGGAGTTTCTTATATAACCTTAACTAGTCCATTTATATCGCATAGGCGCTAAAATGTGGACATTGGGTGAGGGATGAAAAAGCAGAGGAGCTCCCACTGTGTGCACTAGCAGATGATCGAGTCGTAGAAGTTCAGGGTGATCCTCGCAACGTGCAGCGTGCCATGGAGCTTGTTGTCTCGCACCTTCGGAAATTCTTGGTGGATAGGACTGTTCTTCCCCTGTTTGAGCTAAATGTGAGTTCTCTACGTAAGCTATCCTGATTTCTTTAAAAGCTTTATAGATCAATTCTAAATGACGGCGTCGCTCTTTGAGTGGTCAATATGGATGATTATGACTCTCCCTGTGCATAGTACATGTATGCGATGAGTATTTTCGTGTTGGGATCGCTTGTACTTCTACTCATCAATGGATGTGGAGGTGTTAATTCATTGGACCTTCAACTGACTTGATTGTATTTGGGTTATTCAGCGGGCAGTTTCAAATCAGAATAACCAGCAGCAGAGCACAAATTCTCAATGGCAGCCGCCGAGTAACACTCAACAACCGCAGCCACCTAGCTATAGCAACAATGATTCTTCTTACTATGGAGCCTCCGATCTTTCTCATCATTCTCAACCACAACAGCAGTCTCACGACCTGGGCAATCAACACCACCATGGCGTTTCTTTATATGGACGGGATCCAACGCTAGGAGGCGCCATTGTACCCCCTCCTCCTGCCCCTGTCATCACGCAGGTACTTCATCCGTCCCCTGTACCATTCTTATTTAGTTATTGACCACATCTAGTTTGATCGTTTGACAGACAATCGCACATGTAATTGATTGACAATCACTTCATCACTGGTGGATTAGCTCACCGGATTCCTAATGTTCTGCTCTTAATTTACGCGAGGATGCTTTGTGACCCGTGCCACCAAGTTTACTTTGGGCTTGTTTTTGGTGTCGGGAAACTAACTGTTGGAGGTGTGTGCACAGGTGACTCAGCATATGCAGATTCCACTTTCATACGCAGATGCTATTATTGGTAGCGCAGGTGCCAACATCAGCTATATGCGCCGCACCAGTGGTGCTACAATCACAATCCAGGAAACTCGTAGTGTGCCTGGCGAGATGACGGTTGAGATTCATGGAAGCGCTTCTCAAGTACAGACTGCTCAGCAATTAATCCAGGTACGATGCAGTCTATGGGTCGGTAGTTCAAACATGTACGTATGTACTGTGCCATGTGTGTCTGTACTGAAAATCTTCCTGAATTGGCAGTGACTTTTCTGCTGGAAGCTTTGTCTTTGTCTCTCTTTGCGTGGGTTTACATGTATTGTACAATTGTCAAGATCAAGTAATGCTAAAATTGTATAGGAAGATGAAGAAAAAGATGAGGAAACGACACCCGGTATGTCTAACCGTTACTGTCACGAATGGACCAAGATCACAATAAATTACACTTGTCTGAACATGCCAGTGGGAATTTTGGTGCAGATGCAATGTAACCCTTACCAGCCTTTACAGGAGGATCATTATCAGGTCACTAAGTTCACAGGACCATAACTCCATACATATAAACTAAGGACGGCTTAATATAACACTCTTTACTTTGTCTCATCAATTTAATAATCACCAAGCATCCACTGTTAAAGATTAAGTTTAAATTAAATTTGGTAATCAAGTACTCTTTTAAATTGCCTAAAATCTTATCTACATCTTAAGACTAATGCTACAATGTAATGCATTTTGTGTTTCAATAGGATCTGATTTGCTTGGTTGGGTTATTGCAGAATTTTATGGCAGGGGCATCCAGTGGACCACCCCCTTACACCAGCACCTACAACAGTAGCACAGTGGATACTAATTACAGTTCATATCCAACCCAAGCTACTATGTACTCAACAACGCCGGCAACAGGCCCACCTGCGCCATCATATCCATCACATTACAATACCACCTATGGCTATTAATTTCTTGGTGTATTTGCTCGGCCTTAGTACACCCTGAGATACTGCAGTGTGTCTTCAATTTGTCAGCCCGGTGAACGTAGAGAGAGGGAAGAAGGCAAAAATGAAGACTAGAATGATGAGTAGAATGAAAGATCAACGATCTAAACCGGCAGCCAGAGGTCTATGGAATGTGTTGTTACCACTCAGTCAGGGTTTTTGAGATAAAGTATTTATCTTCTGTATGATTTCACAACATAGATGGTGACGAAAGGCGTGACAATCAAAAGATCACTCCAGGTACAGCGGTGTGTGGGATTGGTGCTTGCCCTGAACTACTGTTGTTGCCTAGCGGTGTGCTCCTAGGATGCTTCTGTTTGCACAGAACTAATAGGTTTTTTGGAAGTTGGTTACTCTAATCACCTTAATAACATGGTAGGAGAATTCCTCATACTCGTTGTTAATGCTGATTTCTGAACCGATGAACGTTTTGAAACCGAGTGCCCAACTTTTTCCTCGTTAATCTATATTGTCCGTTGAGCTTGAACCTGACAGTCATCATGTGATCTGCTCTGCTTGTCTTCTGTCCAGCTTCTTTTCCCATGCTTCTCGTACTGAATGTAAAGACTTCTTGGTAATATCACAAGTGTGAGCATATTCTGATCATTGTAATCCTTCTCTTACAGTCGTTTGCAACTACAGTGTTCAGCGCTAGATTTAAGCGCATTGTGATTGTGGCTTCATTCAAGTCAATGCTGACTTTCGATGGTACGATGCACCAAACATCTAGTCATGCTGTTCTTGGCATCCTCATGAATTGCTATCCATGGACCTCCAACGCCGTAGGTCTTTGGAACGAATGTTCAATCGGCATCAGTACGAAATCTTCGTCAAATCTGGTGATCGAGATGCCAATATGCAAGCCATTGTAAATCGTTTGAAGAAAGAGTAGCAGT
Source organism: Ceratodon purpureus (assembly GCA_014871385.1). NCBI lineage: Eukaryota > Viridiplantae > Streptophyta > Bryopsida > Pseudoditrichales > Ditrichaceae > Ceratodon > Ceratodon purpureus. Next base: position 20,610,835 of record CM026422.1, read on the forward strand.
TGAATGTGTCACCCAGCTGGTAGACACTGCTTTTCGCCGAGTTGCATGGAATCAGATGCATGGAATCAATGCCAATCACGTAGCAATCTAAATATGCCGCAGCATTCAGCGCAGAAGCAAGGAGCCAATGAAACTGACATTGATGAACAAGAGCTATCGACCTCCCTTTTATATCTTCTTATATCATGCTACCGATACTAAACAAATGGTGATGCATTTGTAACAAACGGTGATGCATGTTTATAAACAAAGTGTGCATTCTGCAGAATCCCGGAAGCAACTTGAGTCCGTCGGTAGAATCTTGGGGGTTTACCTGCTTTGTCATGAAGATTGTTAACCGACTCGGCACTTCACTTGGTCATTGTAGCTCTAGATGTTTATTCTCTATTTACAGCTCTGGGGTGTTGCTCTCGTGCTGACTGGAGCGCAGACTTCATTAGACAACTTTGACCCGATTTCTATGATCAAGACAAACAAGCGCATAATGGCGATGATACGCGTTAGGGCTTCATCGAAGACTCACGCTCATCTTCTCACAAATTAGGGCTCCAGGCTCCAGGTTGACTTAGGGTTCCAGGTTCACCCATATCTTATATTGTCGCCACCCCCATCTCCACGCCTACCATGCTTCTCTCTTGGCAGCGGCTACTGCAGCCGCCTCCCCCCACTTTTTCTTCCTGTTTTGTTCATCTCCACGTTTTAATACGATTTGTTCTAGCTTTCTTTCTCGTAGCGGACAAATCTTTTTGGTCTCCCCGGGTTTTCATCGTGTTGGCTATGTGTTGGTTTCTAAGCTGGGCGGGGATGAGGACTTCAATTAGATGTGCGAGATGGTTTCACCGTCGCTGATCTTAAAAACTTGAGGCATAATCCATTCTTAACTGACCTGTCCAGGTTTTTTCTTTTTGTTTAGGTTTCTTCTAGGGTTGGGGAGTTCATGTGATGACGAAAATACTGCAACAAAATGAAGCTCGCTTCTGATTACCTACATTCTATTCGCTGATGTCTCGCTGTCCTCTTTTCGTATTTGTTGGTGCTGCGAGGGGTGTTGATGTGCTGTGTTTATAAAATACTTCTCGTACTGAGTGCCGTAGGCGTGACAGACTACTCACACCCATAGAATATGAGGCTTGAGCTCATTGGTACATGTTGGATGTTGTGTGTCTAGTTTGGATGTGATGATCGCAATTGGTCCGTGTTTCTGAAAGGCTTTCGGGCTATCTGGAGAAGCACCAGCGAGTTTTGCCTACTGATCCATTATGAATTCGGGACCTTAAGTTTGTCTTCTCAGTTGGGTTTAGTGCTGACAAGTCGAATAAGTGTTCCAACAGAACAGGATTCTTCACTTTATCAGTTTACATTTTACTGTATCCTGGTCATTTTTCGGATCGTACAGGTGTCTAACGTGTCTCTCATTCCCAGTGATTATAATACCATGCTAATCCTGAAAACAAGTGATTACAAAATAGATATCCGTTAAATGAGGGAATTGTTTCTATGAACATTTTGATAAATTACTAGATCACGATGAGGATATCCCTTTGCGCTGAAAGCTAAGGCATCTGTGGCAGCAAACCTCTAAGAAGTGCTGAGTGATCTTTGAAATCTAGCATTTTTGTATTATATATTAGTTATTGTTCTGATATACGGTAATCAGGATGAGGATATCTCTTGCGCTGAAAGTCATGGCTTCTGTGGCAGCAAACCTCTAAGAAGTGCTGAGTGATTGATATAGTTTGAACTTCACGCACTTTGGTATGAGTTGTGGCAATGTACATCTGTTGTGCCGGTGCCTACTCTTAGTGCAAGAATAAATTTTGGTTCTTGCTTTGCGTCATTGGTACCATACCTTGTGTGCGCCAGTAGAATCTGTACACTTTTACAATTGCAGTGTGTTTGGGAATTTATGTTGGCAAGACGTACTTGGCCTTTCCTTAACAATTCACGGGTGTAAATCTTGCATTCTCCACTATTGTTCACCTCGGAGAACTGAAGTTTGCGAAATTTCATGTAACCGCGATCATCAGAATGGCCGAGTAATCCTTTTGAATGAAATTGACATGAAACCCCGCTGTACACTGCACTGTACAGATCTCCTTTCCACAGTCTACCTCGGAATTAGCGCATCCATCTCGTTGTAGAAATCCTCTCGACGAGCATGATCAGTACTGGCTAGCAGGGCAATGTTGCACTGTTTAGAGAGAAGCTGTTGAACTAAGGCCGAACAAAACTACCATTTTGAACAGATGTATGCCGACGAAACAGTACACGTGTGACTTCGCGTATGTAGAACTCCGGAGCCAACTGGCAGAAATCAGTCATGATCGTTTCGGATTAACGCACTGAACTTGCAGGTTTGCAGCCATGAATAGATGGTACTCATGGTGTGTTCCTACCGATCGCTTAACGTACCCTCTTGTCTCTCCTGTTGGTGTTTTAAAGATTCCAGTGGGCGCAGCTTCTTTGTCTTCCGTGGTTCTTCACTCATCTATCGCTGTTCTTCAGTCATGGTACCAGACTTCCTGCATCGATGCGCGTCTCGAGCTCAGGCTCGTCAACACGTACAGGCTTGCTAAGTGTTGGCATATGATCTTCAAATCTTGACACAGCACCATCCAGATTCGAAGCATTATAATAACACATGACAAAACGGAAGTTGGTTATATAATTGATAATACCCTGGCACGGGACTGTGTTACATGTGTAGACGAAGCCGCGAGGTGGTCATGAGGTATGATTTTCCATGTGTTTAATCTTTCTTTCCCCATTCCATTTGCGACCTTTGGATTGGGTCAAGGCATGAGGGCACATTATATGCGTCGAAATGTCAGAATGCATCTTCTAATTCGATGCTACTATTGGATGAGCCTTTACAACTATATTTATTGATCTGTGTTTTGTCTATATGAGCAAAACGCTAGTACTCATATTTAATTTTGACTGCAGTTTTCTGTCAAAGGTGGTATAACGCACGTGTTTGTGACCGGCGGTGCAGGATACATTGGCTCCCATGCTACTCTGCGATTACTCCAAGATGGCTTTCGAGTTACTCTAGTGGTTGGCACTCAATTCCCTGTATTTTTTTCTTTGTGTGGCAAGATTGTAGTGAAGCTCAGATCTGGATCTCAAATCTGTCTTGCCAAAGCTTCCCTTTGCTTTGTCGTCTATTTGACAATTTGATTCTGCATCTGGTGCTTGCAGGATAATCTTTCGAGAGGAAGTCCGGGAGCCGTGAAAGTGCTGCAAGCGCTATTTCCAGAACCTGGGCGATTGCAGTTCCTAAACGTGGACCTTGGTGACAATAAGGCTGTATCCTTACTGGTGATTGTCTTAGGGAGACGATGAGTTTCTAGGTATATAATTGCCCACCAATGTTATTTTAGAAATTTTGATTTACATCAGGTTCAAAGGCGTGAAACTCACGATACCGGTGACCGAGACTTAATTTCTGGGATTCTACATTGCCTGGACAACCTTGCATATCATGCGTGCGACCGACTGCAGTGTTAGTGAGCTGCTTGAATAAGCTCTTTTTCCATGTTCTTTTACCTTTTGAACCCTGGGCGAGGATTTATGTAGCAGTGATATGACGTTACAGTAGTAATTTTAGAATGACAATGGTAGACTTCAAAATTATACAGACTTGGGTGGTGACGCTCAATGTGGAGTTCATGCAGCTTACCAGTATGACAAGATATACTTCTAGAAATTGAATTAAGCTCTTGAAAATTTGCTTAAGTCTGTGTGCTAAAAACTAGTCGCAGGAGGGTCGTCAATTAAAACATAAAATTCGAAAAAAAGTGACACCTGTCTCTTTTGAGGTCTAAGTTTGTGCTTACATTATTGCATTAACGATGTTAGCTACGAACCGGGAAAATCACGGAAGGACTCATTGTGTACGAAAAGAGTACATACTGGAAGTGAAGACTTCCATCGATCATGGCACTTTCAAGCAAACGAACATTGAACAAGAGACAAATCGAAGCTTATAATGTACGGACTGCATAATGTTGGACACAGTGACAATAGCTTGCAAGACGGCAGGCGCTTGCCACAGCAACGATTTAAATTTTCTTATACAAAACGATTCATATACCGTTCAAACTTTCTTTTCATCCTTGCTAAGGCTCCAGGGATCAAAGTACATTCACCAGCTTGTTGAACTCAGCGACCTGAAAACACTGCCGACGAAGCAACAAACGACGTCTGCATGGTGGCGGGGTCACGGTTGGAGGAAAAGCCAGATGACGGAGGAGTGGACTGCGACGATTCTTGCGCAGCCTCATGCACATTGACAACACTGACAACACTGGACGACATAGACAATTCCCTCATGTCTAAATCAGAAAATCCTGGCCGAGTGTAATGGTTCTTAGGCTTGCAGCTTGGTAACGAAGGCGTCGACATCTCCATGTTCTCCAATGACTGCAACATTAACTGCGACACCGTGCGCATGGAGGGTCGACCTTCGGGATTCGGGTTGCAGCACAGAAGCCCCAACTGCAGCAGAGTCGTGATCACCTTCTTGTCATTCTCTGCAGCAGCGGAGATGGGGAAAAGAGACGCCTCTTGCGACTCGAATTCACTGTAGGACACGGTTCCTGTACTAGAATATGCAAATGTAACAAGGCTTGGGTCAGTTACTTGAAGAATGTTTCCCAGTTCGTGCGCCCGCCATACCCTGTCGACCAAGACACCATCCCCTCGCTCAATGAAAGCCATGTCAAGTGGCCGTGCTCCACACATCACTTCAAGCGTCAGTATGCCGAAGCTGTAAACGTCTGTCTCCTTGGTGGCTTTACCTGTGTGAGGCATCTCGGGGGCCATGTACCCTAACGTCCCTGCCATCATCGTAGGGTGCGGGTACGCTTGGGGTACCCCGCCCCGGACATTCTGGAACTCCGGAACAGGACATCCACAACCACGTTCACCATCAACATTGCGACTCATCATTCCTTCGCCGGACTGGAATGGCGGGAAACCCTGAGCAGTCTCCCGCGCCATGTCTGCTTGCGTGGCCACCACCCCGCCCAACCATCTTGCGCCCCGCCATTTTCCAGATACAAAGTTTCTTTTGAGTCAGATTCTCCTTATCTTTCGCACAATCTGCCACGCATTGTACCCTCGCATTGAACTCGCATCGCGGATTTGTCAGGCTCCTTTAGCGCGGTAAGTTTAGGCAGCTTCTTGGAGGCTTCTTGTAGCTTCGTCAGTTTTTTTTTGTAGCTTCCTTCTGTTGTTGCTTGCTTGTTGTGTCGTTCTCTTTTCGGTGTCTCCAGGCTGTGAATTGTTGAGCTCTCCGAAACTTCTTGTTATGGTTTAGGTAGACTCTGTTTTGCGATCTTTGACAATGTTTTCTCTAAAGTACTATGTGTGCTTATCCTGTAGATGGCCGAGGTTTTTCCTATTAAGTCTGGTAAGGAGTCTTTGAGCCAGGATCCCGCTTTCGTAAAGTTCTCTTCAGTTCTCCCCTCCTCTGGTGCGATCGTAGACGAAATTCGCGACGAAATCCCGGAGTCTGTAGTGTCCTCATATTTCGGGCCAAAGGCTTCGAAATCTGGCTGGAAATATGCGAAGCATACATCCGCAGAAGATGCCGCCTCCATTTTAGAGCTTTGGCAGAGGGTGTACGATGACACCCACATGCCCAACAAGGAGATTTCGCTCCAGTTCGCTAGAGGTCTCATTTTGCAACAGACGCAGCCCGTCAATTGGGCCGAGTTCGCAGTCCGTAGGCAGCGATACAGAGAGCAGCTAAGAGAGTCGAAAATTAAGACCGGTAGCGTGAAGGTTGAGAAGAGTGGCGGTGAGATTCTTGGAGGGGTTCAAGTACTTGGCAAGAGAAGGCTTCAGGTAGGGTCACCGAAGGAAGTGCCTTTGCCGGCGCTGAAACTCACCCTCAAGTCCGAGGTTGACGAGGACTGTGTGATGGGGAAGAAGGTCTTAGGGGCATCCAGAAAAGGCCTTACTGTAATCGCAGCTCCTCGTTGGGCGCAGACAGATCTGGAGGCCATGTCCGATGTGATTGCAAGAACCGAGACTCTGTTAGCAGGGTGTCGGGCAGAGCTCTCAGAGAGGTTAGTGGATGTCGAGGGATTAGAGGGTCAGTCGAGGAGGGCATCAATCATGTTGTCTGATCGGGTTGTAATGTTAGAGGAAAATGAACGTGAGTTGGCAAATTTGACGGAGCAGCATAGGCAGCTTCAAAGAAAAATTACAGAGAGGGAGTCGATATTGTGTGAGGAAGAGAGCAGTGAAGATTTAGCGTCGACCCTCATTGCGGACAAGCTTCAGAGTGACGATCTTTCTTTGTCGATGACCCTTGCGTCCAAGACGGCTGCTCACTGTCGGATAATCGTGGCTGGATGTCGGGGGAATTTGGAATCAATTGAGGGTCGCTTGCGTGAGAGTTTAGAGAGGCAGGTGAATGTTCAGAGTAGGGTTCTTGGACTGGAAAGACTGCTCGTCGGCATGCAAGAACAATCAAAGAAGATGAGCGAGGGGACAGGGGTTGCTCTCTTTCCAAGACCGCTTGACAACAACCCCGACAAACCTTCCTCTACAATGCACCTGCTCAATGCATGCCCCGTTTGTGGGTACTGGTACATTGCGAATAATTTTGTTCCTTTATGCTGTGGGCACACGTACCATGGTTTTTGTTTGGCTCAGCACGCGGCAACATCTTCAACCTGCTGCTTCAAGAATTGTGAGAAGGAATTTTCTGTGGACAGCGTTACCTCAATAGGTATCAGGGTTTCGCAGGGCATTAGCAAGATCGGCAACAACGTCAAGGTTGAAGAGGCGGGTCAGTGCCGAAATTTGAAAACCAAAGGTGAGCGTGGGTACAGGGTTTTCTGGATTCTGATTGCCTTCTTGGAGTTCAATAGAAATGCTTTGTTGTGATTTGTTTCTGTTGGTTTTTTTCCTAAATAGTTTCGCTGTTGTGATTGCTCGAGCCTTGGTAGATTTCTTGGTTTCTTGAATTTCGTGATTAAAGCTACTGTGTATGATGAACGAATACTAAGCTGCTGCTCGAAGGTCTTTGTTGTGGGAGGCCGTAATTGAGTCTTTGTTGTGTGAGGCGTAATTCTTTACAATTTAGGGTGACAAAGGCAGACGAATTATGTTTCTTTCTGGGCCATGGCACGGGTTGAACGGGATTTTTTTTTAATCTGCCAGAAGGAACAGAACAGGAGCTAGGATTTGATTTCAGTCCGTTTAAGCCTTTTGTAATCTACGATTTGTTTTGCTAAGTACTTCTGTACTCACTAGACTTGAAGTCCGGAGATGCCCTGTTTAATGTATGAGCAAGTTCTTTCAGTCCTTCCCTAGACAAATTTAACTGACTCTGATATGGGAGTCCGAATGTGCTCTTGATGTGCTAATCAAGGTTCCGTGAGTCTGTTCCGTGAGTCTGTTCCGTGGGTCTCTTCCTTCAGTCTCTTCCTTGAATCTTTTCCTTGAGTCTGTTTCTTCAGTCTAGGATTTATGTCTATTCCTTGAGTCTGTTAGGATTCTAGTCCTTTCCTTGCGTCTGTTCCAATTCTCTCCCTTTCCTTGAGTTCCTGCTGATTCTAGTCCTTTCCTTGAGTTGATCCTTATGTCTGATCCTTTGGTTCCTTGAGTCTGGAATGTCTGTCTATTCCTTGAGCCGGTTCCAGTTCTAGTCCTGACCTTTACTCAAATTCCTTATGTCTAATTCTTTGATCCTTAGGTCCGGTCTTTCCTCTCCAGTTATAGTCCTTTCCTTTACTAAAATTCCTTATGTCTAATCCTTTGATCCTTAGGTCCGGTCTGATCCTTTAGTCCGGACTTCCCTCGAACTACATACTGAAGAAGGCTGGAATTCATACGGACTGACGGAATGAGTAGTACTGCGTAGATAGGGTCCGTTCCGGAGCGGTTGAGGCTAGTCCGCTACTGTCCGTGTTTGGATTGATTAAGGACTTCTTGTAGGCCTAAAGGAGAGGATCTATAAGGAATTTTATAAGGATTTAACGGACACCAGGAATAGTTAATAGATCCGGGTTCAAAATGGTAGCAGCTCCGTTGTGGGTTGTAGTAGCAGTGAAGGTATAGGCTACTTTAGACTAAGGTGAGTTGTGTGTTGACAATTCTCAGCATGGAATTAACTTTCGCTCAACCGGTGATTATGGCAGGAACAGGATTTAGGGTGAGTTTCCCGCAGATTTCCAGGCCAGCATTGCAAGAAGGTTTTCGAACACCAAGTACCTCAGCATCAAGATCCCAAGACTCTGAACCTGGCAGTGAATCTTCTCAGAGAAGGGATGAGAACACGATCCATGTATCTGCAAGGAAGAGATCTCCACAGAGTGAACAAGTCGATAAACTGGCAGGGAGTGATAGCTCTAACATCCGCTTTTTTTCAGACCTGGCACAGACCGGCTTCAATCAGTCCCAATCTAGTGTTAGTGACGACAATGCAGGGAAAAACAAGGCATCAGATGAAGGAACGGAAGAAGTTTGTACCATGTGCAAGATCAAACCAGCAACAATGTCGCTCACGGTAATTCTCCATTTGGATTAGATGAAATGCAGTATTTGCTTTCTTTGCAACACATCCACGTATGATCTTGAACTTTATTGTGATGTTGTACTATTTCTCTGCAGGCTTGTGGACATGAAAACTTCTGCTTTAAGTGCATCTCTGGTGTAGAGAAATGCCCCGTATGCATGAAGGACATTGCGGGCTGGTCTCGTATTACGAAGAAGTCCAGCGTGAGCCCATCTGTCGAGAAACTTGTGGCTGCCGCAGAAGTCGAACGTGCAGAACCAGAAGATAGCGATGACGAGGATATCAGAGGGCTTGTGCATTGGTGCGATGACGACTTGTTCTCCCAGGGGGGTATGCGGACAGTTGTGGGGACCGACGCTGTTGACGTCCCAGACATAGACGTCATTGAGGAGTCGCAGGTGAAGGAGAGGCCTGGGGAGGAGAGACCCCCGAGTGAAGAGGAAGAATCTCTAGACAATGCTGAGTGTCCAACGGAGACTCCCGAGCCTCACAGGACATTCAGTCGCCGTGCTAAGAGGACATCTGTTGCTGTGGAGGAGCCCGCGTTAGCTGATGCTGAATGTCAGCCTACGAAGCCAGCTGCAAGGTTGTCTAAGAAGCGTGGCCGGAAATTAGTTGGGCTGGATACTTTAAACCACACACGTGTGATGGAGCGGCCACTCACTGACATTTTGGTGGAGGCGCCACTAGCGGCTGAGCCTATTAGCAAAGACATGGGAAACAATTCAGATCCACCTTCGGCGTTTGTTGGTAAGAGGTTGCGTACAGGAGCCACGCGGGGCAGTCTTTGTCGGTTGACAGTCCCTGCGAAGTTTAGAGATTAGTAGCTTCGAATTTTTGGATATTATTTTCCCATTTATCAGGTTGCAGAGGCGATGGAATGTACACGTAGATGTGATAATAAATTTTCAAGACTATGTTCAACATTAAAAATGAACGGAGTGATCGATTTTTTCCCGTTGAAAACCTCTGGAGTTTCTTCAGCTTACTGTTCTCAGTTCCTTTGATATTGAAAATTGTGACCATGGCCGTTCTTTGTATTTTGCTAATGGCATTTAATGACTGCCTCCCTATTCAACTTCAAATGTGGCTTTTTCTGTGTTCCAATCCAATGATGTATCTTGCTTTGCAGATTATTGATCAAAACTCTCTAGTTAGCAGACGCGGTATGTGAAGTTCGGGCTTTACTGGTTCATGTTTCATGTTTTCCTACCTAGTCAGAAATCTGGTAGGTTGAAATTGCTGCAGTAGAACAGTCTACTTAACAATAAGTTTTCCAGTGACATTTAACCCATACTGTTTGCTACACATCCGATGGTTTGATATAAATAGAAGTCTCCTACTTAGTATTTCCAGTTAGAGCCGTGGTGGCTTGGTGATCCGAGGCTCCGGTCAGAGGCTGCCGTGGCAACCTCCGGGTGCTTGTGCCGGGCCTCAGACCACCCTCCGACACCCACCCCACCACCGCTATCCGACCCTCAACCCCCACTCCACCACACTTTTTTTTCTTTTTTTTAGTGTGATTTCCTTTACTTCTGTGTTCGACATAGTCTTACCGTACAATAGGAATTGGATGCATTAATTCAATCAGCACATGTTGGCGCCATGATATGTGGATGAGGGAATGATCTCCACGAGGTTATTTATATAAAAACGCAGAGGGGATAACTCGGGTGTGGCTTGGTTACAGTCTTTAGAATTTTAGATTCATATGTTATCTCATCATTTCGAAATCTGAGAGCATTACAGTAGAGGAACTCCAAATCATACGTTGCTCAAATAGTTCAAAGTGCGAAGTTGGGGAGCAGATCCAGTTGACATTTAACCCATACTGTTTGCTACTTATCCGATGGTCTGATATAAATAGAAGTTTAGAATATAGTATCTCCAGTTAGAGCCGTGGTGGCTTGGTGATCCGAGGCTTTGGTCTGAGGCTGCCGTGGCAACCTCCGGGTGCTTGTGCCGGGCCTCAGACCTCCCTCCGACACCCACCCCACCACCGCTATCCGATCCCCAACCCCCACTCCACCACACTTTTTTTTCTTTTTTTTGGTGAAATTTCCTTTACTTCTGATCTCGAGTAGCTGATGGACACTCAATTAGTCTTACGCAGTATACTCAAGCTGATACTATTTACTCAATCCACACAACTTAGTTCTCTATTTCTAATTTTTGGTGTCAAATGATAGCTTGTTGGAATAAATCTTTCACTGGTTTCTTTTCAGAAACGCCTGTTTCCACATCTTGAATTCATGACATTTGAATGTTGATCATCACACTACAATGTTTTAACGCAAGTGACATCTTCACGAAATTGATCCTCATCGTGTGCCTGCAAAGCTCACAAATCCATATCAATTCTAAACCATAATCCAACCATATCAATCCTAAACCATAATCCATGCTACAGAAAGGCAGTGAACTAGCCAGAATTCAACTCGACAGTCTAGTTCCAGAGATGTCTAGGCTGTAGGGTTCTAGATCAAGTAATTGCCATGAACTATTAATCATATTGTCTCAAGAGGAGTAATTGGTGTCTCAGTACTTAAGCTTCTAGTCTGTCCATTCGAAGTTCTGTCTTGTGAGTCAATTATGTCCCCGGCAATGAGTGAATTATTATTTAACTCTTAGGACATCTAATCCTATTGAACTTAGCAACGTTCAGACACAGTACCAGTGCCTCGCCACGTGAAACTGCTTCCTACTGTAGAGGTCCAGGGCAGCTTCATCAGGTGGGGCGCAGAGTCTCTAAGTTCATTGTCTTTGAGCACCGGAGCTTGGAAGTATTTGTAAGCTGTCTAGGATCTCGACCGTGTTGGAGGGACTGTGTTAGAGCGATGGCAGAAGCTGGAGGGAAGGGAAAGGAGATGGCAGGAGTAGTTGGGAAGGGGAAGGAACAACAGAGAGACGAGGAGGGGAACGGGGCTGAAACCTCGGACGGAGTGAAGACTGAGCTCCGTCTTGTTGGAGACTACGAGCAGGGAGATTTAGAAGTTTGGAAGGGGTCGGCAGAGAGAAGAGGAGGGGAGTACCAACTACTTAGAGATGCACCAACTAACCTACCTTGCTTGCGGTGGTGGCTGAAGACGGTGGCAGAGTTCGTTGTCGTCACCGGGCTGGAGGTTCCCAAGCATGACAAAGTCCAGGAGATGCCGTCCGCAAGTTGGCGAGGTGCTTGGAAGATGAAGGCGTTGCTGCAGTTCCAAGCGGTGGCGCATGCCACAGGCATAATGCATCCACCGCGACCGCGACGACAGGGACCTCAACAAACTTGTGGGGAGCAGCGCGAAAATCAACACCTCGGAAGCATCAGGTAAGTACCTGTTCACCAGTCTTAGCACCTTCTTAGAATAGTCTGAAAGCTTGGCTGGTGTTGTAGAACTTGTAGCCTGCAGGATTGCATCATCCAGAAACTTGCGCAGTAAACCCGCGCAGTAATTATTTCAGTAAATCTCTAGCTTAGCATCCTTCTAGCTTAGTGTGGGTTGTAATTTCAGTGTTCTAGACTAGTTTCTGAATTTCGAGAACTTACTAGTGAACTTGCGGGTTCTTTTAATTCCGGGTTCTCATTGTCTGCTGTTAGAGTAGGATCTTACATGTAGTGCAAATCTTTAAATATTTATGCCCAAATTGGTCGGTTGTCTTTCATGTTGGTCTTTCTGTTAATTGTCTTGAAATAATCGTGAAATCAGCCAAGTTGTCGGGAGCAACGACCTTCCATCGCCTGGGAAGCATCAAGCAGAGGCTGTCAAACAGCCATCAACCGGGAAGGAGGTCGCGGGAGCATCGGGTGGGGTGCCGATCGAAGAAGCATCAGACGTGCCAGTGCCATCCCGTGGGAGTCCAACGGAACTACGACCAGTTCTAGCACTACCGGCGGTCACAAGAGAGAGAACCACCGCTCGTCGCCGTCAGTCTACTGTAGGCGCCGCTGGAATGGCAAACACTCCGAACCTCGCGGGTTGGTGCCGGGCATGCAAAGCAAGGTACCGTGACGGTCACATTCTCCATTGCCCATACTCAGTCCACGCGCCGCAGACTGCCCCAAGCGAAGTGGTACCTGTGATAGATCTGTCTTCCATTCCGAGCTCTCCCGATTCGGACGACTTCGAAATCCTGGCTGAAATGGCGGCACTTGATTTCCTCAAGAACTCTAAAGGTATGTATGTAATCACTAACTGCATGTTTAATTTCAGTTCATTTGATACTTGATACCATTTTTCAAGATGTAACAACACATGTGGTGATATGTCGCAGGAAAAAAAGACAACAAATAGTCGCGATTGCGGGATTCTGACTTACGGTGTGCAAGCTCGAAGAATGTAAAACGAACGTGAATATTCAAAACCGAGGGAATATTTTGTTAGGATGTAAAACACGAAGAATGGTCTACCGCAGTAGCAGGTCCTGAAGAAATCCGACAGTCACTTGGAAAGGGAGAAATCATGGTACCTTGCTCGGTACGTAATATTAGAGATGAAACGTGCCTTTTGTCTTTGCTGTGCACCTTGTTAAATCTGTCACGAGGATCATCGTACAAAACTCTGCCTTAATTCCGATGGAAACAAAAACTCTGCCGCGTCCACGGTGTTACTGTAAACATGGTCTCTGACGAACTACAGTACAGAAAAGTTTTTGTAAGTGAAACTGGTTCATGGCGGGACTTATCCCATAGCGAATGGCATTGCACCTTTGGTCTGATATAAATACTCTCACCGGGTAATTCTCCACTAGATGACAGCCTGAAAGGGTCGGTGATCTGAGGTTGCGATTGTTTGGGGGGACACGTGGCAACCCGGTGCTTGTGTTCGGCCCCAAACTACCCTCAGACACCCACCCCGCCACGCTACTTTTGCACTTTTTTACATTGGCATTTTTTAGGCTTCAGATCCCTGAGAAAAGAGTGGTGAACATCAGTCGACTGGCCTCATACCCCACATTTTAGCCTCAGAATCCCTTCTAACTTCCACTGCAAACTGTAGTACTACCGCGTAAGCGAAGATTAACAAAAATCCATCAAGTCTTACATCAAAGGCGTCGGATAGGAAGACACAGATAATAGAGTGCAATTTAAAATAATTCGCTAATCTCCAGGGCATTGAGTTCAAGACACAATCCGTTGTTCGTGACAGGGGTCAATGAGTTCGACAGAGTGAGGACTTCAATGTGATGATCGTAAAGGTATAGATGATGAATTCGCTAACCTGTGCATAACTCCGTGGCCGTGACAGTGAGCCAACCCTGTGCAAAGCTGATACATGAAACTCTACATCACAGAAGCAGAACGAAAACTTTCAGTATTCAACAACCACAACATGAACTGCATCGAAGTGAATTACGTCTCAACGATCTAAGGATGTGTAGAAAAAAGAGTACCTGCACGACTTTAACAGGGAGAGGCTTCCCGCTAGGTCCGCGACCGTGCAAGTCAATGTACTTCTTGAGATCAGTATCCATGTACTCGAACACCAAGTAAAGCTTGGGCTTCTTGTTCTTCTCGACGTGCTCCACACACAGCAGCCTCCAGATCCAATGATATCCACTTCACAATTAACATCCAAACCCTCCTAAAAACCAGCGCACCCCAATGATATCCCATACCGTTTGCATATGTATCTCTGGTCCGATATATATACCTTCGCGCGGGTATATGTTTCCAGTTCACAGCCTGAAAGGGTTGGTGAGTAGAGGCTCCGATGGTTTGGGGCTGCCGTGGCAACCTCCGGGTGCTTGTGCCGGGCCCCAAACCACCCTCTAACACCCACCCCGCCACGCTAACTTTTTTGGGATTTTTTCGTTTTTTTCTTCTTTTATGAATGGCCATCTGCAAGTTAGCGGACCACTCTTAGGCCATGTATGAAAATCTGCAGAAGTGGGGTGCCTATCGTTATAATTGATTGAAGAACTGATTCAATCTCACTTCCGCATACTTGTGTGCTTGTCCTCTGTATTTCAATCGTTTGTTCTTGCTTGTGTGACGATTGAACTGTAGATGAACTAGTCTGCCGTATGTACTTGGAATTCATATGCTAATTGTGAAATAGTAGCACTAGTAGGATAGAATTGCCTAGAACAGAGCATATTTAAACTGAACCAACACTAATTTTGGTGATATTCGCATGAAATAACCAGTTCCACCATTCATCATAATTTCACCGCATTTGCTTCAGAAGTCTGTAATATCACTCTAGAGGAAGCTTGCAGAATGACTACCGAAAAATACACTCTTTTACTTGAGAACAGGAACAATTAGTGGTAACCATTGAAAGATTAACAGACCCCGATGCATACAGTAACACGAAGCTAAACAGATAATTACAACTAGACTCTGTCGATCGACACACACATACAAAAGACTCTGGAATGAGCACTCAATTCATTCCAAGTAGAGTTGTCATTCAAAAATTAATCCAAAATAACTGTTCCACCAAAACTACTCTTCCCCTTCCAAATATTGTATCAACAAAACTCACACAGTGATCTAAAGAATTCAGGTAATAAGGGTCTTACAACACCCGTTGCTCCAGTCACCTACTCGCCATCATCTGAGTCGCCAGAAGAGCTCTCCGAGTCCCCGCTATTCCCATCTTCAGAATATTCCTGTTCTGAATCTGAATCCAGATCCTCTTGTACTCGGCGACTCTCCAGAACTTCTTCGATATGCGATAAGGTACTGTCACTAAGCTGAAATACAGTTTCAGCTCCCTTCTGCTTGTATGGTGCTTGGGTCATAGTAAACTTACTTGCGCACACAAGATGGGAATAGACACGGGCAACTCCAGCTTCTCTCAGAAAGACATACGAAGTCTTTCTTCTACCTCGCTGTCGGTAATAGTACCCCTCCAATATCTCATCTCCATCGTCAATCAACGTGTCCCAAGCGTCTCGTATAGATGGACCATGGTATACATGCATGGTCTTGGTGCATTGCAGCACATAGAACTCGGCACCATTGTCATCTAAGTTCTCTGGATCAGCAACTATAGCAAAGTGATCCCCTACCTCACACTCCGAAGCCAGTATATTCGTGCCCGTCTCAACTATCCAACTAGGGTCGGGATCCTCACTCTCTTGCACTGCATCGTTGCTCGATAGAGGGTGCAACGTCACTAACTCCCACGGATTTGCATGGGCAGCGTTTATACAAACTCCGGTGCCATGTCGAGCACACGCAGGGCAAAAGCACGAAAAGTCCCTACACTCCAGAAGCACATTGTTTGTGTGAGAAACAGACCTGATAGAGTGCATAGATCTACTTCCAGGAACCGTCTTGCATGCTAGTGGCTTATCTCGAGGAACATCTGTAAGACCAACTAAGTGGAAATGTCTGGAAACCTGTCGTCTAGCATTCGGGTAGGCTGCGTGAGGTAAGTTCATGTCGTCTCTCAAAAAGGAGACCACATCCGCCGCATTCTGAAGTTTCACAGAATCCTCCTTAACCTGCTCCCTTCGAAGGGCTTGTTTCACACAAGCTCCGGCACCGTCGTGGGGACCCTTCCCGTGGCCGGATCCCCAGTAATTCCAGTCCAACTCGCACCCCGTGGGCAGCCTTTCACACGATGTTAGACTAGGATACCTGTAAAACAACACCAAGATACAGTTCTATGTCAGTATGTTGCATCTCTAACTTGCTAAAGAAGTTTTGAGATTAGCAGCACAGATATCCTAATAGCGCACCAAATCAACCAAGGCACAGAAACCCAAAAAATCAAAAATATTAAAAAAAAAGCACAGTAAAGAACGCTTACACTACTATAATCTCACTGTTCTCTGATTAATTTTACAGTGAACTTAAGATCCAGAGAACGATATGACACACACATACAAAAGATACCGTATCAAATACAACACAGAATGTATTCAACACAGAAACAACACAGAAACAAAAATCATGATCTCGCCTAAACTACATTTGAACTCACAGAGAACCAAAAATCATGCTTCATTAAACTGTTACCATAAAGTTTCTGCATCAATGGCAAATGGGAGTAGCAGCGCTATAGAAGTCGGAGTGGAGCTAACATGGCGTGCCACATTCGTATCCACTTTCCAGTTAACTATAATGGATCAACTAAAAAAAATGGAAAAATGGTTTGCCTCAGAAACTCCGCCTCTTAAGTTATTTTCTATCTCTGTTGTTCTACCAGCATTGTGAATCTCTTCTAGGATTCAATTCGAGGAGACAAGGAGTACAGCTTAGCTCAGCCTCATAAAGCAAACAGAACATTGAACTTTTTTAGCCATACAAGAACATAAAAAATAAAAATAAAACAGTGAATGCCCACTGGGCTACTGCATTTGTTATCGAGTATGTTCCCCTTTCTCACAAATTCATGCAATGAAAACTTTCCTTTTAAGAAAACAATGCGTGACACATGCAGGTGTACTCTCGCGCTGTTCCAAGAAACAATAATAATAAAGAAAATCGAGGAAGATAAAATCAATCGTCATCTAATACCAACTATTCTACACTCAGCCCCTCCTTCACCTTTTGTAATATCCAATCCGCAGCTACTCAAAAACGTAGTGCAGAACCTTTTAATTAATCCAAATGAAATATCAAGACAAAAATGGAAAGTCCCGTGATATAAACAACTCACACGTTCCCAAGCCAGATATAAGTAACCATGAACCCGAGGTGATAGTACAAATTTCGAAATGGAAATATAAAACAGACATACCCTGGGCAACCAAGAGGAAAAGGACTTACTTAGCGACAAAAAAGAAAGCCTTTGCCCCCTTAAACTGGCTGGCACACCCGTCGCTCCACACAATGTGTCGAGTCGGGATCTTGTCTTCCTTGACCAATAATGTCCAGTGCAGCATCAAACAGTGCTGCACATAAAGACTGTCATGAATCCGATCATCACTGATGTAGTAATGGTAATCCGTTTCCAACCTCTTCGAATGTGGGTCTTCTGGATCATGATTCTGGTTGACCCTGTAGGTGATATGCACCAAGATAGTACACTGGAAACTGAACCAGTGCTGGCTTTGTATCTCTGACTGTCCCTTGTAGCTGTAATTCTCTGCGAAGTCTATAAGGCTTAGAACTTCTCCCGCTTTCAAATCCTCGACTGACTGCCTGTACTTTGTATCTTGCCACCGTGCTACAAATTGATGCCAGACGAACTGCTTCATCTTCGGTTTAGCGTAGTCCAGAAAAGCTTTCGGTATTGTGACCTTGTACTCAAGTCGAATGACCTGTTTGGGATCACCTTTCCGAGTCTTTGAACCGGAAGAAACCAACTCGAACCGTCTCCACTGCATAGTAGACTGGTTATTAGGATCAATTTCCCTGTCACAAAGGGGGATCAGCTTGAAACCACAATCCTTACAATCCCCTCGTAAACAGCGTTTACGATGCCATTCTGAGCCGTGTTGCTTTGGACAGAGTGTCTGCTCCCAAAGCTGGCTACTCCGCTTGTACCTACGACGTCAAAAATAGAGAGTATTCAATCATTAGATAATTAATAAGATGTTAGACTGAATGTTCCCTCATCTCAAGCAATGTTTCATGGTTTTTTTTTAAACGACTTTCATATCTATAGTTTAAAGCGTACCTGAAATGAGCCAGTTGGCATGCTACGAGTCCTTGTCCCTGTGGTGCCGATCCGAAATTTGTGCATAATGTGGGACATCCACAACAGCATTTGTTCTCACCTACCTCGACATGAACCCTATTTGACCGCATGTTCAAAAAGCCCACTGTTATTTCCTGCATTTCCTGATGGTAACGACAACAGCAAGTATTAAAGTCAGTGAGCCGTTTTACAAAGAATGGCTTCAAACGCCTCCACGCAACGTATCCCACTGAGCAGTCCCGGTTCGCTGCTCGAAACCTCGTGTAGAAATCCAACTGCACACACAACTTAATTATCAGGTTAGTACCAGCAGATTTCATGTAAATTGAAACGATTAAATTCAGAATACAGTTTCAAATAGGGCATTGCGTCATCCAGCTATAGTACGGTATTCAGCTGCAGGAACTTCAACTACGACAGATCACATGCGGGAGCCTTGAATGATTAGTATGAGACTCCGAAACTAATCTACCATCAGAAAAGCATTACAGGAGCTACAACGATCTCGTGAAGCAGATCCAGGTGGTATACTGCCATTCGCATCCTATTCCTCACATGAATTCAGACACATAGAAACATTTAAAAGGCTTAAAACGTAGATGTTAGTGGTAAAATTTCATGGATACAATCACGCATAATCTTTCAAACATAAAGCCTTTCGGAATGCAGAGTCCTTTTTCAGGACATAAGAGCCTTTCAAAAACCGGAATGCAGAGTCCTTTTTCAGGACTCCGGACCTACACTAGTCCCTGTTTCAAATGCAGAGTCCTTTTTCAGGACTCCGGAACTACAGTAGTCCGTGTTTCAAATGCAGAGTCCATTTTCAGGACTCCAGAACTACAGAAGTCCGTGTTCAAAACACGAAGTCCATTTTCAGGACTGTAGGAGTCCTTTTCCAAACTACACAGTCCGTTCTCAATCTGCTCAGTCCGGTTTTCCGGAGTCACAAGACAAACTTCTCTCAGTCCGTACGCGATTCCGTCCTAAAGTGTTCCGGAGCTCTCAACGGAACCTGAAACTCCAAAAGTATTTTTCACAATAAAATCCATCAGGAAAGTCAGGAGTCTCGATACAGTCCATCAGGAAAGTCAGGAGTCACAATACCGAATGAGGAAAGTCAGGAATCGTGAGGCCACCAGGACTCAATCGCCTTGTGAGGACACTCCAGGAGACGGGAACCTAAACTTCGGAAGGACTGAACAGTTAAAACTCCTTCACTCAAATATGCTCCTTCACTCAAAATCAGAACTACGTACTGGAAACTCCCTGCTCCCTTAAACAGAATTCTCGGGCCATTAAGGAACCATCATAAAAACTCCTTCATAACCATAAGACCCCGGAGACTAGGAAAGAAACACAAGGAAAAGATACAGAGGTTGATCCGTACCTGACTCTCCTCCAACCAGTGCGTAGCATGGAACACCTTAGTCTTGAAACTAACCCTCTTGCTTCTTACGTCTTTCTTGCATGGTGACACCCTGGTCTCGTCTGTCCACCACGCAATCACACGATCAACCACCCATTGTTGCAAAGCGTCTTTCCTCTTCCGCCGGAAAATCTTCGCCCACACCTCTCCGTCGCTCCGATTATTCAACAGGGACCTACGTTGAATTGCGCGGCGCACGGTTTTCTTATTCATTCCAACGCAGGTAGCGGCGGCTCTCATACACCGATCGTCCCCTATGGATATTACAGCAGCTTCGATGACATTCCTTGCTAAAAATCTATCCCTCCCGATTCCATACTTCAGCCCGGACCAGGCTTGGGCGAGTCCATCACAAACAACACGTGAAAGCTCTAACTGTCGCCTTTGCTTGACATAATCCGGAACCAGATTTTCAAGAAGTGGACTCTCGATCAATTTCTGGAAAAAGACCCTCTGATATTCCTCCCCCCTTGCACTCGTCTCCTCGGATAGTTTGAAGGCAACTTTCTTGGCATGGGCTGCGGCTGCGCGATGCATTAGTGCTTTGCGAAGGCAGTCCGAGTTATCAACTGATGCAGCAAGAGACTGTGCTGCATCTCTCCGAATTCTCTCCAATTCTCTGTTCTTCCGCCTACAGAGTGTATTCTTCAGCCTCGCCTCGGTAACCCTCAACGCTTCGGCATGTGGATGCGACGGCATCGCCCTGTTCTGTGGCGGACTCATCTTGACGCTTAGTCCGCATCAAAGTCCCTGGTTGGAAAACCCTCATCCTTAGAACGACATTGAAAATACACCAAACAAGAAACCCAAGATTGAACGCAAAACCCCCGAAAAAATCCATGCTACAGAAAGGCAAATCGAACATCGTCTCAATGGTTCTTCATTACCTCTCAGTTACCTCGATTCTTTCACCTCAATCTGCACCTCCCTGCTCTGCATGCAAAACCCTTATCATCAGTATCACAGAGACATAATACCCTAAACCAAAAATGAACCCACATAACCTCTCAAGAATAAGAGGTAGACGGAATCTGTCCGTTTCCAACCTTCCACGAAAACTGCAATTGTATCTGAAACTAAGTGCTCAATTTGGTTTCGCAAGAGTCCCCATCACAGGTGAAACAACAAAGAAACAAAGAGTCTGTCGGGAGTTACGAAGACATCACAGGGCATGCGGAACTCAGTGTACGCATCGACTCCAAAAAAACATTCTCCTGCGCGGGTGCCTCATGACGCGGAGAAAATAGTTTGCTACAGCTGCAAAATGCGATGCATGCAGAACCCTCCTCAAAACGAGAGAGACGAAATCTCGACCGTTCATTACCTCATGCGATGCAGGAGCCGTGGATGATGGTACCGTGGCAAATCGGTACATATAGCCGTTATCAGTCCCTCCCGATTTTGGAATCATCAGAAGCCGTAGATGTGTGTCTGTGCAATCTATTTCTTTTTAATGTTGCAAATGAGAGCATAATGGAAATATAAAATGACGCATTTCAGTACACCCATTCTTGTGCCATTTCAGAGCGGTGCAATTTAATAGACTTATTTTTTACATAAATCATGAGCCTCTTGAATCCTTTCTAATATCATATGTATATTTTATGTTGTAAATGAAAACTCACTATCTTATTCAATCAATTAAGAGGAGTCAAACAGAATTAATAAAACTCATGATTTCATATAAGTAAATAATATTTGCTTGCGTCATTTAATCAATATGTGTTCACTTCATTTGTATTCAAAAAATTATCATACAAAAAATGCTTCTGTGATTACAGTTATTGAATTTATAGGATCACTTTGATGAGATGTGTTTATCCTTTTATTGTTTTATATTTATATATATGTTTTATCATGTTATATATATATATATATATATATATATATATATATATATATATGTAATTATTTTTTTCCTAGAGTTGTTCCAAATTTTGAACTGAAATAATTTCCAAACAAATCCCACGACCCAAATAGTTTTTTTAATTCAATTGTTATGAGTTCAATATGTCTTCACTTCATTTGTATTCAAAAAATCATCATACAAAAAATGCATCTGTAATTACAGTAATTGAATTTATAGAATCACTTTGATGAGATGTGTTTCTATTTTATTGTTTTATATTTATATATATGTTTTATTATGTTATATATATATATATATATATATATATATATATATATATATATATATATATATATATATATATTTGTAATTATTTTTTTCCTAGATTTGTTCCAAATTTTGAACTGAAATAATTTCCAAACAAATCCCACGACCCAAATTGTTTTTTTCATTCAATTGTTATTTAAGGTGAAGGAGGTAGGGTCTAGGGTTCCTAGGGTTTAGGGTTTTTTAGGGTATAGGGTTTCTAGGGTTTAGGGTTTTATAGGGTATAGGGTTTCTCGGGTCGAGGGTTTAGAGTACATGGTATATGGTTTGAGGTGCAAGGCTTTTAGTACGTTGCATGAATTGGTGGAATGGATGCTTGTTTTTTGAAATATCAATTTTCTAGAATGCCTTTCATTATTAATTTCTTTTGGTATGACTCTTTTAAATATCATTTAATGCCTTCCATTCCATTTCTTTCTTTGTAATATGGTTTTCAGTACTTTATGCATTTTCCATTGTTTGTAGAGATCATTTTATGATAATTTTTATTTTATTTAGTTTATCTAAATGTCCGTTTTTTCATTTGCTTCTTCTAGTTGATTTATTTTTGTTTTTTCAACATGAGTTCAGTGAATTTATTTTTTCCTAAGCTTCTTTTAATTGATTAATCCAATATTATATATGAATTAGTCACCTTTAAATTTTCATTAGCCTCATTTAATTGAATCATTTGTTTTTTAATATGAATCAATCAATTTTATTTCATCTCTAAGCTTCTTTTCATTGATTAAACAAGTATTATATATTAATTAGTCACCTTTAAATTTTTGTTTGCCTTATGTAATTGAATCATTTGTTTTTTAATATGATTTCATCAATTTTTTTTTTTCCTAAGCTTCTCTTAATTGATTTACTTGATTTTTATATGAATTATAAACTTTTATATTTTCAATGGCCTCACATAATTGAGTCTTTACTTTTTTAATATGACTTAATTAATTTTTATTTTTTCATTTGCTTCTTTTAATTGCGGTATCTGGTTTTTATCGTCCAATTAATCGCTTTTATATTTTCATGTGTATCTTTTAATTGGGTCACTTATTTTTTTATTTGAATTAATAACTTTTATTGTTTTTTTAATACAACGTACTGAGTAACTCATAAAATAATCATGATTTAATCACTTTTATATTTTCATTTGCTTCTTTTAATTGAGTCAGTTGCTTTTTTATTTGAATTAATCACTTTTATTGCAACTTTTGTTTATTTTTCATTCCACCCATTGCTTTTTAATATGAATTAATCATTTTTTTTTTTTTTTTTCAATTGCTTCTTTGAATTGACTTATTTGTTTTTGTATATGAATTGATCACTTTTAATTTTTTTCAATTGCTTCTTTTAATTGTCTTATTTGTTTTTTCCAGTGAATTCATGACTTTTATTTTTTTTCATTTGCTTCTTTTAATTGAGTTGTTTGTTTTTTTATATGAATTAATTTTTTTTTATTTTTTTTTTTGGCTTTGTCGTTCTTATTTTTTAACATATATTTTTTTTAATATGTAATAATCATATTTTCTTTTTTCATTAATTTATTTTTCCTCATATTATTTGTTTTTTAATATGAATTAATCACTTTTATTTTTACTTATAATTGAATTATTAGTTTGTTAATACATCCTGATTGAATTAATTCATAAAAGTAGACATGAATTAATTTCTTCTATTTTTTTATTATATCCTTTAATTGAGTATTTTATTATATTCTGTAATAAAAGCAACTCTTGGCGGGACAGTTTAGATGTTGGCGGCAAATGAAGCGCGCAAACTGAATATGCCGCCAAAACTGTAAGTCCGGTGCCCGGACTTTACATAGTTGAAACCCATTTTATTGAATGATTAGTATCTTTTTAAATAAAATAAAAACCCATTTTAAAACCCACCGAAAATAATAGAGAACGTTGTTTCCTGTTTCAGTCATATCAGAATCTCCCAACTGTTTAAACTACAAGAATATGCTCCAAGTGTGCACTTCTTTGTTCAGATACGTCGATCTTAGGAAGAATCTACGATCTGGTGAAGAAGGAGGACTAGAAGTGCATGCACAATCTCGAGATGACCTTAGGCAGAACTGGGGGACGGTGAGGCTCTGTAGATTTACATACAGTACCATGGCAATTACTTCATACTGAGGTTGTCTGTGCAACAATTCTATTAGTCATTTCGTACTTCTCTTTTTAATCTTTTATATTTTTTTGTATTTTTAATCTAACAATTCCAAACGATTGAACTATTTATCAATTATCCTCTTAATTTGTTATTTTTAAATTCGATAACTTTTTATTTTTTTAAAAATTATGTTGTGCATAAAAATCAACTTTTAATTCCAATATTATATATTTTTTTAAGTTTCTAAGTTTTAGGCAATAAAAAAACATCAAAGTGCGATAAAAAAGCATTACTGTGCAATAAAGTAGCACTAAAAGTGCAATTAAAAAGCACTTCTTTTAATTTAACATTTATGAACAATTAACCTTTTTAACAATTTTCCTCTTAATTGACCATTTCTAAATTTGTTAGTTGATTATTTAAAGAGATTTATATGTTGTGCATTGAAATTAATTTTCTTAATTCCAATATTGTATACTTTTTTAATTTTATTAATATTAAGCGATAAAAAAGCACTAAAGTCCGATAAAAAGCACTTTAGTGCTATCATTCTCATAGCTCTATGTGTACCTATGCATGCAGGACCACGTTTGCATTCAGTGTGGAAATAGCGATTCTGAATAGCCATAAACAAACCATAAAAAAACACGAAAGTGCCATAAGAAAGCAACAAAGTGCAAGAATGTAGATCTTGAAGATCCGAATTTCAAATATTTTGTAAATATACAAGCGGCAAGAAGTAGTATCATGCATATCCAAGAACTTTGGATCAGTTTTGCTACCAACAGTTTTGAGAAATGCTCCGTCTTTCTCTGAAGTAGAACTTGGAGGACCACCGGGTAGCTTCTCTTCAGAAAGTGCTTCTGTGTTAACAAGCTTCTAAGAGCATTTATTTTCACAAGGAACTAAAATGGTGCTCACTTGAGCAATTGGAGTTGCTATATCGCATGAGTCTAGAAGTTATAGATCTTTTACTGTTTCTTTATTCTTAATGCAACACTTTCAAACAATTGGACTCAAATTTCTGGTTTAATAAATTTTTAAATCTTTAATTTAATTTTTGAAATGTTCTATTTTAATTAATTGTCCGATTCCCGCTTTTTTATTACAATTTAAAGACCATTTTATTGGTTATTTATGCTAAACAATTAAAAGCACATTTTTTTGAATGATTAATTGTCCAATTCCAGGTTCTATTTCTAGTTAAAAGCCCATTTTATTGAATATTATATTCTTTTTCAATTAAGAAACTAATGGCCCATTCTATTGAATATTTTTTTTTAAACAATTAAAAGTCCATTTTATTGAATGATTAATTGTCCTATTCCCGGTTTTTCTGACAATTAAAAGCCCATTTATTGAATATTATATTGTTTTGGACTAAAATCCTATTTTATTTTATTTTATTTTTACAATTAAATTACCATTTTATTGAATAATCAATTGTCCAGTTCCCGGTTTCTCTTTACAATTAAAAGCCTGTTTTATTGGATATTATTTTCCCATTAAAAGCCTTTTTTATTTTCACCACAACACGTTTTTTAGTATTATTGAGTGATTCATGTTTAAACATGCTTTTAGCTTGGAAACTACTAATATATTCATTTACCATTAAAGCCCTTTTACTTTAAGTTCTCTTCGTTTTTTATTAATATTTAGTTTAAATTATTAATCACTTAATCCAATGAAGTTCAATTTCTAATCTTGATAATTAATTCCTTTAATTTAATTTTTAAGTATTTTTATCATAAAATGCGTTTAGTGAAATAATCCGAGTAAAAAGATTTGGTCTAGATTATATGTCGCTGGCGGGGATCGAACCGGTGTAACGCTCGCGGGTATTGAACCGGTGTGTCGCCGGCGGGGATCGAACCGTGATATCCTGTACCATAGCCGGGGGTACTACCTCCGATGACACGCCATATCCGTGTCCCCCCGCCCCTCACGACAACGACCCCGATTCCATACCACTTACTATACCCTCACCCCCGCCCCTCCCGATACCCCCCGCGCCCACGCCCGTCACGATACCCACCCCGTCAACCGATACCCTCGCCGCATCGCCCCCCAAACTTTCAAATCGCGGATTCTTTCTCCCTCCACTTTCTCCCTCCACTTTCTCCCTCCACTTTCTCCCTCCTTGTCTTTCTCCCTCCTTGTCCATGTCATCTCTTTTCTACATTTCATGATGACATAAATGTCTCTTTTCACACTCCTTCACACCCATGAAGGAGGTCCAAGTCCTTCATGGGTCCTTTGAAGGACTTTTACATTGATATTTTATCACTTATGCAAAATTAACATATTAAATTGATTTTAAGCTACTTTCACATGAACATGGGTTTTGTTGACATAGAATATTACAATGGAAACTCAAAAAAATAAAAATAAACATTTTATGA
Organism: Ceratodon purpureus; assembly: GCA_014871385.1. Classification (NCBI taxonomy): domain Eukaryota; kingdom Viridiplantae; phylum Streptophyta; class Bryopsida; order Pseudoditrichales; family Ditrichaceae; genus Ceratodon; species Ceratodon purpureus. Next base: position 20,637,065 of record CM026422.1, read on the forward strand.
TAACAAATGTGCAATATATAAACTTGGCCTTCTAATTTGACATTTTAGAAGGACTAATATGTTTTTTTAGTTTTCAACTTCATTTTCGTATTATATTCTTTCATTTATGTAAGTTCCCAAAAATTTACCCCAAAAAGGTATATTTTACTTGCCGTTTCATGTCCTTTTCATCAAAAAAGGAATTAAGACAGTTTCCTTTATTTTGACAAAAGGACAACAAATGATTAGAAAAAAATTGCAAAATTTCATTCTAATGATTACTATTAGTACCTCACATGTTAACTTTACTAAATTTAAAGTCACCCAATGAAAAAGTCAACCCTAAACCTTTTTCCAAGAAGGTTAAAAGTGTGCTTCTATCCTACAAAGGAGGGGAGACACTCCTTTTTGTACCCCCGAGTGTGCCCGCACCCCGTAGTCTTCTCCATCTTCCGATGATCAATCAGCCGAGCCAGCCCAAAATCTCCCAAGTGCGCATTCAAGTCCCCATCCAGCAGCACATTGCTGGACTTGATGTCCCGATGCAACACGCATTGCTCGCATTCCTCGTGCAAGTATGCGAGTGCAGCGGCCACCCCACTCAAAACAGAGTGCCTCAAGGTCAGAGGAAGTGCCTCCGCATCCTTCAAGTTTGTCATCGCTTTCCCATTACCCTTCTCGAGGCGTCGCGAGAAATGAAAGAGCCAGTTGTCGAGGCTACCGTTGCACATGTAGTCATAGACAAGAAACAGCTCCTCTTCCTCGTGACACCATCCCCGTAGCTGCACCAGATTTCTTTGACGAATCTGGCTGAGGCTGGTTGCTTCTGCTTGAAAGCTCTCCTCGCCGTGCTCGTGTCTCATCCGTTTGACGGCCACCACAGCTCCTGAAGGAAGCGTGCCCTTGTACACAGCTCCAAAGCCACCGCTTCCGAGCAGCTCTCTTCTACTGAAGTTGTTGGTGGCCTTGCTGAGCTCCTTGTAGGTGAACATGCGGGGCACAAGGTTCTGGTCCACAAGATTAAACTTATCTTGTTTCTTGGACGATGTTCTCCTCCGACACCTACTAATTAAGAAGCCCAGTAACAGCAATGCTGCAATAGCCCCAGCAGAGACTCCAGCAATGACTCCAACTTTCCTTGATCCTTGGGAGGAATCAGAAGTAGCATTTGTGATCACGACGCCTGGGAAAGGAGCGGGAGCTATCTCTGGCATGCCAGTGCTTGTGAACCTCCATGACTGAATCTCGTGAACCTCACTGAATAGCCCGGTACTCGAACTGAACCCAACATACATGTAGTCGTCCAAGAGGTCTTGCAAGGGAACAGATGCATTCAGCATTGGTTTTTGTGGCTTAGCGACGTTTTTGTACAATGAACCGTTGGCGAAGAACACATTAAGGTTTCGCGAGGCACTATCAAAATCTATCCAAGCAGTGAAGTCGCCACCGTTGCATAGATACGAGCAGTTCATTACCTTGCCCCCACACAGGTTGTAGGACACTGTGGAATTCATGCTGTTGACATTAATGCCGATGTGACTGTCACTGGGATCGTTCCACCAATAATTTGCGAAGGTGTCAAACTCTACAGCAAAGACTCGATTGGAAGGTTTGCCGTTGAGCGGCTCTTTGAGGAGGCATAACGAAGACCCGGCGTCTTGTCCCAACAAGGAATCGTTCTTGGCAAATGTGAAAGCCAGCCCGTCTCCATGTACCACGCCGAAATCTGGATCAACGTAAAAGTTTAGGCCGGAGATTTTGAAAGTGAAGGATGTGTTGAAAGATGCTACCTCCCCGGATGCAGAGTCTTTCATCCTCACTTTGTCTTCGAACAAAAGCCTCCCACAACTCGAGCTCTGCAGCGCAGCTGACCTTGCATTCATCAGAAATGAAGAGTCGTCTGCGTTATATTGCACATCCTCTACCATCAGAAAACGCTCTGGCGTGCTGAAGAAGGCGTAGCTAAAGTTGGTGTTTTGAGCTTCAACATGGACATTACTACTACCACTACCTAAGAGACACACCGTTACAAGAATTACAAGCAGACAAGTCACAAGGTGATCACAGGACCTCATCGTCCTTGGCTAGTCTTGACGGTGAGGAACACCGAATCGCAGTTCTACAACTCATTCAAAGCTCCTGAAATCTACCAAGCTGAATCTCTAACGCTACCAAACTACGCTTGTTTGGTGATATCGCAATGGCACTGGAAATGGCAACAAGCAACATACTGCAGTGCTCTCAAAGGGCTGATGGCGAGTCGCGACCGAAGCGACCAGGTTATAAGGGGCCCAGCTAATGGTTTCGGTTTATTTTGATGCCGCACATGCTACCGCACTTCCAACAGGGCACCAGAATTAGGTTCTTCGTTGGTGTCATGCTGCCATCATGTATCCGAAAATAGCAACAAGAAAAATCAAAGAAATTATTCCTCCGGAGCGGGGACGCGGATCGAACAGAGTAGTTGTGAGTCTTGTGACCCAACTTATTCTTTTATTTTTTATTTTGGATTCAAGAGAACCGAAAGATTCAATTGCAAGGGACAATTCAAATACAGCGGGACCGACTACGGCCCAGCCAGGAAGAGCACCTACCCACCCTAGACAAAAGTAATCAGGCTGGGGCCGTGTGAACCCAAGTCACATGGTTCTTTCTATTCCGGCGACAGATCAACTAAAAATGACCCCAATTTTGAGTCGGTATTTGGGAGGTAATATCAATTGGCTGGAGGAGCTGGAGAGAGGGGTAAGCATTGCAATGTCAAGCCAACTTGGCCAGCTGAACTTGGCTGGTTAGTCCAGTGTGGCCCTTGCAAGAATTCTGCGAATATTGATACAAGTGCTAGGAAGAGCTTTACTCCGTACTCCAGGCAGTGGCAGGTAAATTTGCCTCAAGTTGACCTAACGTTAATGCGGCCCATTTAACTTCCTGGAGCTTTTGGAGAAATTTCAAAGCACGATCAACAAGGCTCCTGCTGACGCAAGTGTGTCATGCCGCAAGGGTGAACAGGAAAACAATAAAGTAATTTTGGAGATCTCAATTTTTGTCCTGTGCGACTGGAAACACTGTTTCTGCGCTTACTACTGCCCGTAGTTCCAAGACCAAAAAACAATGTCGTTGAACTCCGCAGGGCTTGAAATACTGTTCATGCGTCTGCACGTAGTTTTGAGTTTCCTGCAATTGCTTCACTTTCACGTTGGCTCATCCTACGTGAATGGAAGGTGGTGGATTGCAACTAGTGTGATCTCGAAGGCATGACAATTCATACGATACCGACAACCCAGACTGAATTATTTGGTTGATACTCAGAACAATATGATATATGTTTTAGAGAGGGACAGGTTGGAAAAGCCATGAGGTTATGTATGGTATCCAGGACATATAACGTATATGGTGTTAGATAGCCATATAAAACATCATGGCTTTTCCAACCTGTGTCTCTCTAGAACTGCTGGGGATCTGGGATGACCCCCTTTTATGAACAGTACATACTGTGCTGCCTACTGCAATTGCATTGAAGTTGTGACTTGACTTCGTTTGGACACAGATACACGTTGCATGTCTGCAGTGAACTGCAGTAGGATTCTCCCAAAAAAATAAAGGGGAAAAAAAAAACAACTTGCATCAAAAGCCGAATCTGTGGTTCTTCAAAGTGTTCTCATTCGATCATGGACAAATATGTTCCTGTAGCATTCTTCAGCTTTGAATTCTGCGAAAGTGAAACACAAAGCCATATCCAGCATGCAAACAAATTTGTCCATGCGGAGAACATCACCCCCATGATTCAGCTGGACATGTCTTCGAAGAGTTGCAGGAGAGTTCACTTGTCAGCACTCGGAAGCGCGACAATTATTTTATTCATTGTTGATTTACTCACTTAACATATGAATAATTGTTGCAACGTCATTAGTATTTTGTGCACAGAAAATTTCGTCATGTGCAGAAGGCCCTGGCATGACACTGTTGCATGCCGTTTCTTAAGGAAGCATAATATCAGAAGAACATAGCTCCAGCCCGAGCACCAGGTTCTTAGTTCATGATGGAAATGGTAGAAATGTGTTTTTCCAAATAGTGGCGTGCAGTAACATCTTGGGTAATATCATGATCAACGCATGACTTGAATCTGAATCTCATCTAGATGTGATCCATGAATTTTTTTTCAGGATGTGGTTGAATGTTGGTCTAGCATCTTTGTTTATGTGGTCTGCAGAGAGTAGTGCCATAAAAGAAAGCAGACAATGCATTGAATTACTTGGTATCGCAAAGGGAAGATTCAGCAAACTGCTATGTTCACAATTTAATTCTGCATCTGGTGCTTGCAGGACAATCTTTCGAGAGGAAGTCTGGGAGCCGTGAAAGTGCTGCAAGCGCTATATCCAGAACCTGGGCAATTGCAGTTCCTAAACGTGGACCTTGGTGACAATAAGGCTGTATCCTTACTGGTGATTGTCTTAGGGAGAAGTTGAGTTTCAAGATATATAATTGCCCACCAATGTTATTTTAGAAATTTTGATTAAAGCCTCCTGCAACTTAGTGTTCTTTGAGTCCTGATTTTCTTGAAGAGAAAGTTGATGTTTCGAAGGTTAAATCTGAATGTACCTCATGACACGCTCTAGATCGATTGTTTTCTCTTGATGAAGGTTATGAATTTTGGCTCCTAGTTACATTTTTTATACGTTGGATGAACAGGTACTTCAATGTGATTGGGTCCGATGACAAAGGTCCTCTTGGGGAAGCTCTACGACCGGAACTTCAGGCTCATGGACGTACTGTATATCAGGAGTAAAACTGATGTCACCTCCTGGTACGGGTAAATGTTTTCTCCGGGTGTGAGTGTGAAGAATTTGTAGAAGCTTGTAGAAGTGCAACAAGTGTGAACATTACTGTTACATACATGGAAAGACGGCCGGGGGATTATGCTGCACTTGGCTACACTAACTAACAAGCTGATCCATGGACCTTACAGCAGAGAAAGCTGATACTCGTAATTAGAGAAGATAAACCTTATGCTAAACTGCGTGAGGGAGATAACTTTGTACACAAATCTGTTCACTTACCTGCATTGTGTTTACGGAAACAACATGGTACCAACTCGGCATTACCAACACATGGAGGCGGTCGTTTTGACTTCTCTGAGAGTGGTTTTGGTGGCTGAACGTCATTGAGGGCTTAGATTGGTTGAGACTTTCAGAAACTGAGGCTCATATTGAGGCTTCTGAAGTTCAGAGGTTAGGCTGCTTTGGTAGGAGTTTTATTGAGGTAGTAGATACTACAACGGATCATTGTACAGTACAAAGCGGGTTCACGGCTAGAGAAACTGGGACCTCATTTCATTTGCGATTGTTAGATGGAATTATAGCAATATAGAGTTACATTAGTGATGTATCTCCTATTCCACTCTTCCTGTTTCAGAAAGTGTTTGAGTGGCCTGTGTTTTAGTAATGTTTTGTTGCATAATTTCAACTATGTAGATGTGGATTTTAAGATGACTTCAATTATTCATCTGTTTGCAAGAGAAAGCAAGGTAAAGCATTTATTTATTCAAGTAACTCGTTTAAAGTTAATACAAGCAGGAATTTGCAAATTGTATTCCAATATATATATATATTCCATAGTCAAACACCTTTACATATAGTATTCTTAACCCTTCAGGCTTTTGTAGCCACCTTTTATAAATCGGCATTTGCTACTACTATGCTTCTGTCTAATTCCTACATTAAACACTCTAAACTACAAATCGTGAAATCTATTTGTTTTGTAAGATTTTTTTAATAGAAGACCTGTTGCACACATATTCAATCAATGATTCTCGCATCCATGTTAACGTTCCAGCGAGGTAAAATAAGAGTATATTAGAGGAAACTTACAGCCCGACAACTAGGACATCGTCTGTAAAATTTGTTATCCATCACTTGCACAAATTCGTCTTCTGCCCGTTGCAATATCTGCATACCAACCAACCTTTGCTGTTACATGTTGCACAAGGCAAATTAGGGCCATCTTCTTCTTCTCCTTCCACCTAGTCACAATTGCACAAGCTGATGATGACGTCCACAGTAAATGAGAAAAAACTTCCAATAACACAGTAAGAACTCACAAGTACAAATGAGAAACAATCTCGACCCCAATATGAAACGTTGAAACAGACTGCGACCATTATTCAGCTCATGTTGCTACCTTTAAAAAGCAGGCCCCACATTGTACAAATTCTTCTTGGATCAAATAAAGGAGCGAGGCAAAATGGTGAACATAGAATCGAAAATATCACATTCCGAAATAGAACCTTCTCAACCGAGCTATGACGAAAACCAACTATACTCCGGGACGGAAGGCATAATGAAATATGACGAACTAGATCCTGATTTACAGAATAGACCAGACCTCTTCTAAAACTACCACGTCGTAGAAATCAACAATTCAAAAACCAGGGTTGGCCGAGAAGTTTTCGTTTGAGGTCCAATTTGAGCTGCGGAAGTTGGACTACAAATTCTGTGACAAGAGCCGTAACCCGATTCACGCGAAAACTGAGCTACCATTCTAGAGCAAGCCCCTTCATATTCCTGAATCTCATTCCATAATCAAAGCAGTACTAAACTGTAAAAGCAGAATTGCTCCTACTCAATCGCTTCCTCAACAATCTCCTGTCCGACCAAACCAAGCAGTATGGACCCGTAGTGTATCTATCATCTGGTGCTGAAGTCTTATCAATGACATCCTTGCAAATCACTCATAGTTACCTTTAAAACAGGTACCTATATGAAGATGAGCATTCCAACAGGAGTCATGAAGAACGATACTCCTAAAACGTACAGAGAGTCCTCAACACTCACCACAACCCACACAATTACCCATCATCCATGTCGCTGAGAATTTAGACAACATAAAGTCGGCTCATGCTCACTCTGAAGAAGTTGATACACGTTGAAACGACATGAGAAGGATCTCCTTTCATTGACATTCGCAGATGGAGTCGGCTCTTCGAGCCACTCTAATTATTTGCTGCTACATACGAACTATATATCACGGAGCTAGTTAACTGATGTCCTTGAAATTACTTCACCAACCATGACGACGACGGGGCTTCGCACAACGTGCTCGCTATCCGACCACGTCACACTGCCAGATCCATGAGAGAATGAGCCAAGAGCGACCTCGGGCAAGGTCGCTGCGCCGCGCGGAGTCACTGTCAAAGTAAAGCTCTGCTTTGAGCCTGCTCTCGAGAATTCCAGAGTGGAAGGCTCGACGGAGATGTAGAATCCCTTGGGCTGCACATCCACGGTAGCCTTGTATGTGCGACCAGCGGATCCGACGTTCGTCAAGGTCCGGAAGAAGCTCACCGAGGTGTCCACCAGGGAGAGAGCAGCAGCATCTCCAAAATGGGCAACAAAACTTGGGAAATTGGCGTCTTCGACGCGCGCCGGCGGGTTGGACGGACAGGTGTATCCGTCTCGGTCGATGAGCTTGATCTCAGTGCTGTTGTACCCCAGCCCGCACAAGAAGTGCAAGTAGTCATCCCTGCCCATGTCGTACACCAGCCCGGGGTTCATCGCCTTCTCAGGCTGTGCGAATCCTGCTCCGAAATCCCATGGAGATGCTGTGCTGCTGGTCTCTTGAGCCGTGATAGTGTGGTTGGTGTTGTCGAGGGTGGTAGCCGTGGTCATGAGCGCTGATCGAATAGCGGCAGGACTCCACTTCGGGTGCATGGAGTGCAGCAGGGCGCCGAATCCGCTCACATGGGGGCACGCCATGGACGTCCCAGACATGAAAGCGTACTGGTTATTCTTGACTCCTGCTGCGAGGATGTCCACACCGGGCGCTGCTATGTCAGGCTTCAGCCATTGCCCACGCGCATATCGGATGGGTCCTCGCGAGGAGAATCCTGCCACCTTTGGTGCGGGCGTGGTACCATAAACCGTCTTCGCAGGGAGAATGGTGGCTGTGGGTTTGCTGGTGGAAGCAATGTACGCCAAAATGGGTAAGCGGGCATTGCTTCCCAGTTGTGTAAAAGGAATGGCAGTCGCTTCTATTATCTGAAGCGTCTCTCCCCAATATGGATTGAGAACGTAAATGACTCCCGCTGCACCTAAGTGACCAGAGAATCTTGGGGTGCGATCATAGTTGCACACCACTATTTTTCCAGCAAGAAGAGACGCATCAAGTGCCTCCGCTTGGCAGAAGCTCGCGTTTTCTGCCGAAAGTCCATTGATGGCAGCGTGGCCAGCATAAATTAGTGGCGCGTTCGTCACCTGTCGCAATCCTGTCTTTGACGCAGCATAACCAAACCTCCCGATGAGAATCTCTCCGTTGCCGAGCAGGACGTTTTGCTGCTCCTCCCGGTCCTGCGTGGTAGCTGCAACAGTGGTGTACCAGGGTGCATTGTTTGCAATGGATCCGGGAGTTGGTCCCTCGTTGCCTCCAGCAACAGAGACAAAGACGCCTTTCTTCACAGCATTGAAGGCCGCAATCACCTCCGCCTCCCTGCCATCGAAAAAGTCAAGGATGCCGTCGGGACCTACTTCAGATCCAACCGAGTAGGAGATGACGTCCACGCCATCCGCTACTGCATGATCAAATGCTGCCACAAGGTCGGATGTCATGCCCCGCCCTTTGGATCCCCACAACGCCTTGTACACCGCAATCCTGGCTTTCGGCGCCATCCCGACAGCAGTTCCTCTGGCTAACCCCTTGTAGCTCGCGCGTCGCGCCCATCGTCCAGCTGCAGTGGAAGCGCAATGTGTGCCATGGCCCAATGAATCTCGTGGAGATAGGATATTCTCGTCAACCCCATCCACAATCTTCCCATACTGTGTTTCGTAGCCTTTATAGAAATATTTGGCGCCAATGATCTTCTTATTGCAATTGGCAGCAGTGAAGTTCGTTCCGGCTTGACAAGAGCCCTTCCACCTCTTCGGAATGTGTCCTAACCCATGGTCGTTGAAGCTCAACCTCTCAGGCCAGATACCGGTGTCAATGACTCCGATGATGGAGTCCGCTCCATAATTGCTCTCCGGCCACAGGTGGGCATTCTCCCTGGACAGACCCACAAACTCGGAACTGTGCGTGGTCTGAGACTTGTGGACTCTGTCTGGGTACACTGCCATGACGCAGGGAAGCGACTCCATGTACGCCACTTGCTCCGCCGTCAAGCGAGCAGAGAATCCGTCGAAGACATGGTGGTAGACGTGATGAAGAGAGTCCATCCCATCGTCGGGATGGTCAGCTGCCAGGAACGCCTTGGCTCCATCCATGAGCTCCGTGTACCAAGCATGCTTCGCATCCACGTCCAGGTGTGTGGCATTCTTCTCCATGTGGATGATGTAAGTCTTGCTTCCGACAGGTGCGCCATCGAGACACTGCAAGGACGACAACAAGATCACAGCTACGAGAACCCAAAGCTTCGATATCAGACATATTCTCATGATGTATGTCCTAACCAGAAATATGGATCCAGGATGTGCGTGACTGACGACCACAGTGGACGTAGAAATGCTGCACCTTTCACCTCGGCTTCAGATCCAGTACTGCTCGGCAGCGTTAAAACTCCACCAAGTTCGCAAGCAGCATCCAGCAGATTCTCGGAATGCGAAAGTCCGCCCAAGCCAGAGTTTCAATCGATGCACCAAATAATCTCGCCTCGACTTGTTGTTGCACGGCTCTCGTCCGAGATCCTCTGCTCTCCGACAACACCAAGAGCATCAGCGAAGTGGCCGTCAACTACGCAGTAGAGCTGATTCTAAGAAGTCAAGACTTCACAACGGCACTCCTAATACCAGCGAAGCAAGGATCATGCTTGGAACCTAAGCAGCAAAAGAAAACATCATGATAATATGGGATGGTAATGATGGAATATATGGGCCTCAGAAGCACTTTGAACAAAATATGTGTTTTTCACAAAAATATGGTAATCGGTAAGTTGCGCCGATGAATATTCCTAACGCAGCTATGCTTACGACTCTATGCTTTATGATTAGTAACATCATATTGTACTGAACAGAATAATATATATTGATGTCCACTTGACCACTGTAAGTTAGTAACCTTGTAAAATTCCCTCAAACCAAGTCCACACGGTTTGTCAGATCATCGACTGTCGGTCCAATGAGCTTGACGGTATCAGGGATTTATTCGTTTACGGTAAGGCCATTGTATCTTCATAATGCCATTAGGAGTTGTCGTGCATCCATGCTCTTGATGAATTAGTTGCTAAAAGGATCGAAGTGTGAAGGGTCAATTACTCGTTGTGAGATGTTACTTTCTAAAACAAACCAAAGCGTAGGATACTGTAACAGGCATAGGGAGTTCCATTTCAGGATCTTTACAAGAACTTTTTGCGGGAAGGGGTTGAAATTATTCGTAGGGGATCATTGATTTTGAACTCAAATCCGCAACCGCTGTGAACTTCGCCGATATGGCCCGCAGCCGTTGTTTGTTTCTCCCGACAAATGGCCATTAGGTACTCTCTAAGAACATTCAACCGTTTGATAATGGAATCCGACTCGGTGAATTCCTTCGACGTCGCCTTGGACAGAAATTTCGCAGCACAAAACCAATTTTCAAAGAGTTATCAATTGCATTTATTTACCTCCTTCGAAAGAAACCATACTCATGGCCACTCAAAGCTGGCTTTCTCTGTCCCAAAGAAAAACCGAAAGTTCTCGCTAAACTTGAAATATAGAAAGGGTACAAGCGTTGCAAAAGTTGATGGTTTTGAATAAGATGGTGATTTTGTGCCATTCACTAGGAATTAAAAGACGATCACTGACAACATGATATCATATTATTAAAACGACAATAAAATATTATCAAATTTACATGTCATTGAAATTTGATCCTTCAAAATAGAGAATACACAGATAATTGTCAGAAGCTCTTTTCTGCACACGCATGTTTAGTTTCTTGTTACACCAAAATATTGTGAAAGGAATTATCCGTGACGATTGTGACGAGAAGTTGCATCCGCAGCACTGAAGTGAAGTTAGTTGATAACATAGTTTTGCATCAGATAACAAGTGCCAGACAGAACGGTACTTGAAGAGAAAGTGTATGATTCATATCAAGCTTCCCAATTTTACTTTAGAGAAGGCAAATTGAAGATTTCAAAATCTGTCCATCGTCAAGACATTGGTCAAAAGTGGTCTACATTCTAGAAAAATTCTTTCGAAATTATTTACATCTCTGTCGCATTCTTCGTCCACATGCAATTCATGACTGGAAAATAAAAAGAAACGGACATAAACGAACTAGCAGCTACTTCTAGGTCGAACGTTTATGCTCTGAAGCTGCCTCTGTCTCAGGCTCAGCTACTATCTTCGGCATTCTTGCTACAATCAGAGGGCATGGGCTGTTGTTTGCAAGGTAATCGGTAACACTACTAAGAAGGGTCCTGCAAAATTTCAAAGAGGAAATCATGGTTATTAGATTCATGATCAGGGAATCTTTCATACGTAACTGGTTTTTTGAAAAAAGCATCGCGAGCATTACTAGTCTCAATTTCAAAACCAGGTAAAAATCAAGGCCATACCTAGATAGCGAACCGCGGTCATGCGTTCCAATGATGACTGCATCAGCTTGGAGGTTTGTCAGTCCTTCGATTACCTTTACTTCAGGTTGACCACTGACCACAATACCTTCGCACTTAATCTGAAGAAAAGAGATAAAAGAAGTTATGATGATGGCATTCACACCTTCACTCCAGAGGGCCTGTTTCTGAATGATTACAAAGACACCCACTACAATCTTGACACTTCAACCGCATGTGCCAGATAATACGGTAATACTATGTCAAGAAGCTTGTTATCAATGATTATATTTACCTTTGTTTCTTTGGCAGCGTACTCCATGTACTTCTCCACCAGCTTCTCGCTCTCATCCAATGCTTGCACCTCAGTTTTCCCAAGAGTTTCAGTAGGAACATAAACCTCCTCCATTCCAAACTCCCCTGAGTTCAATAAAGAGATCAATTCATACGTGAGTTGTATAATGTGTTGCGCAATGTTTCGGATCGTAAATTATCGAGCATGTAGGAAGCTCAAAAATAAGTAACGCACACGCAACGATCCCGTGGCCGGACGATTTCAAAGGGAGCTTCTATGAAACCAGTATCTGAAGAGAAAACCCAAGAAGTATTTACGTACCGGTACCCGCCGTGGTCACGGGTGGTACAGATTGATTAACATGGTAGAGGATCACTTTATCCTCTTCATTGGCGAAATTCTCAAGCGCCCATTTGAACGCATAAACGGCCTGCACAGATACAAAACAAAACAATTAGAGTTTCTAAATTAATTACTGCATGTGTTTCAATTTCAGTAAGTAACTTGCTACATGTGTAGCAATTGCAACCAATCAGCACTAATAATTTGTGCATCATATAAATTGTACTTGCAAACCCGCACCCGGTTAGTAAGCCTTGATCCTACAAGAGTCGCTTATTCTACACCAATAGAATTTAAATCATTTACCATTACACTCAAAGAAAGCTGCCCTTGCCTTTCCACCAATTACTCAGCTGAGAAGAACCTCCGTGACTCCTCTTAGCTGAAGATCATCATGACTTGCTAACCTATCATTGCGTACAAACTTTAAAAGAGGGTACAGATAGACAAAGTACCTCTCGTGACTCGTCCACGGCAATGACGACCTTTCTGGAACCCCCAGAAGAACTGAGCGGGTCATGGACCTTCAGATCCTCTTCTACATGTCGGACAACAGCAACTGGGCACGTCGCATTGTGAAGAACATAATCACTGTTACTTCCCATGAACACCCTGTGACATACAACAGAACACTTGTTAACCAAAACAACGAAACGTATAATCATTGAAACCAAAATTTCCAATAGTTGTTGCAAGTGTCTTCACCTTTTCAAGACTCCGGACCCTTTGCTGCCAACCACAATCACATCTGCACCGAGACGGTTGGCCTCGTCAACAATCCACGTTCCAGCATCGCCTTTCACGACCTCTCCTGTGCAGGAAATCTGTAGCACATAAAAAGTGAATTGAGGGTTACATGATATGGATTACACAAATCTTGTAGCCAATTATCCATGCAGGATAGGAGGATGAGGATGACCTACCCTACATGGCATTGTTTTCGAAGGAGTATTTTCATCAGATTAAATAGAATTTTTGATGATGAGCATTGGATAGGAGCACGTCAGATGGCAGATTTAGAGGAATAGCTCAAAAGCTCATAATAAAATAGAACCACTACGAAGGACAGAGAGAGACTCGTAATAATCACATGAATCGATTTCTTCGTTTAATCATGGTTGACTGAGTACTACCGCTCAATTCCATCTTTATCACTACAGTTTAGATGAGTGATTTTAGAAATTATAAAGAAAGAAGAAGTTAACGGTAGCTTACATCGGCCTGATTGCATTGTGAAATACACTTCGCAATAAGCTCCTTGGCATCCGCATTAACATTTTTCATCTTATTCTCTGTATCAAATCCTGATGGAATTACCGTCGGCCCGTATTCTGCATCACTCATGAAGCGGACTTGTTAGTAACTTTAATGAGACTCCCAAAATGACCAAGTATTTAGTGCAGTTTTCCTTGACAATTCTTTTTAAGGTACGGCTCTTTTCCGCGAACTGCACCATCACGCAGTAAGGAACTATCGATAGTTACCGTACACTTCTAAGCACAGGTCAATAGAGCATGTGCTGGATCAACATCAAGAGTCAGATTCTACAAAACTTGATGAAATGAGTCATTTCTTGTTGAAGAAAACAGAGAAGAAGATAGTAATTCTTCAGACACTAGCTATTGTAAGATCGAAATACGACATTTAAACGTGCACAATGTGCATTGGCATGTAAATAGATCATCTTACCAGCGGCCATGTCTGAAGATGGATACGTCACATCAACGAAAGGAGCAGCTGTAAGCACAATCACTTGGTCCGATTTGCGCACCAGATTGTGCAGCGCCCAGGTGAAGGCGTACGCGGACACTTCTGAATCATCAACAGCAACCATGATCTTCCTACCACTCGCCATTGCTGCTCCAACGGTTTCGGTTCACCAGCCAAGATAAGAAACCTCTCAAAAAACCTCGTGCACTAAAACTCTTAGCGGTTCTGAATCCAAACAATATTAACAGTCAGCAAGAATGTCATCACAAACTACACCGACGTACTAACCTCACAAAACATGGATCTATCCACAGTAAATGTGCAATATACAAGATCTGCAAGATGTGCAATGCAGATATCAATCTCCTTATCAATAAAATGCAAGTTATTAACAGCAGCCCTATCTCTCGATAACGAAACGAAAGACATAACATAAAGCTCACAGACATCAACCAAGCACTAACATCCTACCTTCTCCGACTTCACAAACCTAACTCACACAATCAGAATGAGACTTAAAATCCACAAGAAACTCACGTAACAATCGATAGCAACGGACTCGAATGCCACAGAACTCTAACAAAGCCTTTCAACGATACAACTATCCACACCAGATGCGAAATAAACAAACCAAACCCCGCATGAGCTCACATCAAACCACATATCCTCCTCTTCACAAAACCGCTCCCAACACACACCTCCGCATTGCATTCCTCACATAAACCCAGCCAGTCACTAACATCCAACCCCGTCGCACTCCACAAACCCCATCGATCGCACGCAAACAGACCTCACTCAACCGGGACACAAAGAAAGTGAGAAAACTCACCGTAACTTTCCCTTCCGAGCTCAGAAAACAGCGGCGAAGGGCTCCAATGAAAGCTGAAGCAAAGCTCTACTCCGATCTGCGATTGCGTCGTGTAGTGTGCGGAAATGTAAGCAAGCACAACCAACATAAATGGACTCCGCAGCAATGCAGCAATGCGAGAAATGCACTCTGCCATCGGAGGCTTCCTGCGAGCAGGTTTTGGCGCTTGTACACGTGGCCGGGTATGAGTGGCGAGGAGCTGAATAATCCGAGCTGGACTGGCAATAATTTGGTGGCATTCATGGTCGTGTAGCAGGGAGGCTGTGGCAGCTACAAGGGTCGGGCGACGGGGTTGCCATTTGTGGACGGGGTTTCTGGATGACGGATGAAACCCCTCGAGGTGACGGATGAAATCCCACGAGGTGACGGATGATGACGGAACGACGACGGAAGAGGGACGAAGGGGGCGGGATTTGGACGGAGTGGGGACGTGGTGGTTCGTTCGTCGGGGTTCGGGGGGTGTGGTGTTGGGGGGCGGGGTGGAATTAGTTAGTGGGGGTATTGCCGTGGATTGTCATGCAAAAGATCAAGTAATGAGGTACTTGGATATCTTGAGATCTCCAGGCATGCTATGCTGCCACTGTGCCAGGGACTACAGTAGTGCGCTCATAATTCAGATTACTGTGGTTTTATTTTCTGTTTACTCAAGGTTCACTATGATCCTCTTGAGTATTTATGTTGATAGTGTTCTTGTTCTTGTGTTATTATAAGGGAAAAATATGTATTTAAGTATTATGCCACAACATTGTATAAATGGAAAGCAATGCAAATTATTTTGAATTTATAGTGTATTATGTGACAATATGTTTTTAAAAAGTTAAATTTCATATGAAGTCAAAGTACATGACTAATATAGAGAGATGATAGATCTTTTGAGTTTTGTAAATGAAGGTTTTATGCTATGGAACATATGGTAGATGCACCTAAAATCACCAACTTAAGCAATATGTCCTATATTTAGCAATTCGAAAATCCTTTAAAAAATATTCTAATCTTTAAGATAGGATTTCATGAGGAATGGAAAAATTCGCATCATAAAATTTGCAATTCTCAATTTTATAGAAAATCTCAAAGTGCAAAGTACTCTGTGACCCATTTCTAACTTAGAATTTCATAACCTATTGGTCCTCAACTTTGCTCACTATTGAATTCAAAACCGTATTCTAAGATTGTGAGAGTTCACCCACTAACAAGGTGACCAATAAGCAAATTAGTCCTATAAATGAGGATTGACAATTTACTTTTAGAGATTTTCGAGGTTGGTGAGGTCATGCTGGGTGTGGTGGTTTTAGAGACTATGGTGATTTTAGATGCGTTTACCATAGTGTGTTCTCCTAAGTAGAACTTAAGATAATGAATTATTTACCATTGTAGGGTAGTTGATCCATGCACCTCGAAACAAATATTATTTTTAAGATAAAAAATATTTATTAATTTATTGATTTATTTGGGATGGATTAAAATAACCATATATCATTAAAATTTATTTACTTGAGATAACTATACTAATATTTATCCTCCATATGATGCTTCTTCAGGTATTGATTTTCAAAATAGACTTGCAAAACACTACTTGTATTTTTATTAGAAACAATTTACTCCTATTGATGAATGCTTCACATGTCTCCCTCTTACAAAGTGAAAGAATTAAAGTCAATCTTAAAATCCACATTCACATATTTGACATTGTATAACAAGCCATTGCAAAAACACAATCCACTCAAAGACTTTTTGAAACAGAAAGCGTAAAATAAGAGATACATCACTAATCTAACTCTCTTCATTCCTACAATACCATATTCTAGCCAGCTTAAACCGGGAGTACGGATATATAAGTTGGGAACACACTCTGCACCATTTGTAACTCTAATATGTGCAGCTCTTCATCTCTCTTGGAGCTCTCTACAAATAAAAAGAGTAGTCAAATTCTTTTGACCTCGGATACAAAGTTACAAAAACACTGAGGTAACCTCGGCATTGAGTACGGATAGGCGTCTGAATTATCGGTTTAAATGAAATGAGGTACCAGCTCCTGTGGCCCTGAACCTGCTCTGTAATGTACAATGATCTGCTGTAGTTATCTACGGCCTCAAGAACACTCATGCCCCGTAAGCCGTAAGCAGCCTAACCTCTCAAGCCTCAATGTGAGGCTCAGTTTCTGTAATTCTTAACCAATCTAAGCCCTCAATGTACAGCTACCGAAACCACTCTCAGAGAAATCAAAACAACCGCTTCCATGTGTTGGTAATGCTGTGGTGGTATCATGTTCTTTCCATAAACGTAATGCAGGTAAGTGAACACATTTGTGTACAAAAGTTATCTCCCTCACGCAGTTTAGCATAAGGTTTATCTTCTCTAATTTCGAGGATCAGCATTCTCTGCTGCAGGGTCCATGGATCAGCTTGTTAGTTAGTGTAGCCAAGTGGGTGCGCTTGCCGCCAATGCCAAGCGACTTTTAGCGTCTCCGTCAAGTCAGTATGTTAAGCTGACCACTGAGGTCATTCTTGATTTTAGTTGGGTTGCTGAAAACCTCAGCAGAATCCCCCGGCCGACTTTCCATGTATGTAACACCTGTTGCACTTCTACAAGCTTCTACAAACTCCTTCACAATCACCCGGAGAAAATATTTACCCGTACCAGGAGGTGACATCAGTTTTACTCCTGATATACGTCCATGAGCCCGAAGTTCCGGTCGTGGAGCGTCCCCAAGACGACCTTTGTCATCGGACCCAATCACATTGAAGTACCTGTTCATCCAACGTATAGAAAATGTAACTAGGAGCCAGAATTCATAACCCTCATCAACAACAAAGTCCATCCTGGTCCTTCTACAGGTCTTACATTTAATCTTAAGACTGAAATCCATAACCTCGTGAAAGCTGGCATCCTGTAATTTCATCTATTAGTACAAAACTGGGTTGCATGTTTTACAGCTCTAATGTAACCAGAATTAACCCGTCGTATCAATTCAAAGCTAAAGAATTCAATTATTATAGGCAGCAACACGAGGGACAAACCTTAAGATGATCACAGCTAGCTGATTAGTGCTATTGACGTAGTCCAATATTATGTCTTCTGCCATTTTATTTGCTTTCCCATATGGGTTGACTGGAACATGGAGTTAAGCCCATCTTTAGAAACAACGATGTGCACAACGGAAGTGATCGACTTTTTAGTAATGGTATTACCTGTGGTGTGCTTTCCTTTTATGAGCATAACGTCAGGTTCCCCATAGGTTGCACAGGTGTTTGAGTAGATTAGTTTGTGAACACGAGTTCAGCTAGCCTTAAACATCCATTTTCAGCATTTTAGTCTTCTGATGTCCTGACCAACTTATAATCCAGGGTTGAAGTTCGGTTTTCTCGGATCATTGCTCATGATTCCATCAGACTAGAGCTTGTGGATCCTAAAAGATGTACCGAGCACATGTTAGATACAAAGAATCTAGCCAAATATGATAGAAACGCAAATTTTTGACTTATTAAGAAGTCCAAACAGAAACTTGCACTCATGCTAAATGCTTCACAACAATCAAATGTAAGATACAGACATACCGTTCGGTCGCATGAAAGCTCGTTGTGGCACAAGTAAATCATTTACCAAGGACCCCAAGGGATCCTCATTGCGATGAAACGAGCCAGAACCATTACTGCTCATGAAAAGACTTCCAGAATTCAGCCTTTTCATAGAAGATCCAGAAGCAAGTCCTTTCTTTTTCAGATCTTTGTCCAAATGCAAGCGCTCTTCACTGATCATCAAGCTTCTCTCTTCATCCTTGATTTCCCCTACTGAGGATGAGTTGGTCGGAAAAAGATTGTCAGTGCTCAACCGCCTCAAAGTGTTGCCATTGATTCCCTTTTTCTTCATGTCTCTGTCCACTTCAGGGCGCTCGTCAACAACTGTTGACATCACTTTTTCGTCTCTCTTCCTTTCTTCAAAACTTGTGTTTCTTTGTTTAGGTGCAGGGTTTCTTGCCAAGGACTGAGGAACTACTTGACGTGCACCTTCAACTCCTGCACGCCGCAAGTGCAACTGAAAAATTTCGATATCAGCCACACATCACATAATCCCACAGCAATGTAAATGTGAAGGATAGTATGCAGAGGTCCTAAAGTTATCTTCTGACAATATACGATGCTTCTGGACAACGAACACTACATATTATTTATAATCCGAAGTTTCGCAAACGCTTTTTCCCACCGAGTCTGTACCTGTGCATGAAGATTGACCTCATCGGCACGAGAAAGAAAAGGAAAATCCCCTCCCGACTTCAGAAGAGCTCGCCGAGCTCCAAAATAGCGAGCACCAACTTGGTCTTTCAGGAAATTAGGGACCGCACAATAGTCATTCGTCTGCATCACCCAGACAAACATAAAATATGAATTCATTATTCGTCAGCACAGTATACAGAGTTGCTAAGGTAACATAAAGCAAATATTAGGGAGCTTAACCAAGACAACCACATAACGGAACCACTTCACACCCGGAACAATGATTCCCGGCAACCAAAAGCTTTGAAAACACAACCTAAGATGTAAATTTTGTGCTTCGCAGAAGGAACCTGCAAGTTAAAGAAACTGTACTTACATCCATAATTGTGATTGAAGAATCAGCAAGACCGAGCTGCCCAACAGTTGCTGGCAGAGTGTTAAGGGTCAAGCGTGATGCCAGTTCATCTCTTGACAAAGTTTCTAGCTGTACAAATTAGACGAGCTCACAGTTAGTTCAATCCTAGCTTCTGTCTCTCTTCATATAGTAGCTGGACTTACACATATGAACAACCCTCCCTCATTAACAGCACAAAGAACTGTTCCATAACACCATGATAGCCACTTTTCAAACTCTCCACAGACGCGACTCCAACAGCAAGATCGAATTCACCTCAAGGAGCTATAAATTAATTTAAGAGAAAACTGAAACAAAACCAGCTAGACATAAAGTTGCTAAACCAAATGAAAACGCATGCCTGGCTCACTACAAAGTCGATCGAATCAGCAATTTGAGGCTCCTGCGGACCATCACGAATTCCCGTGAGGACGTATCGTTTCAAGACAAACTCAGGCGCCCAGCTTATGCTGTCATATCACCGGCACAAGTAGAACAAACCACATCTTGGGTCAGGAATCGAGGTTTTACAAAAGATCATGGAATCAATAAGCAACCTCTAAATTTCCTAGACTGAAAGAAATGAATGAAGGCCAACTTTAGTTCGGCATTTTGAGGTTTTCAGGTCGAACACCGAGGACCGAAGTCAGAAGGCACAGAACAGAAGACTCACAGAGCTGACCAAGACATCGATGCCTGGAAGGCTTGATTGTCCACAAACGTGTTAGAGAGAAGCAAAGATTTGACACGACGCGGCCGATGTTGAGCAAACATTTGGGCCAAAAATCCGCCAAGAGATGTACCATACAAATGAACCTGCCAAGTCGAGCAATAAAGCCATGTTAAACCTTCTGAATTAACTTCTTCTCAGAGATCATATCAGGAGAACAAAAACGCTAAAAATCACGTTTGACATTAAAATTTCAGGAAAAAACAGATGCACAGAGCTACATGACGGCGATTGAAAAACTCTATCAATAGCCGCTGGTCCCTTGTACTTTCATGGGGCAAAATGTAATGGTGATATCCTTACGTGATGAACACCAATGGCATCCAAGAACTTCTCGAACGACGAGACCCATTCCTGGTGAGTCCAAACTGGAGGAGCATCCGCAGCAATTACCCTGTAGCCCTGTGAAAACCACAACCTCATTAAAATAGAAAAGTTTCATAACCTGAACAGCATTCATCTGTACAAAAAGATGACCACGATCCTAATCTGCGATGCAAACTAATGATATGAAAGCCTTCGTCCTGACCAGACAGTCGACATCAGCAACTCGATTCAGTCGCAGTTCCTAATACATCAAGAGTTCGAATTAAGGACGTGTCTCATTCATAATTGGAGAAGAGCCCAAAAACGAAGTTGCAAAAGGCCACTCATCATATTGCATTATGAAACCCTAAAACCCTAGCAATAGACACTATTCATCATGGAGCTATTCAGCTCCAGAAGTTTACAAACAAACTTGCAAAAAGAGAACTCTTGAAACATCCTCATAGATATTCCTCCAATATTACGCCACCTCTCATGTAAAACGTGCACTTAATCCTCCCATATGAAGGACAATATATGCGAACTGTCACCCCTTAATCTAACAATCTAGTGCTCTAGTCTATCAACTATAAGCTAAGCTAACGAGAGGCCGAACCCGTGAATTAATGATTCAATGATACCTTCAGACATAGAGTGAGAATCTGCTTGTAGAAGACATCCGCCGTGCCTGCTGTGCCCGATAGGCATACTAAAGGAACCACGGACTTGGAACCATAGTCGTAGTAGCGCCACTGCTTGGTGCCATTCGATCCAATCTGCAAAGCCCAGACGACATATTTATTCAATATAATACCAAATATCGTGGTGATTCCTCCATTACCCTCGACTACTGATCGATCAAAACTGAACAAAAAAAGCAGTAAGTGATCACCCGAAACTGCCAGACTACGACATCCACGAGAAGATAACTTTGTTAAGACAACCGGTCGATAGGGTAAGCCGGTACCGGAATATGGTGGAGAGGCACATGGGCCTTAAAATGCACGTAGTCGCCTGAGCCACTCATCCCTTCAGACATGCTTCTTCCGGTCCTCTTTTATCTGTGCACATACCAAAATTTCGCTTCTACAATACGTCTCCTCCTCAAAAACGCACGCCCCAGAGAATTCCACAACCACGCTCCCCCAAATTGCTGCCCAAACCACCAACACAGGGAGAAAAAACTTCTTCACAATCGAAGATCCAACAACGTAAAAACTCCGTTTCCTCTCTAAACCGCACCACAAAGCCCACCAAAAACTCAGAATTTCACACCATAATCCCCTCAAAAAATAAAAAATAAATCGAAGAAAAATACTCCCAGAAATCCCCTACAAAACACGACTCCTTCGGACACCAAACGCAGTATCACCATCACTTAAAACGACGCAAAAACACCCAACCTACATCAAGATAAAAAGTAAAAACCACAACAACATCCACTTCCACCCACTACCACTTGGAATTACTCCAATGATCGATTTGATGCAAACAGAACAGGGGAAAATCAACAACGAAAGAAGATAAAGAGCAGTAAACTCTCCGGCACTAGACACAGACCTGAAAAAACCAACAAATTCTTGACAAGAGAAGCAAACCCCAGGCTTGAAGAGTAGAGTGCACAGAAACGGAGCTGAAATTGAGAGGTGAAGGTAGTGTCGGAAAGCGGGGAGTGAGATCTAGATCCAGGGGGGAAGGGAGGGGAGTGCAGAGCTGAGCTGGGCAAGGTGCAGCGCAGGGAGGGATTGCGCATGCATCGGAGTGAAAGTGAGCAAACCCTCGCTAAGTTACTTGCCTCTCCGAATTTCCTCACCCTTGACCCTGCCTGCCTCCCTGCTGCTGCCGCAGCGCTCCGACCTTGGACTGTCGCCTTCGCCCCTTGCGGCCTCCTTCGGGAGCTCCCGTTCCCAACTGTTCCCGCCTGTTCCCGCCCGATCCCCATGGTTCCCTCGACTCCCTCGTGATACCTTGTTTAATGTACTCTGTATTGTTTGGCTCCTCCTTTCCTTTTCCCTTCTCCCACACTTGGCACCTTACACTTACTCCTCCAACAACTTAAGGTTCACCGTACATACCACTCTTTATTGTACTTTTATTCTTCATTCAATTGTGTAATGCATCTCCTTTGTTGTAACTCTATATAAGGTTGTATTTAATGCTTTGCAATTCAGGATTATCAAGGTTGTAATAAATTAGGGTTTAGTATATTTTCATTAGAGTATTGTGTGCTAAATGGAGATTGGGGATGGTGTATAGACGTTGCTTCAATAGCCCTTGGAGAAAGCATGAATTCATTTGAAAAACGTAATTGGCATTTCCGTGGTACTAAATGACTGCTGTTGTATGGAAGGGGCGTAACACCGACGAAGAATTCGCGAAAGGTTGTGCTGAAGGAAGAACGTCATCTTTGATCCCGAAGACCGAGCAACAATCAACCAAAATCCACTCGGTACGTACGAAATCACGGCTCCTGAGAGAGGACTCTGTATTAGAGCAAAACGGATTAGGTAGATTATACTTATTGGTCATGTCGGTAATTGTGTTTAGCGTTTCAGTATATCATGTCTGACTACATTTTCTTGGGAGAAGATCCTTACTCCACCGTACTGTGCGTCGCCCATGTCGACTAATGATACAAATTTCGCCATTGTGCAGATTCCCGACTTTGTGGTCTCCGAAAAAGGGACTGCACATTACGTCGCAGCGGAAGGAGGCAGACGAGGACTCCATAATCATCGAGTGTATCAACGGCGCTATGAAGCCACCGTTAGCCCCTCCATTCATGATGGTAATTGTTTATG
This sequence comes from Ceratodon purpureus, assembly GCA_014871385.1. NCBI lineage: Eukaryota > Viridiplantae > Streptophyta > Bryopsida > Pseudoditrichales > Ditrichaceae > Ceratodon > Ceratodon purpureus. The sequence goes on from CM026422.1 coordinate 20,660,219, forward strand.
TGGAAGGTTGGCATCTCTACTGAGAGGACTTCGGGGTTTCAGAGGAGTGCAGGAAACGGCAGCAAAGAAGAGAGCGGGAGTTCTGATGGAGCTTATACTCAAGGATGAGTATACGAGGACAAAGAAACGCTCGGCTGTGGTGTTGGTCAATATACGTGCACAAGGGCTTCGAGAGAAACATCTGGAATGGACTCGTGCACACGAAAAGGCTTGTCAAACGCACCAGATTGCGTACGAGAGGATGGTCGATGCATAGAGAAATTTTTCCACTTGGAAATCTAAACACGTCGGACCAGACTTGATGATCACCTTGTAGCAGGTTCTGTGCTTGACAACAATGTTGAAGCGAGGCACCTTGAACAACGTCAAACGATTTGCTGACCCAATGCTAATATACAAGGGGAGAATTGAGGAGTGCGAGCAAGAGGCCGTCATAACAGCGAAGGAGCTACAGCAGGTTGAACATGAATTTTCTCGCATTACACCCCGCCGTGAAGAAGAGCTGGAATGGATCAATACCCTCATCGACTTCCTTGGATCCAAGGTTATGGCATCCACTTAGTGGAGCATTTTGGGCAAATTCAAGTGCCTGAAGAAGCAATCCTCGGACCTGTGGGGGCAATGTTCAGATCGGGAATTGCAGACTTCAATACGTTTGACATAGTTTACAGCAAATTTCAGTATACATCGCCGATAGTAGTCCAGATTGATAGATTATCTACACCCTCTTGGGTGATGTATGAAAGTGGTATTGGCTAAAAAACAATAATTTTAACAAACTAAGATACAATACTACGTTTTTCGTATAAATGATTTTAGGATTGCAAAGTAAGTGCTTTGAACAGAAGAGAGAAGTACTCAAATTTTGTCTTCATCGCTTGTGACATGTCTACCAATTCCCCTTCTACTTTATCCATGAACCGGGATCATACCTAGGTATCAACAATCTAGTCGATCAGGCTGAAAGGTAAATGGATTTAATTTACACGATCATGTTACAGAACTTACGTAAACCTCCATGTCCATACGATGAGTTTCAGTTTCTCGTTCATTCTTCCGAGTCTCATCCACTGAGTGCATTTGCAAGGTAAGTCCACCGTACGAGGGCAGTAACCAACGCGAAGGAAGAGTGGAAAACGGTTTCCAATGTTAATTTTTGAGAAAGAGGACAGAAAGCTGACAACGACAATTGCAGAAGTTCGGGCACCTAATGAACCCAATACAAGTGGCAAGTAACTCTTATGGGCAAAAACGAAGCCCACGCAAACCAGCCGGACCCCCATTACTAAAATTGATTCCTTAGCGGAAAACAGGTTAAAGGAGAGGTTTCGAGGGGAGGTCTTCTCTTCCCATTAGTGCATTGAAGGTGAACAAAGCCCTGAGAATAAACTGCATCAGCTTTTAGTCAATTTCTAAGATTGCTTCAACAAACCATTAAGGCTCTTAGAATGAGTCTTGGGTCATTGGTTAATTACTCACAATCTCAAGTTCTCACATTATAGCAGCACATGAATGGAATACAATTCTTAACAATGAAGAAAGCACAAGCATTCGAAGAAAATACTAGGAAGAAAAAAAATGCCAACCTCACCAAGTTGAAGACTATCTAAAAGAAGTTGGACAAAACAGCTCTTAAAGAGTTGAATGCTGCATTTAGAGCTTCCAAGAAAGCTTTTAAGAAGAAATGAGAACCTTCAGCTATAAAACAAGCAGGACAAAGTTTACATGATGCAACCAAGGAGGGGCATGCCATCAATTTTAAGATATCCTACTGTGGAATACAACCATGGCAATGCAAACAAAATTAACAAGTTGCAATTGCCAAGTTAAAAGCAAAAAGAGCTTGGAGGAATAAATATATACCTATGCTACAATTTCCAGAACCTTTACCATTGCCTTGGTTTCATGGGGTGCAATGGAGGCTTCATCAATCTACTAGTCTCTTCATTGCTTCTTCAAGTACTAAGGAAATGCAACTTCCACATGCAAAGATGCAACACACTTAGGGTTTGGAAGCAACTATGAATTCCAATCCACACTATGGGCCACTCCATCAGCACAACATCAACTCTGTCCAATACAATTAGGAATCTCAAGACACCTTTAAGCATTAGAATGGACCAACAATTCACTTCAACATCAGAGGAGGCACCATACTCCAGAGGAAGCACCATAATGAGTCAGACCTAGTTTAATGAGGATATTCTACTGGCAGAATTTTGTAACTTTATTTTTTAATATAAAGTTTTATTGATTAAGTTGCAATATCATATAGCTACATTTCGTATTTGTATCCTGAAATGAAGGAAAGGATGCAATTAGTAATGTTTCGCAAAAGTACTCTTATGCTTTGACAAGGATTCTTAAACATACTCAAAGAGTAGCCGGATAAATATGATTATCCAACCACATATTGCATGGAAGATTGAAATCGTACTATCTAAGTTAATCATGCCAAGTAGATACCATTGAATGTTTGTTTCAAGCTTGAAATAGGCAACATTCCTATCGCAATATAGCAGGATCAACAGGAGCTGGGTGTAGTCGCAAGGAGAGCTTTTAACACATGAAGCACTAGGTAGTTGGAGTCCCTGAGCAGCAAGATTACTCTCTTTCTTTCCGCTCTTGGTGCCATATCTCCTTGCCTCTGCAACAGCTTCCAACACATGAAGACACGGATGTTGCCAAGAGAAGCTCTTCTTGACAGACCGCGGTGAGGATGTGAGCCGCCGATAGAGAAGGAGAGAGAGGTTCAGAACGCCTGTGCATCACATTTGCAGATTGAACAAAATGAGATCATAGCAAGCCGGGGGGAGGCGTGTTAGACTTTCTCAAAGCCTTGATGTATGATAGTCTAGAAAGCCGTTGGAAGCCAGCAAGTGGTAGCCAAAGCATTTTTTCCAACAAGGTTTTATCAAATTTAAAAAAAAAATAGGCGTAATTCAAATAATCATGTGGCGGATTTAGATAAAGCTTCTTTCGATGATAGGTTTTTATAATGGTGGTTCAATAAATTATTGCAGATTGTAATCATGGTACATTTGTGGCGGTCATGGAAGTTATTTTAGGTGATATTGCAATGAATAGTATAGGACATGCGTTGCGTGACGAACTATCTATGGTTGAATATATTGCAGTCATCGCCCCCACCTAGTGGCAATCATAGGATATTAGTGGCGACACCCTTTAAAATTGTAGAACTAATTCATATCATGTCCAAAAATTATGATTCCACCTCCTGTCTTCTTTAAATCTTAAGTTTTATCACTGAAAAATAGTTACAAAATACAACTACATGCCTAATATTGCTAAATCCTTATTGTGGCGGCCATAGGCCAGTTTACCACATAAGTTGCTTGTATAAGTTTCTTTACCATGGCACAATTACATGTGTTACATTAAATATGCACAACTTCTATAATTGATTTTAATAGAATTTCTGAAACAAAATCATATAGAACATTTTTTCAGTTTATATCATTTAACCATCTTATCTATCACTCATCCTCAATAATATCCTCAATTATATACCATCAACTATATGTTCTTTGTTATTTATTCAACCGTACTTGGGTAGTAAATTTGTCTACCTCAAAACAAGGATTTGTTTTTATTTCAAAAATAAGGCTCATCTGTCATAAATAAATAAATAAATAATTTTAATTCACTTAAAATAGCTTCAGATGGCATAAGCTAAAAAACATATTTTATTAAATATATTTTTATATTTTTATTATTCTTAATTTCAATTCTTGTTTTTTTTAACCATTTATGAACAAATATGCTACTCAACTACGGTATGTCATCTCACTTGTTTAAACAATATATTTTGTCATTTCAATCATGTCAATCATTTCAAGCATCTCAGTTATCTTAATCATCTCAAATATCTCAATCATTTCAAATATCTCAGTCATCTCAAGTATCCCAAGCATTTCAGTCATCTCAAACATCTCAGTCATCCTAAGCATCTCACTCATCTCAAGCATCTCAGTCATTCCAAGCATCTCTGTCGTTCCAAGCCTCTCAAGTGTCTTAATGACTTTAGACAACATCTAAGGCATCTGATGTACATGATATTCTTAATCATCTCATTTATCTCAAGCATCTTAAGCATCTTAATCATCTTAATCATTTCAAGCATCTTAAGCATCTTAATCATCTCAAGCATCTTAGTCATCTCACACTGTAGTCATCTCAAACATCTCAATCATTTTAGACAACATTTAAAACATTTGAGGTACATAATATTCTTAATCATCTTAGCTACTTTATCATCTTAATCAAAAATCATACATGGATATTACCAATCGTATACGTATGTGCATATTGCATTGCATAATCATATACATATAGGCAAACCTAGTTGCATAGAATTTAGATGTACGTTCAAAGGTATGTTTGAAATGTAAATCAATTTTTTTGTAATTTTATCCAAATTCTTTTTCAAGCTTCTCTCATGAATAAATATATATTTGTACTTTCTCAAAATCCTTACCGTAACACCATAGCTGGTTCGTTCTTAAATAATTCCAAAAATAGAAAACGAAAAAATTTGAAAATTATGAAGACCAAAAAACGAAAATAGAATAAATTGTTTTTTCTGATTGTTTGTCATATCTAAGCCAAATGAGGTTATTTTTAGTAAATTTTTAGTAAAAAACGAAAATCAAGAAAATCAATTTTGGAGAGACGAACCTTATTTTTCCAAAAAAAATAATTATTCGTTTCACAAGGAACGAACCAGCTATGGTGTTACGGTATTATCCCTTGTTAGCCATGACATTCATATTTGGATTTCAATATAGAATATTGTAACAAAGTCAACATCATTTGATTTTTGATAATAATCTCTCTCCATCATTATTTGAAGATTAATTGTATGATAATGAATGGCCACCGTGCAATTCAATTGACTTCATTGTTTAAAGATTAATTGTATGTTATTGGATGAGCATGACTTCATCCAATTGTGTAAAGAAACAAAAGGGCTAGATTACAAATAATTCTAAGATAGGTCCATGTAGATATAAAACACACCCAACGATTCACTACCGGTAATTCGTGAAAAACTGGATCCATAAGCTAAGATTTATTACTTGCCGATTAGTTCGACGATGGAATAGGCCTCTTGCCTTACAGGCAGAGCCCAATAAATATTAGGTCACCTTCTCAGTTCAGCAATGAACTATGTCAACACTTCAATACTCCTTTACAACGACAGATGGTCACTTCTCCCAACAACGCTGTTCGCAAGCAATTTGAGAAACAAGTAGAAAGATACCTCTGCATTTCCATACAGATAGTTATGTACATGATACGATGCCATAGTGCTCAGTTTCTCCTTACACTTCTGAAAGAAACGCCTTCAGAATGTAAGGATCTTCTGAGTAACCTCAACATCATTATACAGCAGTAGCAAATGTATCACCGGTCATGAGTTTATTGCATTTCCTCCCGGAAATGCCACCTATTTGACCTTTTTCACGACTCAAATTTCTCGAGCAGTACGACAGCACAGTTGTCTCTTTTTATGCTTCAGACTTCACTTTGTCAGACTCGTCACTAAACACACTCGTGCCATCTTGTTCCTTCGCGCTCCATACCTCGCGTGCAATATCAGCGCCAGGCTTCTCTCTTCCAAGCTCTTTGACTTGAAACTCCTCAACCTCACCTTCCTCAGGATCACCTGTAGAAGACGAATGAATGAGATACAGAACAAGAGTTCGTGATACAGTGCATTATTCGAGCAATCAAACGGTCAGAGCTGCAACATTTACTACGGCCGTAAAAGACGATCACCCGATTCACTATTGGGCAGCAAGCCACTGAAGCTCATTACAAACTTTAAGCAATCGTAAGGAGATGAGACATTTATCTGCTCTGAAAAGTCACTTAAAGCAATGAATTACCAATGAAATGACCAGAATCTAAAACTTACCAATTATATTGGATTGCCTGAAAAGCTCCTGACTAGCTTTCTCGATAGTCTCCTCAGGGTGCTCGTCGGTTTTCGCCTCATCCTACATTCTTCCAAATGAGTAGTTACAAACCTGGACCATAAAGTGCAATCTGCTGCAAACTTGTCAACATAGTCGGGTCATTGCATAAAAACATGTTAAGCTTAGCACTATCACTCTCAGAAGATGGCATGCAAACCACGGAAACCGTATCTTCTGCAATATTACCCTCCATATCACACATGAGGGAAAAAACAATTTAATAAATAATCGCACTTCCTCCGTTTTTCAGAAGTAACGATGGAGATAGACGAACCAATTCGTGATGAATCCATCAGGACATGAGCCGCATCTCATATACCATACGTCCATGTTAGAAATTTCAGTAGCAGGTCCCCCAACGATTGGTCCAAAGTCGTCACATCTGGGGATAGGTGACCATCATTTACTTCTCTAACAAAAATTTGCTAGCTCATTAAGGGAGATAAATCGTAACTGAAAAAATTCCTGATCATTTCCTACGATGATCGGGTTGCCAACCACCAAAAAGGGATACAAAATAACGTACGAAAACCTTTCCGATCTTCCAAAAAAGGAGAATCTTATCCCCAGCTCACAATTACTTGCAAACCTTCTAAGCCAACACAACTAGACCACGAATCCATGACCAGAACAAGATATACTTATTGTGCTGCTAAAAATTGCGATACATAAAATAGGAACCAAAAAACACCTGACCAGAAGTTTTGTTTGCAAAATACAACTGAAGTTTCATACTTACCTCATTGTCGTCAGTAACTATAGCATTTGCATGCTCTTCGTTGAAAGTCCCGAAGCCTGCGAACCTCAAAGCCCCAACACGTGACGCAGCACCGAATTGAACAAGTGCACCATCAGCTCTCGATTCAACAGACCAAAACGGAGAGACCTTGGAGACAGTATCTCTCATCGCCGGCCTCGCCACAATGCCCAGGGAGCCTCGTGAAGCCACCGAGGACAGTCGCCTGACATTCCTACAGAACAGCGCAGCCATCCTCATCGCTGCAACCTCCCAAACCTTTACCCTAACGCTTGAGCTTCTTTCCGAAGCTGAAACACTTCACGCACGCTTCCTGCACGTCCCACCACAATCCCCAAAGGTAACTTAACACAACTCACTGCTTCCCACAGAGAACTCCCTACCTCACAACACCTGCTACACCACGACAAAACCAGAATCCACAAACCCCGCAAAAAATCTCCCTCACAAAAAAAATCCAACAACAAAATGCAGCAATAAGAACGAAACACACGCATCCACTGCACCCCCACACACATCCACTGACATAAATCCCAAAAATCCCTGAAAAATCCTCCCAAAATCCTTCCAAAATCAAACAAAAATCCCACACAAGATCCCAGAAACTCCCAAACCACCACCCACACTAACCCTCCCTCCAGAACGAAAAAAATTCTCCATTCCAAAACACCATCCTCCCACACAAGAAGAAGGACTCCAGATTTTCCCGAACACCTTAAGTGTCAGTTTCTCCATCATCCCAGACATACACCAGTACAGAACACTCCAGAGGAGAATAGACACTCCACCAGATCACAAACAAGAACAGACAACATCACATCACACACCTGACAGAAACGCAAGCCCTGACTAAAACCGGGAAAAATGAAATACCCAGTTGTAGAAGCCGGGAAAAAAAGCAGCAGGGGGGAGGCTACCTGAACAAGGGCAGTGAACGACGTCGCAGTGAAGCTGAAAGAAGAGAGGCGCGCATCGGTGAAGCTGGAATGGGAGTGGGGGCAGTGAGGGGGGAGTAGCGGGAGCAGTAGCGGGTCATCATGCCTGCATGCCTGCATCGCCGTCCTCCCCGAGGCGCTTTCGGAGGATGCTCGTCCCACGGACGTCCGGGTATCGTTGGTAGTTCGTTGGGAGAGTCGACGGAGATGGGAGGGGTGTGGACGAGACGGCGGCAACAGTTGGCGGCAAGGGCAGGCTGACATGTGCAGGCCTGCGCCCGCCTCTGAGTGTGACGACACTCGTGAGCCCCGTCTCCCGAACGATGAACGGCGCCTTCTATTTGGGAGTCGCGCTCAGATGCCTCCCGCTACCTCACCATTTCTCTTTTCTCTCATTTCGGAAATTCGGAGGGTCCTTTTCACCATCTTCATATTCTAAATTTATACCCTCATACCATAGCAGGTTCGTTCCCTGCCGCACGAATATTAATTTTTTTTGAAAAAAATGAAGTTCGCCCCTCAAAATTGGTTTTCTTGATTCTTTTAGCGAAAAAATCACTTAAATTAACATCGAATAGCTTACGAATAAAAAAATATATATCACAAAAACAATTTATTTTATTTTCATTTTTGTCTTCTTAATTTATTTATTTTTATGTTTTTTTCAATTATTTATGAACAAACCTGCTATGGTGTTACGGTTTATTTACAGGATTTTTTTTGGTTTCTTTTTTAGTTTTTTTTACTAGACTGAAGCTACAAATGTTGGGGTTGAATGCAATTATCTTATTTGTGAGTGTTTTTTGTGTGCACAAAGTATATTGTTCAAAATGTGATTTTACTACCTAAGTTTTTCATTTCTTGCAAATTTGGATGACAATGTTAATTTAAAGACTATTATTAATTCTTTAAGGATAATAGTTCAAGACCGGATTTTTTTGGATTTATGAAAAATTCTTATCATTGTGCAAGTTTTAAAGCTTTAAGAAAGCGGCAAGTTGCTAATTAATGTAGCATGTCTATCAGTGCCAACGTGGTCAAGAGTTGACCATGTCAACAGTTTGTAGGTAAAGGTATAGAATGAAGGTGCACTAAAAATTGTTGATTCAATTTGTCATTCTAGATTGTTTAAGCATTGTTTAAATTATAGGCTATAACTTGTCTACACTTATATTCTATAATGATGAATCGAGTATGGTATTGAATACCATGAAGAGATTTCATGTGTTGTCTATAGAAACACAGTATCATCACAATTCTCTAATCTTTCCATACTACATCTTGTTTTCAATACAACATTGATTTATTTTTTATTTTTTTATTTTTTATTTTTTTATTTTTTCTAGTAACATAAGGTAGATGTGTCATTCACCGTACGGAGCCTAAAATCGGACATAAAACCGTTCATTGACCGTACAACTCGGAAAGTCGGTGTGCGGTGAAGGGTTGTTGGTGAATGGTTGTTGATGAAGGGTTGTTGGTTGTGCGGTAAAGGGCTGTTGGTGTTTTTCTTGCCAAAATTGTACCTTTGTTTTTATAATTTACTATCACAATATTTTCATTTAATTTCACAGCTTAATTTCATCGTCTCACAAGTTTGCACTTGATATGGATTCAAAGCACCAAATTTCAAGGAAAATCGACTTCAATTTTGTGCAATACAAGGCCTCTAAATTTGCATGTGCGGTCATTGGAACATCTACCTTACATCATTGCTTTTCTTGACTAATGAATATAGGAGAACAATCACTGAAGCGGCTAATGAGGGCAATAAACGCAGTTTTTTTTTTGTTTGAAGATTTGGGAATATAGCGAAGCATATAGAAGCAATCACCTTGAATGGAGCATCTATGGTAAGTATCTCTACGATGAAGAATTGGACACCACCAAAGTTTCACCAGCACCCAATAACCTCTTGACACCATCAAAATGGAAGGCACTTCACATCTTAAAGAGACATTTGGACGTTGCAGTTGTAGTTTGACTAATGTAGAGTTTGCTTGTATTTTTAGGATTAGAACTAATACTGTAACTTTAGATTACTTCTGATTATGGATGACCTAATATGTTGACGTGAGTCAAGTTAGTTCTTTGGATATAAGTACCAAAGCCAAAATTATGGTTTTTGTTTAATGTTCCAATTTTGAGATCAATTTTCTTATTTCAAACCATAAAACGATTTTTATATGTTTAAAATTTATTTTGGGGTTGTAAAGTTTGTTTTTGCCGCAAGTAGAGAATTATGGGTTGTCAAAATAGAGAAGTAACTTATTAACAGGATCAATTCAACCTTTACAAAAAGGAAGAAGGGGCTTGTGAATTAGGTGAAGGAGCTTGGAATTTTGTGTGACTGTGATGTAGCACTGATAATTTTTAATCCAAAAGGTGGTGAGTTCATTGATGTTTCTTATGGAGGGATTATTACTGATATTTATAAAAAATATATCAACTTGAAAGGTCGTCATCCAAATACAAATCAACTTATTTGTAATCAGAGGTCATTTCAACAACAAAATGTTCATTCAATTCACCATCAACAGTCATACATGAATGAATTGAATAATAGCATGAAGTTTCCAATTTGTTCAAGTATGCAACAAAGTGATGATGGCTTCTTGCAAGGCCAAGCAAATAATTTCATGTTCCACAACCTTGTCAACACCCCTAATCATATGGATGCTAATCATCTAAATTGTACCAACTTCATTAAGTTTTGCAACACACGATTATGAATGTAAATATGTCTCAGCTCATGAACCAAAATCATCAACAATTGAAGCCACAAAAGCAGTATCAGTTATGTCCAATTGTGCAATTGCCACAATTGCACTCTATGCCATTGCCACAATTGCACTCTATGCCATGAGTGAAGACACAACAAACATGTGTGGTGATACCATTAAAACAGTAGAAAAAAATAATCCGTGGAAGAAAAGGGTTTAAGTTGAATGTCCTTTGGTTTGTCATTTGGAGGTTTGTAGCCTTGTGACTAGGATATTTTTAAGAAATTGGCATGTGGATGTTTTGTAAAAAATTATAAAAATTAAATCCTTTCATAGCTAAGTTGTTCATATGTGTGTCCATTCCAAAACAATTACACTTGAACATTAAAAACATTATTATATATGAATAATTTTCAATAAATATTTGAGTCTTTAGTAGGATCTTTGTTTGGTTGTATAAACTTTTTAGTTCTTTTTATGATTTTGTTTTGTAAAAATATGATGACCTCCAAATGAAAGAAGAGAAATTGCAATCAAGTTTAGTGGAGACCCTTATAAATAAAGCATTTGTTTGTTTCACCATTTAAACTATGTCCACATAGACCTTTCAAAAATTGGTACATATGTGAATCCAAGTTTCTCACTTAATGTTTTTCTCCATTTTTGACAAAACTATAAAACTTCGCATAATTACCGCATACTAACATTGAGATTTTTTTTATTTTTTTAGATAAATGCACCTAATTATTGTTTTCTTTTAAAAGAAATATGCATTGTAACTTATAGATTTCTATTAGGAAGAAGAAAGACGAGAAGAAGAAAAAAATACGTCGCGGAGGCGGATGATGGCGATTGGAGAACGGAGGGAAAACGAATCCAGCGGCCATTGAATTGACTCCGGAAATGAGCAACATCATCACTCACAAGTCAAGGCCGATCTTCCAAAAGCAAAATAAGAATCTTTTGTACTTAGATTAGATCAAAATGTCTGATTCTTTCACCTTCTAGATTTGTTAGTGTGCAATATTTAGAATTAGTTTGTCTCCAGCTGCACAAAGTGTTTTGATTTTAAACCATCAAAGTACTTTGTTTCACTAGCTGTTTATGAGATTTTTACAAAATTTAGAAGCAAGGTTTTACCATGAAAGAATCATATTTCTACTCTAAGTACATAGAGGTGATCACTCTAGTGAAGAAAGAGAAAAACTCATATGGGAATCGACGGATTTCTGCAGAGGTGCTGGAGGAGAGATACAGGACTGTGCAGAGATTTATATAAGCGGGGGCGGGAGCGAGAGTAGAGGCAAGTAAGATACTCAAAGTGTCGGCATCGAAGTGACAAATTCGAGGTTTTGGATTTGTGAGGTTGGATGATCTTCATACTTGCGCATCAACAAACTCCTCGATGGATGAGTCCCCACGCATGGTAACAGCCCTAGCGTTAGAGATATCTTGCCAAATCAATCTGAAAGATCTAAATTTCCTCACTTTTTTGTATTCAACGCTAAACTCCATTAGATTACAAATTAACTTGCAACCGTATGGAGAGAAGATTGTGGCAACAAGAATTGAAAAAAAAAATTATGGTGCTCTAAACATTTATTTTTAAGAATCATAGAGATCCAAAAAATTGCTCACCACTTAACTACCTCTAGAAAAACTTTTATGCAAAAATATTATGTAATTATCTTCTGAAATTTTCAAAAAGAACTTTTCCATATTAAAAGATTTACATTATTGATTTTGTCAAAGAATTGTTACTTTACCAAAGAAAGTACAAAAAGATGTAACGAATCTAAAACATAGGAAAAGATATATAAAAAGTTCAAAGCATGGAAATTATCAATTATTATCTTAAGTTTTAAATATGAATCCAAAGTCAAAAATATTTATGCAAAAAATAGAAATTTGAAAACATATTAATATTTCATAGTTAAATTTTAGACTAGTTAATAATCTTGTAAAAAAATTATTTATTTTATTCAATAGATAAGATAAAAATTTTAATTTTTACATTGAAACAATAATTAATTGAAAGATTTAAATGTCAAACTAATCTAATGCTTTTAATTTCTCATGTTTGATGATTTTATCATACCAATATATTTCTCTTCCCTATCAAATTTTTATCTTCAATTTAATATTATTTTAGTCAGAATTAACATGTATGTTCTCATTTATTTAAATAGTTGTCAAGGTCTGATAGTTAACTTATGAAGAATAAATGAATCGGACTATAAAAATTTGATGTTCAATTAAATAAGTTCTTTCACAAATTTTATAAAGTTCACTATCAGGTATAAAAAGAAATCTAGTTGTATTGAGCTTACAAATTTTCCTAATCTTGTGATACAACATCCTTATGGTAGACAGCTCTATTTCCAATATGATTCGTGAGTGGGGTGTGTTGGCAACTCATTTATGATGCTAAAGATTTTTCAAAGATGTGGAAAAGTGTTGGGAATACATTGCAAGTGTCAAAACATTTTTACAAAGTAGTATGTAATTGATAAAATTATTAAGGTGAAAAATCAGGTATTGTATGTTGGTGTTGTACTGTACATTGGTCTTGTATGTTGGTTTCACAATCAAGTCGGAAATAGGTGTGTTCACCTTACATGGAATCTCGAAGTATGTTCTGAATCAAATACAGAGGCACTTTTGCCATGGAATCCAAACAATTCGTGCCTGCAAGCGAGGTGCACCGGATGTAAGATTGCTATGCACCAATAGAGACACCAATTCCCGAGAGGATACGGTGAGCCCATGGTCCGGCATGTGTTTTTGCCATAGCCATGGCTGCTACCTCGCCCACCGAGTATCTTACCTCTGGGGTTCCTCGACTGGTAGATCCAGTACTCAGCGTTCTTCAATAATACCACCAATGCATCAGGGTTGTAGCGATACACTGGAAGCCCTCCAACATTTCAAGTCTGTATTCAAGCTTCTGTAAGTAACGCATTCTGAAGCTTGACATCGTGAATATTCTTCAGCTCAATTGTTATCACCTCAAGCTGCTTCATCGGACTCATATCAATACAGCAGTACAGTACTGCAATAAGTAAAATGTTATATACGTATTGTTAGGCAAGATTTCTCAAATGCAAAGATAATCTATGGCTCCCGTGCTTGTTTGCACTCCGCAGTGTTCTGTTATAGCCTTGCGATGTGGGGTAATGTGCGAGAATTGACTTCGGATGTGATATGTGCATAGGAAATTCCTGGAATATCCTGCACGTTTTACGTTGTGTAGCTCATGACCACGATCTTGACACAGTAACAATTACAATTCATACATTTTTCAGAGGCTGAAACACTAATATACTTTACAAGGGCACGGAATAGTAGGAACTCGATTCAATATCAAAATGCGTTCACGACGAGTGTGTTCGAACGTCGTCACAGGAAAATAAAGCCTTCAAGTGCTCATAATCAGCAAAATGTCACGATAACAATAATGAACTGAATGTGTACAGTAGCAGAAACTGAGATAATTTCTTGCATAATTTAGACATTAGATTAAGACTAGAAGTAGACGTGTTAATCCGAAATGCCAGCAGCAAAGCCATTCCAAGCCCAATACTGGTGCGATTACAGATAATTGGTAGAAACAGCAAAGCAAGATTTGTTTTGTGTTTCAACAAATAACACACCTGCTTACTCCAAAACTTATAAACTAGATTCTGCATCATAACATCTTCATTATGAATATTCATAATGTCAAATCTCTAGCAAAAATAGCTTCAAGAGTTTGTTACTAACTCAAAAGTTTGAAACGAAAAGTTGTACACTAACCTGCAAAAGGGGCAAGAAGTAACTACACAGCTAAGAGCTCCACACAGATGGCTTAAAGCAGACTTCTCAGCAAGTGTCTTCAAACAAGAGACAATCATCACTGTACAAACAAGAGACCCCGCTCTTTCAAATACCCGCACCGAAACCTCTTCAGCCAATCAAGGTGGCAAACCTTTGAAGAGGGAGACATCTTCATTGTAGAAAGAATGTTTTTTGACACACTCAACGTCTTAAACCCGAATATCAAGAAACTGTTTAAAAGTGACCTTCCACATAGCTGGAAGGAGGATCATCCACTGGGAAGCAGCCCAGATGCAACGACAGAGAACTATACAATCATCTATACAACACATGCCAGTCAAATTATGTCACTCCTTCAGGAGTAGTTATTCACTGAATTAGCAAACCCATCATGACCACGCTTGCATAACTTGCAGTCATAAACACCATTGGATAAGATCCTTAATAAAAACATACAGTTACATCGATGTGAAAACGGGAACGTCTAGTTACTCATGAACTATATTAGCATATCCCCTCAATCCATAAACCTGAAACCCTAACACAACTTCTCCACCCTCCAAACCCTAATTCCTCTCCCACGGCCAAACCCGCCACAAATTCAACCTAGCAAACGGAGTAATCCAAAGCAAACACTCCTCCACGCCTTGTGCTTAACCAGGCAAGCCAAAAACGTTAAATTCAAAAACCGGTGCAAGGAAAGAGAACACATCACGTATACCTCCAAATACATCTGATTGTCGCTTGATGCTCCGGCACTTTGCTCATGAACCTCCAACATCCCTTCCACAAACCGCCTGCCCCACCTTCATGACACCCACTTACGTTATAAAACGGCCCAGGGCCCGATTCTTTTGACCAGAACAAATGTTTAGAGCTAACCATGACAATGCATTTCAAATAATCAAGTACTTTCCCAAAGCTCCCAGATGTACATATGCGACCAGTGACGTCAAGATAAAATGCTGTGCACAAAGTGCAGTTCAAAAAAAGACAATACTGCTTAGATCGACAACAGCAGCCACTGTTGAGATAGTGAAGTAGAAAGCATGTGTGAAAAAAATTCGTGTTACCTTGCAGATACGTCACTTGCACCTTATGTGCAACTTCTAGTCATTCTTCTCTTCACTCGTCAACTATGTCTGCAGAAATGTAAATCATGGCGATGGCGTGACGCAATTACGCTGCATTGTCGGTTTTAGATGCAGTACATATCGGTTTTAGGTGCATCTGATCGGTTCTTCCAGAAGACGGAACGGAAAGGACAGAAACTGCGAAGAACGACTGCGCAGGGCCGAGCGACGGCGGAAGCTAAACGGCGATGGAGCGCGGGCTGCCCGTGCTGCCCGGGCCCGCCAACCGAGATCTCACCTGAGGTCTCACGTGGATAGTGGTTCGACCATCCGCTTGGTGCAGAACCCCATTGGTTCAACATCGGGACTCCTGGGGAATCGCATTCTTAGTATTAATAGTTGGTGAGTAAGATTCCGGCCTTGAACATGACGACACCAATCTTGGAAATCCGGAATGTTGGGCATCGGCTCCGTTGCTCCAAATGAGGCAATGACTTGTCAGGTGCCTGAGGTCCATTATTGTAAACACTATGTTTATCAACAAGTCCATGAATCATGATGAACTCATCTGGGTTCTGGAACCTGACTGCGTTGTGGGGCACATTTCAGGCTGCTCTTTTGCATTAACTCGTGCAATGCGTAACAGATATTTTAATCGGAGTCCACTGCATACTACTTGAGGCACCGAGGCTGGCTGGAAATCCAATTTTGCTGTAACTTATGTGGGAGCGTCGAACCCTTCCAATACTGCTTCCTAGGCTTCTCTCCATCCGACTCCAAAAAAATTTGTGCCTCAATTTAACTGTGATTACTGAAACAAATTGGAAGCGGGTTACAGTTGTCTTTGAGAAATGCGATTCATTAGTCTGTTAGCTTCTTGATCTTGTGACCGTTCTGCCAGCAGCAATGGCATGAATAACTTGGAGCACCTGAGTACAGTGCGAGTTTCTTTTAAAATAATGCATCGTATCTGGTTTGATGCTCAAGCTATCCACAATGATCCAATGCAGTGTAATCGAATTCTTAAAAATACTACAGAATCTCCGCTGAGTCCCAGGTGCTGTGGTGCATTCTCATGTTACCCAACCTCTCTGGCACATTCTAAGTTTTTCCACATACATTCTTATAATTAAGAGTGTAGAATTAACTTCAAAGATAATTTGGAGTCGCTGGGAAGTTAAAATCATTCATTCTTTTTACTGTTTGAGAAGGCCTTTTGTTCCGAAAAATATATGAATAAATAAATAAACAAAATCATTCATTGTTGCTAAATATAGAATAATCGTTTCCGGAAACCGGGGAAGAAGATCCAGGATATTACCAATAAAAGAAAGCACTATTTATTCTATTTTTCTTTTTATTCAATATCTCATAAATGGAAGTAGGGGATTTATATTTCAAACCATCAATGATGCAAATAAATTTTCTTAGGTGATTTAGTAGTGATTTAGTAGTTATCATCAAAGAATTGGATTTTAAATATTGTTATAATTTAATTGAGATACTTACTTCTATTGATACAAAACAACTATGAAAAGATCCAATGTCTTCTAGATATGCCAGCTCGCTTGGCGAGACACCATCTGTGCCGGAATGGCTCGCAGAAACATCATTCTCAAAAATTGGAAGCGTTGCAGTGACAAGCGTAAGGCTAAGTTAGCTCAAGATTTTTTCAATCTTTGGTGTAGTAAGGAGGTTTTCTGCAAGGGAAGCCTTCAGTCTCCTCAGTGGAGATTCACTCCCGCCCTCACAATGAATCTGAGGCCCATTATTTGGGACCCAGATTGATGTACTTTGGTTTTTCCTCCCCCGGTTCTTACTGGGCAAGGGGGGTTTTTTGCACTAATTTGAGGGTCACCTTTTTCCAAAAAAAAAAAAACAAAAAAAAACTATGAAAAGATCCACAACCATTTTCTATAATGGTTTTAAAAGAGGAAATATTAGCAAGTAAGCTTCTAGTAATCAGTTTAAAATCTTCTTGAAATTATTGAAGATAAAATGGTTTGCTAAATTTTGAAGGATGTATATTTTAATTCAAATTTGGAAATAGTTAAAGAATAATATTATTCGCAACTGATGATTATAAGGTATCAATGGTATGCCTATTGCAAATCAAAGTATTAGAAAGCAAAAATAAGATAAAATGATGGTAATTATTTGCATAGTTATGATTCAATATGAACAAAATAATTTTATTTAAATACAAAAATATGGGTTTTTAACAATTTTTAACAATTTTCAATAAGTTCATCAAATCATAATATGATGTTTCAAACTAGATGAAATATATACAACGCATACATATGGTCTATAAACATAGAGTGTGAATCCTTATTTATGATGTTATTACATGATTAATTTTATTTTATTAAAAATCCTTAGTATTAAAGCTATAATTGCATAAAATCAACTGATATATTTTGAAACCCCGTATTCCAAAGGTTCTTCAATTATATTTCACTAAAAACGATTTTTAAAACTCCATCTAAGTTGTAGGAAAATAAATTAAACCAATATTTTTTTCAACAACTTCCAATAATGCCTTTCACAATGAAAAGAAAAAGTGTGAAAAATAAATACTCTAATAACTAAAAAATTACATATATCCATTATTTAACATTCATCAATTTCAAAATATCGATGACAACTTCAATGCAAGTCTTGCGAGCAAGACCACAGAAAATTTATCATGAAAATATGTGCCTAAGGAATTTATCGTGAAAAAACTCCAACTAAGTAAAAGCTCCTTAACATACCATTTTTACCTCACACATAATTTACCAAATATGTACCACCCCCTTCAAAGCAATATACACAACCTGACATTTGAGGCTCACAAGAACATGAAGGGCCAATCCTCACAAGATGTAATGCAGTTGGTAAAGAATGTGACTCACCAACAAACATCCCAAGAAGTCAAGAAACAACAACTAAATGTCACGCTCACTTTGTAACACTGAATCATTCCGTGACGATCCATACACTTCGAAATGTCCACTAAGTTACCCCATCCAACTCCAAGACGCCGCAGCAGCGCCACCACCGGGAGTTGGAACCGGCCCCACGACAAGGGATCGCCGGGCGATGATTAACTTACATGGGATGGTACCACTACGTTGGCTACTGGGCAGTGGAATGGCCTGCCGCGTGAGAACGTGCAACCAAACTGGGGGGTCACCGGGCACCGGGCACCGGGCACGTCCGGCAGGCAGCGGGTGTGAAAGCGGAGCTGCGATCGCGACCCGAGGGAGGGCGGGTGTGAAACGATCTAGGGCATTTGGGGGAGTGGGAGTGGGAGTGGGGGGCATAAAGAAGGGCGCCAGGGTTCCTGTTTCCTCTGCACCCGCACTCTGTTCCTCATTCCACCCGCTCTCTTACTCTCTGCATCTCGGGGCTGCGGCAGCTGCAGCTCGCTCGTCCTCCCTTCCCCTTCTTGCCATTGTGCGAGAGGAAGTGAGAGAGAGTGAGGAAGAGCAGTTTGCTGTTCGCCGCTCGCACCCGAGGCATCTTATACCATGGAGCTCTCCGTCGAGAAGACCGCCTCCGGGCGCGAGTACAAGGTGCGCGACATGTCGCAGGCGGACTTCGGGCGCATGGAGCTTGATCTGGCGGAGGTGGAGATGCCGGGGCTGATGTCGTGCCGCACGGAGTTCGGCGCGGCGCAGCCGTTCAAGGGCGCCCGGATCACGGGGTCGCTGCACATGACCATCCAGACGGCGGTGCTGATCGAGACCCTGACGGCGCTGGGCGCGGAGGTGAGATGGTGCTCGTGCAACATCTTCTCGACGCAGGACCACGCCGCGGCGGCCATTGCGCGCGACAGCGCGGCCGTGTTCGCGTGGAAGGGCGAGACGCTGCAGGAGTACTGGTGGTGCACGGAGCGCGCGTTGGACTGGGGCCCCGGCGGTGGCCCGGATCTGATCGTGGACGACGGCGGTGACGCGACATTGCTGATCCACGAGGGTGTGAAGGCGGAGATCGCGTACGCCAAGGACGGGACGCTGCCGGACCCCGAGTCGACGACGAACGCGGAGTTCAAGATCGTGCTGACCATCCTGAGGTACGTGTGATATATGTTTGATTGGCGAAGGGGATGTGAGGGGGAGGTGCGGGAATGTGTACGCAATGGAATGGGATGGGATGGCGTGGAGAAATGGGGCGGCATTGGGCTGGTAGCGGGCATCGGCGGTGCAGTCGGGCATAGTGGGGGTTTGGGGGGTTTAGGAAGATGGGACGCAGTGGGCTGACGAGGTGTGTTGTGACGATGGTGTGGCAGGGACGGCATGAAGGAGAGCCCGAACAAGTACCACAAGATGGCCGAGAGGCTGGTGGGAGTGTCGGAGGAGACGACGACGGGAGTGAAGCGGCTGTACCAGATGATGGACAACGGGTCTCTGCTGTTCCCGGCCATCAACGTGAACGACTCCGTGACGAAGAGCAAGGTGAGGGGGCGCGATTGTGTTTTTGTTGTGGCGTGGCAGTGGTGGCATTGGCGTGTGCAATGCAGTGTGGGGGGGTTGCATGAGGCGGTGTTTGTAGGTTATGGGGTTTTGGATCCGACTGACGGGTGGTTGGGGTTTTTGTGCAGTTCGACAACCTGTACGGGTGCCGACACTCGCTGCCCGACGGTCTGATGAGGGCGACGGACGTGATGATCGCCGGGAAGGTGGCGGTGATCTTCGGGTACGGTGACGTCGGAAAGGGTTGCGCGAGCGCGATGAAGGCGGCCGGCGCGCGCGTGATCGTGACGGAGATCGACCCGATCTGCGCGCTGCAGGCGCTGATGGAGGGGTACCAGATCCTGACGCTGGACGACTGCGTGGAGTACGCGGACATCTTCTGCACGACGACGGGCAACAAGGACATCATCATGGTGAAGGACATGAAGAAGATGAAGAACAACGCGATCGTGTGCAACATCGGGCACTTCGACAACGAGATCGACATGGAGGGTCTGGAGACTTACCCGGGCGTGAAGAGGATCACGATCAAGCCGCAGACGGACAGGTGGGTGTTCCCGGACACGGGCAGAGGCATCATCGTGCTGGCGGAGGGGCGGCTGATGAACCTGGGGTGCGCGACGGGGCACCCGAGCTTCGTGATGTCGTGCTCATTCACGAACCAGGTGATCGCGCAGCTGGAGCTGTGGAACGAGCGGAAGAGCGGCAAGTACGAGAACAAGGTGTACGTGCTGCCGAAGCACTTGGACGAGAAGGTGGCGCTGTTGCATCTGGAGAAGCTGGGCGCGAGGCTGACGAAGCTGTCGGACGACCAGGCGTCGTACATCAACGTGCCGGTGGGAGGCCCATACAAGCCCGCCCACTACCGCTACTGAGCGGGTGTGCGTGTTAGGATGTTTTCAGTGGGGGGAGGGGTGTGTAGGCCGCGGTACGCATTTTATTGTTTGTTTTTCCGAGAGCATCTCACTTGCCCGGGACCGATGGGGGGATCGGCAAGGATGACATTTTTTTTTAAAAACCACATATATACGGAAGATCCGGGGTGAATCCGGGATCGAATTCATGCTGTATGTATCGGGTGCAGAGTGCGGGGCTTTGTGGGATGTGTTTGTGCGTGGGCGATATGTTTTGGATGTTGGGTGTGGCGGACTGGGTTGGATACGTTGCTGATAGCGGTGCATGTGAAGAAGCACATTGTACTAGTTACCGGAGGAGGGTTGTTTGTCGAGCTGATTGTGTTCATTGCGGAGTTGTGCAAATGCCGAGGATTGTTGTTCCGGGTGTGTGAGTGGAGCACGTGTGCACGGCCGTTACCACGTGATGTTGTGCAATATCCCGCAGTATTTGTTGTTGGTTCATTGGATGTTAATTTTAGTATTCCTTGTTATGTTTCTTGACCTTATTTGTGTAATTCGCGTTGATAAATAATGTGTATTTTTTTTACGCCGGAGAGAAGGGTGATGGTAGTCTATTTAGTTTTCAGTGGTTATGACTCATGAGATTGTCTTCTGTGTGTCACGGGATATGGAGACGTTGGTAAATTATTAAGTTTGTAGCAAATGATGATAAGTAGCAACTTGAAATCACCGACTGCTAATTGCGACGATGTGTGGCTGTAATCACAGCTTATTTGCTGCCATGTGGGAATGTTACAACCGGGACTTGTGGTTATTTGTTTGAACGTTCACATGAATCCAGCGAGATTTGAGACTTAAACGTATAGAAATATGTGGTTGCAATGTATGGATTTGATCTCAATCACCTTGCTGATGAATATGAAGAAAATACAACATGCATATGGTTAAGCAATATATTTTTAAACATAACGATTAAAAGCTATGCACTGTTTATTTTAACACATCTGAATTAAGAAAGTATATTTAAGTGAGTATTCTTTTCAAAAGTAATAACTTGAAATAGTGCTTTGAAATAACTTGAGCAGGGAATGTGGCTTTCGAAAATGTTACTTATCTTTCCACTTTAGATTAATGTCTTTCGCATAAAGGACTAATAAGTAGGATGTGTGTTATATAAAGAAATGGGCATATATAGTTTTTTGTAGTAATATGTACAAGGGTAGGGTGAAATTGTTCTCATCTTTTTATAATACATGTTGGAAGTGTTGTTGTTCAATCTTGTGACTAAATTCGTTGGTTTGTCTTTGTCTCATAAGACTAGTTTGGAGTCTATAACCTTACAAAGCCATTTGAGGATTTTTATAAATCTCGCCATCCTTGGAAAAACCAAACTGGCCTGAAAATAACAATGTTGGACCCAACACTTTCTGATGGGCGCATCCAGACATTTCTCTTAGGTGACCCACTACAAACCAAGGCATTTGAATGTAATTGTGAAGAGACGAGGAGTAAAGTACATGGAAAGGTCCTTTTGAGTTTCAACCGAAATTGATTTCTGAGAGGTTTGCCAACACACCAGGCCAAATCTATTTTAAACCAGTTTGGTTTTTCCTGGGAGGGCGAGAAATAAGAGTAGCTTGGAAGTATTGACTTGATATAGAAAAGCTGGAAATGTCAAAGGTTAAGGATCCATAAACTTTCAAACATGTCAACATTGATGAAGTACACATATGTGCCAATGTTTGACATTGGTTCACGAAATGTGGAAGTTGTACTATCAGCATTGAAGTATGCATTTGTATCAAAGTTTCTTATTTGTCCAAGAATGTGGAAGTTGTACTAACCAATAGTATCTATGAGCTTTCAAAACTATCAACATTGAAGTGTGCATACAAGTCAAAGTTTCACATTGGTTATGGAAAGGATGAAGTTTTACAAATCAATTGGATTTATGAGCTTTTGAAGCTATTAGCATTGAGGTATGGTTTTATTTCAAATTTTCACATTAATTTTTGTCGCTAACCTCTTAATGTAATTGTTCTTACTACTCGTTTACTGATATTTTCTATGAATTTTAAAATAGATCATGTAGTTGTGGTATCCAAGATTGTTTTCAAGGCGTCATTAATGTTAAAGGATGGATGTAGCATAGTAATTAGCATTTGTATCAATGGTTTCGAATGTTTGTCTTAATATTGTTTAATGATCTATTCAAGGTTTTATGTACAACTTTTATTGAGAGATTAAGTGTAGATGTTGTAGTTCTAATATGATGACAAATAAAGGGTTCTCTTTCTACTCAAATTATTTGGTATTAAGGATTAAAATTATTTGGTTGTTCTTAGATGTGATTAATTAGAAAGTTCATTTTGATATGTCATGCCTTTTATGCCAAGCCACTAAAAGGCACCAAAAATCATCATTTAAGTAAGTTTAGACTTAAAAATAGATGCTAGACATTTAGATGGATATATATCTCATATACCTTTTGTCATAGTCTAATTTGTCCAGAATTCTTTCCAATTTCAAAAATGATTCATCAATTCAAGTAACCTTCTTCCAATCTTCATCTGTTCAATTTTTATACTTTCTAGCAAATTCTAGTTTGTCTGCTTTGTGCTTCTAATTGAGATAAGAGTTTTATATTGGAACACGGCTTCTATAATCCAAGGTTTTCAAAGCTTTTCTTGCAATACAAGTGACTCATTCTCCGCTATATAAACTTTTGAGGCCTACCCGGTGACTTCGGAGACCTTATAGTTCCTTGTTTTTTAAAACTTTTTAAAGCACTATAAACAATGGAAGATAACATCTCTGACTCTCTTGCTATCTGCGCACCTATCATTATACCTTTATTCATTTCAACCACTTCTCTTTTCTCAGCATCAGTCAACGTTCTAGTCTTCATTTTTTTCAACAAATTATGCCACTCAATCTACCTATAGCACTATATAGACTTGTTTCAACAAAAAAATACAGCTCACACTAAACCAAGTCACAAATTCAGATACGATTATCTCAAAAGTTACCCTTGCAACTTACAATGCAATCACAACACAATATGACATATAGGTCTTCTTTAAAAACAATGGTCCAAAACATTGACATATTGCAACAAGGCCCAATGCAAGTTGGTGGATGAATAACGTGTTGACGCATATTCGATAGGGCAATGAAGAACTATAACTTTACATGGGTTTTACATAATTATCCACATTCAAGCTACCTTTCACAACCTTATTCCTTGTCCTACAAATAGGTGAAAATTCCATGAAAATTGCGCACAAATTGAATATGTAGTGGTCACTTGAAGTTTACTATCTATGATCTAGAATACTTGGATTTAAGTAAAATCATATATCATTTCTCCAGAGTCCTGTAATCTAGTCTATTTGGAGTTAAGTAAAATCATGTATCATTTCTTCCGAGTAATGTAGGATAATACCACCAAATTTCATTGCATTAGGGGAGCATAATTTTCTACAATATTATCCGTGTCACACGTTAAGGTTGCATTACATTAATTTCATTAAATTCATGGCAAAGCTTTGATTTATATCACATTTTAATATGTTATGTCTCCTACAAACTTACTCAAAATTAAGTAATTGGCTTGAAAGAGAGTTAAAGATGTAATGTCTAACCAACTTCTAGGAATTTCCTTTACATCTCCTCCAAGCAATTTGAAAGCAACCTTGATAGGTTGAATCTTTGCTCATGCTTCCATTATGACTTCTTATATATATCCTTTGCACAAATAAAAGTCTTATTTACTAAAGACTCATTGGATGATGCATTATATGTCACGTAAACCACATCAAGAAATTCTAAAAAACATTAAATTAAATGAAAGGCTTCTTGTATTAAATAATTGTTTCAGAAAAAAAACCCAATGTTTTTTCTATAGAAATCGAAATCTACGTAAACATCAAATGTAGAAGATGTTGTTGTGTTGATCTTCTATTTATTGTGTCGATCTTCTTTAGTTGTGCTTTGATTGTCTTTCTTTATATTGCTTACATTGAATTTTATAATTTTGTATGTATTGACTTGTATAAACTATTAGTCTTGTAGAACATACAAGTTGATTTAATTTGAATCTAGTTTGTTGTGGATTGTGTATGCTCTTACCATAAGTAACATGTAGCTTTAATCATAAATAATTATTAAACAAAAAACATACTATTTTGGATATTACACTTTAAGGTTGTTGATTCAAAGAAAATTTGAAAAATGAGAATGCCAAAATAATTAGATATAACAAAAATATCGACTGACAATACTAAAATAAAAAATTTAACAATGAAAATAATCAACATACTCCATACAAGCTTGTTGTACGATCCAAAAGTAGCTATAGTACCTAGTTTGTTGAAAGCCATGGTCTTGTAATAAATCTTACATGTACAAATACTAACATTTACACAAGAGTCACATGTACAAATAATAACATTTAATCTGACATTGTATAAGAGCATGAAGTCGCCAAAATTTATATCTTCTCTCATGTTGACGGAGGCCTATCATGGAGCAAAAGATTGTATCAAACTAGCTTGTTTTGAGCAAATGCTTGTGTCTACGAGTGAACTCTTTCAAATAGCATGGATGAAGGGGCTTGATTTAACTCTAGAGTTGATTGACAAAGAGACTTGAGCAACAAGGTCAAAATGAAGAGAATGAAAGAAAATTGACAAGGGCACGTAAATGAAGAGGGACATCACGTCACCAAAAGGTGACATGGAGTAGATTGACTAGTAGGTCAACTTGCAGAGGTTCAAGACTGACGATTCAACTATAGATGTAAAAGATTGACTTGCTATGGTTGAATGTCGGAGGCCATTATAGGTAGATGTCAAATATAGCCATTATAGGCTGAAACAGGCAAATCAAGGCTCTTACACAAGGGATGAGAGGGGTGTTCCTTCGCTGGGAGGTTTCTTAGGAGCAGGCCTTCGTCGAGCTCTAGCCCATGTAGCATTCAAGCTTCTTGTTTCATTCAAGATCTTCTCCATCTCCTCAAGAATGGTTGTGATGTAGTAACTTTCGCCGTTACTTTCATTCTTGGCAAAGTTTAGTGGGCCTCTGAACGTGGTGAACCACCTGGTTACTTCTCGACATTTGTTCAGATCCAACGGGTGGCTCTTGAGCTTCGAGAGTTCCACCCATCTACTCACCCACTCTCCGTTGTCCAGAAGTTGCTTCACTTCTTCCGGCCGAAGCTCGTAGAAGAGAGGCCACACTCTTACATCCCTTCCCCTGTCGTCAGCAGCCTTGAACACAATCAGCTTTGTCAAGCACCAGCGGCTCTCTAAAAACTCCCTCGTCACCACCACCACGCCCAAAACAAATCTGTCTAGTTCTTTCAGTATGACTTTTGCAACCTTCTTGGCTGGTCCGATTGAATCCGAGTCGAATAAGACTTTGACACGGTACAGTCAACTGGACCATCGCTTCCTCACCAAATTTTGGTTTAGTCGTGACACGAAGTTCTTCACTTTCTCTATGTTTTGATGCGATAAAAATATGTAGACTGGACGCGAGACCCACCAGAGCCACAACATGCCAAAAACAACAAAGACTGATGCAATTTAGCCTACAATAAGGCCGATAATCAACCCAGATTCTTTGTCGGCGATGTTCCTGGGAGATCAACGTCGACAAGGATGCAAGGGGTTTGTGATGGTGGAGGTGAAGGTTTGCGCGTGCTGGGAGGAGGTATCAAATTTATAAGCAGCAGATCGTATGTAACTACGAGCAGATGATAGGAAATTGATATTGGTGTGCAATTTGTACAACACGTTAGTATTCAAGAATGATCACTACACAATGTATTCAAACTAAATAAGGTGAGAATCTGGTTGTTCTTTTGCACTATACAACTTGATAGGCTGTATACACACAAACACTACTCACCGCTATCACTACTGTACACAAAACTACAACTATGCAAGATAGATCACCGAGTCATACGTAAGAGGTATATGCTCGTGTCAAGACCCTAGACGAACAAAATTCATTCTATCCTAATCATTACATGAATGAAACATTTATTCAACACTCCCACTCGAGCATGGAATGATTCAAATTAAACGTAAGGCTAATCATAGTTACGTATCAATCATCCGACTCGTTTAGTTTGAATTAACGTGGTAAAGGACATGGAAAGGAGAAGTACTCAAGTGACCAAAGAAGTACTCAAGTAGCCAGAGAGGAGAGATCCTCAAGACCTAGAAGAGTGCAGAACTTCGAAAGGGGTTCTCGAGGAAGAGCTAGTAAAGATGTCTGCAAGTTGGTTCTTGGTATTAACGTAGTGGATGTCCATTTGCCGCCAGTTGAAATTTTCTCGTATGAAATAGTACTTGCATTCAATATATTTAGTCTTCTTGTAATATCTTGGATTTTTGACCGACTGTATGGCGCCTTGATTATCAAAGAATAAAATTGTAGGGTTCAGTTGAGCAATATCAAGGCTGCGAATTAGATTGCAGAGCCACAAGATGTCTTTGATAGCCTCAGCAATAGCCATGAAGTCAGCTTCGACGGTAGACTCAGCGGTACAGTCTTAACGCTTGCTGGTCCAGTCAATAACTCCATGAGACAGAATCATAAGGTAACTTGTGCGTGATTTCTTGTCATCTTGGTCATTCGAGAAATAAGCGTCACAAAAGCCGTCTAAGATCAAGTTCTCCATAGAACCGTGGTAGAAAATTCCAAAAGTAGCCGTCCCTTTGAAATAGCGCAAGATTTGTTTTGCAGCAATCCAGTGTTTATATCTTGGGCGATTAGTGTACGTAGCGACGCGACTCACATCATAACATATGTCAAAATGAGTAAGAACCATAGTGTACATGATCAGTGATCCAATTAGGGCTTTGAACGGAATCTCTGGGCTAAGTAGCTCATCATTTGGGTCATTTCAAATCGGGGTATGGGGATCTACTGGGGTAGAGATAGAGTTAGCTTCGTCTAGATTAAATCGCTTGACAGTGTCAAGAATATATTTTTGCTGATGGACAAGGATAGATCCAGTAAGGCAATCCTGCTCTATTTGAAACCCTACGTAGTACTCAGCAACACTTTGAACCACTTTGAAAATGGCTTCAAGACGGGCAATGATAGCATTGAGCTCCTTAAAGGTGGTAGAACAAGCTAAGCCATCATCAATAAAGATTCCAACAATGGTGTCGATTTCTCCAGATGAGTTGCGGCGATAATAAACACACGGGTCATAGTCGTTGGGAGTAAGATGATGCTTCTTGAGAAATTCATCAAACTTCATGTTTCAGTAGCGCCCGGATTGTTTCAGTCCATATAGGCTTTTGAGAAGACGACAGGCGAAGTGTCATTGAGAATAGTCTTTGTATTCCCCTGGTTGTCTTATAAAAATAGTTTCGTTTAGGTCGTCATTTAGATTGGCAATGCTAATATTGAATTGCATGAGCTTCATTCGACAAGCGGCTGCGATTGCAAAAATAGTTCGAATAGAGGCGTGCTTGATAAGAGGGCTGTAGGTTTCTTTATAGTCGGTGCCTGCTACTTGACTATAGCCTTTTGCCATGAGGTGAGCTTTATACTTATCTATTTGACTAGAGGCTTTATATTTCAGTTTAAACACCCAGTGCTTGTTTGAGATGATCTTCCGTCCGGGAGGGGGAAGCTCGAGGATCCAAGTCTTGTTGTTGATCAGAGACTTGTATTCTTTGTCCATAGCCTCAATCCAAAAAGAGGCTTCAGGGGTTTTAAGTGCGGCCTTATATGTGCTTGGTTCACTGTACGAGCTCGCAAAGTCGACCAGGGCCGCATAAGAGCGACGTGTGCAGACATGTTCCTCATCTGATCTTGAGCATAAAGTTTTGTAAGAGATCTGAGTTTGACTAGAGTGGAAGAAGATCCTTTGTTGTCAGATGGGGAGTGATGTGAGCACATTGGGCGAGAAGAGGAATTAGGTGTAGACGCTATAGAAACAGCCAGCAGATGGAGAGTCGAAGTTGTGCTCACTGGAATAATGGTGTCTCCCACTTGGACTGAAGTGTCTCCCACTTGAACTGAAGTGTCTCGCTCGTGAACAGAGGTGTCTTCTACTTGAACTAAGGTATCTCCCGCTTGGACAGAAGAGTCTCCCATTGAGACTGAGGTGTCGTTGGGGGTGAAGGGGTTGTCAATAGGATCAGAGAGGGAGTGAGACGTCGTTGGAATCTTGGGATCAGGGACACTGTGCGGGTTGTCAAGGGAGCCAAAGTGTAGTCTTCAGAATTAGGGAAAATAGTATGTGGCAGATCAAGGGTGTGAGGAAGTTCTCCTCAAAATGGTTTGGAAGAGTAGTGGAGAGATTTGTCGAAAACAATGTCAGATCGTTTGATGATTTTAGCAGTACCAGGTCGCCAAAAACGCTATGCTTTGGTGCAGGTGCTATAACCGACAAAGACCACGCGTTCTCCATGCGGTTCAAATTTGGTCCGAAATGGTTTATCAAGAAAGATGTAGGCGACTGTTCCAAAAACTTGGTAATGATGATTTGTAGGTTTAGCTTTGTGCCAAATTTTGTAAGGAGTCATAACACCAACTTGTGTGTTGATTGTACGATTGAGGAGGTAAACGGCAGTGTTGACAGCTTCGGCCCAGAGCTTCAACGGGACCTGTGTAGTATGAAGCATCCTACAGGCCGATTCATTAATGGTTCGATTGTCTCGCTCGATGTAACTGTTTTGTTGAGGAATATAGACAGTACTTAGCTCCCGTGTAATGCCTTCCTGGTGAAGGAAATTGTTGAATTCGGTACCTTGGTCTATGTGTAGAAATTTTACACGGTTGTTGGTGAAACGTTCTATATGTCAAATGGCTTGAATCATGTAGGAGATGGTTTCAGATTTTTTCTTAAGAAAATAAACAAAACAGAAAGATGTACAGCCGTCCTTGATGAGAAGGTAGAAAATAGCGCCGCCGAGGGATGGTTGTGTGATCTTCCTGCAGAGGTCCGCTTGATGGATGAAGGTGCTCGCCGGGAGTTGTCGATTGGTCTTTGTCAGGGTTGACAGTACATGATGCTTTGTATTGTTTTTCGAATACACAGCCAGAGCAGACGTGATGGAGTGTGGCCGAAGAGGCGAGAGAGACATTTTTGAGGCTGTTGTTAGAAATCATCTTCCTAAGTGTAGGAATGTTGACATATCCCATACAGATGTGCTACAAGGAGAGATCACTGATGGTTTGAGAGTTTGTTGAGGTGGCCATAGCTTGCGGAGTTTGAAGGGTAGTCGTTGTTGGCCAAATAGGTTGGAAGAAGAGTTGATATAAGGTGCCAATCCTGGTTCCTTCCATGATCTTTGGACCCTCGCCAAAATGCCGATAAAAGGCAGAAGTATTGCCTGTGGTGACAAAAGAGATCCCGGCTGTTGAAGCGAAGCCAATAGAGCATTAGGAGAAATGTGGGGTCTC
Organism: Ceratodon purpureus; assembly: GCA_014871385.1. Classification (NCBI taxonomy): domain Eukaryota; kingdom Viridiplantae; phylum Streptophyta; class Bryopsida; order Pseudoditrichales; family Ditrichaceae; genus Ceratodon; species Ceratodon purpureus. The sequence continues at coordinate 20,690,277 of CM026422.1, forward strand.
CAAAAGGCCTTGTAAGACAACCCGAAGGTAGGTGAACTTGCTGTCTACGCATGCCTCTCTAAGTAATCTCATTGGTGGATATCTTGCCCGCTGACAACGTCAGGAGCTACAATGTTGACAGCGACATTACTGCTCGTACTCAATACTAGGATTTGGGGCTCTATGCAACGTCCCTGGTGTAGCATTATACACTAGAAGTTGATGGTGGTCGGCCCTGTTAGAACTTAGCTCTAGTCATGTCCCTGACGTTGCTCCCACTAAAGCCATGCCAGGGGTGTAACATTAGCAACGTTGTGCGTTGCGTGTGAATGGACGTTCCCAATGAAAAGTGCCATGTCATCGTACTTTGAAAAATCGACACGTGTACGGTGTCAGGGACTCCAGTTTTTACCTTGCTATAACAAATTTTAATTTGCGTCACCACGCATTTGTTTTCCATTTCTTTGTTTTCATTCTATTTTTGAAAATCACCCGTTTTTTATTTTTAAATTAAGGACACATTTGTAGCTTTTGTTTTCACCATGTCTTCTGACCTTGCGTATTCCCCTTTCATTCTGAACTTTCCTACCGACCATTAATTTTTGTCGATGTTTTTGGTTAACAGAAGATCTAAGTGAAGCAGCTGCTAATGTGAAGCAATGCTATCAAACATAAAAATGATTGCCCTCAGCAACCCGCAGTAGTACACCCTTAAAGAACTACAAACACTCTCGTACTGAATAGCAGAGATATTGGGACTGAAACAAATGGGACTGGAAATAGGAGAAGCGACTGAAGAATGGGTGGAATGGGTGCAAAGGATGAAGATTCTCTTCAATACTGCAGTACAACGGGGTTTCAAGGTCAGAGTCTACTGGTAAAAAAGTGGAGCAGTTGGATGGAGAACTGCTTTCTGAGCATAAGAAAACACTTCAGCAATCTGCACATCACCAAGACACCGGTAAGCATTTCGTCAGCACAGAAGCACCACCTGATAATATTATCTGCCGCCTACCACTTAAGAAGAGAAGTCTGAGATGTAAACAGACCATGCCAAGTGAAAAGAAAATCCCACCTGAAGGTCCAGCTTGCATCTGGCAACAATGATGGGCACCTCGATCTACATCACAAACACAATCAAACATGAAAATATTCTAAGAACATGTTCCAAAACAATGCATCCCCCCAATTGTCCTAGCACAACACCTTCATGTCGTTTCAAGTAGCTCCCAAACAAGAGTGGAGACACACACACTTCTAAGTGCCGGAGCTTGGGCAACCAGTAGCTCGAGAGCCGCTCAAACAGGAATACGTCAAAACTACAGCATCCGCTCTAGCTCAACTCCATCTCCGTCTTAATCTTATCTTCTTGCCTGACCACCAAAACACCACAACACAAACAACACCAAAACCATTCAAACTGGGCCCTCCTCAATTACCTTCCCACCACACAACAAAAAAACAACCCTACTCGTCAAATTCCCAAATCAACCGAGACAACATCCAATTCCCACAAATTTGTCAAAAAAAACCAAAACCACTCCAAGAAAGAACCAAACCACGCATTCGACAGACCTCGATTTGCCCTAATAGTGTGACGGCTCATATCAGAGTGATACATCGGCGAGCTGGTGAGGGAGTAGATTAAATGTTTAGTGTTTCAAGTTTTCAGTTGACAATATGACTTTTCTATGATAAATATGAGGTTTATCCTTTCATCACTACCCATCTGTTACCCCAGATGTAAATAATTTTGAACGACCATTTTGGACCTCATGTGAGAATAACAGTGAAAAAGACATGTAATTTAAAAAAATTGTGATCCGCAGGGAAACCATGGGTGATTGTTTGTGGTATTGGATTTACTTGATGACAACATATCCAATCTAGAGATTCGCGATGCACTACCTGCGAGGAGAACGCCACTGGGAACGTCAAATGTAGTTTAGACGTGGCATCAAACAGAAAGTGAGAAGCTTAACAGCATTCACAGAAAAATGTGGTTTGATTTCAAGGACGTAGCTTATTTGCCGTAGCTTCTACCCCATATTCCTAGTAGTGACTGTCCAATGGGGTGACAGCAGTGGCACACTCCGTCGTTGGCAGCGATTGGCTAGATTCACGAAATTCACTATTGGCAACACGTGGCACCATTGGTGCCAGCAAATAAAGTGCACGGGCTGGGCCAAATTTTTAGGCACGTGGGAAACCCAAAGCTCTTTTGGAGACCCCAGATCTCCCCTAATGGAATAGGTTTCTTCTTAAATCAGGAACGTATAATACTTTCTATAGAATGCCATGTTTCTTCTTTCCATCGATGGTGAGGAGAATGTGAATATCTCCAGTTCCTAATACCCAGAGGCTATGGTTATCCGCTATAGTAATTGACCATTCTCTAGACTAAATCAGGGTGAAATTTGAGAACCTGTCACGATGGTCAGCCATGTGTTGACTTGCTTCGCTATCGGCAAACCAAACGTTGGAGACTGGATTGACGCTTAAGGCTTTTAGGAGTGCCGGCTAGACGTGAGGGAAGCATAGGAATTACTATTACTAGAGTGACTATCAGAATTAGCTGAGCTATAGTCGTGGGATGTAATCATTGAGGTAGCCGCGTTAGCATCACTGTGTTTACGCTTGTGTTGACGAGAAGAGTGCTGATACTTGGAGTCTGGACAAGGAGGTTCAGGGCATTCGTCACGCCAGTGGCGGGGTTGCCACAATTCCAGCAAATAGAATTGTCCTTCAAGTGACAAAGGTACTCTTTATTACAAATTTTCTTCTTGTCATGGCGATGAAAAGAATTGGAGTAGCGATTTGCTCGAGTGAAGAAAGCCTTGTCAGACGGAGTCTCTGTTGCACCGTTTTGCAAGGTGAGGATATTCTCCATTTAAAGTAGTCAGGTTTTGAGGTTCTTAATTATCCGCTCAGAATCGGCAAGGTTTGTCCATGCAACGATGATGCTGTTGTACCCGAGAGGAAGACTTGAGAAAATCTTAGAAATTATTATGTCATCGTCAACTGGTTTGTCTAGATCCTTAAGCAAATTTCCAAGAGCTAGCACCTTATTGACGTGAGTGTAAATGTCATCACCGCGTGACATTTTGTAGTTGAAGAAGCTAGCCTAAATGGAGTAGATATTTTCTTGAGACTTATGTTGGTAGAAAGAACAGAGTGTGGTCCACATGCAATGAGCAGTGGTATAGTTAACTAAATTTTTGAGGATAAGGAGAGTGATGGAAGAACATATCATGCGTCTGGTAAGTGAGTTCTTCTTTTACCATGCGTCTCATATGTTTGCGAAAGCCGTCGGAGCAGATTGCGGTGAAGTGCCTGTAACGACGTCGAGAATCTCCTCATCTTCGAAGCAGATTTCCATATGGAATTTCCAGAAGGTGAACTTAGAACCATCGAAAACCTTGAGAGAATCATCGCGACGCTCTATGGTTGATTGAGAAGTGTGAGAAAAATAGTTTCGCTCTCTCGAGCGCAAAAGATTGGCCCATAACCTATCAAATTTATAAGCATCAGATCATATGTAACTATGAGCATATGATAGGAAACTGTTATAGGTGTGCACAACACTTTATTATTCAAGAATGATCACTACACAATGTATTCAAGGGGAGGAGCACAATAAAGTGGACCAAAAAAGTGCTTAACTATTTGTCAATTTCAGCCCATGTGCAAAAATTGCACAAAAGTTATGGAAAGATGTGATTTAATTTTTATTTTTTTTGCTAATATAGATTCTCAACTTGGTTTTTTACAACTTGGAAAAGTTTTGTGCAAAGTAGACACTTTAAAGTTATTGTATGAGGGCTTTAAATCCAAGCAAAGTGAATGCAGTCATTTGAAAAAATGGCTAGAAAAGAATCAAAATTATCTAAAAATCACTTTTGATGAAGTGGTACCTTCTATATGTTTAAGAGGTATTCTAATATAGTCAATTATAAGCTTATTAATTGTTTTAGGGTTCCAAAAGTACCGCAAGGATGTTTTTTAAGAGGGGTCACTTCTGCGGTACCTTTAGTTAGTTTTTTTTCACCGGACATTGTTTTTCAAATTGAAAAAAACATCATCTAGATTCTAAAGACAATAGAGGGCACCAAATGAAGAAATTAAGACTTTGGAAAAGTTCATTTTCATGATTTAGAACTAGTGGTCAAATTAAGTTTCAATTGAAGATGTTCTTTTAACGTAGATGCGTGGGAGATACCCCATGACCTTCTAGAAAGTGACTAAAATGCTCAAAAACTACACCAAAATGCTCAAAATCAGCTTTGAGCTTTTAAAAACAGCACACTTCATATTCATTTCCTAGTGATCACATGTTGTACTTTGTGGTCCACTTTATTGTGCTCTCCCCCTCAAACTAAAGAAGGTGAGAATCCGGTTGTTCCGTTGCACTACACAACCTGATAGGCTGTACACACACAAACACTACTCACCACTATCACTCACTGTACACAAAACTACAACTATGCAAGATAAATCACCGAGTCACACGTAAGAGGTATATGCTCGTGTCAAGACCCTAGACGAACACAATTCATTCTATCCTAATCATTACATGAACGAAACATTTATCCAACAAGAGGTGCTGGACTTGGACCCGACGGTGGAGCATCCTTGGCGAGAGATATCGGAGGTGCTTCACCCTCGTTGCTGAAGCTCCAGGCGAAAATGCTGTGCCGGTCCGCACCTGCACAGACGAGACGACAAATCAGGCCAGGAATCTACCAAAGCAAGTGAACCGCACCTGATCAGGCAAGGAATCGATCAAAGCCAGTTGCAGAGACAAGACCAACCAGGCTAGGAATGGAATCGAAAATAGCTAGTGGGTGTGTGTTGCACACCTGTTGTACCAATAGCGGCAGAGAATCCAACAAACGTGGGCTCGCTCAAGAGCGACAGGTCGACGTTCGGCCACGAAACGGAAGGCACAGCAGGCTTGACAACCCAAGCTTGATACACAGCGAGGTAGATATCCATCGTGGACTGATTTTGAGAGTAGTCGATCCACACCTGGTGGTAAACAGTTTCACTTTCCGTAACCAGAGGGATGACCGGCTTAAAACTAACCGTGGAGTTCATGCTGGCGAAGTCCAGTCCAATATGATTGTCGTTTTCGTCGTTAAACTCCGGGTTCTGATACGTATCGAATTCCACTCCGAATGTTTGCTCATCGGAGGCAACATCCTTGGCAACTGTGTCGGTGGTGGTGGTGATGAGCCCCAGGAAGTCATTGGGTGCACCGATGGTGGAGTTGTTGGGTACCATGAGGAACGTGAACCCGGAGCCTTTGCCGACATACGCAGGGTGCTGGTAGATCTGGAAGATGAAGGTGGTGCTGAAGGACATCACTGCCGAGCTGCCCAATTCCCTCATGGAGACCGCCTGCGGATAGAGTAGCCGTCCGACGGATCTGTCGGGAGGCCATACCAAAGTGTAACAACTTTCGTTGACGAGGTTGTACTCCCAATTGCTTTCGGTGACGATGAAGAGCTCGGACTGGGATTTGAAGCCGTTGAATGCGAACTTGAATCCGAGGCTGCTCTGTGAGAAGGTCATCAGCACCGCCACCAGCAAACCGAAACTCCTCCTCGCCACAGCCATTGCGCAGGCCTGAACCCAATTAAACAGGTTCCACCGGGAAGCGCAGGCTCCGCTATCAAGGCACTGCAGAGCACTGAAACATCATGAAGATCGAAGTAAATTACTTGATGGACCTCATCTAGTCACATACTCATCCACTCCAAAAAATGAAGCGACCGACAGATTATTCTTCGCAAGAGCTTCGATTTGGCGTACTAGCTCAACTAGGAGTTTGACCATGCACTGATCGGTGTAATGAAAAGGCACCGATCTGTGTATATTCATCGATTAACATAATACTCACGTTGGGTGCGTGCAGGCTATGTACAATCCAGGACTGGTCTGAAGGTTAGCTTTGTACGAGCAACGACTGTGCCAGTTCAAGCAAGGTGAAGGAAAATTATGAAATCTAAGCTTGGGGAAGCGTTAGATGCTTACAAGGAGCCCGGAGCCGCGCTTTCGATGGACTGCAGTAAGCTTCTTCACTATGAGAGCTAGGTTCCTAATTGAAGACGATGCCAACAACAGATCGGTTGTCTGCAAGCGTGTGTTTGTGCAGACAGACTTGGCCGGGCTTGCATACTTGAAACCTGCGCTTCGTTCCACTTATACGTGAAATAGTCGGTATCAACTTGATGATGGTTCAAGATTTACTGAAGGCCCGTTCACATATGGCAGTGCTTCAGCATGCATGCGTGCTTTGAGGGAATCTGTAGGGAACCAAGAAACATAGAATATGAAATGAGGAATTACTGGAACGCATCACAAGAAGGAATGGAACGCAGAAAAGGAACATAGCTCAACTTGCAGTAGTCTGTGTTACTGCAATGTAGTTGCAAAGTACTAAGGTAGAAGTACCTAAAACCAACAATTTAAGGATTTTGAGCCTTTTTTTTGGGGGGTTGTTTTTGGGGTGTAATTTTCATGTGTAGAAGAATAGGTTCCTCATAGAATGCAAATTTTTTCAAAATTTTCTTCCCAATATTGAAATTTGAAATAGATACAAATTTTTAAACACAAAAGTACTTCATGAGACAAAACTGATCTGTAGACTTTTCCATTGTCACACCTAATTGGTACTAATTTCCACTCATGAATGTACCCAAAACCACCAGCTTTTTTAGTGTTTTGATTGGTCAGTTTGAATTGAGTGATCTAACAAGTTCAGCCAAGTTGCGGTTCAGCCAAGTTACGGTTCTGGGGACATCTACAGGTTGGATCTGGGGGTGCTATTGGTTTTACGTGCTTCTACCTTAGTTACAGCAAGAAAAGACACGCTTTCAATATTTTCTTGTTTTTGGGTTTTAACTTCCTTCATTTTGGGAACGCAACTGCAAGTGTGGCAGGGCCTAGTGTGAACCGGCCATGAGGAGATGCTCCTAAATGCTTGAATTGGGCATCAAGTTTTCACATAATCGGTATAAAATTCTCTATGAAATTATCAAACAACGATGATGAGTCCTTATCATTATAGAATAAAAATATCCTTTATTGTGCTAGACATAAATATTAGAAGATAAATGTAAACAGTGATGTATTCACATTTTTTTAATGCCCAGAATATGGGTACCATATATCAAATTAGGGGCCGAAGTGCACTAGGATTCTACAGTATATTACTTAATTTGTCATTGTGTACTGGACGTGCTTTGTACTTGGTACTTCGTGTAAGGTAGGGTGATCTAAATTTGACCCTGTTCTCAAATTCTAGTGAACCTGGAAAAATCAGAAATTTTAAATTCATCACAATACCTGGAAAAAGGTGACCTCAGTTCCAGTGGAGAAGCTCTGAGGTCCGAAATGAGGACAGCTCGGAAGAGTACATGGTTTGGAGTGCGGGTAGGGGCATGTCAAAGGAAATCAAAAAACACATATTCTTCGCCGAGGAGGCCTGTCTCCCCTGGTTTTTGCGGTGTCGTATCTCTTCATTGATACTATGAGGTTTCAAACTTTCACCCTCTTGTTTCAAAAAATCAAAATCAAAATCAAAAAACACTGCATCGGGAAACTGCCCTCCAACTGTAGGAATATTATTGCAGTACTCCAGCGGGTCCTATACAGTTTTGTATTTCTGCAGTACTGCAAATGTTACTGCATAGTGATTTGAGTTATACTGTTTTTAAGTTAATTTTGCTGTACTGCATTTGTATAAAATCAATACTATATAATTAAAAAAATCTTCATAGTTGTGGACATAAATTTCATACTGCAAACTTATAAAAACAGTACCATTGTTTATAACAAATGGTACTGCGTAAATTATGGCCTTACAATGGTGAAAAACCACCCTAAAATTTACAAAAGGTATTTTGGACTTTTGAAGGTTAGTGGTTTATATATTATTCAAGAATTCTTACAAACACATATTTATGATTGACAACTAAGTTCCTCACAAAAGAATTCATTCAATAAAAGCATCCTTACTCACATCAATCCACCACTCACACATCAATCCTTACTCACATCAAATATATCTATGCATTTTGGCAATTTGACCTTACTAAATTAAATCAACGAAATGGTAGATTCCAAATGCAAAATGATTGTGGAAGAATGATATACTTCATTATTGATTTTCAATGCAGACACAATATTCACAATGGTTGGTAAAAAAAACATGGGTGCAAATTATATAGAATGAAGTCAATATAATAAATACTTGATTTTTATTTATTAAACATAATAGTTGCTTAAAATTTTAAGTTGTTCAGAAAAAAATGACCACCTTTCTGAAAATGTGGAATAATATGAATAGCCTTCAAAATTGATTCAATTTCTACGACCTTGTATGCTTCTAGACCCTCATCAACTCATTTTAATTCAAGACATTCTAAAGTCGCATGAATCTCCTGTTGTTTGTACATACGTACGAGACACAATTCTTTTGTTATATGATTATTTTGATGTCTTAATTTTATATTTGATTTGAAAAGCAAACGAAGTTGTTCGTATGATATCTCCTCTTCCTCACCTTCACCTTCCATTTTAATAGAAACACTTCCAAACCATTCTTTCCTATAAAAAGAAGATGTAGCACCATAGCACGTGTAAACATTGGAGTGTCTCCATACCTGGAACTCTTACCAGGGCATAGTGCCAAAGACCTGTAACATTGCAGCACCTACAAACATAATAAAAGGAGTTTCATAAATTTCATTAAATATTTCTAAATTGAATTTATAGCTTTAGTAACCTACTTTGATAAAAAGAAATTGATTAACACGTTTGGTACTAACTTACCTTGCCGTCAAATCATTTTCGTTCATGTATTTACTATTTACCCAAAGGTGGTTTCAAATTAGTCAAAACATCTTGTTGCAAAAGCTTGGCCATTGTGCGCTGCTTCTTTGAGGGCAGAGTTTCCAAATCAAAATGTATTGCATTAGCAATATCAAGATCTAAGAGTTCCGTTTTCAAATTAAGCTGGAAGCCGGCCAAAATATGTTGTTCAGTCTCTAAAGTCTGTCATTATCACAAAGCATCAAAAAAACATCACAAAAATATAGTGAATATACAAAAAAAAAACCCCACATAATACGGTTATTTGTTTTTTTCTAACTGCAGACAATAAGTGAAATAATGAATGGTAATTCTTAAAAAACATGTAATGACTCACCATCTCTAATATCGTGTTCTTCCCAACCAGAGGTGAGTATTCATCATTTTTCAATGCACTTGTTCGTAACGCGTCTAGTCTTCTATTGTATTTCACAATAAAATCCAGAAATTGTTTTTTGTTGTTAACCCTGTATGCTGCTTTCACCAATGCTATGTGCAGATTTTCATACATATTTGAACTGTATTCAATTGGAGCTCCAGATCGTCGAATTCAAGAGGAATAATGTTTCATGGGATGAATTTTGACCAAATTGAAATTTGATTTTTGCCACATTCCTAAGTGCGTACAAAATATCAATACCGCCCTAAAGTCAAAAATAAATAATTAAAAATAAATATAAATACAAACTCATTCTTAAATTTCTCACATTGTAATTTGAGTTCACATTGTACAACTGTAAGGATTAAAGTATTACATTTATGTTTTCAAATATTTTAATACATGGATACATATATATATATATATATATATATATATATATATATATATATATATATATATATATATATATATATTATATTTCTTCAACTTTTCTTGAATTAAAAGTAATAAAATTCACCTATTACAAAATATACTTACTTGTTCATATAGGCACCCATCGTTGTAAGAGATTCTTTGGAGAATTCTTTAGAACGACAAGCTTACCGATACCATTGTAAGAAACTTACAACAGCCTCAATGAAGAAGTTGGGATATAGTCCCAACATGCACAAAACAACCACCTATTAATACAGAAAATCAATATTTAGTCAATAAGAATAGTCATTACGATTAACAAATATCCATATAAATTACACCTAAACATATTTTATATTAAAACTATAGATTTACTTCTAAATGAAATAACTGAAGCAGTACTAAATGCAGGTTGTGGTATTGAAGACAAAATTGAACTAACCTGCATTATGCAACGATGTTCAAATGCTGTGGAATTGGCATTCGAAGTGAAGTATCCTCCTTTGTCAGTTCCAGGTGCTCGAAATTGAAGAAAACGTGATGATTAGATCTGAATACTAAGAGTCTTTTATCCATCTCAGGAAGAGGTGGAGGCGTCAAATCTTTAAAAATGCTTTGCAATATATCCATTAGAGTTTTGAAGATATCCAAGTCAGCTTGGTGTAACATGTCATTATTAATGGCAAGATAAGGGTTTCCAAATTCTGTTTCTGCTCCAGCAAAATCCCATAGCGCACACTATTCAACAATAAACATTTATTATAAAAATTGTCAACAAAAACGCTATCATTGCTAAAATTTAAAAGAATACTTAAAGTAGTGACTATTTAACAAAAATAAATATTATGACATGAATAAACTAACCTCTACTGGATGAAATGAATATGATTTTGCTGTAGAGACTTGCGTTGTGCGTGGTTGTGTAGACATTTGTTGATAATTTCTTTTCATGGAAGCTTCTGTGCAATAATTATTGTTTCATCTTTTCACATCCGATAATGATTGTTTTGGACACATGCACATACTACAAGGGTAACGATTTTTGTTTGTATTGTATGTACAAGTTACCTAGCAGACATACATATTTACAAATATTAGCATTTAAAAGAAAACATATGTATATATAATAAAATAAAATATTAAATTGGTTTATTTGGTAATGTTTTATAGAAAATAGTATTACCTTGCATCCTTCTGGATGGTCGCAGACATAAACGTATAATCGAGGATGAACTATTTGTTCGTTGCGAAATGGATCAAATAATGATATGCCACTATCAAATACAAAAGTAAAACACTCAACATAATCAGTTTTTGTTCAAGATTGATAAAAAAAATGAATTTTTAATTTAATTTGAGAACAAGGCGATTATTTTGTAAATATTTTTTAATAAAATATGATGATACCAGGGAATATTGACTAACCTAAAACTTGCGTCTTTAAAAGGTTTTAAAATTCGTGATAGACACTTTTGAAATAATTTTAATCGTTTGACATTAAAATCTGGTAGAATTACTAGCAAGCAGTGACCTTTAGGGAGGTATTTATCTTCACAAGAAATATTTGCACTACTGAAATAAATTGGATGGCCGCTAACTTTACCAGTGTTTGATAATGAAGTTTTATCACTATACAAAATTAAAGGTGCAACAACCCTCCCTTCGCCATGTTCGGAATTTACATGTTCCTGTTCAAATTGCCATATGGAATTAAACAAGATGATTTATGAAACATTTTTAGGCCAGACATGATTGTATGTTCTAAATTTAATACAATTAAAAACAAACACATAGAAAGTCTGAATTGTCTTGAAAATTTTCTATGATTTTATAAGTTCTGGAACTTACTTGCATTGAGTGCCACCAATTCCCTTTTGCAGAGGTTGAATATATTCTTTCTCCATCTTGCACTGTTGTTGTCAAGGGCTGTAGAGTAAAGTTTTCCGCAACTGCGGGGGATGAGAATAATGATTCCAATGCTATAATTGGATCCCGGTAATTTAAAAACTTCCCTCAATCTCTTCTTTTTTTCCATCCATCTGCTTCGTTGTATAAAGTCTTTTCATAATTCTCAACATCAGAAGGTGATCTCATTGAAACCTCTTCTAATTTGAATGACAGGTGAAACAACACTTGTTTGAACAACTTGTCTATATCATTATTAGATAATCCTCCTCCTTTTTTGCATGTTCTAATCCAATTGATGAGACTAAAAGTTGAATTGTATACATATGTAGAAGATGCACTTTGATCAAGAAAATCTTATTCCTCTATATCTAAGTCATCGTAAATTGGCTCGTTTAATGCAAATTCTAGCAGTTGACATCTCTCGTGTGCTATACTTGATGCTGGAGCTAGATTAGGTTGTGGGGATTGACTAGAATGTAGGGGTTCATTTGTTGGTTCAAAGAGTTCTGTTGTCAACGATAGAGATACAGGATCTTGAAGTTGTTGTGTATTTGGCCTCAACTTCCCTAAGCATGTGGCTACATGTGTAGATAGAGATCGTTTATAGGAAAATGGACCTGCATTGCACCATTCACAAAATAATTCCATTGTAGAATTCTACAACTACAACAACAAATCCTATAGAAAAAGTAGATAGTCAGTGGTTGTGATATACTATGGTTAATATAATGATTGATCCAATATATTGTGGATTTATATGGCTAGTACTTCATTTTACTTTTTAATTTTTAAACTTAAAAGTATAACTTCAGTGCTAATGACTTGGGCTTTAGGTTTAGGATTTAGGTTTAATGTTTGTGAATTTCAAGCAATTTATCTAAAAAAAGTCTCAAAATCTCTAATTTTACATTTTCAGATAGAATTTTTTATCAATGTTAATATTCAAATAAATGGCATGGTTGATATTAAATATCAAATATAAAAAAAAAAATTGCAATACTATATTAGTATTGATGCGAAGTTGTTAATATCCTAAATTGTATCCAATATATACTTGAAAAAAATATTTTTGTAGTGCAAATTTTTTATGTGAAATGCATACGAATACCACAAATACTAATTTCCATTGTAGTAGTATAAATGCATATAAAAATAATCCTTTCTATGTGAAATAAACATACACTATTGTATTATGATAACATTACACTAATCTCATAATTGTTGTACAAGTATTTTATAAGTTATGAGGCTTGATACAGTACACTATGAATATATCTTTTTTATATACAAGCAACAATGTTGTTGAATCTAACTAGTACTACATATTAGTAACGGTATTGTACAAAAATATTCCTAATATTATCAACTCTAAATACTGCATTTGTTCTGCGTTGCAGAACAACAAAGATATACACATAATACTGCAAAATTGCAATACTGCAAAAGTATGAAATTTGTGTTCTACTGTTAAGTGACTCCACGAGCATTGATGTGAAACTTTGATATAAATGTGTACTTCAATGTTGATAGCTTTGAAAGCTCATAGATCCTATTGATTGGCGCAACTGCCACACATTTCCAAAAAGAATGTGAAACTTTGATATAAATGTGTACTTCAATGTTGATAGCTTTGGAAGCTCATAGATCCTATTGGTTGTTACAACTTTCACATTTCTTGCACTAATGTCAAACCTTGGCACAAATGTGTACTTCATCAATGCTGACATGTATGGAAGTTTATGGATCTTAATGATTGGTACAACTTCCACATTTTATACCTTTTGATATAAAGCCAACAGTCCAAAGCCATTGTGTTTCATAGGAATCCTCAAATGAATATATACTGGAATTCAGATTCCAAACTAATTTATTCTGAGACAAACTCTCGAGTCTCTTCAACTGAAGAATCGTATCACGAGATTAGACAACATCTACAAGATGTATATTAGAAAGATAGGAACAATTGTGCCCTACCCTTGTACATATTATTTAAATAAATCAGAAATACATGTTTCCTTACATCACAAAAATCCTAGTTATTAGTCCTTTGGCCAAAGAACATTATTCAAAATTCCTCGACAAATAAAAACTCACAGATAAGTAATCCTTTAAAAAGGAACGTGAATTCTTTAGTTCCTTTACAATACTACAACACTTAAAAAAACCAACTAAACTTTTTATAAAAGATGCATCATCCATGCTACCATCCACTACAAAGAACAAAACCAATCAATACAATACATAAGCCTAAAGATGCTTCATATTAAAATTTCAAATTATTCTAGATGAATCACATCAATGAAGGATGTAATCCACTGAAATCATTGTGCATCGTATCAAACAGTTTAGGCGGGTAGAGAAAAATGCTTGAAAACCAAAGTAAGATTTATTACAATACTGGGATTAGTTGTTAGTATAAAAATCTATATTCGGAAACACCTAAAAAATACCACAATAGCGACCAAAGCATGTAAGCCACATCTAATAACCATCACCTTGTAACAATCACCACCTAATGTAAACTGTAAATTTTTATTTTTCATTATTAGTACTTGAAGACTTAACAATCACCACCCTTTTTACTTTAAATCCAAGCTATTATCAAAATTTTGACTCATGATTATTCTATTTCCAACATTCAAAGCAAGAACTTATATTCTTCTTTGTTTAGGGGATTCCAATTTCTAAGTATCCAACCATAACAATGTCTTAAATCCATTCATACACATATCCAAGTCATAAGATGTTCCTCCATAATTCCATGTACCAAGCATAAAAAACATGCAAACATGCATTTGACCAATACATGCAGCTCTATTGGAAAAAAGGCCTTCATAATATTTCCAACATTCTATCAAATCAAACGTTCTGACTAGGTTACATACACATATAGAATACAACACCAATTTTAAAATAGGGACGCTCTGTTTGCTTTGTCCTAATGCTTTGTTTGCCCAGGGACTTCCTCATCAAAGCCAACATTTATTGCCGGTGATAAGACAACCATGTTAGTCTCCTTATTCTCATTAGCTAGAGATTTAGTTCAAGCGTGTGATCATCCTTCTTCACGCATGTTCAAAAAAACGCAATGCGCTTTTAAGGCTACAACAAATGGGAAAAATGTGTCTTCAGTTCCAGTGGAGAAGCTTTGAGGTCCGAAATGAGAGCATCTCCACGAACGGGCAAACACGCATTGCAAGCGACGAAAAGGGCCACTATAGACCTGAATGGCTCCCCACCAATGGACTTTTGGACTGGCCTCAACGATCAGGGCCTCCATACACATGAAGAGGCACTGAATTGGAGAAGAGCTCTTCAGTGTCTCCTTAAGCAACTGTAGAGTTGATTAATCCACTTTAGCCGAAAGGTTAGGTGACTATTTTTTCATGATGGCTCCAACTGCTTCTTCACCGAAAGTGTTAGCTTCTCAAGTTGGTCAAGCTTCCCAAGTTCCTAAGTTGAGATTTCGGATCACAAGTGCGAGGTGGGTCGCAGTTGGTGGGGACAAAGCCCGCACTGGTTGCCCAGGCCACTCCACCCCGCCCTGAAAGCACCCCAGTTGCGTACTCCAAGGCACACAACTGATGGAGATGCTCTGAGGACAGCTTCGTAGAGTGCATGGTTTGGAGTGCGCCTAGGGGCATGTCAGAGGAAATCAAAAAACATTGGTCGGGTACCAAAGGATGAAGGCGGACATTCGTGGTGGATGGAATGAAAAATAAAGTTCCGGATAATTGTCATTGTTCCTTCAAGAAAAAATCAGGAAAATTATCTGATTAACCCCTAACTATCCTTAAAACCCGAAATGGGTTTTAGGGGTTCCCGCCGGAGAAAAAATCAGCCAACTTTGACCAGTACGATCTCATAAATGCAATAGAATCAACGGTTCAAATTTAATACGCAAGTAGAAATTCAAGTTAACTTTGAGATTTTACGGTTGGATTTTCAAAATAATGCTTCGATTGAGCTTACTTGGGCCTGAAGTAGAAGAAGATCAAATTTTGTGATTGAGGCACTTTTGTATCAAGGAAATTTAGGGGTTAACTAATTAAATTGGATTTTATAAATAAAATATTAATTTCTCATAAAAATATATATGAGCAACATAAAGCAAACCCATTGTGCGTAGCGAGAAGGGTTTGACTAAGGGCAACAAATCCGCTAGACCCGTTGCTCATTAAGTATTAGAATTCACTCAAAACAACGAATGTCAGGAAGCTAGGGATGATCTCATTGAATTTTGGGTTGTATAGCCCCCATAATCATCTAGATGATGCTAAAAAATAGATGCAAACTCCAGCTTATCAAAACCAAAACATTAAGATGCAAAAAATCATTTAAAAAAAACTATTTATCAAAAAATATTCACTTGATCTAATTAATCAATTAGTTCTTTATTTAAGAAAAACCATGACTGTATTAACATAAATTTAATATATTGTTTTATTTCATTCTTATTGTACGATATTTGATAAAATTATTCAAAATGTATAAAACAAAAACTAAAAGAAATGAGTGCGATCCAAGGTTCTAGCTTCACGATGACAGTTTCGTTTCCTATTCATCCAGTGAGATTAAGTACTTGAAGACTTGACAATCACCACCCTTTTTACTTTAAATCCACTTATGATTATTCTATTTTCAACATTCAAAGCAAGAACTTATATTTTTTTATTTTTTTTTGTAGGATTCCAATTTCTAAGTATCCAACCATAACAACGTCTTAAATCCATTCATACACGTATCCAGGTCATAAGATGTTCCTCCATAATTCCATGTACCAAGCATAAAAGACATGCAAACATGCATTTAACCAATACATGCAACCCTATTGGGAAAAATGCTTCATAATATTTCCAACATTCTATCAAATCAAACGTTCTAACTAGGTTAGAGACACATATAGAATACCACACCAATTTTGAAATAGGGACGCTTTGTTTGCTTTGTCCCGATGCTTTGTCTGCCCAAGAACTTCTTCATCAAAGCCAACAATTCTTGCGAGTGATAAGACAACCATGTTAGTCTCCTTATTCCCATTAGCTGGAGATTTAGTTCAAGCGTCCCATCATCCCTCTTCACGCATGTTCAAAAAAGGCAATTCGCTTTCAAGGCTACAACAATATTGGCACTTGCTCCTTCTGTAACCATGCCTCTTCATTGCCATGCATCGCACGCTTATCTAGTCCTATTGCCCTTTAAACATCAGACTCCTCAAAATGAAATTCAATAGAATACCATCTAATATTGCGTGCCACCATCTTCTTCCCACTACCTAGATGGTTACCTTCCTCCATGATGACTCGTTCTATCTTAGATGGAATATCTTCGGTGTAGAAGGATGTATTACTTAGAAAACAATCTGGAATGATTAGCGCCCACTCAATGCGCACAAAGTTCACTTCTCGTAGATAGTATCAAAGTGTTTAGATATGTAATGAGCCACTCCCTCTTATTGTATTGTTCCACCTCTAAGATAAAAACACCCATTCATGACAACGATCCATTCATGACTTTTATATTATCACCTCAAAGTGATTGGGAGTGAACATAAACTTGAACACAATTTCACTAAAATTTTACTAAAATCAATGAGATGGAGGCATTGCCAAGTTTTGTCCAAATTCCTTTAACACAAGTCTACAATTTTAAATAAGTGTCAACAACACCTTCACTTCAACAATTCGTGACAAATATCTCCTACCTCCGGAATCTATGATTCCAAGACCAAGCACTTCGTCTCTGATTTGCTAACACATTCATGATTTCATTTCATGCTCTTTGCACTCCCAAGTTTCCACTCTTGTGAATGGGTAATCATACCTTATGAGTTGCCCCACATCCACACCCCTTGATAACAAGAGTCACAACCCACCCTGCATAGTTATGTATTAGGTAACCGGTCGAGCCGCATAGCGGCGAGCCGGTTATTGTACACAACCGGTTGTGCACCCTTTAATCACAACCCTTGATCTGCATGATCCAAGGGTGTAGGATACAAGTTGATACGAGAGAAGGTTATGGAATATACACTCCTCTAGGTCAATATTCCTGGTCCCTATGCTGCCATAAGACTGTTGACATTTGCGCTCTGTGAGTATCGAGCAATAACAAAAGCCATTTCTTCTAATACATGTAATAACAATCAAATCATCCTAAAAGATACTATCAAACTCACATACAAAATCAACATAAAGGCCATATACCTATTAAGAGTAATACATACTCATCAGAAAAGCAGCGGGAGAATTGGTAGGAACTCCATTAGCCACTGGATTTTGCCTCAGTCGGCTTGTATGAGACTGTTTTCTCCTTTAGGTCAAGATATTTTCATTCCAAATAAGCTGGTACAATATCATCCGAGTCAAAATCTGGTATACCCATATTCAAGTCTACCTGCTTTTTTTTTATACCAGTCCGTTACAAATCATTCTACCCTCTACCATACCATCTCAAAGAAAATTATATATCTATATATATTTCATGCAAGCTCTAATTCTAACATGTTGCAAAGACAATTCTAATTCTACGAAGTAATCTCCGATAACCAGCCCACAGCTCCACGACGAGCCCAACAGGTACAGCCCACAGTGTGTACACTTAGACCTTCGCAAAGACGATCATCAACTCGGACCATGTCTCGAAGTCAAAACATGTACAGCCTTCTCAAACGCCATATTGTCTACAATAAAATGAACAATCGAAATTCCGTTCCAAACAGCACAGAAGTACCGGTGTTCGGCCTGTCGAACTAAATAGGGCGCATACAATCCCATCCCAGCTGCACAACTCTCTATCCATTTACTCAACCACCGATTTGCGTAATATCATACACAGCCACCGACAACCTTGACAGTATCGTACAAATGCTATTCCAGACCAAAACAATCGTGGCCAAAACATAGCGGGGCCAACGCACATTAATAAACACAAACCCGCAAAGAGGTTCGAACCGAAAAACCGCGCGGCAACGTTCTCCCTGCACACGGCCTCCACTTGCTCACCAGCAACAACAACCTCCGCATCTCCGCAATGCTCACAATCAGCTCGACAAACAACCCTCCTCCGGTAACTAGTACAATGTGCTTCTTCACATGCACCGCAATCAGCAACGTACCCAACCCAGTCCGCCACATCCAACATCCAAAACATATCGCCCACGCACAAACACATCCCACAAAGCCCCGCACTCTGCACCCGATACATACAGCATGAATTCGATCCCGGATTCACCCCGGATCTTCCGTATATATGTGGTTTTTTAAAAAAAAAATGTCATCCTTGCCGATCCCCCCATCGGTCCCGGGCAAGTGAGATGCTCTCGGAAAAACAAACAATAAAATGCGTACCGCGGCCTACACACCCCTCCCCCCACTGAAAACATCCTAACACGCACACCCGCTCAGTAGCGGTAGTGGGCGGGCTTGTATGGGCCTCCCACCGGCACGTTGATGTACGACGCCTGGTCGTCCGACAGCTTCGTCAGCCTCGCGCCCAGCTTCTCCAGATGCAACAGCGCCACCTTCTCGTCCAAGTGCTTCGGCAGCACGTACACCTTGTTCTCGTACTTGCCGCTCTTCCGCTCGTTCCACAGCTCCAGCTGCGCGATCACCTGGTTCGTGAATGAGCACGACATCACGAAGCTCGGGTGCCCCGTCGCGCACCCCAGGTTCATCAGCCGCCCCTCCGCCAGCACGATGATGCCTCTGCCCGTGTCCGGGAACACCCACCTGTCCGTCTGCGGCTTGATCGTGATCCTCTTCACGCCCGGGTAAGTCTCCAGACCCTCCATGTCGATCTCGTTGTCGAAGTGCCCGATGTTGCACACGATCGCGTTGTTCTTCATCTTCTTCATGTCCTTCACCATGATGATGTCCTTGTTGCCCGTCGTCGTGCAGAAGATGTCCGCGTACTCCACGCAGTCGTCCAGCGTCAGGATCTGGTACCCCTCCATCAGCGCCTGCAGCGCGCAGATCGGGTCGATCTCCGTCACGATCACGCGCGCGCCGGCCGCCTTCATCGCGCTCGCGCAACCCTTTCCGACGTCACCGTACCCGAAGATCACCGCCACCTTCCCGGCGATCATCACGTCCGTCGCCCTCATCAGACCGTCGGGCAGCGAGTGTCGGCACCCGTACAGGTTGTCGAACTGCACAAAAACCCCAACCACCCGTCAGTCGGATCCAAAACCCCATAACCTACAAACACCGCCTCATGCAACCCCCCCACACTGCATTGCACACGCCAATGCCACCACTGCCACGCCACAACAAAAACACAATCGCGCCCCCTCACCTTGCTCTTCGTCACGGAGTCGTTCACGTTGATGGCCGGGAACAGCAGAGACCCGTTGTCCATCATCTGGTACAGCCGCTTCACTCCCGTCGTCGTCTCCTCCGACACTCCCACCAGCCTCTCGGCCATCTTGTGGTACTTGTTCGGGCTCTCCTTCATGCCGTCCCTGCCACACCATCGTCACAACACACCTCGTCAGCCCACTGCGTCCCATCTTCCTAAACCCCCCAAACCCCCACTATGCCCGACTGCACCGCCGATGCCCGCTACCAGCCCAATGCCGCCCCATTTCTCCACGCCATCCCATCCCATTCCATTGCGTACACATTCCCGCACCTCCCCCTCACATCCCCTTCGCCAATCAAACATATATCACACGTACCTCAGGATGGTCAGCACGATCTTGAACTCCGCGTTCGTCGTCGACTCGGGGTCCGGCAGCGTCCCGTCCTTGGCGTACGCGATCTCCGCCTTCACACCCTCGTGGATCAGCAATGTCGCGTCACCGCCGTCGTCCACGATCAGATCCGGGCCACCGCCGGGGCCCCAGTCCAACGCGCGCTCCGTGCACCACCAGTACTCCTGCAGCGTCTCGCCCTTCCACGCGAACACGGCCGCGCTGTCGCGCGCAATGGCCGCCGCGGCGTGGTCCTGCGTCGAGAAGATGTTGCACGAGCACCATCTCACCTCCGCGCCCAGCGCCGTCAGGGTCTCGATCAGCACCGCCGTCTGGATGGTCATGTGCAGCGACCCCGTGATCCGGGCGCCCTTGAACGGCTGCGCCGCGCCGAACTCCGTGCGGCACGACATCAGCCCCGGCATCTCCACCTCCGCCAGATCAAGCTCCATGCGCCCGAAGTCCGCCTGCGACATGTCGCGCACCTTGTACTCGCGCCCGGAGGCGGTCTTCTCGACGGAGAGCTCCATGGTATAAGATGCCTCGGGTGCGAGCGGCGGACAGCAAACTGCTCTTCCTCACTCTCTCTCACTTCCTCTCGCACAATGGCAAGAAGGGGAAGGGAGGACGAGCGAGCTGCAGCTGCCGCAGCCCCGAGATGCAGAGAGTAAGAGAGCGGGTGGAATGAGGAACAGAGTGCGGGTGCAGAGGAAACAGAAACCCTGGCGCCCTTCTTTATGCCCCCCACTCCCACTCCCACTCCCCCAAATGCCCTAGATCGTTTCACACCCGCCCTCCCTCGGGTCGCGATGACGCCGGGCCCTCGATCCCACTCACTGCTTACTGCGTTCGCAGCTCCGCTTTCACACCCGCTGCCTGCCGGACGTGCCCGGTGCCCGGTGACCCCCCAGTTGGGAGGGCAGGCCATCCCACTAGGGAGCTACCGTAGTGGTATCATCCCATGTATGTACTGTAAGTTAATCATTTCCCGTCATGCGATTCCCAGTGAGTGTTGGCGCTGCTTGCTGCGGCTTTGTCTGCGCTTCGCATTCCGGAGTCGTCGTCCCAATTATTTTGCTTTGCCAAATGGGATTTCGTGGGTCTGGCGATCTACTTGCGACGCTTTTCAGGGTGATCGGCCATTCCGGGAAAAGGGCAACAAGGCCCCTCCCTGCCTGCCTGCCTGCCTGCCTGCCTGCCTGGGGCCTGTTGCAGCAGCAGTTGATTATTCACGTGGACCTCCCTCCGCTGCCCAACCATACTATTTTCCCAGGTTTTGT
Source organism: Ceratodon purpureus (assembly GCA_014871385.1). Classification (NCBI taxonomy): domain Eukaryota; kingdom Viridiplantae; phylum Streptophyta; class Bryopsida; order Pseudoditrichales; family Ditrichaceae; genus Ceratodon; species Ceratodon purpureus. The sequence continues at coordinate 20,711,809 of CM026422.1, forward strand.
CTCGGAATAGCATTATTGTCTGCACTGCTATCATGCTACCATGCTTCAGGTAGCATGCCAACTTATCCTATTTCATCCTGGAGTCGCCCTGCCTGTTTTGAGCACTCTGTTTTTACTTTGCATATGTATGTGGTCCTCACCTGGAAATCATTCTGTGGGATAATTATGTGGGGTTTCACCCGCATGCCCATCCCCGTTCAGCAGGGCAAGCCAGGGGAATCTGTGTTGTGTCAGATAAAACCAATTTTTCAACCATCTCAGCCATTTCAACCATCTTATTCATCTCCACCATCTTTAGTATATATTCTTGGTTGTCTTAGTTCATTTGATTCCCAATCCATTATTTGTCCATTCACCTTTTTTATCAATAAAGATTGGTCTTTGTATTTGAATTTTAACATACCTTCATGTTGAATACTAAGCATTTCTTTAGGATTTATAGGTCGTATAGGGTAAAACGTGCATGGACATATTCCTAATCTGTCTAGATACAGCAATTTGATGACCTCCAAAACATTTACTTTTGAAGTTGGATGTTTTTGCCCTCAAAACACTTCAAACTCATTTTGCAACAAGATTTAATTTTTTCTTTCAACTTGAACATTATGATTTCATAATTGGCAAGGATTGTGAATCTAAGATTTGAATCACACATACATGTATAATAAGGTACTAGAACCTACAAGTATTTTCTACAAGTATTACTGTGATTCTACAAGTATTACTCTGATCCTACAAGTATTATCGCGATCCTACAAGTATTACTGCGATCCTACAAGTATTACTATGATCTAATTGATTTTGGACAGATTTTGAGGATAAATGAGCATAAATTGCAATTTTGGGCAGATTTCATCATGCCCTAATAGTGTTTTCATACTTTGATTACGGATATCTCCTAAAGAATAAAGAATTTTGAACCATGAATGGTCTTGATCAAAAGTTATAGAAAAACTCCAAGATTTGCCCCCAAAAAATAATAATAATAAATCAGCTTCATACAATCTACATTTAGTAACTAAGAGCGTGCCCAAAATCAAATTGACCATGTTAAAGCTCATTTCAACTTTAGAGGTTAATTGCAAATGTTTCCATCTACCCATTTGATAGGTGTAATGTATCATATTAGAAATAGGCTAACTATTTTTTGAAAGATATCATACATAGTATGTCTAAATAATGATTGGTTTGTAATTTATAAATGATTAAGCAATTTGTAGTTTCTATATAGGTTTAAAGGTTTGTAACTTGTATTTTTTATTCTATGCGCAAGTGCGTGTAAAATTTGCAATGTGTCAGAGCGTATGCAATCCCTATAAGTACATGGTTACATAACATGCACTTCTTGTTGTATGGCGTATGTGTATGTGCATGTAAATGGCAATCGGCTCATATGAACGCAATTAATGGTATGTGTGTTAGTATGCGATTGACGGTATGTTAATTAGAATGATAAGATGGTTGAAATTACTAAGATGTCTGCTATGAATGAGATGTTTCAGATGATTGACATGACAAAAATCGTTGATATGACCGAGGATAAATCATTTGAATATTAAGATGTCTGAGATGTCTTGAGATGACTGAGATGACTGAGATGTCTTGGGATGTCTTGAGATGACTGAGATGACTGAGATGTCTTGGGATGACTGAGATGACTGAGATGACTGAGATGTTTGAGATGGATAGGGTGGTTGGTATGATAAAAGATATACAATAAGAATGATAAGATCGTTGAATTAACTAGATGACTATGATGAATGAGATGAATGATATGCCTAAGATGCCTGAGATGTTTGAGATGATTAAGAGGTCTCAGATGCTTGAAATGACAAATGTGCTGAAAATGCATGAGATGTTTGATATGATTGAGATGTCTGAGATGCTTTAGATGAAGGAGATGCCTAAGATGTTTGCGATGTTTGAGATGTAAGCGATGACTCACATGTTTGAAACAACTCCGATGTTTGAGGATATTCTTATCCCTGTAAACTTGATCCAAACAGTAATCCAAAAGTGAATATTAAAGCTTTCAAATGAAAGATATTTCAAGAAATATTAAAGCTCATCAAATGAAAGTGATTAATTTGTTGTGGGTGCTGCGAAAAGTGGGTGTAGAAGGGGCTATCTTAGCAGATGAGATGGATCTAGGCAAAACTATTTAAGTGATAACTTTTTTGGCCGTGCTCAAAATATGCAGATGACTGATGTACCTCATTTGATTGTTGCTTCTATATCCGTTCCTCCAAATTAGAAAGAAGAGCTTGCTAGATGGTGTCCTTTGTTTAATGCGGTGGTTTACCACATGTGTGAGTAGGAAAATGAAATTTTTAGAAAGGAAGAGAAGTTATGGAAGTGGAGAAGGTGAAGTTGTTCTGTTTGAAATTTTGATTACAAGTTATTTGATTTTTGAAGGGAACAATTTGCAGATGAAGAAAGATCAGAAGAAAGATCGGAGCTTGCCGACGATTATCATAATAAAATACTTTGTTTCCAAAAAGAATCTTTGCCATGTGACAACAACAACACGCATTGTATCATGATAATTTCAATCCTGCCACTTTGCATTGGTTGAGATGGTCACCCGTCCAATACATAAGTATAACCCTCAACTAAAAGCTATTTGTTTCAGTGGCAAGAGTAATGGTAGGAGATATAATTTTTGATGGAAAACAATAAATTACATCAAATCCATCAATGAACGAAGACACAAATTCTTTTATAAACGGCTCAAGAAATACAGTCATAACATGATTTCTCGTTCCTTTTAAAACCTTTTTAGAAGAACTAAGGAATAAATACAATTGGTACAGGTCTATAAGATTATCATATCCACCATTTGATATTTCAGCTTCCACCACCCATCAATCTTGATACTTTGTTGGAGCTGTTAAAAAGCTGTCCTAAAGAGCACAAATTAAATGTTCCTAGGATCCCCATATGGACACCACAATATGATGCAAATTTAAATAAATCATGGCTTGCAATAATTAGTATTGAATTGAAATTAATTCAATGTTCAAGGTGCTTTCAATAAACTTAGCAGCTTAATCCATTCTCTACATTTTGGAATAGAATTCTTAATTATAAAAACTAGATTATAAATTGAAAACATTTAAAATGGTATAAACAAAAAAAACAAAGAGAAGCAAAATAATAAAGGAAAAAATTAACAAATAAAGGATAAATCTTTTGGCCAGCTATACCTATAGAGATCGAAATTTACTAGTAGTTGATTTTGATTAAAATCATCTATACTCAAATAGTTCATCTGGAAAAAAAAAAGGCAAGTTTTTGTTTCCATTCGCAAAGCGAAAATGCCATATTTTCATCAAATTCAAACCAAACAAGATATGATGTTTTGAAAGCCAAAGCATAAATCATATGAGAAAAAAAACAGGGGCAAAAATCATCCATGGTTTTAATAAAAACTATGAGATGATTTCATCATTCATTGTTGGACATTGCACATTGCAAAACTTGGAACACATATTCCGACCGCAGAAAGGCTCCGAAAAACATAGAATCAAAATTTTAATCCTATTATGTTGCAAGATTATCCTCAAACTTGTGCACATTCTAAGTGCATTTTAATAAAGTTATTGAATGCATCATTTGATGAATGTGGTTTCAAATTCAAAACTCTCTACAAAAACTTGCTATTTTGAAGTAGTTAAAGCACAAAAGACATGATTATCAAGAATTCTAGCATATTAAAGTTTTAATTACATTACATTCCACCAACAAGGACTTATGATTTTTAAACCAGATAGAAAATGTTTTTTTTTGTATTTAATGTGAATCTCAAACCACATGAAGAATCACATTATGAATCGAGATCATGAAAATTAGAGAGTACTTGGTTATTTGTGCTATTTATTTATTTATTGGTTTCCTGGTATACTATCACTACAGCACTCTCACGCAAGTGCATCATGCAGTAATGGCATAACAAAACCTCAGTTCTTGACTTGTCTCAGTAAAATCTCTTTCTTGCATTTGCTGCAATCGCAGATCTGAGAGCAAACAATACGATGGTCGTGTCGAGCTCGAAGCACTATTCACACATTTACATAACAATGAATTTCTTGCATTATATTCTCGAGATGAAAAATTGGTTTTATCTGACACAACACAGATTCCCCTGGCTTGCCCTGCTGAACGGGGATGGGCATGCGGGTGAAACCCCACATAATTATCCCACAGAATGATTTCCAGGTGAGGACCACATACATATGCAAAGTAAAAACAGAGTGCTCAAAACAGGCAGGGCGACTCCAGGATGAAATAGGATAAGTTGGCATGCTACCTGAAGCATGGTAGCATGATAGCAGTGCAGACAATAATGCTATTCCGAGACAAAACCTGGGAAAATAGTATGGTTGGGCAGCGGAGGGAGGTCCACGTGAATAATCAACTGCTGCTGCAACAGGCCCCAGGCAGGCAGGCAGGCAGGCAGGCAGGCAGGGAGGGGCCTTGTTGCCCTTTTCCCGGAATGGCCGATCACCCTGAAAAGCGTCGCAAGTAGATCGCCAGACCCACGAAATCCCATTTGGCAAAGCAAAATAATTGGGACGACGACTCCGGAATGCGAAGCGCAGACAAAGCCGCAGCAAGCAGCGCCAACACTCACTGGGAATCGCATGACGGGAAATGATTAACTTACAGTACATACATGGGATGATACCACTACGGTAGCTCCCTAGTGGGATGGCCTGCCCTCCCAACTGGGGGGTCACCGGGCACCGGGCACGTCCGGCAGGCAGCGGGTGTGAAAGCGGAGCTGCGAACGCAGTAAGCAGTGAGTGGGATCGAGGGCCCGGCGTCATCGCGACCCGAGGGAGGGCGGGTGTGAAACGATCTAGGGCATTTGGGGGAGTGGGAGTGGGAGTGGGGGGCATAAAGAAGGGCGCCAGGGTTTCTGTTTCCTCTGCACCCGCACTCTGTTCCTCATTCCACCCGCTCTCTTACTCTCTGCATCTCGGGGCTGCGGCAGCTGCAGCTCGCTCGTCCTCCCTTCCCCTTCTTGCCATTGTGCGAGAGGAAGTGAGAGAGAGTGAGGAAGAGCAGTTTGCTGTCCGCCGCTCGCACCCGAGGCATCTTATACCATGGAGCTCTCCGTCGAGAAGACCGCCTCCGGGCGCGAGTACAAGGTGCGCGACATGTCGCAGGCGGACTTCGGGCGCATGGAGCTTGATCTGGCGGAGGTGGAGATGCCGGGGCTGATGTCGTGCCGCACGGAGTTCGGCGCGGCGCAGCCGTTCAAGGGCGCCCGGATCACGGGGTCGCTGCACATGACCATCCAGACGGCGGTGCTGATCGAGACCCTGACGGCGCTGGGCGCGGAGGTGAGATGGTGCTCGTGCAACATCTTCTCGACGCAGGACCACGCCGCGGCGGCCATTGCGCGCGACAGCGCGGCCGTGTTCGCGTGGAAGGGCGAGACGCTGCAGGAGTACTGGTGGTGCACGGAGCGCGCGTTGGACTGGGGCCCCGGCGGTGGCCCGGATCTGATCGTGGACGACGGCGGTGACGCGACATTGCTGATCCACGAGGGTGTGAAGGCGGAGATCGCGTACGCCAAGGACGGGACGCTGCCGGACCCCGAGTCGACGACGAACGCGGAGTTCAAGATCGTGCTGACCATCCTGAGGTACGTGTGATATATGTTTGATTGGCGAAGGGGATGTGAGGGGGAGGTGCGGGAATGTGTACGCAATGGAATGGGATGGGATGGCGTGGAGAAATGGGGCGGCATTGGGCTGGTAGCGGGCATCGGCGGTGCAGTCGGGCATAGTGGGGGTTTGGGGGGTTTAGGAAGATGGGACGCAGTGGGCTGACGAGGTGTGTTGTGACGATGGTGTGGCAGGGACGGCATGAAGGAGAGCCCGAACAAGTACCACAAGATGGCCGAGAGGCTGGTGGGAGTGTCGGAGGAGACGACGACGGGAGTGAAGCGGCTGTACCAGATGATGGACAACGGGTCTCTGCTGTTCCCGGCCATCAACGTGAACGACTCCGTGACGAAGAGCAAGGTGAGGGGGCGCGATTGTGTTTTTGTTGTGGCGTGGCAGTGGTGGCATTGGCGTGTGCAATGCAGTGTGGGGGGGTTGCATGAGGCGGTGTTTGTAGGTTATGGGGTTTTGGATCCGACTGACGGGTGGTTGGGGTTTTTGTGCAGTTCGACAACCTGTACGGGTGCCGACACTCGCTGCCCGACGGTCTGATGAGGGCGACGGACGTGATGATCGCCGGGAAGGTGGCGGTGATCTTCGGGTACGGTGACGTCGGAAAGGGTTGCGCGAGCGCGATGAAGGCGGCCGGCGCGCGCGTGATCGTGACGGAGATCGACCCGATCTGCGCGCTGCAGGCGCTGATGGAGGGGTACCAGATCCTGACGCTGGACGACTGCGTGGAGTACGCGGACATCTTCTGCACGACGACGGGCAACAAGGACATCATCATGGTGAAGGACATGAAGAAGATGAAGAACAACGCGATCGTGTGCAACATCGGGCACTTCGACAACGAGATCGACATGGAGGGTCTGGAGACTTACCCGGGCGTGAAGAGGATCACGATCAAGCCGCAGACGGACAGGTGGGTGTTCCCGGACACGGGCAGAGGCATCATCGTGCTGGCGGAGGGGCGGCTGATGAACCTGGGGTGCGCGACGGGGCACCCGAGCTTCGTGATGTCGTGCTCATTCACGAACCAGGTGATCGCGCAGCTGGAGCTGTGGAACGAGCGGAAGAGCGGCAAGTACGAGAACAAGGTGTACGTGCTGCCGAAGCACTTGGACGAGAAGGTGGCGCTGTTGCATCTGGAGAAGCTGGGCGCGAGGCTGACGAAGCTGTCGGACGACCAGGCGTCGTACATCAACGTGCCGGTGGGAGGCCCATACAAGCCCGCCCACTACCGCTACTGAGCGGGTGTGCGTGTTAGGATGTTTTCAGTGGGGGGAGGGGTGTGTAGGCCGCGGTACGCATTTTATTGTTTGTTTTTCCGAGAGCATCTCACTTGCCCGGGACCGATGGGGGGATCGGCAAGGATGACATTTTTTTTTTAAAAAACCACATATATACGGAAGATCCGGGGTGAATCCGGGATCGAATTCATGCTGTATGTATCGGGTGCAGAGTGCGGGGCTTTGTGGGATGTGTTTGTGCGTGGGCGATATGTTTTGGATGTTGGATGTGGCGGACTGGGTTGGGTACGTTGCTGATTGCGGTGCATGTGAAGAAGCACATTGTACTAGTTACCGGAGGAGGGTTGTTTGTCGAGCTGATTGTGAGCATTGCGGAGATGCGGAGGTTGTTGTTGCTGGTGAGCAAGTGGAGGCCGTGTGCAGGGAGAACGTTGCCGCGCGGTTTTTCGGTTCGAACCTCTTTGCGGGTTTGTGTTTATTAATGTGCGTTGGCCCCGCTATGTTTTGGCCACGATTGTTTTGGTCTGGAATAGCATTTGTACGATACTGTCAAGGTTGTCGGTGGCTGTGTATGATATTACGCAAATCGGTGGTTGAGTAAATGGATAGAGAGTTGTGCAGCTGGGATGGGATTGTATGCGCCCTATTTAGTTCGACAGGCCGAACACCGGTACTTCTGTGCTGTTTGGAACGGAATTTCGATTGTTCATTTTATTGTAGACAATATGGCGTTTGAGAAGGCTGTACATGTTTTGACTTCGAGACATGGTCCGAGTTGATGATCGTCTTTGCGAAGGTCTAAGTGTACACACTGTGGGCTGTACCTGTTGGGCTCGTCGTGGAGCTGTGGGCTGGTTATCGGAGATTACTTCGTAGAATTAGAATTGTCTTTGCAACATGTTAGAATTAGAGCTTGCATGAAATATATATAGATATATAATTTTCTTTGAGATGGTATGGTAGAGGGTAGAATGATTTGTAACGGACTGGTATAAAAAAAAAGCAGGTAGACTTGAATATGGGTATACCAGATTTTGACTCGGATGATATTGTACCAGCTTATTTGGAATGAAAATATCTTGACCTAAAGGAGAAAACAGTCTCATACAAGCCGACTGAGGCAAAATCCAGTGGCTAATGGAGTTCCTACCAATTCTCCCGCTGCTTTTCTGATGAGTATGTATTACTCTTAATAGGTATATGGCCTTTATGTTGATTTTGTATGTGAGTTTGATAGTATCTTTTAGGATGATTTGATTGTTATTACATGTATTAGAAGAAATGGCTTTTGTTATTGCTCGATACTCACAGAGCGCAAATGTCAACAGTCTTATGGCAGCATAGGGACCAGGAATATTGACCTAGAGGAGTGTATATTCCATAACCTTCTCTCGTATCAACTTGTATCCTACACCCTTGGATCATGCAGATCAAGGGTTGTGATTAAAGGGTGCACAACCGGTTGTGTACAATAACCGGCTCGCCGCTATGCGGCTCGACCGGTTACCTAATACATAACTATGCAGGGTGGGTTGTGACTCTTGTTATCAAGGGGTGTGGATGTGGGGCAACTCATAAGGTATGATTACCCATTCACAAGAGTGGAAACTTGGGAGTGCAAAGAGCATGAAATGAAATCATGAATGTGTTAGCAAATCAGAGACGAAGTGCTTGGTCTTGGAATCATAGATTCCGGAGGTAGGAGATATTTGTCACGAATTGTTGAAGTGAAGGTGTTGTTGACACTTATTTAAAATTGTAGACTTGTGTTAAAGGAATTTGGACAAAACTTGGCAATGCCTCCATCTCATTGATTTTAGTAAAATTTTAGTGAAATTGTGTTCAAGTTTATGTTCACTCCCAATCACTTTGAGGTGATAATATAAAAGTCATGAATGGATCGTTGTCATGAATGGGTGTTTTTATCTTAGAGGTGGAACAATACAATAAGAGGGAGTGGCTCATTACATATCTAAACACTTTGATACTATCTACGAGAAGTGAACTTTGTGCGCATTGAGTGGGCGCTAATCATTCCAGATTGTTTTCTAAGTAATACATCCTTCTACACCGAAGATATTCCATCTAAGATAGAACGAGTCATCATGGAGGAAGGTAACCATCTAGGTAGTGGGAAGAAGATGGTGGCACGCAATATTAGATGGTATTCTATTGAATTTCATTTTGAGGAGTCTGATGTTTAAAGGGCAATAGGACTAGATAAGCGTGCGATGCATGGCAATGAAGAGGCATGGTTACAGAAGGAGCAAGTGCCAATATTGTTGTAGCCTTGAAAGCGAATTGCCTTTTTTGAACATGCGTGAAGAGGGATGATGGGACGCTTGAACTAAATCTCCAGCTAATGGGAATAAGGAGACTAACATGGTTGTCTTATCACTCGCAAGAATTGTTGGCTTTGATGAAGAAGTTCTTGGGCAGACAAAGCATCGGGACAAAGCAAACAAAGCGTCCCTATTTCAAAATTGGTGTGGTATTCTATATGTGTCTCTAACCTAGTTAGAACGTTTGATTTGATAGAATGTTGGAAATATTATGAAGCATTTTTCCCAATAGGGTTGCATGTATTGGTTAAATGCATGTTTGCATGTCTTTTATGCTTGGTACATGGAATTATGGAGGAACATCTTATGACCTGGATACGTGTATGAATGGATTTAAGACGTTGTTATGGTTGGATACTTAGAAATTGGAATCCTACAAAAAAAAATAAAAAAATATAAGTTCTTGCTTTGAATGTTGAAAATAGAATAATCATAAGTGGATTTAAAGTAAAAAGGGTGGTGATTGTCAAGTCTTTAAGTACTAATCTTACTTGGGTTTTCAAACATTTATTTCTATCTGTCTAAACTGTCTGATACGATGCACAATGATTTCAATTAATTACATCTTTTATTGATGTGATTCATCCAGAATAATTTGAAATTTTAATATGAAGCATCCTTAGGCTTATGAATTGTATTGATTGGTTTGTTGTTTGTAATGGATGGTAGCATGGATGATGCATCTTTTATAAAAAGTTTAGTTGGATTTTTAAAGTGCTGTAGTATTGTAAAGGAACTAAAGAATTCATGTTTCTTTTTAAAGGATCACTAATCTTTAAGTTTTTATTTGTCGAGGAATTTTGAATAATGTCCTTTGGTTAAAGGACTAATAAGTAGGATTTTTGTGATATGAGGAAACCTATCTTTATGATTTTTTAAAAAAGAATGTACAAGGGTAGGGTAAAATTGTTCTTATCTTTTTAATTATTAGGGGAAAAACAAGGTCACGAAAGGGCCTTTGAAAGTGGCACGTGAGAAAGAAAAAGGGGGTGCTAATGCTCTTTTGACGGTGGCACCCAAGCTGCCATTGTCGTGCCAATGCTGTAGGTACAGGGGTTCGAACCAATCACCTTGAGGAAGTGCGTCTGGGCTGATTTGCTAGAGTATAAGCGCTGACAGCAAGGACTACTGCACAAACATCCCGAGCCCTACTGCTAATGTCAATAGGGATATTCGGCATCGTATCAAAGGAAGGATTTACACTTTAGTGCAGTCTAAACATTCAAACATTCAACCCCAGTCACGTCAGCGCCATCGAGCACTCATCCTCGCCATGGAACTTCCTTCATTAATTCTGCGGGTAGCATTTCTGGGATTTGTTGCCAACAGCAGAGGCGCTTTTGGGCAACTGGTTTACCTAACCCTAACCCGGGCTGTCTTAGAGGACCCGTTTGTGAGGTCATTTTTCACCTAATGATACATCTTGAAGGTGTTGCCTAATCTCGTAATTAGATTTTTTCGGTTGAAGAGAGTTTGTCTCATTATAAACCAGTTTGGAATGTGAACTCTCGTATATATTCATTTGAGGATTTCTATGAAACACAATGGCTTTGAACTGTTGACTTTATATCAAAAGATATAAAATGTAGAAGTTGTACCAATCATTAAGATCTATAAACTTTCAAACATGTCAGCATTGATGAAGTACACATTTGTGCCAAGGTTTGGCATTAGTGCAAGAAATGTAAAATTTGTAACAACCAATAGGATCTATAAGCTTCCAAAGCTATCAGCGTTGAAGTACACATTTATATATAAATTTCACATTGACTTGTACAGTTAACCTCTCAAAGTGAATGTTCTTATTATTCCGATGATTTTGTTTAAAATCATATATTTTGGATATGCAAAATTGTTTTTAGGGAGCCTTTGATGTTTAGTGATGGATATGGCAATTGTGTAATTGTTTTTTAATGTTTATCTAAATGTTGTTCTTTGATCTATTCAAGGTTTTATGTACTACGTGTACTAAGAGATGAAGTGTCAATGTTGTAGTTCTAATATGATGACAAACAAGTGATTCCCTTTCTATTTATTTAACCCCTAAAGGACAATCTTCCACATATGGGCTTTTTAAGAATTTGGGCATGTACCTACGACTTCAATTTAAATCGAGATTTTTTGAAAGTTTAAAGGGAGGTGTGCCGTTCCAAGAGCTTTGTGTGCATATTTTTATTTTTCAATTCCGACATTGGGATCAAAAGTTATGAAGATTTAAGTGTCAAACACTGCTCGCGGGGTGCAGCTACTGAAATTTTCTAAGCCACTGTGATTGCAGCAAATTCTGCCCAAAACTGCCCAAAACTGCCCAAATCTGCCCAAGTCTGCCCAAGTCTGCCTAAGTCTGCCCAAAGACGAAACTTTGAAATTCGACCAAAAATTGAGATTCTGATATTTTTCAGAAATAAAAATTTCTATATATGGAGAAGGCAGTAGAGCATGTTTCCACTGTTTGGATTTTCAATCCAAGAATTATTCATATGCTAAATTTATTATCAAAAAACGGCCTTTGTATGTGAATTTCAGCATAGCTCCTAGCGGAAAATGATTTTTTTGGAAACCTTCCACAACTTTTTGAATATGGTATTTTTTGGACATGTACCTAACTCACTTAGTAACAATAATATGGAGAGACTCATTCCTTATCTACTTTAAAAAATGGTTTTTTGGGCCTTCTAACTCTGTTGTCCCCTTGTTTTGCGGGAAAAAAAACTTGTTTTTCACTTTGAACATTATGATCTTGCAATTGGTGTGGAATGAGTGTGTAAGATTTGGTGGAAATGTAAACATAAAAGTAAGCTACAAGATCTTACGGTTAGATGTACTAAAAAAGACCCCAAGTTTACAAAATCAACCTTGCTTTGAAGAGGGGCTGTTTTGAGGCAGTTTTGATGAAAAATACCCTGAGAACTTTACGGGTTAATTTTAAAATTTAAGGATACCAGTACATAATATTCAATTTCACCAAGAACTTTATCCAAGGAGAATCTATCAGGGCGGTGGGTAAATTCAACAAATTATTTGGTTTTCTTTAGATGTGATTGTTTAGAAGATTCACTTTGATATGGCATTGCCTTTTATGTGAAGGAGGTAAGAGTTGAATCTTGTATTTCAATGACACGTTTGGTGTCTACATGCCTGTGCTAGCAGCCTAACAGGGATTGTTATTGTTTGGAGCCTGTACCATCCAAATATTCCAAATTTTGTTCGAATTGAATTGCAAATAGCAGTTTGTAGTATTGCACAACATGAGTGATATTGATTAGCTTTAATCGAATTGTCCTGATTAGACGTTCCAATTGAATCTAATTACACAGAATAACACCTTCTCTTTGAATATCTATCGGTTTGGAACAAATTACTAGACATCATACTTGAGGTTTTAGTCTTATTCATCATTGAACGGGTACAATTTCATTGGACCTGAAAAGGACCAAAATAATTCTCGATGGTCATAATGCATTACACACATGAACGGTTATCCCAATTGTATGATCTTTTTAAGGTCTCTCATTGAAATTAGTTACAGTTCTCATACAAATGTGCATACAAATGTGCAGCTCATAAACAAATTTATGGATTTGGTTATGCATGTAGCTCGAAAATGATTTCCCCCAGAACACCTCTACAATACTATGAATGTCGCCAAGGTCCCTGAAGCCAATGCCAATGATACTGCTTTCGGTGGAGTTGTTGGAATCTCTATAGACCAAGAGGTGGTGGAATTGTGTCGCTCAGGCATCATCCTTGGGCTTCGCCGCATTTGAAAACTTTCACGTGCAAGAGAGCTTTTCGTAGTACCTGCACTTGTTTTTAGCACAATTTTCTTCTCGTCGTGAAGCGAGGGACCACTTTCTGGTATGCTTTTCATTGTGCTGCTGAGAACGTTATTAACTCTGGCTACAAATCTGTATCTCGCTGTGATTTTAGAATTAGTGAGGCACTACACCAATTCAGTTTCTACGATGAAGCAACTTCAGTAATGGTTGCAAAATGTTGAGATGGTGAAGCAACATGCACCCTGCCTTTAGAAAACGACCTGTCGTACAAGAATTCAGACATTAGAGTGTCTGCAAGCTAAGGGAGCCCGAAGGGTTTGGTGAATGACAACAAAAATCTCTGATAGTTCTCTGCAGGTAGGCAAGTAGAATACAAAGGCCTCAAGCAGTTGGATTACAGCAATTGGATTACAGGGGTATTATGCGTGCAAGTAGTCTTACAGGGTTGGTTATTTTCTGCAATATCTAAGAGACGTGAAGGGAATGGTGTAAGTCGTCGTGCAGTTGTCATGCACGAAGTGTCTTCCAGCTGAGGTGAGAGTATACTTTAGTACTGTGTTTGTAAATGGAAATTGTACTTACGGTCATTCCAGTGCCGAAGCTGGGATTCATTGTGGCCATATACAGAGTAATTACGGACCTCAGAGCCTCTCCACTGGAACTGAGGACACCTTTTTCCAGGTATTGTGATGTATTCAAAACTTCTGGCGTGACTTTGATGGTCGGGGGAGTCAATCACCAGTTTGTCACGTTCATTTGATAACGAGGGACGTGAAGAAAATTGAAAAGTATCTTTGAGAGCCGTGGCCTCATGTTTTGTTGACCATTGAACATTGACTGGACTTTGAACCCATCCTTGCAGTGTTGTTTCCAAGGTTACACCACCAGTTCTCTCAAACTTCATCGGTGTCTTGCTTATCATTTAAAAGGGTTGTCAAAGCACAATAGAAATGAGGAAGATGCCTTGAACCGGAAAACCCAGGTAACCCAGAAAACAGTCACTCGGACAAGTGTGTTTAGCAGGGCGTTGAGAATCAAAAATCTCTTGAGTGTGAATGCAAATTCAATTCATTCATTCGTTCTTTTCCGCGGAATGAATATCCATTTGGATCTTAAATACTCATTTTAAAAACGATTTTGGTTTCACTTCTGATACTTTGCAAGGTGGACCTTCATGTTATATATGGGTTCAATCTGTAGGTAGTTTTTGACAGCCTACGAGAATGAATGCTAGCAACTTGTTGAAATTAAAATGCTTCAATTTCCATGAAGTCATTGAACTAATTCCTTGAGAGACTAGTTAGTATGAAATCAGTTGTAATATTGAATCTGCAAACTTTAAACCATTAGAGATATGGAAGTTGAAAGAAGTTATTCTAGGAAAGGAGAAGACCCTAATTCTACAGATTGATGCCATTTGGCAGCTAAAACAACACTATACACCATCATCTCTGTTTCAGTATTATCCAAAATGCTATGGGGAATCAAGAAGGCGTGTGCAAAATTTGTGATTCAATCACAAAAAATGTGCCAAAATGATGCTCAACACTGTACAGCTTACCTTTTTGGGTGTATGGTGGAATCAATTGCTTGTTTTTGGCCATCACCAGATTTATGTGCTCAGTATTCAATCCCATTGCAAGAATCACACAAGAACTTTCCATTCTCTGTTTCGTGGAACTTTACCAGCTTTTATCAAGTTGACAGGTTTCCAAAATGTACCATGTTCATTTGATTTTTTTCCACAAATCACGAGAAAGGATGGCTTGGTATCTCGTACGGGTCAATAGTCCAGATTGCATGCTCACCTCTTGGAGCTTCAAAAAGCACAGGATGACACAGTTTCTGTTGAAAGCCATCTCAAATGATTATTTTTCTTCACTATGACCGGATTGGTCTTCACAGCTAGCATCAATATTATACCTTATTCCTTGTGCAGTATTCTTATAATTTCTCACACCAGAAATAAGGTAGAATTTCTGTGACCATGCCCACTTGCTCCATTAGGATAATTTAAGTTTAGTGGAATATTTTTCATTGTAATGCCTGCTTGCACACCAAATTCTGATGCTACATGTGCTAGACTGTAATTTAAACCCAAGGCATAAAACAATTATAGAGAAGAACTCACCCTCATCTGGCATGGCAGGTCCCCCCCCTCCTTGATTTCAAGTTTAGGTCCCTATGGCTCCTTTTAGTAATTTTTAATTTTTTGATGGAACTACAAACTCCAAATTAGACTATGATGATCCAAGGGGAAGCACAATAAAGTGGACCAAAAAATTTCTTATCTTTTCCCCAATTTCAGCCCCTTCCGTAAACATTAGAGAAAGTGGGATCTCCGTTACGTTGATGCAAAATTAAGTTTGGGATACGGAAAGTAGACTTGATCTTCTTCAATTTCCCAAAGGTGCGGGAAAAGAAATTGAGTTTAGAATGGAAAATGGAGACGTCAAAGTCGGGCAAAGTGAATGCAGTCATTTGGAAAAGTGAACATAACAGTTTAGGGTTTTGTCCGAAATCACTTTTAATTTCGCGGTGCCCTTTGTATGTCTAAGAGGTATTCTAAAATAGTCAATTCATATATTCATTAATTGATTTAGGATTCCAAAAGTATCGCAAGGATATTTTTTAAGAGGGTCACTTCCGCAGTACCTTTTGGGCATTTTTTTTCACCAAACATTATTTTTAAAATTGAAAAAAACATCCTTTAAAGACAATGGAGGGCACCAAATGAAGAAATTAAGACTTTGGAAAAGTTCATTTTCATGATTTAGAACTAGTAGTCAAATTTAGTTTCAATTGAGGATGTTTTTTTATAAAGATGCGTGTAAGATACTTCATGATACTCTAGAAAGTGACTAAAATGCTCAAAAACCACACCGAAATGCTCAAAATCAGATTTGAGCTTTGAAAAAACAGCACACTTCATAATCACTTCCAAATGATCACATGCGTCACTTTGTGGTCCACTTTATTGTGCTCTCCTCCTCCATTTAATTAATTATAGATAATTATTACTTGTTTTTTTATTCTTTTCTACCAATAGAATATATAGAGGGTTCTTTTTTCCGACGAATGGATGCCCTTGCTTTGAGGCTCTTTGGCATTAAGACAAAGAAGAAGTTTAATATTGAAAGAAAACACTTGGCTCTCATGTCAAAAGAGAAAAGGTTATCCTTGAATCTATAGAACCTAAGTGACCATATTTTGGTCGCAAAATTGATTGCAACACTAATAATATTCTATTGATATAAATTGAAGTTTGAAATATTTGGTTTAGAGTTTTGTTTTTGTATTACGCTCTTTGTGATACAATATGATCAGTAATTAAGGTTTTCCAAACTCCCAAAAAAAACAATGAATATTTAAACACTAAAAAGAGTGAATACAACATTGTAGGAGTGCATACAATAGCGTAGTAGTGAATAGAGCCCTTTCACTATATATATTGAACCATAATATGGAATTCAATATTTTTTTGAGATCATCTCATTTATTGTCCACGCCCACACTCTTCTATTTGCAATCACATGCATCAAATTTTTCTCATTTCAAAAAGGTCCAATGAACAAACAAAACACACCGTATATTTATTTTCTATACCTTCATCTTGAAAAGTCTCAAAATAACTTGGTGATCCATTATATTCATGTTTTTAATAAATCTTAGATGTAGTAATATGGTGAACAAGTAAACTTATAACTTACTAATTTTAGATTGTACATAATATATTGTTTGATTCCAAATTTGACCCTCTAAAAATTTACTAAAATTTCTATTAAGATAAGCTCTAAGTATAGTTTGCATTTATAAACTTTCCACTTTGCCAAGGGACACGACCCACTCTTGAAAAGACCAAATCTAAATTTGACGTCCTTTGGATATAGTGTAAAGTGAGAAAGGGCCTACAAACATGTGCTGAATTTTTAATACATTTTCTAATGTAGGGTTATGAAAAATTATTTAAAAAATGAAAATGATTGGCTATGAGAATTTTGGCCATATGGTCCCCCGGATTTTTAGTCACGCCCACCTCTTTAGGTGGGCCTAACTAAAAATCCGGGGGTCTTAAAAAATGTGTCTTTTTGTTGCCATCAAGGACAAAAGTGCTGTCCATGTCATTTTCTCCTCCTCTTATCCCTTGGGCTGAAATTTTAGGTGTAAAGTGGCATTTCTTCCTCCTCTCAATTCCTACGCATGTGATTGGCTAAAATTTCTTTTATGACGGCCTCTCGCCTCTAGTGTAAAGAGGCCCTCACTCTATATTGAAGACAATCCTATGCAATTAGATTCTAATTTGTATTGATTGTTTCCATTTGTACCCAAAAAGCTTGGAACTCCAAAAAAGCTTGAAACTCCAAAAGATTATTATCACCTGGCATTTTCAAAAGATACCATGAGTCACTTCTTTTATTTTATTGTTATTTTTTACTCCAAACAACTAGAAGGCAAGAAAAAGCTTAGTAGACTTTCTATATTTGTTGTATAATATTTTCATAGACACTAAATCAAGGAAAATCAATTATGACGTCATTTCATCTTAAGAGAATAATTTTACCATGAATTTATAGATCACCTAGCTCTTATTGTTTTTAAAAAATATGGATAGAATGCCAAGTTCATCTATGTCTATTGGCTTTTTGAGTGAATAAGTAAAGTTATGTTTAATCAAATTCATGGTATCTAAGTCAAACACCATATGATTTTACAAATAACTATAATTTATCCAACTATCCTTCTATTCAATGGTTTAGTTTGGTATTATTATACTACAAACATACACTAGAAGCATATGAAGTTTTGAATTTACATTTACTCTAATTCAAAAGCATCCTTACAAGAGGAGAGTAATAAATTCATGCATCGCAATAATTCAAAAATTTATTACATGAAGACTATCACATATGAACCATGCCAACAAATCCGTTTTATCTGTTTATACTTGGATTATGAAACAGATAATCAAAAAACAAAAAACTTCAAACTCACGTTTCAAAATTTTCAAAAAAAAATGTGTGTGCATAATGATAAATCAGATTGTACATGTCTGTTTTTATTTTTATTTTTTGCTTTAACCCCTAAAGGACAATAGTCCTAGAATGGGCTTTTTTGAAACTTGGGCATGTACCTACGGTTGCAATTTGAATTGTGATTTTCTGAAATTTTAAATGGAGGTGTGCTGTTCCGAGAGCTCCGTGTGCATATTTTTATTTTTCAATTCCGACATCGGGATCAAAAGTTATGAAATTTTCTAAGCCACTGTGAATGCAGCAAATTCTGCCCAAAACTGCCCAAAACTGCCCAAAACTGCCAAAATCTGCCCATAGATGAAACTTTGAAATTCCACCAAAAATTGAGATTTTGATATTTTTCAACAATAAAAAATTCTGTTTATAGAAAAGGCAGTAGAGCATGTTTCCACTGTTCGGATTTTCAATCCAAGAATTTTTCATATGCTATTTTTATTGTCAAAAAACGGCCTTTGTATGTGAATTTCAGCATACCCCCTAGCGGAAAATGATTTTTTTGGCAACCTTCCACACTTTTATTGAATATGATACTTTTTGGACATCTACCTAACTCACAATAATATGGAGAGATTCATTCCATATCTACTTTAAAAAATGGTTTTTTGGGCCTTCAAAACTCTCCTGTCCCTTTTCTTCGCAGGGAAAAAAGACTTGTTTTTCTACTTTGAATGTTATGATTTTGCAATTGGTACGGAATGAGTGTGTGAGATTTGGTGGACATGTAGACATAGAAGTTAGCTACAAGATCTTACGGTTAGATGTACTAAAAAAGACCCCAAGTTTGCAAAATCCACCTTGCTGTGAAGAGGGGCTGTTTTGAGGCAGTTTTGATGAAAAATACCCTCAGAACTTTAGGGGTTAACACAAGTAATAACTTTATTACCGTGAAAAAATTCCAAGTGGTAAAACTGCTGGCGAAAGAAATTATACACGTCAAATGAAGTCACCAATCTGCGGTCGCCTATGTTGCCACAAAACACTAAGCTCAACAACTATACAGAACAAGGGGGGCACCGAAAGTTAATGAATTGCTGCAAAAGTTTATCCATACTGGTAGGATGCCTTTCAGTACACACCATTACATGCTCCCTCACAGTTCTAACATGATCCGGCTAAGCCTTGGACCAATTATCCACATTAAAGCAGAGCACTTTGCAGTCTTGTGAAGTTAACCAAATGATAGTACATGTGTGCTACAAAATTTATAACTTTCATTTGTACATCAAGTCCAAAATATTCCTCAAAACAACACTGAAATTTGTTGTCTCTACATAGAGGGCACAAGACTTAGAAATGGTGCAAAGTCTTCAAAAGTTCAAATTTTTATATCCAATGGTAATGAATCATGTGATTTTTGAAATAGTTTTTATCAACTAATGAGTAGTATTTGCCTTCAGATGAAGATATTTTAATTACATGTAAGCAATTTTTACAGTACATACGTTATTTTTACTATGAAATTTAATTTTAACGTATACCATCTTTTGCCTAAAGTAATGTAGTTTTATCATATTGAGTTTTTAAAACATGTATGGTGTACCTTCATATGTATGTTTGTCAAATACACATACATCAAATGTTCAATTGCATGCATGCCAAATGCTCAAATGCATGTGTTCTTCATTGCACTTTGGTACATATATGCCAAATGGCCTCCGTGCATACAAGTACAATTTAGTAAACAAACTTTCATTTTATTGAAAGGCTTCACTATTAAAAATCTAGTTGTTAAACTTATAATGTTAATTGAAGATTCATATGAATAACTTGAAGGCGATTTATTAGGCATGCCTTTTTCTTCAAATATTTTCTTTAATTTTTAATTTGATGACTGGTCTGGAATCTACAAGGAAAAACATAAGTGGAATTATGAGATTAAATGTAAGATCAATTAACATACAAGTTGAGCCAAATCGATGAAATGTTGTTGTACACAAGCAATGGATTACTTTGAAATAATTTTCTCAACAAGAATAGCCTTTAATGGTATAAAATCTCTAAGGTTACTCTTAAACAACTTTATTATCACTTATTATAAAAAAGTGTATCTAATTATAAATACATGTACCAAAGTGCAATGAAAAGCATGGTTATGAATGTATTTTGTAAAGATAAACAAAAACACATGTAATTTTTTTAATTTTTTTTTTTTTTAATTTTTTTTTCAAAATATACATAAGAAGTAATTGAAGAATTTGAAATTAACACATTTAAAATCCTAAATGAAATTAAAAAAGATTGAATATTTTGAAAAGAGACATAAATTTGGTTTCACATAAAGTTTTATGATGAATTGTCAACAGAGTGACAAACAAATGGACATGGTTTATTTTATAGAATAGATTTTGGCAATATTCTCAGATGCTTGGAAGATTTTTTTGCATGTTTAGTTCTAAATTCATAAGCAATTGAAGTCTCAAATTGCTTGATATTTTTTAAGTAAAATTTGATAAAGAGAATTTATGTGAATAAGGATATTGGAAGTGAGTTCAAAAATCATTGAAACTCTTGATTGTTAAAAAGAAAACTATTAATTAAAGTCTTCAAATTTTTAGAAGAGCTTATATTGAATCAAATTAAAAAATGCAAAAAACCTATCTATTTGACTGAGAGATGTACCTATATGCTAAATCATTTATAGTGAAAATTAAAAATACAAAAAATTTAATCCCAACTTTTGAAGTAGGTATTTATTATTTATTATTTAGAAATAAATAAAAATTGAATGAGTGACTAAGTTTGAGGTAGAAGTCTAGCCTTCAATTCTATCTAATATATAAAAGAATCTTTTTTATTCAAAATAGTCAATTTATATCTCATTCTTTTATCATTCATATTAAGATTGTTATAACATATAATAAACAAACTGATAATTATTTTTGTTTAAAAAAAAACTTAAATAGAGTGTCAGATGACGTTCATAGAAAATATGATCTTTAATTTTACAATTTAGATTTTATAGTGTAAATTAAATCCATAGTTTGTATAAATTTCATTTAAAAAGAATCTATGAATTTTTAGACACAATAATGTATACTTTAAAAAGACTTGATGATCAAATTTGTTAAATATTTATACAATAAAAATTCCATTGGTATTATTTTAAAAATCCTTTTATTGCTTAACCCCTAAAGGACGAAGCAACCACTTTTGGGTTGTGCTAGAAATTAAAAACCTTGTAAAATGCCCTAGAAGGGTAAAATTTGTGTGTTTTTTGTTCCTAACCTCTTTAAAATCAAGTTGGCAATAAGAATACGCTAAAATTTTGGTGAAAAAGTGAAACCCTGATTTTAGAAAAAAGAAAGAACATGAGTCGGTCCTATGTTTCTACAGTGAAGTTAGTCTTTTTGCCTTGAAAATGTTTCAACCAAACTTTGAGCACATTGAAAACTGAAATGAAGATCTTTCCTTGTGGATTTATTTTTTTAGCATTTATTTTTTTGGGAATGCTTGTATGACCACTCTTTTATGGCTTCACCGTTTTGAATTTATCAAAAATCTTTTTGAATTTTCCAAAAAGTGCCATGTTGAAAAAAATGCAATTCAGCGTAAGACTTATGTCAAACCTATTTTCTCCAAATTAGTAACTTGGAAAAATCTAAATTAAAATGTGCATGTTCCTAACATACATTCTAGAGAAGATAATCAGCTCTAGTTGCTAAGTTTTTATAAATTATTGAAGTAGAAAATTTCAGTTAACCATGGAAACTCATTGTTGGTATTTCAAAAATTCAATAATCTTCCAAACTTTGCATGTTATTATCTTTCAATCCGTTGCTTCCCCAACCCAAAACTTGGTACACATTTGGGTAGCCTACTACTTTCAAAGATCTTACGGTTAAATTGGTTATGGTGATTCTCAAATTTGTCTCACTTTGGAAAATGCAAGAATTGCAATGTAGGTATTGAAAATCTATGGGAATAGCCCTTCGTCCTTTAGGGATTAATCATTATTTTTGTACATTCTTATGTGAAACTATGATTTGATAACATTAGTTGTATATTTAATATAAAAGAAAAATATTATTCATTAAATATTAACAAATTTTTTTGAATTGAAGTGTGTATTATATTTTTTCAAATTATTTATCTTACATTATACATATTTTATCCATCTTAACCATCATATACCTTCAGCCATCTTTGCCATGTTAACAATCACATGTCTTTACCTGTATTTTTAGTCATCTCAGCCATCTTTGTAATCTCATCTATTCTACTTACATACTTAGTTGTTTTTATTTTAATTTTTTTAATTTTTAATATTTAAAGCAAATGAACAAACTTCATTGCAGAAAGAAAAGTATAACCCTCATAGGATTTTCATCCAAGGCAGAAAGTAGCCAGAACTTGAAAGACAAAGAGAAAACTAGTTAGAGCTAGTTGGGGATAACTCGACCTGGCGGAATTAGTGTCCATCTATCACTAAGATCTATCCGACATCCCAAAATGTTTCTAATCAACCACCTAGAGTCATAAGCTTTCAATAAGTCTTGGACAATCTCTTCAGCTTTTGTCCTTGAAATGACTTTGATGGTCTTTTTCCAAGTTATGCCCCCCAAGTCAAGAAGAAAGTCCAAGATAAATTGTTTTAGCCATCTTAGTAATCTCATCTATTCTACTTTGTAACTTTTATATACTTAATTGTTTTAGCCATCTCAACCATTCCAATCATCTTCATCATCTTTAATTGTTATTTGTCATTTCAGCCATTTCCATCATCTTGGTCATGTAGATAATCTCAATATAATAGACTTTCTTAGTTATCATTTTAATCACCTCAATCATCTCAGTGCTCTCAATCATCTCAATGCTCTCAATCATCCATGTCATTTTAGTCATTTTAGCCATCTTAATCATTCAAACTATATGAAATTGGTCATTTTAGTCATTTCATTTCAATCATCTTAGTCATCTCAAGTATTTTAGTCATTTTAGTCATTTCGTTTCAATCATCTTAGTCATCTCAAGTATTTTAGTCATTTTAGTCATTTCGTTTCAATCATCTTAGTCATCTCAAGTATTTTAGTCATTTTAGTCACTTTAATCATCTTAATTATTTTATTTTTCAACTACATATTCTTAATAATCATTTCAAACATTTTAGGCATCTCAGTCATCTCAGTTATATGAGTCATCTCAGTCATCTCAGTTATATGAGTCATCTCAGTCATCTCAGTTATATGAGTCATCTCAGTTATATGAGTCATCTCAGTCATCTCAGTTATATGAGTCATCTCAGTCATCTCAGTTATATGAGTCATCTCAGTCATCTCAGTTATATGAGTCATCTCAGTCATCTCAGTTATATGAGTCATCTCAGTCATCTCAGACTCTTAGACTCTCATGTTAACAATCTTATCATTCTAACTATATATTCTCGGTCATATCAACCATCATATCAGTCATCTTAGAAATCTTAGACATCTCAATCGTTTTAGTCATCTTCCCATCTCAAGCATTTCAGACATCTCAACGACCTTATCATTCTAACTATATATTTTTGGTCATATCAACCGTCATCTCAGTCATCTCATATCAACCATCATCTCGGTCATCTCATATCAACCATCATCTCAGTCATCTCAGTGACCTCAATCATCTCAGTCATCTCAATCATCTCAGTCATCTCAGTCATCTCAGTCATCTCAATCATCTTTGCCATCTCAAGCATCTCAGACATCTCAGTCATCCCAGACATCTTAGTCATCTCAGTCATCTCAGTAATCTCAATCATCTTTCCCATCTCAAGCATATTAGATCTCTCAACGATCTTATCATTCTAACTATCGATCATATAAACCATCATATCAGTCATCTCAGTCATCTCAGTCACCTCAGTCACCTCAAACACCTCAAACACCTCAAACACCTCACACACCTCAGACATCTCAGACATCTCAGATTCATCTCAGTCATCTTAGCCACCTCAGTCACCTCAGACATCTCAGACATCTCAGACACCTCAGACATCTCACTCATCTCAGACATCTCACTCATCTCAGCCATCTTGGTCATCTCGGTCATCTTAGTCATCTCGAGCATCTCAGACATCTCAAGCATGTTAGACATCTCAACGATCTTATCATTCTAACTATATATTCTCGATCATATAAACCATCATATCAGTCATCTTAGTCATCTCAGACACCTCAGTCATCTTAGTCATCTCAGTCATCTCACTCTTTACAGTCTTCTCAGTCATCTCAGTCATCTCACTCACCTCAGACACCTCAGACATCTCAGACACCTCAGACACCTCAGACATCTCAGACATCTCATATTCATCTCATTCATCTCAGTCATATCAGTCACCTTAGTCATATCAGTCACCTCAGTCATCTCGAGCATCTTAGTCATCTCAAGCATCTCAGACATCTCAGTCACATGAGTCATCTGTGTCATCTCAGTCATAGCAATCACCTCAGACATCTCAGTCATCCCAGTCATCTCAATCATCTTAGTCGTCTTATCATTCTAATTATTTATTCTCAGTCATCATAGTCATGTCAACCATCCCAGTCATGTAAGTCATCTCAGACATCTCAGTCATTCTAACGATATTTTCTTGGTTACATCAACCATCATAGTCATCTAAAACATCTCAGATGTTTCATCTCAGTCATCTAATTCATCTCAAAAGTTTCAGACATTTCAATCATTTTTCATTTCAATCATCTCGATCATCTCAGTCATCTCAAATATCTTAATCATTTCAACAATCTCAACTATATTCTTAATCACTTTCATCATCTCAGCCATCTCAGCCATGTCAGCCATCTCAGCCATTAACCATTTTAACCATCTCGATTATATATTCTTGGTCGTCTTAGTCATCTCAATCATCCCAGTTATTTCAGTAATTTGTTGTGTGAATCATCTAATCCGTCTTAATTCTCTCGACCATCTTAATCATCTTAAGTATATATTTTATATATCTCAATCTTCTCAAAAATTTATAACTTTTACTATCTTATATAATCTCAAAGCCTTTGGAAATGCAGTTGTACCAAATGGAAGCACAATTCTCGATTTGAGTACAAATATATTGAATTTACACAAATCCAACTACATTATTATATATGCATATTGTATGGATTGTGTACATGCATATTCAATAAACCTTCACAGGAAATCCAGTGGACATAGATTCAAAACACTTGACAAAAAACATTTTATTTACGCAATATTTCAATAAATAGAAACTGAAGTTCTTTTCTTTACTATCCTATGAGGAATTACATGTGAAAATGTTTATAAGATGGATCATATATACACAATCCATACAATGTAGCTCACGTCAAACTGATGCATATACACATACTGTGAATCACATATTAACTCGCATGCCATTAATTGCGTTCATATGAGCGCATTGCCATTACACATGCACATGCACATATGCCATACAATAAGAAGTACATGTTATATAACCATGCACATATAGGGATTGCATACGCTCTCACATATTGCAATTTTTACACAAACATGTACACACAACAAAAAGTACAAATTACAAACCTTTGGACCTACACAAATACTACAAATTGCTTAACCATTTACAAATTACAAACCAATTATTATTCATACATATTGTATATGATATTTTCCAAGATATAGATAACTTGTTTCTAATATGATACATTTCACCTATCAAATGGATGGATAGAGACATTTGCAATCAACCCCTAAAATGAGCCCTAACATGGTCGATTTGATTTTGGTCAAACTCTTAGTTACTAAATATAGATCGTATAAAATTAGTTTTTTGCAAATCGGGACTTTTCCATCAAGACCTTTTATGCTTCAAAAATTCTTCATATTTTAGAAGATATTTGCAGTCAAAGTTTGAAAACACTACTAGGGCATGCTGAAATCTGCCCAAAACTACAATATATGTTCATTTATCCTCAAAATCTGCCCAAAATCAATGAGAAACTTCAAAAATCAAATAGAAACTTCAAAAATTCACCAAAATTGAGATTTTATTTTTTCTTGATTTTTAAATTTTGTACATGTAAATAAAATTTTGAGGCACAATCTCACCGTTGAGATTTCCAATCCAATATTTCTCCATCCACCTTTTTTATTATCAAAAGATTGGCCTTTTTTATTTGAATTTTAGCATACCTCCATGTGAAAAATGAAACATTTTTTAGGTTTAATAGGTTGTCTGAGGGTAAAAAGTCCATGGACATATATGAGAGTAAAGGCAAATTTATTTTTGAATTTGATTTTTTTGGCTCACAAAACACTTCAAACCCATTTTGCAACAAGGGATTTTATTATTTTATACAACTTTGAACATTATGATCATACAAATGGTAAGGATTGTAAATCTAAGATTTGGAGTACATGTACATGTATAAGTAAGGTACTAGATCCTATGGTTAATTTCCCCCCAAAATACATCAAAACATAAAAACTTACACCTCATATTGAAAAGGGCCGGTTTTGAGGGTTTTTGGTAGTTTTGAGGCCTTCCGACTCTAGGAGTTAACCGCATGTTAAATTAAAAAATGCTTGAGGTGAGGGGACTGTTTCAGAAGAATTTCCCCATCTCATGAAGTCCATGCCAGGAAGTCTATTGAGGAGGTCCCACAGTCCCACTTGTGGAAATACTGAAAGTGTCTTGATTTGACTTGAAGTGCAAACACAGGCCCCATGAAGCCTATCTCTTGTCTCTCGTTTCTCTCTGCCAGAGTCCCATGTGTCTGGATCTGAGAATATGCTGTAAGGCTTGTTCAGGAATGTGCTGCAACCGAAGACAGCTTGTCACAGCAGCATCACCTAACATTAACATGCCCTCACCATTGGTTCTCTGCAATTCCTTCGTCACCAACATTTCATTGGTTGTGTACCAATGCAGTTTTGTGCAGTTTTCGGGGAAGAAACGAAAGCCCTCAAAGCATATGCTCTTTCAACTGTTCATTTTAATACCCTCTAATCAATCTTGTTTTCCTTCTTTTTACGTTACTACCAATTTGTGCATAATACCGGCGTAGTTTGACAGCAGATTTTTCAGTTTGGATGGCATATGTGAAATGAATGTTAATGTGAAAAACATTAAAAAATCATGCCTCAATAATCCCCATTAGATTGAAGGTTAATGCTTATTTCAAACCTAAATGGATATGTCTATCTATTCCATCATGAAACCAATAGCGAAAAGAAAGGGGAAAAAAGAAAAGACGAGGAATACCAAACAAACTCAAGTGACTATTGTGAAGATGAGATTTACCGAGGCAAAAGACAATAACAACTAGTCAGGATAACTTTGCCAGGATGACCGGGAGATATAATCTTATCAATTCTGTAACATTTGTCAATCAACTATCCGGTTGCCCCTGTTTATAGTAAACACACTGGATGTTAACATGTACTAGAGTGGTGTGCACTGTACTGTACTGCACTGAATCCGCGCCTCAAATGCTAAGAATCCCAAGTTAGGCGCTAGGCTGTGCCAAGGCTGGACCTCCTCTTCATGTGCCGCTCCAGATCAGCACCCACTGATTCATCACACAGCTCGTTACTCCACCATCGGCATCAAAGAAATGCCTCCCACCCAACTTGTTGTCTCTGTCCTCCATTTGTTGGCTGTGTCCTCCACTCTGCAAAGACGTTCCCCATGAGCACACACAGGTCAAAAAGTCCTACGACCCATCTCCAACCCTTTTCACACTTTATGACAATCTCTCTTACCATATTTGTAGAATATTCATATAATTATTATTTGGTTATTACTATTTTAAAAATACTTATTATTGAACCATTTATCTCTATATATTACTACATGGTACAACGTAATTTGTATACAAGTTGTCTAAGAATTACTAAGAACTTTCATTACTACATGAAATGTACATCTAATATATCATGCCAAATTTGTTTACTAAAAGTTAATATACAATTTGAAATGAAATGAAATCATACCTTTTTCCACTATAACCGTGATATATCTTCAATTATATCCTTAACTATATATACAATTTATTATCCTAACATCCACTATTTTTTTTAAAACTCAAAGCCTTCCTATCTACACTTGCACCAAATAAGAGTACCACCCCTAGTAGCCTTACGAACGGACACTTTATTCACGCCGGTCATTCAATTGACTGGTGTTTCTATCTATCTATCTATCTACCACCCTAGTTCCAACTATACAAGCTAAAATCTAAATATCTAAATATCTAAAACCTACACAAGTTAACTATAGTACTACATATAACGTGTGGATTGTGTGTACATATGTACAAGTTATGTATCCATTGTAATTATAATCATCACATGGGTAGAAATACTTGCAGGTAAGGTAGCCGCTTGGCGAACTGCTGAATGGGTGTTAGAGAGCCAGCCTGAGGCAGGGCGGGGCTGGCCCACAGAGGAGTCCTTGGAGTCTGATTAGAGTAATAGAGCCTGCTTGCTTGATGATATGCTCTGAGAATTTGAGTCCTGCGGGGCAGAGCGTGCTTGAAAGTCGGTACCGCTGGCCCTCCTGGGAGCTCACCAATTGCCAAGGCCTGGCATTAGTGTCGCATAGTCCAAGCCAAAGTGCAGTTCCACGAAGCCCAGCTTCCGCATTTAGACATCTAAGTTAGGCGGGGAATCGATGGATCATCGA
This sequence comes from Ceratodon purpureus, assembly GCA_014871385.1. NCBI lineage: Eukaryota > Viridiplantae > Streptophyta > Bryopsida > Pseudoditrichales > Ditrichaceae > Ceratodon > Ceratodon purpureus. Next base: position 20,740,515 of record CM026422.1, read on the forward strand.
TGTGCTCCCTGGCTCCAGGCTCTCTGGCTGTGGGCGCAGCTTTTACGCGCACAAGGGGCCATGCTCTGTCATGAAATGCTGGGGATCGACATTCAAGGCTCCGAACTTGCTCCTCCTTGCCGCATCTCTTGGGCCAACTGGTCTGGAAGACTGGAACTCACTTGGCCTTCGCCAAAGGAGCTCGGAATATTCCACCCACTCCCTCCTGATTCAAGCGGTGGTTTCGTTCACTGCCAAGGAAACAGCTCCACCGCTGCTGCGTTGCCCATGAACCCCACTGATGGAGCCAGTCAGCCCTGGGATTTGGAGCTTCGTGACATTCAACAATTTGTGCAATCTGGAGACTCCAATGAATCTGCCACATCCCGAGGGCCCTCCTTGTCTATCATATCTGGGAATATCTGATGCTCTCTTGACACCATTGTTACTGTGAACTGTTTATTGGGCAGGTTTACACTTCCTGTTAACAGGAAACCTAAGTTACTCTGAACAGGTAGTCTCCATTGTCGTGCCGGAGTCATGGCATTTTACTAATGAATTTTGCTTGAGAGATATTGTTGAGTAGGCTTCCTGCTCTTGCTGTGCAAGACATGTAAACCTACCTACTAATATGTTGTGTATTGGAATATTTCTTCGATGATAATGTGATGAAGTCGAATGTCATCATAGTACCTTATGTATGGAAATAACACTTCTTAGGAAACTTATCATAATGGTTGTATGGGAACATATCACAATGGTTATGTGACTATAAATATACAAATATGTATTTTGTTAGTCGCAACTTGTAAGGATTCCCGAAAATATTAACATGGTGGAATTATAATACATCTTAGTTTTTTTGAAATACCTATAATTTGTTAGAAACTAAAAAAATTCTATTTATCAAACATAAAAAAGTCAAGATGTTTCATTGTTATGTTATTATAGCATGTGCATTAAAAGATGAGATGTAACTCACTCTTGACCAAATCATATTTGAAAAGTTAACACTATTTCAATTTGCTTAATATACTATGTCATTGTCCAACTTCTACTTCTAAATTGTTGTTGTCATAATATGAAGCTAAAGATTGTAATGGATCCTCAAGAGATGCAATCAAGAAAATTGAGATCACAAATAAGAGTTCATTTTAATTTCAATGAAGCAAGTAACCATCAAAGAGAAATAAGGCTTTTATAAATTAGTGACAAAATAATATTATTCAAACATGTTAAAGTGGATTGAATTGAAAAATATGATTAAAAATCAACGACCCTATAGAGACTCTTTTTGATAAAAACTATAGTTATTAGTAATGGTTGGTAACTCTAACACAAAGTAAAAGAATTTGTGTAAATAAAATGGATTCAAATACCCATTGGAATACAAAGATTTACTTTAAGTGAATTTGTGAAGTGCACTTTGTATGGTTGTTAGCTAAATTCAAATTTGTCAATTTTGCAAAATTGAGAATCCGCATAGTAGTTATTCTAAGTAAACAATTTTAATCCTTAAGGGTCCAAAAAGCCCGTTGTAATTAAATATATATAATTGTTTTTATATATAAAAAACGGTCTACACTTTAGGTTTTAGATACAAAGTGAAGTTGCACTTCATGCCTATGTAGTTTTAATATGCCTTTGGAATTCCCATTTGAAAATCTTTGTATGTATTATCTCCAAGGGAAACGTAAGTGTTATCCTCGTCTTAGGAATCAAGTTCTTGGTATCCGGCAGGTTGCATATTCAACAAGCGAATCTCCTTGGCTCTTATCGATCAGTTGTGTATGCATATTCCGTATCGTGCTCAACAGTAGAGGAAGCTGTTTGTTTCAATAAAAACATCACATTATACATATTGTAATTTTTGTCACACATCCAGGTCAGCGTTAGTTTATTTTTCGGCACAAGAGAATAAAAAGTTCATATCTTAATTCTCCTCAAACACAAGGTCAGCATAAGTAATAATTATGCTATAAATCCATGATTGCATGATTGCACTTTGAGCTCTGAAATTAGAAATTGGGATTCATTTTTCCCACCTACCAGTTTGTATGTACGTGACCTCCAGGCTCCTGCGCTCGCTGAGTCCTTAGCTGGAGTTCTTAAATCTAATTATTATGTCAAAGTTATCAACTTTGTAACGACCCATAACACTGTACTCTATTTACAGGAGAAATACAGGAAGAAAAATTCATTGTTTTTTGAAAACATTACAGTAACTTTACTTGGGCCAGTTGTCAAAGCTTGGGAGGACACTCTGGCTGATGGACTCACATGAAATCACCGTCTCATGGCAAGGGTCAGGTGGATCGTTCTGTAATCACAAGTGTGCCCATCAAAGACAAATGGCAACTTGTGATGAAAAATCTTCGGAGGATAGGAGTGGGTTGGATCAACCTTGAACCGAACACATCCATTTCAGTCGTTTTGTTTTTGTGTTGTGTGTGTACACAGGTACGTACCCAGCCACCTGAGGACAGGACTGTTTCTTCAAATTACCCTGAAATATCACAAGTACGATCACGGATTCAAGCTTTAAATTTACACCCCAAAATTTCAGTTCCACTTTGACTTGAATTCAGTGTTGTATTTTTTTATAGATGAAAGTACGTGTCTGTTGTGTGCATGGAAATTATTTATATATATTTTAATATCTTAAAGTATTTGTTGAAAATGTATGTTATAAAAATATTTTCTTTTGTTCTAGGTGTAAATCACAATGAAGAACATCAAGGTGGATAAAAAATATCCATGATACTAAAATCATAAAATACATCATATCAATATTTTCTTTTTGTATTTGAAATTAAATAATCAATGTATAGAGGATTTTAGAATTTTAAAATCAATTGAATAGCAGACAATAAAGGTTTATTTGCAAGTTAAGCTTTAAGGCAACAAATAATAATTGACATCTTAGATTAAATCTTAGCTAAAAGTTGGCAATAAGTTGAAATATATCAAGGCACATGTCAAAAAGTTAATAAATGTTATTGCACACAACATCTTACTATCTTTAATAATATACAAGTATATTTGAGGTCTTTTAGATTTCCACAATCAAATACTGAAACATATTTGTTTCTCTTTTGATAATAAAAAATATTTGATGGTCCCTGATAAATAATCAATGAAATCAGTAATTGTTCTAATTATTTTTCACTCCAACTTATGTTCTGTGCCAAAAGTCACACTAGTTTTAAAGATTTTTTCCTTAGAATAATGTTTGATTTATTAAGTGTTTGTCTATTTTTCAAGGTAATATAAAAAATATTTTTAGATTATTTTATAAATTAAATATTTATATTGTTTTTAATGCTCATTAGTTTTGACAACAACATGTCCAAACAAACATAAATCAAGCACTTATACTTTCAAATATTAAAAGTGATTAAAAAGCACATATATGTTTAATATATAAAAAATCACTTTTTCTTTAAAGGAACATGCAATTCAATTTTTATCATAACATGTTAATTATCATTTATTTTGCATGAAAAATCTATGACTAACAAATTCTTCATTTTATTAAAAAAATTCAATTCACAATCCTAAACATTTCACATGTGTTCCTCCTCCAATACATCTTTAATATTTTACTTATATTAATATAGAATCCAAATAAATTTTTATTTTTACAAATGTTTATGTATCAACATACACATATCAAATAAATCAAAAATTTGAATCGAAATTCTTGCAATGTGTAAAAGTTGCACATACATGAAAAATTTCCTCGCCAGTTGAGCATCGGCTCTTCTCGGTTTGCAGACTGCTATCTTTTCACTATTAATGAATACAAAACAACCTTTGTTCCTAAAAGAATAAAAAATTAAAAATTACACATTCTTCTATAAATAAAATAATTCAAACTCAAATTCTTACTACATTCTCATAAATTTTAAAACAAATTCAAAGCACAAGTACATTTGAACAAGAAAACCACCTCTCATCTACTATCAAAATTGAATTTAAACAAACACAAACAAACAAAGACAAAATCATTCCGCTCACTCTATTTTGTCCATAATTGATTTGTCATCACACCTCGTAGGAAGCTTCATTGCATTTTTAATTAGATCTTTTTTTATCTACTAAGATCACAAAATATCTAATAGATACCCCCATTTGATATAAATCCGGAAAGATAAAAATAATACGACATCTCACAATATTAACACAAGGCAATCCAAATCCCCTACAAGGAGTATATAGACACAAAAGCAAAAAAAGCACCCAAGAAGAAAACTAATCCACTCCTCAAGTCCACACTCCCACTCCCACTTCTCCTACTCCCTTCTCAAAGTCCCCCACTCCACCCCCCTTTCCACCACCAGTCATCCATCGCCATGCATCCACACTACTAGCAGTCATCCACCCCATCCATCCATGGACACCCATCCCGCCCCCACCATTTACCCCACCAAAGGTGGTGTTACCCACCCCACCCCACCACACCACAGGCGTCCCCCCCGCCACCGGCAACGGCACCAGGATCCGATATCATGGTTTTCACCCTCCTCCGATTTTTCTTACCCGGGGGCCCCACCCCTTCTCGCGCGCAATGCATCCGCGACGCTCCCCAACACCCACAAAGACCACCCGCCCCAGCTCCATTGCCCCCAGTCGGTGACATCGCCAACGCCAAACCCAACGCCTTCGCAGCACAACGCTCACTCTCTCGCCATCATCGCCATCGCCGCACAACAGAGTCAGGCTCACTCTCGCCTTTGGCACCTTTCACTCAGGCCCGACGAGAAGAGAACCTCGCTGGAACTCACTCGCCTTGGAGCTCACGTGGTTGTTCGTGATAGTCGTCTCAAAGACGTGTTGTTCGGAGGTCACGAGGCGCCAATGGAAGCGCCCCGGGGGGAGAATGCGCGCTGGTTCTGGTTCGGGGAGTCGTAGGGAAGGGAGGGATTGCGGTGAGGTGGAGGGAGGGGAGCAGGAGGGGGAGGTGCGGGGGTGGTTCTTTTGAGGGAGGGGGTCATGTGGTGGTCGTTGCGTCGTACGGGGGGCTTTGTTAGGTAGGAGTGCTGTTCCGGGATTAGGAAAAAGGAAGGGTGGGGTTGGAGGGGGGTGTGTTTCTTGAGCTACGAGGTGATCGGCGTCGGAGTTTTGCGGGGCTGGTGTGGAGGACGGGAGTATTATGGCAGTCGTGCGGGTGGGGGTCGTGGAGAAGCGGACGCGGGAGAGCATTGCTTGTTTGCGGATTTTGTAGTGGTTCGTGGTGCTGTTTTGGTGAGCTTTTGGTTTTCTGTTGGTCTCCGTTCGGTTTCCGGTTTGGGGCTCCGGTTGGTGGAGGAGGGAGCTGCAGGATTTGAGGGTATTGAAGATTGGACGTTTGGGAGGTGCGGACTGGGGGTTTGGTTCGACATTGCAGCGGAGTGGGAGTTTGCTTGGGCGCCGTATTGGTGAGTAAGTCTGCAATTGAGCATGTGCGGAGAGGGTTGGTCAACGAGAGGTAGAGAGCGAGAATATGCCCTCTGCGGTATCACGTGGTGGTTGTCGCGTTCGGTGTTGAGAGGTTGGGTGAGCCTTCGGTAGCGGGGTTGTTTAATTTTCAGCGGACGAAAGATAGTTTTGTATATTTTGGTGGGTTGGTGTTGGGTGGGTGGAGGGAGCTTGGGTGGGGAGTTGTATTGATTATGTGTTGGTAGGTCTAGCATGCGAGGGATGATTTGGCAAAAAGGCATAATGCATGTTTTCCTCAATTGGAATCGTAGAAGATACGGCGGCATGCAAGTTTAGGATGCATGCTTCCGATTGAGTCTGCATAGAACGTTTGCTACAATACAGGGGGCTTGAGGATTAGTATCCGCGTTTCTTCTAGAAGGTTTCTTGTTAAGTTTTTTTTTGGGATGAGTTTAGCACCTTTAGAAGCGAAGTGACGACTTTTGGTGCATGGAGTATTATTTAATTATATCTCCTTGTGTTGAGAAACCAATATTGGTCTTGCGGCTTTTTTGCTGATCGGTAGGAGATTGTAGAGGAAAGTACTTTTTAGCGACTCGGTGAATTCATTTGACGGTTGATTTTTGTTAATGCAGGTGGTTTGCTATCTTCTTAAGGGATTAGTTTTGACGCTACCATATCTTAATTCTACACGCCGACGGTAGTTGCTTCCTAGAATCAGCGAAGATGGTGATCAAGGTGATGAAGTGGCCGCTTCGCCAGCTCCTTTCCAAGAAATATCAAGTCAATTTGGTTTTGAACAGGCTTGAAGGGCTCTCTGTATGTGAGTCTGAGGAGCCTAAATTGTACGTTGACTTGAAATGGAAGGGTCCGAAGGGTGCTCTTGGTTCCCGATTTCGAAGTATGAAGCGGGAGAAGACAAATGCTCTGCCGGTGGAGAGTAGTGGGTGTATTACATGGAATAAAGAGTTTGAACATGTCTGTGTGCTTACGAACGACAAAACTGGGGTCTTCCAACCATGGCACGTGTATTTCATTCTCTGCAAGGTAATTACCCATAGAAGCACTAATGCTCTTGCTTTAATTCTGGAAACCTGTGTGCTCTTTCACTATGAGTTTTTGTGTTTCAATTGAACCCTGCCCATCACGTCTTTTCACTGGACGCGCATGATAGCTAGGATAGCTAGTTTGCTCTTCATGTGAAAGTATTTCGCGGAGGCGGTCATGAATTAACTTCTTGTACGCGTATTGATTGTGCAGACACTGCCAGAAAGCTCCAAGGGCAAGGTTTCTGTCTTGGGTACTGCAGTTCTGGATCTGGGAGTCTTGGCTTCATCTGGAAACTCTTCCAATTTCCCCACAACTTTACCTGTGATATGTAAAACTGGGGATCGAGATGTTGAAGCCACTTTTGAGGTATGATTATCGACCTTTTCCGTGTGTTCCAGTTTAATACGTGCACTTCGGACTTTCTAATAAACGTTCATTTAGTTTCATGGTTTGTCGTCCACCATTTTAATTTGAATTTATCTTCTCACCCATTTCGTTACAAATGGAATACTGGTACTTAGCACGTCATCGCATTTTACTCTTAATATGACGTACTCTATTCGGAAGAGTTGTGTTTAGTTGGGAATATTTGGGTTCTACCTTTGCTGTCTAGGGAAGAAGTTGCCGGGGGTTTCTGTCACTCAGAAGGTTTTTGTGGATTACAGATTACGTTCAGCTTGTCAGAGTTACGAACAGTATACGAGGCTGGCTTTGAGAGCGTGCACAGGCTGATGGCGCCTGCGATGGCCTGTATTGGTGGGGATCCTTACGCCTGGGACCCCGAGGATGATGATGTGGGGAAGGTTCATCCAGATGTGGAGAAGAAGAAGAAAGCCTCAAAAGAATTGTCAAGGGAGCAAGTGTTGGGCCTTAAGGGAAAGAAAAGCCTTCAGATCGAGGACGTTGATCCAAATGATGGCGGAAAGTTCTCTCCTCGTAGTGATGGAAGCGTGCAAGATGCTCTGGATCTTTTCGACTCCGACTGGGTTGATGAGTCTGATTATGAGTACGGCGAAGAAGTCGAAGAACCTAATATTGGGCAGTTCGTTAGTTACGGAACACTAACTGGTGTGAACCTTGTAGTGGAGGGTGCGCTACCGCACCATGCGGATGAAGCGGCTGGTGCTGCGACTGATGAAATTGAAGTTCGGGATAATATTCATAGCCGAGCTGCCGTCATGACAATTCCGAAGGTGGATGCGGTTCCGGTTCCAGAGGAGGTCTCTACATCTGAGAACGGGGAGCTGGTATCTCAGGGTTCCTTGATGAGTATGCTTTCTTGGCGGAAGCGAAAGTTGAGTTTCAGATCACCTCGGTCTCGTGGGGAGCCGTTGCTGAACAAAGCATATGGAGAGGAAGGTGGTGATGAAATTGATTGGCATCGACGACAGGCAGAGTCTAACACAGAGTTTCCAGAGCTCACAGTAAGTCTACACTCCATCTGTGTTTTTCGCAGCATAATTTGTTTATAAATTTTTAATGTTTGAACCTTTTAAATATTTTCTGTTGTATATACCTCATTTGGCATATTTGCTTAGGTCGTGAAATGCATCCTAGGGCAGAGAATCTAAAGAAATCGCTCCACTTACACTGATGTCTGTTTTTGGGGAACAATTTAGCGTGCCTTAATGACAATCAAACAATCTCTCATGTATACAACTATATGTGTGGCGGTGTGAACTTTAGTCGTGTGTTGCTCACTATCTTTTTGCGTTTTTCCAGCGGCGGAAGAGCGAAGGTATCATTTCAGTTGTCGCCGGAGCTCTGGACTTTGGGGAGACACTTTTTGCTGTGGGAACCTGGGAGCAAAAGGATCTCATTAGCAGGGATGGACGGACCCAGCTCTCGACAAATGTGTTTTTCGCCTCCTTTGATCAACGTAGTGAAAGCGCAGCTGGGGAAAGTGCCTGTACCGCTCTTGTTGCTGTGATAGCCGACTGGTTACATAAACACCCTACCCTTGTGCCTAGTAAAGCTGAATTCGACATGCTGATTCAGGAAGGCTCTGCAGAATGGAGAAAGTTATGCACAGTGGAAGCATTAAAGGATCGGTTTGCAGACAAGCATTTCGATTTGGACACTGTTATTGAAGCTGCAGTGCGACCACTTAGTGTTGTGCCTGAGAAGTCCTTCGTTGGTTTCTTCGTCCCCGAAGGTGTGAGCGAATCCTTGGATTTCCTGCAAGATGCGATGTCATTTGATAGCATCTGGGAGGAGGTGGAGAGAGCAGGACCAGCTGTCTACATTGTAAGCTGGAACGACCACTTCTTTGTACTCAAACTGGATGCAGACAGATGCTATATTATCGACACGTTAGGAGAGAGACTACAAGAAGGTGGTGAGCAGGCTTACATTCTTCAGTTCGATGCACAGACCAGCCTTGGCCCGGCGCCAACTCCAAAGCCTGAGGATTCTAAGACTGCAACTCAGCCAGAAACCAAGACTGTAACCCCGCCAGAAACTAAGATTGCAAGTCAGCCGGAAACAACGGCGGAGGAGGTTTCAGATTCATTGGCATTAGTGAAAGTCGGGACTGATAGTGACTCTGCCGCTCCGGCTTCCGATGCGGTTGCCTCAAGCAGCGAATCTCCTATGGAGCTGGTTGTTTCGACTGAGAAGGTACAGAACGGTGGGAAAGCCATATGCTGTCAGTTTATCAAGGAGTTCTTCGCTGCTCTTCCTCTACGGGAGCTTCAGAGCGACATCAAGAGAGGGCTACTTGGGAAGGTCCCTCTGCACCAGCGGTTGCAAATCGAGTTTCACTACACTGCTGCCAGGCCTTGCACAGAATTAGTTCCTGTGTAAGTTACTTGCAGGAATGAGTCCCAGTTAGGTTTCCGCGGTTTGATGACTCCAGGCATTCAATCGGACTGGACTTGGAACTGCGCACATGAGTTGTCTTTCAATGTAGGTAACCACTGCTCCATATCCATGGTCAAGAAATATACGGCGAGTTGCAGTGGGAAATTTAATATGCGGGGGCACGATCACCTTCAGGAAATTTTTGGAACAGTATACCAGCTTCAGGTATGGAATGCGTAGTGTGAAGTTGGGGGCCTGGTTTCTGAAGGTGGTCGAATGGATTCACTTGAAAGCTGTTCTTCGGATCATCTTTTCGCTGGATATTGTTGATACCTGGAGGTGGAAGTTGATAGAAACTATTACCCGGGTATACAATGTTCTCAATCTAATTTTTAGTTAGTCCCTACGGGGTTGCCAATGTACTCCATACATCTTTTACATTCCTGATAGATACACAAAAACTTAGCATAGTTTACTCTGACTTTCATACACAGGTTTAGAAATTACACGCATCCACATGTTCGATGCAGCGGGCTGTCGTTTGGTGGTTTTTGCTAATAATGACGGATGCCGAAGAAGTCGAATTGAGGCCACTGTCCTAATTTTCTAATGTTCCAAGTGAGCGGCGACCTCGACATAAGCTGACTAGTTTCAGACAAGATACACACTAGGAATGTAGACTCTAGTGGCATCAGGTGGCGAGGCTTGAGCACATCCATTTGTAATGCAGTTGTACACTTCGAACAGCATCTAGCGTCCTTAGATGGTCATCATATTCCTATGTGACAATCGCAGTGGGCGTTCTAGACTTTTTGGGTCCATGAATCCTAGAAGTCTCTGTCTGTACAACTCACATTTTTTACTCGCATAAATAAAATCTGGAATTTGGTCGACACTTGGTGTTTACTTTGTGGGCTTGTCAGAGTTTTCCGGTACTTGGGTCTTGTGCGATGGCTGTGTCTTAAAGAGTACTTCAGTCTTCTGTAGGATAATTCTCTTCGAAATTGGCTTTCTTGTGTTTCCTTGGAAGAATGAAACAATTATGGTGTGCCAGTCCATAATTTTTTCTAGACCATACCCTCAACATCCTGCACACTTCCACAGGTCCACTTCCTGCTTACTTCGGAACATGCCAACATCCCCCAACTTATGTGAGAAACATTACAACACCATCCTCGCAAACCTCTGCAGCAAACCTCCACATGCATCTTGAATGCTCAAAACTTTCATGATCCGGAACCTCGAAATGTGTATGACTGCTTCAGAAAGAGTGACTATCTTACTACAGATGCACAGCACAGGGGTTCAGTGACATGCTAAACTCAAGAGCTCTCTCTTTGTAATGTTCACTCTTTCTGTGAAAATCACGGTGTCTCTCTGTAGTGGCCACACTAGCTCACTACTCTTTCAGAGTTCCACAGGAAAGCATTCACGTCGAACCGCAAGGCAGACGAGGAATTAACCTACACAAGTCCTTCGTGTCGAGGCAGTCCAGGTCTTCACGTAGACAGACGTGAACTTCAGGAGCAGAGTCCAGGGAGGTGACCACGGCTGGGGATTGTAATCGGAGCTTAGAATGTTTGCACTGATTGATACAATCCACTGCTTCAGTTTCTCTAGATTCGCTGATTGCAGCGCATTGAATCGCCATTCTGAAGGCTACTACAAGCTCTGCGGTTGCATACACAGGTGCGGTTTCGTGTCATGTTCTGTAAGCATTGTTTGGATCAAGTTTTTCATCGCTCGCAGGCATTGATTGATTGTCTCTTCACTTCTAGAGCGCCAATTTGGTCACGGGTTGGAGCTGTGATTGCGAACTGAGAAGTTGCGGTAGAACCTAGGGTTTGAGAGACCAGGAGATTCATAGCGGAAATCTTTCTGCAGGAAGGTGCTGCTTGATTTAAGAGTGTGGAAGGGAAGAGCTACGAATGGTGTTCACAAAAGTTTGCGGTGCAGTGCGGAATTGGAGTTGATCGCGGTTCGATTAAGCTCACGCTCGACGTGCTAGAGCTAGGATTGCGCACATTTGAAGGTTGGCGATGGGAAGTGAGCGGGTGCGACGGATCTGAGGACAATCTGGTGTTAGGTTCTCGGGAGGCGCTGCCTATGGGAGCTGATCATCGGAATAGCAGAAAGAAGAACTTCGCGCATCGCACTGTGGCTGCCGAAGCGATGGCCAGGGTGAAAGCGAAGCCTACGTATGGTCTTTTGCGTGCGGAGGGCCGAAATGTTTCGCTCTGGCGTTATTCCGTCTTGATTTCGCTCCTTCTGGTAGTTGCAGGCCTGGTTCTACTTGTATACAGCCGAAATAGCAACTCGCTTCCGGGCGCAGGGCGAGAGAAGGACGAGGAGTTTCGTGTGTTTGGTTACAGGATCGTTCAAGAGTATCCGCATGATCCGAACGCATTCACTCAGGTTCGTGAGCACTTCTTTCTGAGACGAATATCGATGATTCCCGAGTGGTGATGAAGCTTTTTGAACATGTGCAGTACATCACATGCGATTGTCTCGTCAATTAGGTCTAGGTCAAGCGCTTCGTAAGCGTAAGAAGGGGATACATTAGAGGGGAAGAAGAAGTTTCATCTTATCTTGTACACCGTTTGGAATTCTTCATTTGCCTATAGAATCCTAGAATGTATTAGTATTTGAAAGTTGTTGTCAAATGAACACGATCGTTGGTGTTGCTTGTAAAGACAATTACGTACTTGGTGATGTTGAAGAGAAAGTGACTACAGTTAAAAACCTAGACGCTGCTTTATTATCAATCTTAGAAATGGTGTATGTTCGAAACGGAAAATTGATACGATTGACGAGCCGTGAAGAATGGGTGATGGTTGTATTGCAGGGGCTGTTTTACGATGGAAATGACACATTTTATGAATCAACCGGTCTCAATGGGAAGGTAAGGTCGCCTTCGTTATCATAATCATCAATTCCTTTCTGCCGTGTGTATTAGAACCTCCTCTGCGTATTCATTAACTTGTGGTTATTTCAGTGGTTGAGATCTTGACTTCTCTGCTTGCGAGTGCTGTCACGGGTGTGTGATAAGTTATCAGCTTGCATGCCAAATTTGTATCTCTGCGTAACTGGTGTGTGTGTTTCTGTTATGGCAGTCTTCTGTACGCAAGGTTGACATCAAGACGGGGAAGGTAGTTGAGACTTTGCCTTGTGTAGTGCACTACTGTTGCCTAGTACAGCTTAGTTTCATAATGCAGCACTTGGAATGGAAGTTCGTTGAATGGAGAGTTTCGGCACTACTAAATTTGGTGTAGTGGTTGTGAAAGCAGGTGCTGCAAAAACAAAGAATGGACTATTCACTTTTTGGAGAGGGTTTGACCCTTTGGGGTTCAAGGTGTCGTCATCTTTCCTCTACTATGCATTGAATTCTTTGATTTGATTCCAATTTTTTGTTGCTCATCACGTCCGTGCTGGTTTAAGAAAGTCGTGAACCATTGATGTATAGTAGCCATAGCTATGTGATGATCTTGTTGTGGAAGTACTCAAAAGCTCTGGTACATATGGAGACAAGTCACTGCTGAAGCTCTTGTTTAACATTAAAAACGTGGGGTAGAATCGACAATTTTTTTCTGAGCGTCTGGGTTTGAGTATGCCTGATGCATAGGTTATTGTTAGTAGACACGAAGTTACTTGTGTCGATCTCGCTTTCTCGATCGCAGGATATTACCCAAGCTATATCGTTGTTATCCTTGCCGTACTTTAACCACCTGTAACAAATGTCTTAGCGTATAAGTTAAAAAATCAGATTGATATCATTTGCATTAATAAGTTCCAGTTGTGCAGGTTGTTGCAAGTGACTTGGTTATCGAAAAAAGGATACATCTATGATAAAGACACCTTGAAACTGGTGAATTTTTTCCCTTGCTCCAATAGTATATAGATTTATGATGTCCTCCATCGATCCTTGGCAAGAAGCTCTCAACGGCATGTTCCACATGACTCGGACGAATATTATGCTTCAAGTAGGTAGCATATATGATAATATCCCTGCAGATTCTGAGCCCATGTTTGTTTCCCTATCAGGTAGATAGCTTCAACCATCCCATGCAAGATGGGTGGGGTCTCACATCAGGGGAGGATCATATTATTGGTAGTGATGGTACGGCCAACATTTACTTCATGGATCCCTCGACTTTCAAAGGTAAATCCCATTTGGAATGACTGTCTAGTATTTGAACATTGAGCTCCGCTTTTAGTTAGAGTACTCAATGATATGCATTGTGCTAATTATTTGTCTGTTGAATTTTCACACAGAAATCAGGAAGATAGTAGTCAAAGATAACGACCAGCTAGTCCCGAACTTAAATGAGTTGGAATACATCAAGGGTGACATCTGGGCGAATGTCTACCAGGTACATTCTTCTTAAAACTTTTTTGGTGAAAGATATTGTCCCAAGCTAAATTGATTTGCAGGATGTATTTCACGTGGGTATGTACTGTCTGAGGAAGCAGCCCTGTTGAAAGATTCAACATCAATCTCAGCCTTATGGACAATTATGCCAGTACTAGTATTTTCTTTTGACTTGTCAAACGGTTTATTGTGGAAGTTTGTTGGTAGGTCGCTTCATATTCGGTCTCTTATGCATAAAAATGTTAACAGGTTAAATCTAATTTCTTTTATATTCTGCTGTAGTTCATTCATGCAGGAGGAGGCAACGTACATCTTGGGTTGCCTTTGTATTTGTGAAGCTTTAGTATTGTCTTCTTGATTGTTTCTTTTGAATTGCAGACAGAATGTATTGCAAGAATTTCACCACAAGAGGGGAAAGTTACTGGCTGGCTTCTCATGCATGGCTTGAGGTAATTTGGCCTTACAGAATATCTGACTCGAAGTAGCTTATTAGTTCCTGTTTGTGCTTGTTCCCTGATGGGATATGAGCTTTCTGGACGCCTCTAGTCTTCCTTCTTGGCTATGGATAGAGTTCACCTTGAATTTGATAGGTTTAGTGCATCTTCTTGATATTGGAAGACAACTCATTCTCCTTCTCCAAAACTGCAGGAGTGCTCTAGTTGCTCAAGGAGTGATGGTAAGTGATTACTCGTCTGATTTCTGCGTTATTCATGAATTTCCTCGCCTTGCGAACTCCGACTGTGGTTTTCTACAATTTGATGTGACTGCATTTCATGGTCTTGATGAATCAATAGGAACTGAATGTTAGTTCCCATTGACCTGCATGAGCCTCAAAACTTGAGGAATCCGTTTTCATGCACCAGAACTCTAAAATTCATTTACTGGCTTGCGAATGTAAGTTTCTTCAAGTTCATTATTCTCGTTAAAGGATAATCGTTCTTTCCTGACACATGGTTCACTTACTTCATCACCAGGGAATGGATGTACTGAATGGAATTGCTTGGGACAGTGAGCAAGATAGGCTCTTTGGTGAGCACTTGCCGCTCTTCTATTTTCAAGTTCTGTACACTTTTGGGAAATTAACTTTTCTGTATGGCTAATTAAGTAATGGATAAGTTCAGAAATGTATTATTGAAATATGTGATATTTTTTCACTCTTGAAATATGTAAGAGATCTGCACGTTTTGTGTGATACTTCAAAGAGACACTGGTGGAGGTTGAGTGCAGTTTCTGATGAGTTTTGACATGTCCTCGATTGCAGTTACCGGAAAACTATGGCCAAAGGTGTATGAAATCGAATTGATTGATCAAACTAGCAGTTATAAAGACCTTAGGGCCGTCCGGAAAATGTGCATAGGGAAGCAGATGGTGTGGCCTGGTGCTACCTGACGCTACCTGACCTATGTCATCTCAAGCTTAAGTTCAGGAGTTGGACTGTCAACCATCCTTGCCATACGATTCACGATTTTATCTTCAAAATGGTACGGTTATATTCAAGAGCCAGTGCAGTTGTTTAATAGTATCCCTCAACTTGGACACAAGTGCATTTTTCTTAAGTGGGACAATTGTGTTCATTGGTTAGAATAGCACACTGGATTTAAGCCATTCTGAGAATGTAGGACTAGACTCTTACAAGTGCTTTTTCATTACGACGAGGTCAATTGGTACCAGTAGCTTAGGAATGATAATCTAAGCTCTTGAATTCCGTTCGAGCCTGTGATTACATTGTAAGCAACTGATGCAGCTGGCGATTGTGCAACCCATTTATGAAGCAGCGCACATAAATGATTATGTCAAGAATGGACTCAAATCATCCTTTTATTGGTAAGTAACATGACGCTTCACAGGCTCCAGCAATTGAAAAGAATTAGTGACGGACTGAATAGTATTCCTTCTCAAATTTTTCGTGTGAAGATAAGCAATTAGAACGTTATGCAAAATCTTATTGAGTGACATGCATCTTGTAGCCCTTGTTCAGCCATCTACAAAAAACTTAAGAACTCTACCATAGAAATTAGGGATATATGAACTTTTTGAAATACATATGTTATATTATTCACATCTTACTCAAATCTTACTTGTATGTATGTATTTTGTAGTGCTTGACAAAAATGTTTACAATGAGCTCCAGATCAAATGCTAATTCCAAGCACGGAATGAGATACGGACGATTAAAAGCTGCTTATTGATAAAATTTTCAACTGAACCTACTTTCAAAACTGCATCTGCCTTGGCCCTTCTGGTATGTGCTGTGCAGATGAACCAATTACCCTGGATTTCTGGATGATTCAATAATCTTAAGATAAGCAAAAATTGACGAATATATACATATTCTATTGATCTGTTCTCAGCTTTTGTTCAGAACTTAGCATAGTATAGCAGGTGATCACTCACACTGCACAGAAACTCAATGTTGAGACTATTCGAGCTTATCTTTGTCACTAATTTACAAGGAATCCAAGGTGCCTCGGAACTTGGGTGGGTTTGCACGCGGAAGTGCAGCAGAATAGTGTATGCCGTCGTCGTCCTTTGGATTCTCAAGAATTGGATCGTCTATGATCTATGACACATGCGAGCATTCCTTAGAGTTCTGCCCAACGTCCTTGGGATCTGAGTAGGCATAGAATGTAATTATGGGTCTCATGAATGCAGAGTCCCTACTTGGACTTTGTGAACTGGGGGAACTTATACTGTACCGTATACCTTATGTCACCCTTCAAAGTTACCATCCCAGCTTCTCCATGGCGTTTGTCCTAACTTCCGTTGGAGATACGGAGTTTACTAGTTGAAACCATTTGTGGATTACAAACTTGTACAGCAACCTTCAAGAATCCATACTGAGGCTCGTCTCCACAACAAATTGCAGTGAGTTCAGAGAATAGTTTGAAATGAGGAACCGACAGTACATTGTACAGAAATGTACAGTACAGGATCAAGGCTAGCCGTTGCAGTTGTAAACGGCTATTTGTTCACCTCATACGGTAGCAGACCATTTCTTTTCCCTTTCTCTGGAGACGAAAGGAACAAATTCTTTACTCCAAAACTTCGGCTGCAAGTGTTAAATTACCGGACGCCGTTTGATCCACGCTGGTACGCAGATTCAGAGTGGAAGAATATATCAGAGTATGAAATTTCTGCAAGACTAGGTGCTATATGCTTCGCCCCACTGTCAAGCATTTGAAGACGGGTAGAAGGACTACTCGATCCAATTGCAGCTTTGGTACGTTTCTCTTGTCTCGGTCCAGGTAGTTTAAGACTCAGGTCTCTTCTCATGATATTTTCTGCAACTGAAACAATGATAAAAAAATAGAATACAGGGGCACTGCGAGAATCGAACTCGCGACCTCTCGCACCCAAAGCGAGAATCATACCACTAGACCAAGTGCCCAACCCCGGATTTTACGGAGACATTGTAAGACCTTGAAATCCCACTTCATGGAAGTAGGTCACCAAGAACTAAATTCTATATTGACTTTTATACTACACTTTTAACTTACTTGATATGGTTTTTTTTTTTTTTTTTTTTTTTTTGGGCAACTAGATATGGGTTTTAACTTCACTCCTAACTCCACTTGGGGTTATCATTAACATGACTCTCAATTAGGAGAGCTTACATCACACATGCTAATATTCATTCAATGTGAGTCTCCATTTACATTATAATGTTAATTATGCCTTAGAATAAATGTTTTAAAGTGAATTGTCAAATGATATAAATGAATTATTTTTCAAATGATGTAAGTGAAGCATTTTTCAAATGCCATATATTTTTCATTTGAAGTCGTCCATATCAATCGAGTTTTTTTCTAATATTTTGAAATACTTGTAAAATATGTGATTCATAGTTATTGGAGTTTAAAGTGTATTTGATGAATTCAATAAAATAGTGATAACTTATTTCTTTAAGTAAGCTGCATATTGTCATATTGAAGCTTGAATTGCATTATAATTATAATTTTTTGTGGACATCATTTGAATGTATGTGAATTTATGAAGATGAAATAACAACTCACATAAAAAATAAATATATATTTAGTTTTTGTTTGAAAAAAAATTGTGTTTACAATATGTTTAATACTTCAGAATTAGCTACACCATACTACTTTGTATTTTTTATTCTACCAAAATTCATTTGCTAATGGTAAACTAGTATATGTACTATGTGATAAAATTGTATTCTTGTAATCATATTACTGTGAATTGTAATCACAGTTAACACAATTTTATAATATCTACGTGTACTATTCCATCCATGTTTAAATTTAAATGCACTAAATTAAAAGTTCCAAAATTATAACATGAACAGTAGTTTCACATTGATTGAGAAAACGGTGATGGTATCCTATCTATAATGATAAAAAATTCATAACAAATTCATACTTTGTCTAAAAATAAAATTTCATTTCCACTCCTTAATTTAACATCTGTGTTTATGTGTAATTTTAGAAAAAGTTCAACAATGGTACTAAGGCACATCAATCATTCTACCTATCACAATTTGTTTTGTCTTGTGCGGATGTGTGATTTGGGGATATCAATAAATTTGGAGTGTGGAGAGATCTTCCCGTTCAGAAGCCAAAACTACTGAGACATGTCAAATCATTATCATTTTGGGAGACCCCTATGCAATTCTCTTATATGAGGTTGTGGAATAGTGTGATTAAAAATACTTAATATATTCAAAGATACGGAGAAAGTGT
Source organism: Ceratodon purpureus (assembly GCA_014871385.1). Classification (NCBI taxonomy): domain Eukaryota; kingdom Viridiplantae; phylum Streptophyta; class Bryopsida; order Pseudoditrichales; family Ditrichaceae; genus Ceratodon; species Ceratodon purpureus. The sequence continues at coordinate 20,758,836 of CM026422.1, forward strand.
TCATTTAACATTTGGCGTGGTCATACATTAGATATACCACTTGAAAAATTCAATTAAGTATATACCTAATTAAGTTGTTTTTAATTACAATACATAACTTTCTAGTTCATAAAAATAGTTGTTTATTATAATAGTTGACGCAAGTAATTCATAAAATCTGGACAAGTTTTGAAAGAATAGTTAAGGTAAATGCTTGATATAAAGTGTAGAGTATTTGAATGATTTTGTTTGGAAAAGATGAGGATATTGGTCAAGCTTTTGGTTTCAATTTAAAGATAGGAGTTGAAGCATCTTCACAGGAATAACATACAAGTTAATCACCAATTGCAGTTCATATGATAGGAAGTTCAAAATCAATTTCATCTTCAATATCGTGAATTTGATAACTACAAATTTGATAGCAAAAGTAGTGTGTCTACAACTTTGAGCCATCAATACATTGCTAGAATATCTATCTTCACAAACTTATTAACAAAATTATCTAATTGGCACAAAATTGTTAAAATGCATACTTCTATAAATTCACAATTGAACAAATAATTTCAGTAAAGTATCACAATATACATTGATGATGAAACCTGTATTTATATTGCAAAACTGACATAAAATTTCAAGACCATGAAACCCCGGAAATGCAAAGCCCTAAGTGGTTGACTTGATGCACCTCTTTTTCTACTTATATACGCTCATACTCCTACCTTAAACCCTATAGTTTAATTTTGATTTTCTCCAAGTTTTGTATTTGTAGGTGAACCTTGAGGTCCCACACGCCTTGTTTAAATTTGAGCTGAAAGAATGTATTCTCAACATTCCCCAATGTTCATGGTGAAATTCCATTTGGAAGCTAAATTCCCTTAGGAACAGCAGCCACTCTGGTGTTCCTAGAGTCATCATCCCATCATTCATGGGCTCTGTCACTCCAGTGCACATGATAAGCAGAGTGTGGAGTTTGTCAACTCTTGGCATGATGCAGAGAGACGTTTGGGGCAGACGAGAATGACACCCTCAGTCCTATGACAGTAATGTGTGAAGAGAGGAAGAGAAAGAGAGAGAGAGATGGCGATGATCCAGAAGTCTGACAGACAGGCTCAGGTGAGAGGACACCCCTGGAGCTTCATCATGTTGCCGCCGTCCAGCGCCATCACTCCCATGCCCGGATGGCCGCCATGTCAAGTGCATGTGTAGCTACACCAGCCTAACGTAGCCTGCCACTCCATGTCCAAGTAACTTAATCCAGCCCCAGCCTGCTCACCGCAATATCTTCTTCTCACTCACCTCGCCTACAGCTGCAGCTAGCATAGCTGCAAAGCGCAAGTTGAGCTGTTTTTGTGTAGTTTATCATGTTCAGGCTCTGTTGAGTTGCAGCTGCCGTTGCAGCTAGACTGTCCTTCTGTACGTACTCCATGAGCTGTATGTCCAAGTCTAGCATTTTGGGTCGCCTGCATTGACAACGGTACTGAGCGACTGGCCAGGGGTTGGGCCATGACTCAGGAGATAAGTTCAGCTTAGTTGCAGAGTTTAGTTTGTGGGTAGCTAGTATCAGTGAGTGTGTATGTGTGTGTGTGTGTCGAGGTTTGTGAGCAGGAGTAGATTATGTGGTGTGACATACAGTGGTCATGGCGATGGTGTTGTAGATGAGTTCTTCATTCTAGGTTGCTGGGGGTTACTCGAGACGTTTGTGGGATTTATTAGAGGTTTCTGGAGGGAAGGGGACGTACCGATGGCTGCAATGCATGGCGGCAGTTGCTGCTTCAGCGTCGTTCTAGTTCTGCTGGCCTGCTTCAACTTTGTCCACTTCGCAGGTACATTGGTTCCTTTTCCGCTCCTAGTCATGTCCAAGCACTTGCTTATAAGAGCTTTCGTGAGGATATATTCGTTTGCTTGTACTTTGCCTCGCTGAAGTCTGGTTTCAGAGTCATCTCCTGGGAATGCTTGAATTGTGGCTATGCAGATCTGTGTTAGTGGACTTGCAGGATGTAGAGACATGAAAGTTGATGCATGTTGAATACTGTGTGCTTTGATCATTTGTTTTGTATCTTCTCTTCTATGTGTGTTACCACGACATTAAGACTTCCCAACCTTATACCAGCAGTTTTGACTCCATAGCTGATGCATGGTACTGTTGCTCATGGTTTAACCTACTGTCAATGCTTTTGGGTGTCGTTGCATAGAGCAGCATATCACATTTTCCACTCCTAGTAGGCGTGACCATATTAAACCCTAGTGCCCGATCCCTTGACCTCGTGCTACTGGCCTGAAAATACACTGTGTTTCCCGCAGTCTTTAAGTAGGATAAGATCTTATCATTTTCATGGCACGAGAATGTAGGCCATGTGCAATGTAGGCCTTGTGCACGTGTTCCCTGTTGGAGAAGCGTATTTCATTTGTCACTGAGTATATGTGCCTTACATTTGGGCCTATTGTGGTGCGAATGTTCAATGATGGGTAGCAGAATTGTTGTCTTAAAAGCAAGTGATGTACTCACCGCTCAAAACTTGTCCCACAGAGAGCGGCGGCACCATGGGGGTCAACTACGGCACGCTCGGCAACAACTTGCCACAGCCTACACAAGTGGCGCAGCTCCTGCTCTCCACATCGCTCCGGAACGTCAAGATTTACAATGCGGACAAAGCCATAATGCAGGCCTTCGCTAACACGAACATGAAGCTGGTGGTGGGCATTGGAACAGAATCAATCCCGCTGCTCGCCAGCAGCTCCGCGGCCGCGCAAGCCTGGGTGCAAACCAACATCGCTGCCTACATGCCAGCGACTCAAGTGACCCACCTCGCAGTCGGCAATGAGGTGTTCACTACCGCGCCACAGATGGCGTCGCAGCTCGTCCCCGCCATGGTCAACATGCACACAGCGCTCGTGAACCTTAAACTCGACGGACAGGTAAAGGTCGGCACTCCACACAACCTCCAGGTGCTCGACAAGTCATGGCCGCCATCCTCCGGCGCCTTCCGGGCCAACATCACGAACGAAGTAAAGGCGCTCCTCTCCTTCTTGTCCTCCACGGGGAGCCCGATCATGGTGAACTTCTACCCATACTTCGCATACCGCGACGACCCAAAGAACGTCTCCCTCAACTACGCCCTCTTCCAACCCGACAAGGGCGTCACGGACGTTAACTCAGGCCTGCACTACAACAACATGTTGGACGCGCAGCTCGACGCGGTCTATTCCGCCATGACCCGCTTCGGTTACCACAGCATTCCCATTCTCATCTCCGAGACTGGCTGGCCCTCGAGCGGAGATCCATCCGAAATCGCTGTGAGCGCAGCCAATGCCCAAATCTACAACCAGAACCTCATCAAGTACGTGGCGGCCAGCAAGGGCACGCCTCTCCGGCCCGGCACTTCGGTCGACGCATACATCTTCGCCCTCTTCAACGAGAACATGAAGCCTGGACCGGGATCCGAGCGCTTCTTCGGATTGTTCAACCCGGACAAGTCCTTGGTTTACAACCTCGGCATTGTAACCACTACTTACCCACCTTCGGGAGGCGCCCCTCCTCCTTTCACCTCCCCGATCACTCCCACTCCTCCCACTGTCTACCCTCCTCCTTCCATGCCTGTCTACCCTCCTCCTTTCCCTTCTCCATCCCCTCCTCCCGTCACATACCCTCCTCCTTCCATGCCCGTCTACCCTCCTCCTTCCATGCCAGTCTACCCTCCTCCTTTCCCGTCTCCATCTCCTCCTGCCGTAACATACCCTCCTCCTGCGGTCGTCTACCCTCCGCCGACTCCTGTCCCAACACCCGTGCCTCCGACTCCATATGCCAATCCTTCCCCCGTGCAGAATGGTAATACTGGGAAGACATGGTGTGTGGCGAAGCCAGGTTCGCCTGACCACGAAGTGACGAATGCGCTGAACTTTGCTTGTGGCGAAGGGGGTGCGGATTGCGGGGCAATTCAGGCTGGAGGCGCTTGCTACAACCCGAACACGATCGTGTCACATGCTTCCTTCGCGTACAACACCTATTATCAGAAGATGGGAAGGAATTACTGGAACTGTTACTTCGGAGGAACCGGCGTCATCACCATCACGGATCCAAGTACGTAGTCTTTCTTCCGAGTTGGATGTTGCGCAATGTGACCTGAAGAGCATGTAATCACGGCGATGCAGATCATCTGTTGAGCTCGGTTCAATGGAGCTTATTTGAAGAGCTACAAATGTTGATCGATGTGCTGATGTTGTTGGTGGATATGTATGTGCAGGTTACTCGGGTTGCAGCTTTCATTAGGAGGGCGACATGAGCAGCTGAATACAGAGACGAAGAGAGACTGGGGCTTCTGGGTAAGTACCACAAGCACCAGTGAAGCGGAGAATCATGAGCAGGATGATGGAAATTAGTAGTTTGGTAGTGCTGAGGATTTTAGTTTTAACTCGTAGCACGTCGAGGGTGTGCATGCATGCATGCATGCCCCAAATTTTGCAGAGATCTGTTGAATCACACGTCTATTTTGGTCGGAGCTTCAAAGGTGGAGTGTAATGGGAGTTAGAGTGGGTTGATCCGGCCTGTGTGGTCGCCTTGTTATGAATTCACATTCCATTAAGTTTGGGCTTCAGGAGTCTGTGAAATAAAGCAGAAATCATTTGTCACGTGACATGAGTGAGACAGTATCAGAGAGTATGAGTGATTTCACATGAGTGCCCTTACTAAGTGAGTGTAAGTGAGAGTGTTGCGTATGGATTAACTCGGTTTATATGCCAGCAACTCCGCATGTCTGATGTTGGAGTTTGGGTGATTTTCTGGTTATTGTTGCATATGGTTTATATGCCAGATTGCTTTGGGTGAGAATTTGCTTATGAGCAACTTAGGTCTATTCTGGGTAGAATATATTACACATACGTATTTTGTTCTATTTTCGTTGAATATTTTCCAAAAAGTAGTCTTCTGTGGCAAATAACTTTGTGGTCTTTGGACACTTTTGGCCAGAGTGCACAGAAATATCTGGCCCTGAAAATGCCATTCGTTGAAATGAGGATTGATTTCCATCAATGACCACAACTATCTACATTGGCCGTGTTCAAATGATTATAAATGTGAAACAATCTCCATCCAGATAAGATATGCTAATGATGGGAAACTAAGTTAGGTTTCTGGTGATTGTTTCATCGAAGGAACTTTTAACTTTCCATGATGATATTGACAGTCACCTGGAATCGGTTGATCCGGCCTGTGCGGTGAGGACTCGAGGAGTCAACATGAGCCAACATGTTGGAGAAGAAGAATTTCGGATCATTTTGGAGACCCTGGCCTCAATTAAGTGTCTGTTTTTCAATTAACTCGTAGCAATGTCCAGAGGACTACCATTATCTTACAACGATGTTTCATGGAACAACGCAGTACCAGAGTGGACACCAGAGCTCTCACATCTCATGTTCAACACTAACCAAGAATTATTGCAAGTTCATGTTATAAACAAATATAGTGAGTCATAAATGCATAAATCTTCACAACGATACCGAAAGAGCTGCAAAGATTATGCAGTTGAAAATAGAACAAGAAATTCCGAGCATCCATAAATTCCATGGTATTTGCTTTCATCTTTCAGAAAATACTCAATTCGGAAAATAGAATTTCAAAATGTGATAAAACATATCTACATTCATCCATAGTTTGTGCATTAAATGTTCCATCATCCATTTATTATCAATCTCATCCAACATGTGGCGCATTCATCTAAGTTTCTAGAATTGTTTGTTTTCAGTTTGGTTTCTTCATCCAAGTTTTTCAATTAAAATTTACCATTTTAAGGGAGAAATGTTGTTGCAATTTGACTACTAGTAGCTTGGAAAAATATAACACTAGTGGAAATATAATTTAATTACATTAAAAGACCAAAAAATGAAGAATGGTGTACATTTATTACGAGCAAATGTAGCTTATTAGAGTTTTTGAAGTAGCTATTATTGCTTGCTAGATAGGAAGAATTTTTTTATCTACAAACCGTATCAACTTGACTTCTGCGCAAATGTAATGACTCTCGTTGAAAATACTAAGCCATGTATGCGAGGACTTGAAGAGTTGTATCTGGTTCACATCACAATCATTTTGTATGATATGATGGATGCTTTAACATGCGGACCTTGAGTCCTTGACAGGTGAGTGATATCGGAGTTGGGCGTTGTGATTCTAGTATGATGCAAACCAAGTGCATGACAACGTGAATGTCCTTACAATTGTGTCCTTTGTGTGATAGATTTGTAGGGTCCAACAATGAAAAAAGAGAATGTCTCCTTCTTTGATATGTATTCAATGATATTGATGTTTGATTGTTGATTACAAGGAATCGTTTGTAGAGGATGAGGAATGTAGAGTTGGTCGTGGTAGAATCTGTAACTCTTCAGGAGGCGCTTCCACCAAATATTAGATGGATGGTTGGTGGTGACTTCAACATGGTGGAAATTGAAGGGGATAAGTCATCTTACTGCAATCGATTGATTAGTTCATCTGAGAAGTTGATCTGGGATGCCACCAAAATTAGATTGGGAATTCAAGACAATTTTTGGGTATATAATGGTCCTAGATTCTCTTAGGATAATAGGAGAAATGAAGGACAGAGAATTATAGCTAGACTAGACAGATTCTACACATTTATAGACCATCCTATAAGCCTTGTTTTATTTATTGAATCCTAGAGTGTCAAAAGTGGCTCTAGCTTCTCTGATCACTTTCTAGTTAGATCTCCTTTAATTTGGGGGAACAGAATTAGAAAAAAACAAGATGGCTTATAAATGTCAAATACCTTAAAGAGACATGGAAAAGAATCAAGGATATGTGGAAGGAGCTTCTTAGAAAGCCCCCCTTCTTTGCCAAGATTAGAAAGGTAATTAGGTTTTATAGATATATCGCGTACAGAAAGCTAAAGAATTCTAGAAGAAGGAGATTGAGTTAAGGGAAGAGTTGGAGATTGCCGAAGCTCAACTACATAATGATCAATTCTCAAGATGCAAGGAGCTGCATGTGGCAAGCCTCAAGAAGAGACTCACAGCCTTTGATTGCTCTAAGGCTAAGGGAGCAAGAATAAGAGCCATGTTAACCCCTTATGCACTATCTGCCTAGAATGGCCTACGGTCCGCAGTCTCGACGCTAGGAAGGTGGAAAGGGGGGCTCGAAATCTAATTTGACAAACTACAATGTTGTGCGCATTGGCTTCCTCGAGAGGAGAGAATTTTCGGTGGATTTTTCAGACCTTCGAGGCGATCAGGGGAGTGGTTTGTATGAGATTTTTGGGCGTATTTCTGTACGTGCGGGGTATAACACCACGGCAGTACTGCGTAGGCTTTAGGTTACCCACCGTGGCGACGATGACCGGCTGCGGAGGTCACAAATCAGTTTGAGTACGTCATCCCCTTTCCCTCTCATCATCAGGGTTGTCTCCGTTGCGTGATACGGGCTCGCAGAAGAAACGATTTTCGAAGTGTGGGTGGCGAGTTGTTATATGTTTCTGGGGGAGTGGGGGCGCGGAGTGGGCGTCGTGGTTGTAAGGAGGGGTTGCAATGGACGGCGACGGTTTGGAAAGGACAGCCAATTGGGGGGAAATTTGGCTTTGGCGGCTGTGGATTGCGTGTGGTATGCTTGGGATGCTGGTGGGATTCATGGATTTATATGCGAACGTGAGGAGGAGGAGTGCTGTCGAGGTGATGGGCAAATCAGATAGAGTGAGCAGAGAAGTTGAAGAGCAGGAGTTCCAGGGTGTGGAAGCGGAATTGTTCCGCTGGTTTAGGGTTGAAGGAGCAACGGTCCAGGGGAGCAGGAAGGCCATCGCCTTGTTGGATTCGAAGTGCCTGTTTGAGGAACCGCGTCCCCGCAGGTGGAATCGAAGGGGGAGTTTTGGTCATCAGGAGGGTTGCCGGTACCTCTGGTACAGACACGCTGCCAAGATACTTGGCTGGTGCGAGAGACGGCAGTTTCCCGACTTCATCAGGACACTTCTTCGAGGGCAATACTATCCATCGGTTGGGATATACGGAGGCCATGAAGAGACTGGCGCGGGCTGCGATGTCGCAGAGGTCAGAGGCGAGCCAATCGGTCGAAAGTCAAGGGAAAAGGGTGACACCAGTGAGATCCCAGGTAGGTAATGCTGGTTTCAGTGATGCTGTTTAGCGTTTACGGGTGTACCTTGCGTAAATACCATCCATGTGTGTGGATAGAAGGGATGCCCACATCACATCGGAGTTTCTGAGTGCACATGTGGTTCTGCTGTCATACGCAGGTGTGCCAGGCAGGGGACATGGAGAGGCCCCCTCTGGCAGACATTGGTGCGAAGAATCTGCCCCCGCCACCGCGAGCGACAAGGGCGAGGAAATCCACGGCCAAACTAGCAGTAAGAAATCTCGAGCGCATGCGCTTCAATTTTACAAAGCATTCAATTCTGTACAAACCATAAAAATGAAGACGGTAATGGGTGATAGAAAGGGGGGTATTCAATGGGGACTGCGATTTTCATTGCAGCCTTTACAGAATGCGGAGATGCAGAACGTGGGGGACGTCTTGGAGATGGAACAACCGGGACCGATGCAAGGGCCGACGAAGAAGCAACCAGCGAAAAGGAAGTCGAGGGCCAAAAAATCAGTAAGCACTGGGAATAGAGGAGAGATGTTGGTATTGCGTATCGCATGTTCAGTTCAATAATCTGGGGTGCGTGTATGACTTTTGGGGCAGGTGACAATGGATGCGGAGGTCGTCCCCGACTTGGAGCTGCAGTGCACGCAGGGGCAACCTGCGTGCACAACGGAGGTCGTGAAGAAGCCCGCAGCCAAACGGAAGTCGAGGGCGAAGACAGCGGTATGTGCACAAAGAGAATTCTCAAAACCTGTGAACCTGATTTTGCTGAAACGGAGAAATTGGATTCATATGTAGGGAATGCTGGGACAATGCTGCGCAGGGAATCATGGAGGCGGGGACAACCGACTCCCTCGACATACGTTGCTTGCAAGGAGTGTCACCAGACGTCCCACCAAAGAAAACTGCTCGCCTTCAAAAGTCAAGGGCAAAAAGAACGGTGAGTGATGGCATGGAACGCGGTACCTCCTCTGTACATTGTGGCGTTCTCTCTAACAGCGATGCAGGGCATGGATATGGATGATGTAAGAACTCATGCTGTGCAACGTTGTCCCCTTTGGCATTCCAGACGGCGGCAGAGACGCTCGGGGAGGAAGCGCCCACACTGGGAGCAGCGGATGGATCAAGAAGCGGACTCCGCGGAATGAGTGGCCTTGCGGGAGAGGTGACGCCTGCGAGAGCGCGGGCCACTCGAGCCCAGAAGGGCTCAGTTCGAAGAGGGGCGCTGCCCATGCAAACAACGATGCCTCCTTGGGACTCCCCAGGGGCTTTCGGTCCGCCACCTCCGACCTCGCCAACGCCACCAATAAGTAAGTCTTCTTGCTTCGGTCCATGTTCATTTGAGCAGTAAGGGGGTGGGGGGGGGGGGGGGGGGGGGGGGGTGGCATGCCGGGGGGGTTGGGTGCAAGGGTGTTCGGCCATTTTGCATTTAACATTGTCGGTGGTTGCGATGTGCAGGGCGGCCGCGAATGAAGCGTCTGACGCAGAGGGAGAAGGGCAAGGCAAAAACTAAGCCCAGGAAGCCCACTGCTTGGGCACCGGAGCGGATCAGCCCTAATCCGACGCCCGGGGCTATCACAAGACGAAGGAGCGCGCTTATCGACCAGTACCGACAGCAACAAGGCAATGACGAAGCAATTTTGCAGGTCTTGGCGGAGCTTCATGTCCCCAGCAACAACGACGGACTCTCGGACTTTCTAGCGTCGGAGCTGGAGCACTCAGTTGACAGCATGGAGACGCTCAACATAGACCTTTGGAGGCATGTTTTCAAGGACGACGTTTGGAGAGAATCGTGCCCCCCCATCCGCCGAGTCCAGGGCTTTGAGGCAACCCACCCTGGCGGGACATTGGAGCGCAGAGCCGATTTGCAGCCAATGGAGGATGTGCCGACGGCATTCACCCACGTTTACCGCGACTAGAGCTCGGCGCGGCATGGCTGGGCTGTGCTTGTTCCAAACCGTTACATTGCACAGAGCTCATTCCACACGGGTGATACCTCGTCGTGGACACAAGGAGACATTATGGGCGAGGGGGTAGACATTGGAACGGAGAGGAAGATGGTGGTTGTCGACTAAGGGGGGTTTAATTCTGAACGCCGCATGGAGTTGGAAGACGTCCGGATCGCTCTGGGGCCAAACATCCGGGCGGTGGGGAGTGAAGGAGGTAATGGCTACGGCTAGAAGACGCGGCAGCAACGAGGGAGCTACGAACCTATCACCAGCACACCGCCATCGGTGGATCAACGTGGGGCACAGCCGGGGAATCTCGCTGTCGGTCAGGGCTCACAATCTGGAGAGGGGCAACCAGGGGAAACTGAACACATCGCAGAGAATGAAGACGCAGAGCCATGGGGGGCTTAGCCGCCTGGGGCGCCCATCAAGGATTACAGCGTGCCCGAGGATGAGGACGGGGTCGATAGAACGCAGAATTTGACAGCCAGGATGACCTTCCCCAAGGTAAGTCATAGTCTGCCCGACTATATGACCCCCTGTAAGAAACAAATCTATGTGTATGACTCAGATGACACAGAGCCCGATAGAGAAGAGCCCCCTGCAGGCGTGGTAGATTCCAGTGACGCTGAATGGTTTCCGAATTTTGAGGATACGGTAGACTCTGGGGAGGGGGAATTAGATGTGGAAGGTGACGACGAGGACTTCGGCTTGGACCCCACCGGCGTGGAGGAATGGGCCATGCAGGAGGAAGCATTCGTTCCAGCGTACCTTGAGATGGACCAGTTGGCGATGCATTACCGCCGTGAGTCATGGAGTTCGGCCAGCGTGGGCTTCGTAGGGAGCCGCGACAACTTCACTGGTCCGGAGCCAGGGCTGAAGAAGAAAACGGAGGAAGGGGTGCCAAGTCCGCACCACATCTTCAACATGTACTGGTGCGACACCACCATCGACCGGATAGCGTTGGAGACGAATAGGTATGCCAGGACCAACATCTCACCTGATGGCGCGCCAGCGAAGACGAAGGGGGGATGTGCTTGGGTCGACGTGGACCGTGTTGAGATTCGGGGATGGCTTGGTATCTGCATTTTGATGGGGTGCAAGAGGCTGCCCTCGGTGCGACACTACTGGATGGTGTCGGAGCCATTTATCCACTGTGGACTCATTTCGAAGGTGATGAGTCTGAACAGGTGGCAGCAGATTCTAAGTTGTCTGCATCTTGTAGACAAGGCAGAAATAGTCAGGGACACTAAGGACAGGCGCTTTGACAGAATTGCCAAGACAGGGTGGTTGGTGGACGATTTTGTAGAAGTTTCAGAGGCCATTTACTGTTTGGAGCGAGAGATAACAGTGGATGAATGCGTGATCCCATACAAGGGTAAGTATTGCTTTATCAGGCAATTCATGCCTGATAAACCAATACGGTTTGGAATCAAGGTATGGATTCTTGCCAGCTCTAAGAGCCGCTTCGTCTGGAGAATAGAAGTTTATTTCGGGGAGGGTACAGGCATGGGTGAACATGGTCTGGGCTACCATGTTGTCCAGCGCATGGTTCGCGGTCTGGAGGGGTTGGGCCATTATCTCGTTGTGGATAACCTTTTCGCGAGTGTGAACCTATTCCACGACTTGATGGTGAAAGGAATTTGGGCGACGGGTACGGTGAAGAGGCATTCGAAGAACCTGCCGGATGGACTGTTTAGGAAGCTGATTCCAGAGGAGCGGGAGTCCATGTTGATTCGGACTCACGTGCATCGTCAGATGGGAGTCGTATCGTGGCAAGATTCTAAGCTAGTAACCCTCCTGAGCACGGCCGCACCACCGTGGGTTCCCGGTGTTCAAGTCCTTCGACGCCATAAGGGTCTACGGGCACTAGTAGGAATTCTGTCAAATGGTGCATTGCAATTTGAGACACGATGTCCGTTTGCAGTCTTTAGGGACTCTGAAAACAACTGAATACATTATCATGGGAACTGGTCGTTACTGTAGGTTGCGTGTCCCCTTCCCCTTCGTTCAGCGATTTACATCGCCCATGAGGTGCTGCTTCGATTTACCTTGGTTCGTTTCACCGGATCCTGGAAACCTGATCAGCGGTACATGTGATCATAATCTCCGTATAGAACTAGAATCGGGAATGGTCGTTTCAGTAGATTTCTTTTGGTATCTACACGTCGACGAATCCGGAGGTTAAATCCCTGTGTCCGGTAGTTTTGCTCCATGTTCGAAACTCTGGGAAGCTCTACTGCTTCGCTAATTCAGATTGCGATCACCTTCATGTATCCCCAGCATTGATTCAATGCGATACATCTTTGTTTTAATTTTGTCCGGAGATTTATAAGCTCTGCCTCTGTGCACCTAAGGCACTTACTCACAGATCTCTGTCCGTTGACATCATAAGGAACTGAACCTAGGTACCTAGCATTTTAATTACTTGAATTCGTTAAGTTGTAACTAGCATTTTAAAGAGAGAAACAACGAAGCCATACCTCCATTGCTCGGCATTCGTTTAGTTCTCTGAGCATGTCTCCACTGGAAAGTGATCCCCAAGACTCAGGCATTCTGGATTACAATTGAGACAGAGATATTTTTCAATCGTTATGTTATTTCATTCCACTATGCGACTCTATTTATAAAACGGAATAATGATGTTCAAACTGACGATTTTAAAAGTTAAGTTGATCAAAAATTTAGAGAACCTCAGCGACCAAACATATCTCGTATAACCTACGGTCATTTCACATGCGACATACCTTCTACAGCTTATACTTGTTCTCTATCTGAAAATAACACAGGGCAACATCAACTCCATTCCCGCATCCTCGAACACGCAGACAGAGTTAGTGAACCTTTTCCAACAATGTTGCATAATCATACTTTACAATACATGAAAAGCTATGCCCCTATACTCTGGAACAAAGACAGCGTTATTAAAAGTCAGAGTCCATTTTTTTAAAAACACGGCAGAGAAGTATACATTGGAATTCATATGGTTTATCTGGTACAACGCATTTTCTGAACATATCTACGAGAAGGCCTCGCTGAAAATTGTTAATCCCACTGGTACCGTAAGTGATTAAAGTGTAAAAACGAGCGGGCATGTAAAATCTACTGTCCTCATACTATACGAGGAGTTAGAGACAACAAGCTGCCAGGAAAGGAAGAGGAACCTGAGTAGAAACGGAGAGAGACATACACTACAACATCAATTTCACCAGAGGAAAGCTTTCACTGGAGAACTAAGCAAACTCGGAAGTTTGGTTGACGTGCAAATATTAAAACATATTTCTAAATCTCCTGTACTACTTATACACCTCATGCTGATGTCGAAGTGTTGGTGGCCGCTGCCTCCTTCTTGCGGCGCTTGATCTCTTGAACCTCGTGCCATCTATAAACCTTAATCCTCCAATACTTTTCCCTCTCCTTCTCTGGCCACGGCAAATCAAGTGACTCAAAGAAAATGGAGTCCAGATTGTCCTCTGAATCAAACTCCGACTCGGATACGGGGTGCTGTTCGTTGAACTCATCCCACGTGAGTTTCATTAGCCTATACCCAGACGAAGAATCAGCTTCGGCGCAGTGCTTCTTGTATTTCTCAAACTTCCTATCAAAGGATGTGTCCTCTCCCTCATCCTCTACATCTTTCCCTAGCAAGACCTTTCCCTCTGATGTGTTAGACGACAACACACCTTTTACTCTGTCATCTTCTCGAACGTCGACGGCCCTCCTTTTAAGACTCCTTCCTCCGTAGTCCTTTTCTGCAGTGGGTAGACGATCGCTCCGCCCCTCTCTGTTTCCTTCATCGTCGACGGCTACTACATGCTCGTTGGACGCAGTCATGGAGGACTTCCCTCTCTGGCTAGACGGATTGTAAACTCCACGGCTGTTACATGCACTATTTGGCTTGTCAGTCTCTACTCCCTCCTCTCTGGTCTCAACAACATTGTCTATGCGTTTCTCTTCCTCCTTCGGTGTATCAACTATTTCGGTACTGGCACCTTCACGAGCTTCATTCTCTTCCTCGGAGAGTGAGTGCATTATGAAATGCGTCACGATATCCGGAAGATCTGACATCCTCTGGCAAGACTATCAGAGTATATATGATACGCAAAATACCAACTACACAAACGTAGTTCACTCTCTCCAATATCATGGGTGCATTTATAAACCATCATCAGGTTGCATGATCTCTAAACTGTCGAGTTGTAAATATCCCTAAGAACCCCTAACTACGCTGCTTACCTTCCAAAGCAGTGTGCAGGACTTCAGGTAACTCCAGTTGTTCATGCTGCGACTTCAGCGATGTCCTCGTACCAATCACTGGAGACTGGAAGCTACCTTCTGTTCAACGACTACCTGTAAAATTGGAAACTATAAAACACCAGTTATTGCATGCTTTACAACGGGGCTAAAGTAAAGTGTTGTAGTCAGCTAAGTCTCTAGGAACGATTCAGGGATGCAACTTTCTGTTTTTTAGCTCTGGAAATTTCACCTTACCCATGTTCTGACGCCACTTTCCCATCTTCCACATCGCGTGAATCGGCATAACACTCCTCTTCCCCGTCACTTTATACTTCTGCAATGTGAATACCCAATCTTATGAGAGAAGGTTCGGGAAAGTGATTCACTGTCCCGATCAAGCAATGTAACCGAAAAAAAAAACAATTGACACTTGGAGCTCACTAAGATAAATTTACATGAAGTGGATGGTCCATAAAACCTCTCACGATTGTATAACGGAAAAAGATGATCACCTGGGAGGGGGAAAACTGTGCGCGAAAAAGATTGACTCATCTCCATAGCCGTCCTCGATAGAATATCTAAACCTTCTCTTCCTACAAATTCCATAAATCACCCGGCATAAACTTGTACTAAGTCAAGCCATGGAGAGAAGATGTGAAATTAATTAGAACTAGGAATAAGAAAATTTATTATAAAAGTGACAAGTCATTCGCGGTCTGAACGAATTACAGTAAACCAAGATCAGAATACATGATCTTCGTTGAATATTATCTATTTTTCTGTAAACACCATAATGTATAATAACGGATATCACTATTCAGAAATGGTGATTAAACACTCGTATGCAACGCACTTTTCGCCACTGGTTCCTTGTCATCGCGCTCCATTCTCTCCGTCCACTTTTCCTTCCTTCTCCTGGCAGAATGCTCTGATTTCCCATCGTCTTCGAAGCTCTCTCTTCTGATTCTCTGCACGCACACCAACAATACGTTTTTCGGTATCACACCCTCAAGAACTTATATAAACTGCAAGTCAATACCACCAGGTTACTTTAACACTCATACACAGCTAATCAACAAAACCGAAGAGCGAATTTACCAAAACGGCCAGTGGATTGATCATCACCATAGCATTTTTCCTACGTGACTCAACAAGTACTGAAGTGAAAAGAATGAACAACAACCTATGTACTACACAGGTTATTCAGCGCTGGTTTTGCGATCTCGGCTGACAACTCATCCAAACGCGAGCCAGTTCGACGATCGGCTCATAGCAATCTTCTCTGGTTAACTGCTCAACCGCCTTAAGATTCTCAAGTTCTGCCTCGGCTTGAATTACCAGTTCCCGCAATGTCTCCCTACGACTCGTACCTCGCCACCATCGTTGGCGTGCATCATCTTTTGCAGCCCTAGCGGCCATGACGTCGTCAAGTTGCCTCCCCAGCCTTCTGTCTACATCAATTACTCCCCGCCTGTAACGCGTTGGGGCAAACAGTGAGAGGAGATTGTGCAAAACATCTAACTCGTTTTCATATTCCTCCTGCGCATCTCTCAATGCCTCTCGAAGTTCCTGGGGATCTATTGACCGCATCTCATACCGTAAAGTGTTAAGTTCGAGTTGTACAATCAAAGTCCCCGTCTCAGCATACTGTAAGCGCTCTACACTCTCTACGAGTCTGTCCATTTTCATAGCACACTAGACTGATGCAAAATTCACACCGCGTTGCACATTCAGAGCGTTCCTCTTGCTCTCTAAGTACATAAATTGCTAAGAGCAGACACTTCTTCATAGTAAGCGCTAGAAATAGAAAGGAAGAATTGTATTCAGAAAAATTTCCCTAATATCAAGCACTTCTTCAGTGTAAAGTGTCGAGTACACTGACTTTACCTATTTTCCCAAACGACTTGAATGTACCTTCCCATTTGAGTTTCAAATGCTTGATCTCAGAAGGATTTTGTTTGGCCACTTCGGGGACCCGGACATTTAGAAGTTGACACCGACTGCAGAATTACAATCATCGGCTGCAGAAATGGGTGACTGCATCAACAGCTTCGCACCTAGCTCCTGCATATAATAGATTTCATTGATGAGTAATTGTGTGCCATTATATCATCAGAAAAATAAAAATTCAGCGATTATATCATATAAAAAGGCAATATAAGTGATAGTTTAACTTGGAAAAAAATTGAACATAGTCATACCTGAAATGCAACAGGATGCGCATAGTCCGGTAAGTCCACATCTAGATGTAGAGGAGTGCTCATGTCGCGATTGCCCATCTGCGTCATTGAGTTCTTCCACTGCTTTGAACCTGAAACGGTCCAACCAATCAATGTGTGCCACCAGGCCCCTCTCAAACTTGTTCATCTGCTTCTGGGGGCGCTCCACTTCACCTCGTTCATGCTTGATAACCTGTAGATTATTCCACGATCAGAAATTTTGTAATAAGATCAAGTCATTGTAATGAGAAGTTCCCTGGCCATGATCAATACCTTGCCAGGAGTCTTGGATGGAACTGAAATACTTGCCTCGTTTGCACGCCACGGCCACACTACCGCAGCTTCTGCTTCCAAGTTCTCAACTGTTTATCGCTGCTTAACAGGGCCACAGTAGCGCCACCGACATACAAATCTTGCCTTGGTGACGAAACACCCCACACCACCTCGACATGATGCCACATTAGAAGAATCAAGGTTATTACAGACGACAGATTTCCAGTTTTAAACTTGAACAAACTTAAGTGCAGAGGGAAAGTAAAACCATTTCACAGAAAACGAGTGTCAAATTTAGATATGGCTGCAGTCATGGGGGAATTCTACATGGATTAACAAACTCGGATTGTAACAATATGTACGAATATATGCATAGTATGGACAAAAACAGAAGGCACCAACAGTGGCAGAGGTAATGTAAACTCCTACATGTCATTATCTATTCCGAAATTTCAATTTGAGAATCAAAAGTATCTTGCCCAGACATCCTTCCACTTTTTATCTGAATATTTCACAAAGAAAACCCACCGTAATAGCAAGCTGAGTAACAACTATTAAGTCACAATATTTGTCCCTTCGCGTAACTAGTAAATTCCAACGCCACGACTTCTCAAAGGATGCTAATCTGCAAAATCAAAGCAGCAACTAGCAACCAGGATTAATTGTTCCGCATTTTGAATAATGTGACAGCAATGGCAATGAGATGGATCAGAAAAAAAAGGAGAAATATATAAAACAAAATAAAGACGTCTCATACATATGTTACGAACCACGGTATGCTAGAGTCGATATAAAAACTTCATACAGTGAACCATAACCTACATCAATTCACACAATAATACAACCCTCCTATATATATGAATTCAATGAATCAATTATACCTGGATCCTGTTGAATGGCCAAAGAGAACCGCGTCAACGACAGAGGGCACACTCCGCGACCTGCTCCGCAGTAGAACTCCCCGCCCCAATTAAAACATCTTATAACCCAACAATGAATCGTATCAATCTCAGTATCAACTTTGCGTTTCAAGACAACAATAACCAAAAAAACAAAAGAACCAAAATCTGTTTTCCTAGTTCTTTAAAATTTCCCTGTCTCTCCTGTATATCAAAACATGGATTCATTCACATGAAGTATCCAAGCCCTCCCAAAACGCACTCCCGCATTCTCAGTTTTTAGACCGAAATTACCCTAAATTTCACACTCAACTGAACTGTGTTATCTAATTCTAGTACATAGTCCATACTCATAAACTCAAATCAAGAATACCCAACTTCGAAACCAGCACTAAACTACAATGAACGCAACACCCTCGGGAACAACTCCAACCCCATCCAAGCCGCAATCATGTAAATCCTTCAAAAACAAAACGGAAAACCCACCTCTTGCATGAGCAGCTGGCAGGTCACCATGTAGCGCTTCTACGCGGAACGTTACAGGGAAGTTGATGTCGCACGAGATGAAGAACTTTAACTCATTCCCATTCCTCTCCCACTCCCTCCCCATCCCTCCCTCTACTGCCTCTCTCTCGGATTCAGTGCCTTGATCAATCGCGTACTAACAAAGTCGATGAAGCAACGAACAATCTACGCAAAATTACACAATGTTAGCACTAAAATAATATTCATATTCGACAAAACTGGTGATGCCCGCTGCTGCCATAGCGCCCATGTTGGTGACGGTTCTTGGTCTTCGCGGACATCAGGTTCATTGGGCCTATAACCTAATTCATTTCATGTGTTGGTGAATGTCCCCTGATCCCTGCACCCTCTCTCGAAGACAGTACATCCAATACGTCTCATCCAATCTGCTGAATATGACTGGCAACAATACCTAATTAGTCATTTTCAGGAACCTGGTTAGCTTGTGAAGAAATAGACAATGACAACTTGGGGAGAGTGGGACGTGAGAGTTGAGAGATGAGTCTTATCGTACCCGGTTTCTGTGAGGGTGATTTGCTGGGTGAAGCCTAGGCATGATGTGTTTCCATGATTTGATGGTGGTGAACCTTGGCTACTCCATCATGTGTTCACCCAGGATATTCCTGCTTCCCTCCTCGTGTTGTATTGGAATAAGAGTCTGGTGGAGCTTGCGTGAGAGACACAGAAGAATTGTTAGCATTGTTTGGTCTGCAGACTGTGTCGAATTGATCTTTTCAGTTGCTCTGAGAGTCATCGCCATGGATCGTGATCGAGGTTTGTTGCTGGCGTGGTTGTCTCTCGTTTACGTCCGTCGCAATGCGAAGAATTTCAATGATACCTTGAAACTTGATCTGCCGGACTTACCTCATCTGAGTAAGCTCTTAGCGAAATCATGGGCTTACGACTGGACGGAGGATTGTTACCATGAGGTTGTCAAGTTCGGGAAAGCTGCCGGGTTTCCACTCTCTGCCTTCCTTGAAGAATTGAAATTGCCATACAATTCGTTTGGGAGTTGTTCTGGAAATCCAATCACACTCGATACGACTTCTGAGGAGCTTGTGACCTCTTCATCCGAGCTTGGTTCTATGATGGCTCAGCCGGGTACTCCGCTTCGTGATGCTGCTGTGGTCGCAGGTGTGGAGCGTCCTTCTCCGATCATGGAAGAGGAGGTCATGGCGGATGCTGAGTCTCCACCGGTGCCCGGTGTCGGTGCAGGAGGAGATATGATTATTGCACCACAGGTTTTGGCAGCGCTCGATCCCTTCGATCCAATCCCGGCTTCCGTGAATCCATCGGTGATTGCCGGATCAGCTGAGAGCGGGGCGGCGGCATCAGGGGCGTCGGTGCTGCCAGTGTCAGTTTATTCCGCCTCCGAGGTGTGCTGCTGTGACAACGATGCAGGGGAGGGACTTGCACCTGGCGAGGTTTGAGTGCTACTTCCTCATCCATGTCGTGGCTGTGGTTTGGGGGTGGGGGCTACATCTGCGGGCCTCCTGCTATGGGTTTGGGTATCTCCAGCATGAAGGATTTTTGTACAAAAAGACTGGAACTTGGCAGTTGTTAGTACAGTGATCAGATAGCTCATTGGGAGTGATGATCGAAGCGTACCTGGATGTTTGGATATTTTGTACCAGGCTGATCGGGCCTTATATGTCACTGTGACGTCCGTTCAAAGGTGTTGTGTTGCTTGAAGTCTGCATGTTAGGAGACCTATCGAAATTTATGCAGGGAAAGTAACCGACAGTTTGACCTTGTTCCTAAGACTATTACTGATGTCAATACTCGCTATGTGAACTTCAGCTATGTGTAGTTTTGAATATAGCTATGGGTTTAGTTGGAGGGTAATATGATGTTGTGGCTGATGTTAGGAGACCTATCGAAATTTATGTAGGGAAAGTAACCAACAGTTTGACCTTGTTCCTAAGACTCTTACTGATGTCAATACTTGCTATGTGAACTTCAGCTATGTGTATTTTTTGAATATAGCTATGGGTTTAATTGGAGGGTAATATGATGTTGTGGCTGATGTTGATTGATCCATCTTTGCTACTCTATATGTTTGGTGATGTTGAAATGAGATCGTCTAATTGTCATCTGTGGTGATATGGAGGAGCTGCTAAAGTCCAGTGGACTTGTCTCTCAGGACCGTCAATGGGTGTTGTGGGTGGGGGAGTACACGCTAAGGTGGTGTTAGATGTTGAGGTTGCCAGTGACTCAGCGGATTGCTTGTATTGCTGTGCCATGTGCCCTTTCTTTGCGCTTGTAAGTATTTCTTGTACTGATCCATAATCCACAAATAACCTCATACTCTTAAACACAAGGAGGACAATATCTACGCATTCGTTACTTATACCTAAAGATCCAGAAGGCTAGTGCCCATCAACCAGACCAAAATGCGTTTCCGGAGGGAACTGCTGATCAAAGTGTTTCCAGTCAACAGACTTGATCGATGTTAGCGATTCACTAATGTCTGGACATTTCCTCAGCCCTGAAACTGTCACTCAGAACTTGTCCGAATCTGGTAAAGAATGTTGAAGAGAGCAAAATTAAATACCTTCAGGAACGCACCCCAACCTGCAACATCTGACTTCCCTAATAACACCTGCCATGCGAGCATTAAACTTTTAGATTCTTCGCTCTTGAATCCTAAATGTCAATAAACGAAGAACACGGTATACTGGCTACTATATAATTTTAAAATTTAATTCCAAAAAATTGTTCACAGCTACAGCACTTGGACAAAATTCCACCTAGAATTTCTTTTTCAAAAAGCGCATCAATCAAAACCTACGATCGGAAGAAAACTAGTCACATTCAACGCACTGCTCTTCTTATCCTCTCTACTGTAAGGCCCACCACAAGCTCTCTACAAATGGAAAAGGACCTCTCACCCGTTGTTGTTGCTTAAGCATGAGCTTCATGTTAAGGCAAGCAGAACTGTCTCCTCTAGGTGGTGGTCCTTCAAATGTGCCATCTCCGCAACTGAGAAAACCAAGCAAGCAATCAGTGTAATTCCAGATTAATACCCACTTACACGCAGACACCCAAAGAAATATACAATGTACATAAAATTGGACATAATTCCTCCCCAGATGGAGCATGCTTTACATATTTCCTCAGGGTGTCTAGCAGCTTATATAAAAAGTGAGGACGAGCCGCAAGGAAGGTGATACTTGTTTTATACACTGACCATTTAGCTAGACAGCAGTTCATCTTTGAACATGTGATATTCATTCGTCATCTCTGAGCCAGGTAACAAGTGGGATATGAGAAGGGAGTATGGATGGTAGCTTACCCAACCCAACAATTTCGGCAGACGTCAGGATCACACTCACGCCCTGCAGCAAAGCACGGGCATTGCCGACTGCAGCAATTACTCTTTGCACAATGACAACCTCGGAAGCGATTCCAGAGTGCATTGCAACTAAATTAACAAGCATCACCCAAAAGATAGGCAAAAACTGGAACGAGATAGCAGAACATGGCAATTTGACAATGTGGGAAGTGTCACACATATTGAGTAAAATTAAAGAGAGACAGATTAATATCACACTCACAAAAGGGGTTTACAATATCAACAGATAGTGATTTATATATATTATCCTTAAAACGAGTGATTTCACAAGTCTGCACACATATGAAGTTGTACATTGTCTGACCCGGACCCTCAATTACTAGATAGAGAATTAATGAGTGCTATAGATTCAGAAATCCAATTTGCCGAAGTTCATTTAGCAGAGTAACAGAGTTGATGGAAAATAAGTGTTCACAGACACACAGAAAAAAAGTAAGCGCAATTGTAAGTCCTAGTATATTCCATCCAAGCGAATGCGCATTACATGCTCCTGCACATACACAAGAGTCAGAACTTGTTAAAATCAAGATTCAGTTTCAGTTTTACTCGAGAACATTATTATGTGGAAATAGAAAATTAAGATGCAATCATGTTTGCGATATGAGCAATGGGCAGAAATCAGAATCGTGGTACAAGTAGTGGTTTGGAGGGATAACAAATACAGACTAACGAAAATGGGTCGAGTAGTAATACCTTCATAATTTCTGAACTCGCTTCGCCGGAGTAACCCATATGTTTTCAACGAGTTCCTGCCCATCACCCGGAGTCACTTTGACCGCCACCATCCAGCCGCTCCTCAGCAAAGTAAACAACGAACACAATTCGGCGTTGGAGAGGTCACCCAATGCCGTCGTCCTCAACTTCATCGGGATGGGCTTATCAATACTCCATGACCTGGAAAAAATGTAGAAGGCGCTGTCGAATTCTGCCAGTGGATTGGAGCCCCGTCGACGCAACCAGTGCGAATTCCAGAAACGGCTCTTGTTGAGGGAGGACGCAGCTCGAAGCGCTGCATACTCCACGCGGCTGCGAATCGCTATGTTCCACGCCTTCGAAATGCAAGCGAGCCGCGGGATCAGCTCCAGAAGGACCTGCCTGTCAATGTGCAAACGGGCCATTGTCAACCACCCATCCGCAGGTTCGCAAGCAAAATCCAGCACATGGTCGATCAACACATGCTGTGCCACAATCTCCACTCGCCCCTTCTTCGACTCAGGGAACTGGGCAGTCCACCGCAGATCGGTCATGGTGACAGAGAGCGAAAAGCGAGGTACACACAGAATACGAAGAAGCCTTCGAAATGTAAGCCAAAAACACGAGAAGATGCAGGAAAGCAATGGAGGAGGAAGAGCGCAAAACCTTGGGCTTCAACTGATATATCCGTGGCCGGGTTGGAGAAGATGATCGCGATTGGCCTGACAGCCATCATCCACCCGACGAGTTCCCCACTGTCCTTCTTCCCTCATGATGCTCCATGATACTGATCAGACATCCAGCAATCGTTTCTCACGTCACATTTGCTCATGGAGGATACTGATTAGAAAGATTTAGGTGTTAATCATACCATGGATAAGTGCATGGTTATCATTGAAACATAGGCATACCTCCACGGGACCCCGTAGACCCATCAGTGATATCAAGTACTGAGTTGAAGTTCACCCATCGCATCAGCGCTCGCATATGGGCTCAGTAAACCGTTGGCACTTAAAACTGTGGGATTCAATTAAAATGAAATAGAGTGTAAACGACAAGTGCATGCGCACACTTAAGTATGACCTTCTTAGTCTCATCGGCTTCCTCCTATACCTGCCCAACAAATTGCGACTGTCATAATCATGAAATCAACAGTAAAACCATATGAACATTCACAATGTTGATATAGCAGCCCTCCAAAGTACGTGCTAGATCAAACAGTCACAGTAAATGTAGGCACTGCGAAGTAGCTTCATTGATCAGACTGAGGTATACCTCTTTCTCCCAACACTTCCCCTGCCAAGTGTAGATTGGGAAGGAGATAAATTGGGAGTATTGCTTGACAAGGTTCTAAAATTGGGAGAAATTTGTATAGTACAAACTAAAATGACACAATAACAGTCACTGAACCAAAAAAGATTTACTTCGTGTACAAATTCCATGTCAATGAAGTGCATGCTAATCCAGCCACATTACTTGGCCATGATACCGACTGCTGTAAGAGCAATTTCATAAAGACGAAGACACTCTCGTGGTCCTTAAACATGGTAACCAGATGAATGACAAACTTTAACTAAAATAAAGGTTTATTTGTGAAATATGAAATAATCAGAGAATGATTAAGAGTTGAATAGTTTCAGGCAGAGCTTCAACATTATTATTAGTTACATGTACTACACTGTATTCAATCACAAGTAACAGTAACTGACCTTGATCCTTCCCACCAATTTTATCTGTGGTGGTTGCTGAAGAATCATCACCTGAACCAAACTCGCTGGCTGTTGCATATTTCTTGATTCTCCACGTGATCATTACACTTGAAAGAATTCCGATGGCAGGGAGAACGTAGGGCAATATACCGGATTTGGCGTGATTGGTACCGTCAGCTCCAAGATGCTCTGCAGCACTAGGTAGACTCCCAATCGAAGTGTTCTGGTTAATCATAGGCAGCCCTCCTGCGATCGTGGGAAGAAGGAAGTCGACGAAGAAGCCAACATCCTTTGCTGCGAGCCCATAGTTGATTATGTAGGATGGGACAGGCGAAAATCGTGCCAGAAGGACGAACTTCCAGCAATCTCGTGCAACACCTTTGCATAAGATATTAAAAAATTTGTTCTTCTTCACCACATTGCTCGCCCAGTCAGAGTTCCGGAATAAAGCCCTGCAATAAAACGTACATGACCAACGTATTGACTTCGTCAAACAAGCTCACATAGAGACATTATCAACCCCATCCTTCCAATTTCGATGTCAAATCGATCATGCCATACAAAGAAAAATCTTAAGTCTGTCATGAACAAAACCGGAAATTAGGGTTTTCGCTATGCAGAAGATAACCAATCCTACGAAATCAGTGAATCGGGCGATGCAACTTAAGTACCACAACTTCAGTGCCAGGAATTATTCATACAAAACCAGCTTTTGAGGAGTACAAGGCTGTAAGACTTCGCCTGAAAGAGGATAGACAACTAACTGTATGTTACAGCGATCTGAATACAAGATAGGAGCAAAGAGCAAGGAAAGTCAATTAAAGGGACAAGGAGCAGACCTGCCAAACCAAAACGCAAGAGCTGCGCCCATGACTTTGGCAGAGAAAACGCAGAGAACACCTCGAAGGAAACCAAACAGAAAGGATGCGGCGGCTTCGAAGACGACGGCGTAAGGGAAACACAAGGCAATGGCAACGGTATGTACAAAAATAAACACAGGCATCGTAGACGGCCCCAGCCTCTCCGCCAGCACATGAAACCCATCCATCATGGCCTGCTTATCGCCTCCATAGAAATTGCTCACCGCAACATACAGCCCCCCCGTCGTCACCAGCAGCCCCAGCAACCCTAATTTGGCCCCGTTGCCCATCCGTCTGTCGCCCCTCTCTGAGGGATCCTGACCGCCGTCCCCCTAAACCCAAGCTCCGAAAACCTCCAACTAATTTCACACCAATGATCTCAACTGCAAGAATCCAATCCAAAGTCCCCTCCCCCGCAGCAGCAGAGTATTTCTTGACAGAGTTTTTCCTTTTTGAGTGTGTCTTAAGTTTGAATTGTCCAGACATGAATGGAAACCTGCAACATGTAGTGGTGTATTTCACTGTTATAAAATTTAGCTCACCAACCAGCAATAGTTGTTGCCGACCCCGCTATTCTTCATTATCCCAAAGCAGGAAAGGCGTGGGTTTCCATACTGAAAATGGTGAGGATCTGATTCATTAATTGCTCAATATTCTTGCATATTTCAGTTTCAAATTACAACTCCTATGCGTGAAAGTGTGGGATATAGGGGGCGAAAGAAAGCAATATATGCATTAAATTATCCTTAGATGTGAATGAGATGAGAATTCAGTACCTGGTCAAAAATTCCACGGTAGGCACTTAGATCATGATAGAAGCGACGAGCCTTCTCTCCACTTTCTGGAACTATGTAGTCACTCCTGTAGGAATTGGTTGACCCTTTCAGTAGCTTCGAAGGAAATCCTCCGAATGCTGGGACCTCCTCTGGTTCAGCCCGATGCCCATTTCAAGATCAAGCTACAGAGCAGTGACCATGTTAGGAATAATCAAGTCCCTAGTTGCTCGAACAAACAATGTGGATTCTCGAAAAATATTGAAATAATTTCACAGCTGAGATTGATATGACAATGTTTCAAAGTTTAATACTTAAAATGACTAGGCCAAAATAGTGAAGGTAAAATCTCAAAACACGTCGTGGTTAATATTGCACATCATAAGTTTCTACAGTCAACGACTCATACTATATGCAGAGCAGTAAAATTGGAGAATATTCACATCAAAAACGACAAGTAGAACTAATAGAATATCAAATACCACGTAAGCCAACACAGAGCAACGAACTTGAGTACATAGATCAAAGAATGTATCAGCACCATATGATACATACTAAACAAATTTTCTACGAGAAGTGCATGCGCACAGTCACATATGACCTTCAGAAACGATAAACTAAAAAATCAACAGAAGGTGACTCGAAGAAAAGTAAATATGCTCAACTGAAAACAAGGGTTAATCATGCATGTATAGATGATCACCTGTATGTCACACATTTGTCCTCCCATTCCTTCTCGCGTTTGGACGTTGTGTACTTCCAGTTTCCCTCGGTATGCGTCTTCCAGAGTTTCTTAGTTCCACTCGCTCAAAGCTTTGAAGAGCGATTGCATTATCTGTCTCGTTTAACACAATAGCTCCTGTAAGATCGGGTTCTGTTGGTGGATTAGCGAAGGTACTGCTCGGAACAGCACCTGCGGACATGACTGCGTTGTTGATAAAAACATCGTCGTCCTCTTCCACCTTACGCCTCGACCTGGCCTCCTTTCTTAAAATAACCTTCCATTCTGTTCCTTCCGGACGCAAATCATCGTCAGAAAAAAAAACTTGGCTACACTGACTCGGGAACACATACGGGTCAACGGACCTCGATGTGTTGTGTTTGAAATTAACCACCAAAAAGCCATCAGCATCGCGTACGTAGGTCTCGTGGCGGAAATTGTCGTATCGTCTTTTCCACATACAAGAGAAGATTATAACTGGAGTTTTCACTGCCCCGTAATTCAGTACAAATATGTCTTGCAATATTCCCACATAGTTTTTCCCTGTTCCAGATGATTGCTCGTTGGCTTCAAGGCAAGCAACTCCACAGTCAAAGGTTTTGCAACTTCTACCATATTCATCGTCAACTCTCCAATGGTTGCCGTAAGCTGTCATTTTAGCGTAGCGTCGACATGACATTGAAGGAGGATTCGAAAGTAAAACGGTGTCTGCATCTTCGGTATCTGTCATGTCTAAGTTCAAAGAGTGAATGGTACGCTGCAGCCATACTTCCACTGGCCCAACCGCCCCTGCTGTGGATTCCCACTCCGCCTCCCACTGACTGTTCAACAAAAAAGTATATTTGATGTCAGGTTCATGGTTGGTGTAATATACAATGACATGAATGGGTTAACTTGTCCACGAATTTAGTATTCAGCAGTGATCAAGTAATGCTTCAGCTTTGCATTGCTCCTGTACGAGACCACTATCGTAGAAGCTAGTGATGAACACGAACACGCTTTAAATTGGAATGTTTATAGCCAAATTGAGAGAAACAGGCGCTACGAGGAACACACTCTAACCAAAACATAAGATTCGAATACAATACATATACAACAGTAGGGAATCCGTAAACCTGTAGAACGGGGCAGTGAGCGTATTATTTCGCAAAACAAACTTGTGCATTGAATCTCGTTGTGCCCGTGTCAACGTGACATCAATATATCCGCCTTGAAGCACTTCAAATTCTTCGCAGTCTTCTGGGTCGGCGTCCCAAACACGACGTCTGACCACGTCAAACCCATGCATATAAGACGTCGCAAAACCCATTGTCTCCTCCAGTAAATAACCGTGTGCAATTGAGGCTTCAGGACGGGCACGGTTTTTAACATGATTTTTAAGGGTCATCATGTTGCGTTCAATCGGGTACATCCACCGCACTTGTGCTGGTCCTAGAAGAATCAACTCCTCTACAAGATGCATCGGAAGATGAGACATGACATCAAAAAACGTGGGTGGAAATGTCATCTCCATCAAACACATTGTAACGGCCACATCTTCTCGAAGATTATCTGCTTGCGAAGGGTCCCATACCTTGCAGCAAATCCGACGAAAAACACGAGAGGCTCGCATAATTGCCAGTCTCGTATTCTGGTCCATGAGGCCCCTCAACGCCAATGGAAGTAAAGTCTGCATGATGATGTGGTAATCATGCGACTTAAGCGCGCCAAATTTTTTATGCCTAATGTGTGACCCAATCTCAGAGCAATAACCAGATGGAACCTTCAAATTCTCTAACCGTTGACAGAATATATCAAACTCACTGGGGCTGAGAACATAGTTGGCTTTTGGCTTGAGCATTCTCGTAGGGTTTTTCGGATCCTGCGTCATCCAGAGGTGTTGCCTAATTCCTTCCCTCTGCATGTCTCTTCTCACTTTAACGCTGTCCTTCTCTTTCCACCCACAGATTGTCTTCAATAAATTTTCTGCAAAATTCTTTTCGCAGTGCATAATGTCCAATGTATTTCTGATCTCTAAATGCTGTACATAAAACCCACGTGAATCTGATTAGATAATGGTGTCCAACAAACACGGATCTGAAAACTCTAGAATCAGATGGATAGTCCAGAACTAGCAAGAGAAACATCGTCAAAATTTACAAGGTGATTCACTCCAAGCAACACAACAGTCTATGAAATCATCAAGTAGCAGTAGTATACACTACCATAAAATTTTGAAATTTCATCAATCAGTAATAAAACAATTGAAAATATGAAAAAATGCGGAACTAGAATTGGAAAGCTGATCTGCAAACAAAGTCAACACTGATGTACCCCGAGTGGTACATTCAATAGATGGAAAACATTATGATTTCTATTAAGATTTACAACATACTCACATCCTGGACATAATTGAGATACTGATCAACGAAAAGAGATGGCGAACAGGATAACCACTTAGCAGTAATCTAGGCTAAACAGGTTTCACATACATTTAGTCAGATTATAAGTACTACGATGAGCTCCAGTAACAGTAGGGAACGGAAGGGTGGAATCCATCTGTCCGCAGTCCGACATGGACGATGTTAAAAGGGAATAAACATTAAACTAAATAAAACGACAAAAACTATTGGGCTGATAATCAAATATTAATACTTACTAGAGGAAGAATGACATAAGTGCACTATTCTAAAACCGAGTTATAGTCTATCAACCATGAGCAGTTCTTGTTTAAGAAAAAATCTGGTATTCAGAAGATAATAGAAATGATTTAGTATTATGAAAAAAAAAATCCTAAATAAATTTGATGACCAGGTCAATAAACTTTCCAAAAATTCATACCTACATCTGACTTGATTTTGTCCACGGGTTAACACAACTTTAACAAAAAAGTGAAACGCAACTCTGACTCACATTGAACTTTTAGAGACTGCACATATAATCAAAAAGTTGCGAATACATAGTTGGGCAACATGAAAACATTTCCGATTGTACATATAAGGTTCTAAAAATCTAGAGTAGCTGTTCCATCCAGTTGCACGTTCACAGGTAGTAAGAATTAACGAAGGGTTGTACAATTCTGATTCATGCTAAAGTCCGCTGAGGCCGAAGACGTTAATGTTCAGAATACAAAACATTTTCTAGCAGTCAATAATCGAGGATAGAGGGTACTGTTTCAGACAACGACTAAGTATAATCGAAAACACCTTCAAGTAAAGAATGACAAGGTCAAGCCTAGACGATCAGGTAATGAAAGCATTAAAATTTAGTAAGCATCAACTATATTGACCTGAACTCAATAAACACAGCGACATCATCGGCGACCACAGAAACCACATCGACGTAGCAAGTCCACAAATAGATTTGAAGTAAGAATTCCGTCAAACATACTTATAGGGAATCTTGAAACAAACAAGCGTGTTATACAGGACTTAAATTTTAAAACTGGTTAGTGAACATCACGATGTCCTACTTCGACAGTTACCATTAGACTGCACTTTCAATGAGTCACAAGTTTGTAGAAAAGAATTAGAGTAATATAAATATTTATAATAACCATATAGAAAACAGGGGTGATGAAAGCGGACTCACTTCCCAGTAAGGTAGCTCGTAGAAGCTGCTGTCGCGCTTAACACCGTGTATCTTCGATGGATCAGGAGAGGATGCTCTACCTCTGCGTTCTCCACTTGTCGATTCATTATTTGGATCAGTTACAGATGCAGGTGATTCCAATCCTGATGGGGCTGACCTTGATCTTATCGTACCAGCTTTTGTCCTAGAGTGCCGAAGCCTACCTCTTCCCCTGCTAGATGTCAATGGCACGTTCCTACCAGATGACGACGCTGTCCTACTGTTGACTCTTCTAACGTTTCTGACAGGAGGAATGTCATCATGTCCGGCATTAGAGCCCACACAACCACCAGTCGATCGTGTTCTCTTTCTACCCCTCCTTTCTAGGAAGCTGATATACTCTTGTAGCGCAGCACGCTGCTGTGCTGGGGTTTTTGCAATAGGAGCCCCCCTCGTCTCAGGCAGCCCGTCGAAGAATCTGTTGAAGCGATCCGACCTGATTTCATGGTCTTCTCTCAACCAACGTCTAGCATCCCGATAAATCATCTTTTTACTCTCGTAAGCATATTTTCCCCTCAGTTGGTCACCACAAGGGGGACAAGCTGTATACCCTTGATGGGCACACCCAGAAACAGTTCCATAACCAGGAAAGTCGTGTGTAGTATAAAGTACTGCACCTCGTAATTTGAACAATCGGTCGTTCTCAGGACTCAGCACATCATAGGCAGGCACCCCCTCCCAGAGAACCTTGAGCTCATCAATGAGGGGTCTTATCCAAACATTGAAGTGTTCAAAAGGAACTTGTTCTCTACCTGGAATGATTAGGGTTAACATGGTAAAAAACTTCTTTGTTATTAACCAAGGTGGGAGATTCAGGAAGGTAGCTATCACAGGCCACGCCGACCACGTGGATTTATGAAGCTTAAACGGGCATATGCCATCACATGAAATCTGAATTCGGACATCTCTTTCGTCTAGCCCAAATCCTCCAGTGTCGAAAACCTCTGGGTCCATTCTGTCAAGTTTTTGCCATGCCCTCGAATCTGCTGGGTATCGCACTTTCCCATCTCTACTTCGATTGCTCCTGTGCCATCGCAACAATTTTGACAACACAGGGATTCTATAAAAGCGTTGCAACCTTGGAATAATTGGAAAGTGACGTAATACCTTCACAGGTCTGGTGCGGTTAAACATGTCTTTGTATCTCCCAGCTCCACATCGAGGACAGCGGTCTAGTGTTCTCATCTCTTCTCCATCAAATAGAATGCATCCGTTACGACAGCCATCTATATTTCGGAAATCGAGACCCAGCCTCCGTGTCAAAGTTTTCGCTTGGTAGAGAGAGCCTGGCAGGCAATTACCATCAGGTAGAAGGCATTTAATTGTAGCCAGTATATCATCAGCCGCCCTCTCCGTGATTCCAGAGTGCGTTGCAACTAAATTAACAAGCATCACCGTCGCTCCAAGCTTCGTATGCTTCGAACCATCAAAAAGTGACCGCATGGCATCTTCTAAGGCTTTGACGTCTCTCATTCTCTCTTCTTCGAGCTTGGAACCGTCTATGTTTGTCCTCCATCCTTCTCCGTCGTATTCTCTCTCCTCTCTCGGAACTCCGGATCTCTGACCGGTGCTCGCCGGCTGTTGATCGTGCCCATCCTGCCCGGAAGAATTGGAAGCTCCTAGCTGCTCTCCTCCGACGTCATTAGCATTGCTATGTACTCCGTTTTGAACACTTTGATTGATCCCCTCACCTTCGCCGTCGTTGCAATTGAGCTCTGTTATGTTGTCAACATCAGCTAAAGCTGACAGTGTAATGTTGTTTATCCTCTCCTCTGTAGCAACAAAATCTTGCACTTGCTGGTTCAGGTCCTGTACCATTTGCCGGACCTCTATGCCGTTGTCTCTAGGTTGTTGATGGTTTTCAGCGGATTGCATCTTCGATGCCGCATCAGCCTCCCACTCGTCGTCAGACGAATCGGGTTCCCCTGGACCCCTCCACGTTCGGCAATCATGAAAACGCCCATACCGCACCAAATGGTTTCTCACTTCGTCGATCCGAAAGGGCAGCCCTGTTCCTCTGTGTTTGTTGCAGGGACAGTGTAGTTTGGTTAGTTTGTATAGTTTTGCCCGTTCTTTCTCTCGTCCCCAAAGCTTGTTGTCGCGTGCTCTGATGCGACGAGCATCAGTTATTGGTAACCTCGACATCGTCCTGCACACAACGCACACACCGGAATTTAATGGCACTTACAAAACATACAGATTAATGAATTTGTGTTAAGTATTTATATGCCATTCCTGGGTAGATTCTGTTATGACCAAAGTAAACAAGTTTGCCACTAAAAATTCTTTTCCAACTATGTATGGTAATTATGAAGCCAACAATATTATTTACTAATTGTAGAAAACATGAAATACAGAAAAGTGTGTCAATGCGTATGATGAGACACTTCCAAAAGTTTTAAGGAGGGGGGCAGTTTCTGGAGGCAAATGAGGATGTTTCAGTTTGTCTTTCTGATCAATACCTACGTTTTAAAAACCATCTTAGTTCATGATGACGCTGTCTTGGTGTTCATAAACCTATAACTTTAAAATCAGAGAAGAAGAAAATACAGATTGTAAGCTAATTGCGATGAGAAAGATTAACTAAAGAGATTCTAATGGAGTCGGCACTAACCTCAATGTGAAGATAGACGGCTGTCATATCTCGTTGTGTGCATTGCCTTTGAAGACCAGGTAACGTTTTCAAAAATATAACCACACCTACAAGCAATAAATTTACGTAGATAAGTACGTATGCTACCTGGATAACAATGGGCATATTCCTATCAGAATAGTATAGGAGCTTGGCTATAGGAAAAGCTGAACTGTATCATTGTCATTCATAATATTCACGTATATAGACATAAATGCGGAGAAGATTGGAAGCTGTATATACCATGCTGTCTCATTACTGAATTGAATAAGGAGAATAGGACAAATGCGATTTGAATACGTAAAACAAGAAGAATGGAAATTTAAAGACCTGGGTGTACTCAGAGAAGGAGTCATTGATTTCTTCAATACTCCAATGATAGTATAACGTAAGGTAGTGTCTTCACGACTTGAACACCAGCTGCAAACCTAACGATAAAATGCACGTCATACATACAAATTGAGAACACAGTAAAATAAGTTATGAACGTACTGAAATGGACGGGATCAGTATATATTTCCGTTAAATCGTACACGTAAATCTCAATAAGTTATGAAAAAAGCGTCTGAATTCAAACCGAAAGATGTTCATAAATCTTCAGACCATCTGTTGAGACTAAATACCTTAATTTACAACGACAGAGGGAATCCATGTTGACGCACCCCTGACAACCTCGAACGTCCGCTCCATACAAGTCTACTCCATAAACCCCATTAGCAATTTCAGCGATGTAAAGAAAGTGTTATGTAAGAGCAACGGAAATTACAGTTTCGTCGCTGCATCTACTGAACAACCTAAATAGAGCTAGTGTCCCCTCATCCTCTACGTTGTGTATAAAGTAACAATTTGTAAACAACAAGTCGAAATCAATATTCAACATATGAGGGAATCCTTGCGTACCTTATGCGGGCTTCCAACTCTCCTTTTGCGATCAATCCCCTACATCCTACGAAACCCAATTCGAGGCAGTGGTCCGTGACAGTAGACAATGATTGATCACAATAAAACACAGCTCTCTGGATTACTTGGCTTCAAATTCAATATAGGTCTCCTTCCCTGTGCATATAGTCTAGTTCAAAAGAGAACTCGCATGAATATTTGAATTGAAGTTTCTGTAGTATTCAAGTCTTGGAAGGTCGCGATCATCAAAACTTCCTATTTTCACCCACACTTAACTATCAGTTCGTATACGCTGAAAACCTAATTACCACCGACCTTTCGCCCAACTGCCATTGTAATAGTCAGTAATTGGAAGCGATTGGAGGCGTCTCAGCATTGTAGATCACCGATCGTGTTAATTCAGATGCGTTACCTATTGACGCGCACATTACAGGAGCACCTAGCTATTCGCAAATTCCTACTGAGGACCACTCCGTTTCTTCCCATCTAGCTACCGAGACCATGAATCCAGAGGAACCTAGTAGTGACAGTTTTGATACGAGTGAGGAACGGCGTCAGGAGGAGCCCGAAGAAGAAGAAGAGAACGAGTATGAGATGATGAGGAAGGCGAAAATGGCGCACAACATGGCCAGAATGGAAGACGCTGTCCAGGCTGCGAGGGCGTTGTAAGTTTACCTTCGACTGACAAACCCTACCCCAGTTGTGTCTCGACGTCTCGATGATTGACACGTGTATTATTTAATGGCTAAGATTCTCTGACACATCGTCTTCTCCTGGGTAACAGTGCCTTAACAACGTCTTGTGACGTTTTACATGTCATTGT
This sequence comes from Ceratodon purpureus, assembly GCA_014871385.1. NCBI lineage: Eukaryota > Viridiplantae > Streptophyta > Bryopsida > Pseudoditrichales > Ditrichaceae > Ceratodon > Ceratodon purpureus. The sequence goes on from CM026422.1 coordinate 20,793,086, forward strand.
AGCCTGTGAAATCATTGTAGCCTGTGAGTTGTGCGCATAGCTTAGCAGCATTCCATTGCAATGGTGATTTGAATTTAGGTGTATGGGTTTTGTAGTAACACAGAAATCTCTCGCGGCAAGAAGAAGTCAAACCCTAAGCAGAAGCCGTCACGGGATTTTCCGCCCCGGCGTAGCGGTAGACTGAATACATCTGTCAGCGGGCAATGTGTTGCTGAAGAGTCTCCAAATATTGACAACCACCTTGGAGCTCGCAGTACGAGACGAAGCAGTTCTTCAGAAGACATCAACCCTTGCGGTGACGAATTCTCTCTCTCAGAACTCTCATACCATGTTGTATTGTAATCTGTTTCTTTACTGCCCTAGGTGTTGGGTGTTGTATTCTTATATTCAGTGAATGTTAGGCGCATGCAACCCTAGGTTATGCATTTAGCGGCAATAAGCCTTATATCTGAGGAATTTGTGTTTTTCCAATTAATCTCAGGAAGTACTCATCCTTAAGCACGGGTATATGACAAAGCAGTACATTAGAAATCGACAGGATGTCTTTCATATTTCAGCGTATCAAGTTACGCCTTCATAGTTTGACTCTCTTGATTTGTTTGCTTCTCCTCTTCGTTTGTCGCATACTGTAATTGATGTAAAGGGAATTGCGAAAATGACTGCGGCTCAGGTACTACTTCTCGTGCTACCGAAGACGACCCCGTTCACCCCACCGGTCAGAAAAAGGCCCGAGTAAATATATCCGGTGGCCGATCACATGACAGGCGTACTCACGAATATGTTGACACACATGGAGTTGGGACTGCTTCAGCGAGTCGCAACAGCTTACCTCAAGAACACACTCTCCCGTCCTCTTCCTCGAAGCAAGTGCAGGGACCTGCCGCATTTACGTGGGTGCCGATTCCGCACTCTCAAACAAATGCAGGTATTTTTGACCTTCTCGGTGGGTTCTCGCAGGGTATGTATCCTTCTAATTGGCCATTTCCCCAAACACAACCATTGCCGAACTCTGGAGGGACACAATCAGTAATAGGCGTTGGAGGAATACAAGGATCTGAACAGCAGAAGGTAGACGACAACATTGGTTCGAAATCTTCTTCTGTCAAAGAGGATTCCATTAAAAAAAGAGCTAGAAGAGCCAATCAGAGGGAAGCCGAGGAAGAGATGAGGCGAAGAGAGAGTGCTGGGTTGAAACCCTATGCGGTCCAAGTCCGATCCTCCGGATTGATTGACAGCGGTTGCAAAGGCCACTTGAAGTGGCAGGAGCTTGTTAGGGATATAACACCCCGTATGTTAGATATGAGCGTCATAAAGTATGAAGATCAGGAGGAGAGTTCGAGGAAGGTGTTAAGAGAGACAATGTTTAACAAATTTGAATTCATTGATCATGAGGTGACAGATGTTTCCTTTGCCAAGATGATTAAGACATGGTTGAGGAGAGACCGTGAGCGTGTTCGACGGCTTCATGGGGAAAAACAGAAGGCCCCCTCGAAGTATACAGATAGTCAATGGACAGCTCTCAAGAAATATTGGGATTCACCAGCGTACAAGAGGAAGTCTGAAAAAATGAGTGAAACAAGGAGCAAAGTCGTTTATAACCCTCGTCTTGGCAGACATGGTTATGCAGGACATGAAGCGAAGTTGGTGAGTTTATTTACTCGAGACTCCTTTGAGAGTGGTCGTTATCCCTGGATGCTTGTATGTGTTCGCTTGTCAACGGAGACGTTATATGGTGAGCTTTGTTTTGCTATACAACTTGGTTATCGGTAGAATTTGTAACAGTCAGATTTTAAAGGGTGTTTATGAGGTTGCTTTCATGTAGGAACGAGAGCGAAACAATTCTGATGTTGTGGCGGACCTGGAGGACAACGTGCGCACTACTCAGGAACATCCGCTAAGCCTGGTATTTTGTATTGTTCCATATTACATGTGTGCTTTCATGCATAATCACGTGCATAGCGTACTTTTCATGTTCCCTGGTGTACCGAAACGTATGTTCAAACAACATTAGCAAACTTGCCGGCAGGCTAATCAATTGTCGTAGGTTTTGTTAACAAGGATTGGTTGCTTAGTCAGAACTTGAGGCTAATAAATTTCTGACAATCCTTGTATGTCTCCACTCAACTCTGTGATACAAATTATGTTATTCGGAGTAAAAGTCACTGCTATATGTAGGTGACGTGTTCCTTTGTCATTGCCTGTGTTGGTCCGGCTATGGTGTATTTAATTGGGCCACTACGCAGTCAAGGAAAAGTGATTGCTAAGTCTGAGCGTGTTGCAGGACTCTGAGAAGAGTAATGCGAGAAGGTTGACAGCGATGGAAAAAAAACAAGGAGAGACTAACCGAAGGCTGGATGATGTAATGGAAAGTAATTTAAATCTTCAAAAAAGTAATTTAAATCTCCAGAACATGCTGATGTCTGTTTTGAGCAACTTAACAGGCAAAGATGGTTTCCAGGGTGCACGTACAGAAGGTGCACTTCAAAGCGACCCAGCGGGGACATCTGGTCTGTTAGCGAGGACGAACTCGAACAGAGACGGAGAGTCAGGCGGTTCTGGAAGTAGTGAGATGTGGTGGGATAAGCTTTGCAAGACTTCTGAGGACGAAGAAGAGAAGTATGATGATAATGGAAACCGAGTCCTTGGTCGATTTGAGTCCAATATTCAGGTGATAATCTGTACACGAATGTTTAACCTGAAGAATTCGATATTCATGATGAGTTCATCAGTGATTTCCAATTGCGTATTTGTTATTCGGTACTGTATTTGAAATTGAGAGCTCTGAGACGTTGAATCCTAGTTTGTTGATAGTGATGGTCAGTCTTCCTTTATTTGAAGCAGTTTAATTTTTTTATGTTAACCTTTGTACGAATTTGTTATTGACAATTCTTGTGTAGGCGACGTGTTTTGATAGTCACTGAGTATTGGTGGTCCAGGGAAATGGTGAGAAAAAGGTTCTGTAATTTTACATTCAGTTTCCTAGCAAAGACCGTACAGGAAATTTCACCACGGAAGAACTGACGATCCCCCTTGTTTTTTTGTGAGGCAGAAACGTTCTGTAAAAAATTGTAAGGCCTCGAGTACGGTACAATCCAAAGAAGGACTTAAGGTACATCACATGACTCACCATTCCTTAATATTAGATTCCCCACGCATTCAAATGAAAACATGTATGGATGCGAAAGACTGGATTGGTTTAGGTTACATACTGAAAAGATTGAACGAATTCATGGTCGAGCCCGGTAGGAATTCCAAATGGACTGCGTTTATAGTTGCTTTGTATATGAAACACACGGAGGTGATTTACTGCACAGTATTACGAAAATCATATAGTGTTAGGAAGCTAAGGCTTAATGAACGACGAACGTCGACGCAGGTTGAAAATCGTACTGACAACCCTGTTTCTGGTTTTCAATGCTCTGCAGAGGTCCCCACTATGGTAACAACATTTCATTTACATCACGTTCTGTTGATTCCTTCATTTTTGTAGAGTGTATGAAATGTGTGTAGCCCCTGATTAATAGACTACTCTCCTAAACTTTGCAGGCTCGGATGCCACTGCGTGAGATTTCGGAGAACAAACTTCATGATAAGGTAAACACAAGGACCATAAGTACTAAATTGTGATTTTTATATTGTACTATTCCAAAAAATAAAAATAAAAAAATGATTTCATAATGAGGTGCGGAGACAGTAGTACGAGACTCGGTGGATGTTAGTAGTGCAGATAGATTGGCATGATATTTCCTGCTTTTACACCGTCCTTTTTCATGTTTTATTTTAAATGGATTCACGTTTTTTCACGAACTCAGGGTTACTACACGTTAAGGAGGGGTGACATAGTAATAGTTCATTTCTGTTGCTTCGTCTGTGACCACTAATTCCTTTTGAGACAGACTTGCGACGGACTTGTAAGTATACTTTATCATTGATTCAGAGTTCAACAGCTAGTGGCGGACCTAGTTCTTGAAGGACTATGCAAGGACTTTCCAATAGCAGAGGAATAAAGTATGTAGTCAAGTAACTGGGTGAACGTAAGACGTGTATGCGGTCATTGATGGATTACTTTGATATATTTTGCAGACTCGCACACCACTGCGTGAGATTTCGGAGAATACACTTTCTGATAAGGTAAAAGCTATGACATTAAAGACTTGACTTAGCTTCTTAAATTTCCTGTCCTGAAAATAAAGCTGTTCATATATTTTTGATTACAGCACTAAGGGAAGATCAACTTCACGTTAAAGAATCACGTAATTGGCCACATCGTTTTCTGTTCATACAATGCTGGTCGTCAAAATTTTCGCAGTCATTAGATCTACGTTTTTGGCCTGCATATGAAGGACATATTCATGGAGAGTAACGAAGTATTAGAGGAACCTCGTTATTCAGCTTAGGCCCAGAATTTGTTTTCACAGTAAACCATGACTTCTGTTAAATAGTATACGATCATACCGTTGGGTCACATCTCTACATTGGAGGACATGAATCTTGAATAACGAACTTGGATTATGATTGGAAGCTGGACTTGTAACACCTATGCGATGGTCTATTGCAGGGAGCAAATAAAACAAGAAAGGAGGGAACAACACCGGCTGGAAAAGAGACCGAGGTATGGAACATGTCTGAGCGTTCTCATCGCTGAAAAAAAAATCATTGACTTATTGCATCATTATTTTTATCTCAGAAAGAACTTCATGGTCTAAGCCTAACTCACATCACTTCGTTCATTACCCGGGTCCATTGCAGATGAGGATCGGCGCAAGAGTGTGGTTGGCGGACCCCCTGGACAGAGATGCTCGTGTAGCAACGGGGACAGTCATAGGCCTAGGAGGACGAGGAGTCTTTCATAATCGTCCGATTCCTCCCAAGTATGTGAGAGTGAACGTAGAAGAGGTTTTCGTGGATATTCCCCTAATGATTCCTGTCGAGGACGCAGAGCAAATTACCCTAAACGATGCAAGGGGTTCAAGTGTGCTCTGGTTCGAAGAGCTTACATTTCTGAAGGAGTAACATCAGTGGTCAATATACGGAACTACTCGAAGCCCGGCCGACGGATTAGTTTCGGCGTTGGTCCAGGTACACGCTAATGTATACCTTAGATCACTGTATTCCATCGCAATGTGAAAGTAGTATAGCTTTGACATGCATTGAAGGTTATGTAGACCTTTTTCACATAGGACCTAGATACCAGACAGTATGTACTCTGTAGAATGAATAGACAAGTACCGTGTGATAGCGTCGGAGAAATTGAAAGTCCGATAGATCATAGACTTCAGGTATTGACTAAGTGCACAGAAAGTACGGTGGATTTGTATTCCACAATGACGCTACATTTGATTCTTTCTGGGGAGTTTGGAAGTGGATACCCTGGAAATTACATGTGTACATTGAGAATATAAATAAAATTTCATTTAAATTCAATTTTAATTTACCGATTTACGTGTAAAAATGAAATTCTCAATTCCGTATTGGTACAAGTGTCACCCAATCATTTGGTTAATGGGCGGCGAACTGTGAGTCAAGCAACGCCATAAGAATCTCGTACCGGACGCGTGTGTATTGCAGAACTCACCTAGGTCCGAATTTACGGCCATGACTACGAGTCCAGTCACCGAAGTTTTGGTAGATGATCGATCAGACATAAACATCCTGCATATGTATTCGTCAAGAACATAGCACGAAATTAGAAGCATGTCGAATTCGAGAAGTTCAGTATTTGCTACATCGAGATCAGGCGCTGTTCGCGACAGTGCGATTTCAGAACTCCAGTGCAACCGGAAGTTGCGTTTACCCACCAGCGTAAAAACTGTCTTTAGAGACGAGGTGACCAAGAGCGACTGGTCCGTATGGTGATGATCCTCGTGAGTCACTTATCTGCAGGATGGGTCTGTAATGACAGAATTTAGAGTCCCTTCTTCAGTCCTACATTCAGGAATTTCTACTAGTGGGGGTCGGCTCATCATTCCGTCCTCCCCCATGCACACGCAGTACGTCGAGTACATGCGTGGCGTGGATGTGACTGATCAGCTAAGGGGGAATTACTCCTGTCAGCTAAGGTGCCACAAATGGTGGCTAAAACTTTTCCATTTCATTGTCGACCAGAGCCTTGTGAATGGCTACGTGACTTGGATTCGCGAAATGGAGATGATCGGTGTTCGAGCGAGGCCGCACTTGTGGTTCAAGATCGCTGTTGGGAAACATTTGGTTGAAGCAGCCATTGCAGCTCGGGGGAAAGGGCCATCTGCTCCGGTGCAAAGGTGGAGGAGGCCACCGGCCACGCACGCTCATTTTCGATCCACTCTGAGACGAAGCTCTGTAGTCTGCGGGCACATTCAGAGATGGCACTGCGTGGCGTGTGGTCCGAAATGGATGTGTAGGGAAACCTGCTACATGGTGCATCACCAGTCCTTCCATGCGTGACCCCATATAAACTGACCTCGAACTCTTCTGTGGTGTAGGTTCATCTCGGGATGCTGCGGGCGCGTGCTACAATGAAGTGGAGCGTGGATGCGGACTCCCGTGGAGTGGACTGGGTGGAAGAGGTCATCCCATCCTCGAGGACAAGGAGGTTCTTCATTTGAGCAGGTCTTCTCGCAGTGAAGAGGTGCACGCTGGGCATGGTGGCGCGGGAGTGAAGCATGCGGTGGAGTCAGGGTGTCCCTATTTTGCATTTACAATCTACCACACAGTCGGCAGTGCCATCGGATTTACCAGGATCCTTTAGGACGGCTAGGCATTTTGGAACACGGCTGCTTTTTTTTTTTTTTTTTTTTTTAAAAACACTCTTGATTGTAAATGCCTCGACCTCTGATTACCGTTACATCGCTTTCCAGGACCCCGGCTATTTTTGAAATACAGACAATCGCCCGCAATTGTAATTCATTTCCACCCGCGGTTGTCGTTGGAGTGTGGGTTGCGGTTTTCGTTGCTCCTTGGTATTCCTTGAGTGCCCTCGGTTATCTCTATCAGTCCAGATCCTTTTGTTCCGCTGTTGCCTCTGACCTGCTGCTTTGGTTGTGGAGGCGCCAATTAGCTAGCTGGCCGAGGTCGGGTTGCTCAAACAAGAGTGATCACCCCGACTCCCCCTAAGTCCAGGTATGACTTCCCCTAATTCCTCTGAGAACTACAACCTCTGGCCCTCGTGTCGAGCAACCGAATTCCTCCCCCTTTTCCCCCACTCCCCAGTCCTCAGTCCTCAGTTGTCGGTCCTCAGTTGTCAACCCTCAGCCCGCAGTCCCTAGTCCGCAGTTCTCAACCCCCAGAGTCATGGAGTTTTAGATCATTTCCTATGAAATCATGCACAATCACCATGCTGCGCTTTCGCTCTCTCAATGGGGGGGGGGGGGGGGGGGGGGCTCTTGTCAATTCCACTTGTAATAGCACGTCTTGTGGATGTCCTTGTGATCGTTGACCTTCAACGCCATTGATTACGGTCGTCATCATCAATATCCGCCGACACTGTCGGTGGAAGCCATCATTCCGGTGTGATGGCTTGGGACACCCTCACCCTTTACTCCCGCATTCGGCTGGGCTGTGATGGGCAGAGGCCTCCGAGCGTCATGAAGCAAATCCCGGCTCCGATCTCCCAGCCGACCCTACGGAGGTACGCATTTACTCCTCCCTCGTCCCTGCTTCTAGAAGGTCTGTCTGTCGTCCCTGCTTCCATAAGGCCTGCCCATTCTTCAAGTTCGATGCTTTTTCGGAGTTCACTCGCTGACTGCTCTCTTCCTGCCTTGTAGGCTTCACTCGCACGCTCAACGGTTTCCCTTCACCACTTCTTTACACACCCGAAATGGAGGCTGTCAAGGCGCAGGTCGTCGCGGAATACGAGGAGTGTAAAGCTGTGTACTTCACAGCTCTCTTCACAGCCCCGCACCACTGCTACCAGGTGGTTAGGAACCCCCTCTACAATCGTCTCTTGTCGCCATGCTATCAGTATTTGTTAGATAAGGTGTCGTCTGCCTTCCCTCTGTGAGTCCGTGAGGTTCCTACTCGCGAATCCATCTGGGATACTACCTCCATTTGGCCCTGTTGACGCAGGAGATTCCACCGAAGTTCATGAAGAGAACCGGCTGGCCTGGCGCTGGAGATTGCAACCTCATTACAGCAAAACGGAACTCCAAGTCCTGGCCGGTGACTTTCCAGCAGTCGTCTTCCTCTTCGGGCACTGTGGCCTGGAGCTCCTATGGCGGCGGCTATGGCTAGTTTCTCACTGATAACAAAATTGCTCTACCGACCTTACTCGTGTTGGAGCAGGTAGACGATTGCACTCTGGTGGTAGTGATCCACCGCGACGAAACCTCTCCACCGAAGAAGGTGCTCCCTCCGCTGAAATTTGAAGAGGACCCATGGTGGCACTTCGAGAAAACACTCCGTGCCTGCCACACTAGGCCCTCGAAGAGCACCAGGCTGGTAAGCGAACTCCGATCTTCCCTTGTTCTACGTATGTTGTCCTCTATTTCCCGGATGCAAGCCATTTCCACCGCCATGTGGTATCACCCTGTCGGATGTTGGTACCCTGTTTCTCGCAGGACATCTCCACGCCTTACTGGCGCACAGTCGGAGACTCGAAGTTCGATGGGCCGTGGTACACGTTGCAGGGGCCCCTAGAGACGGTGATGGTGAAGTCAGAGCGGTACTACTCCAGCTCTTAGACATTTTGTTACTTTACGAAGGGTTGGGTGGATTTCGTGGCTCTGAACAAGTTGAAGCTGGGCGACACCATCCTCTTCGCTGAGAAAGGAGACGCTCAATTTGAAGTGAGGAAGCTCTGAAGGTCGAAGAGGAACCTCGAGAAATCCATGGAGAAACCAACGGTGGCCATGAAGAGGGGGCGGCCATGGCCTTGTTTGATATTGTGCACAGTATAGCGACAGAGTGAGGGGATAGCATTCTGGGGTTCTTCATCTTAGCGATGCCTTCTTGCATTTTCCCTGTACAGATCTAGACTACTTCCTTGTTGTTGGTGCTCTGTAGGTATTAGGGGACAGTCCCTTGTAATTAGTCCCGGAGTTTTCTCTCTTATCTTCAATGTCGATGCCGCCCCGTAGCTAGTTGAGACATTCACTTCCGATTAGTTGCGGATTTATCAGACCTTTGGCAGAGACGCAGTCCTTTTTCCGGTTTTGTAAACTTCTGTAACGGCCCACATTTTGTTATACAAAGGGGTATTTGCTTGATGTAACATTGTGTAATCAAGGGTATCTTTCACGCTTGTTGCAGTCTGGGGCTGGCACAGAAGCCCCCGAACATCCCCACCCCCCTCCCCTCCCGCGAATGGCACTTGGAGGCCCCCTTCCAGGGACATGGATAACCTGGCATTCGTGACCCACCCTCTTGGCGGTTCTCAGCAGTACCACTCAGCCGTGACGTCACGGTGGATTCGAAAACGGGCAATGCAGGTCACTTCCTGACCGGGAAACCCCCGTGCCTGAGTCACGTCACTTCTACCGTAGCCTCGTACGCAGTACTGGAACCTACTATTTTGCCCCGCTCTCTACCGATTGCCTCTATGCAGCCCAACCGCATCGGCCAGAGCACCCCCTCCCACTCAAGAAATTGTGTACATTTATGTGTTTTGATTTTTCACGATTTTTTTGCACCCCACTACCCCTGAACTTACTGTCTATGCATAGCAAAAATTCCCATATGAAAATAACACCCCCTCCTCTCGGAATTTCCATTTGTACACCACAGTGCTCATTGATACGCTCCCTGGACTCCACCGTATCAGAAACAGCAAAGTGCAAAAGGGGTTAAGATAGAAAGATGGAGGTGATGATTGCATTGCCACTGTGCTTTCTCAACTAAAAGAAGAAAATGGTATGTTGGACATGTAGGGACTTGAATTAGGAAGCTATATGCAACCTCTACTCCACTTGATCTAGATCTTGTGGACCAAGTTCTCGGTAAGGTTTCAATCAAGGTATTAGCTGAAATGAATTGCATAATTTGCAGAGAACTCACAGTCTAGGAGTTACATAGAGCTCCTAAACAACTTGCTAAGGAGAAAGCACCAAGCCCAAATGGCATCAACATAGAATTCTACACACACCAATGTGAGACGATTGGACAAGACTTCTTGAAGATGGTGAATTTAAGCCTCCAACAAGGCCATCTTCGACAAGATATGACAAAAGACCTAATTTCCCTAATTTACAAATCAAGCCCAAGGAAAAATTGGTCGAACTAGAGGCTTATTACCTTACTAAACACTATGATCAAACAACCTTGGTTTCTATGAGATCCATATGAGATAATGTACTAGTCACCCATGAGACCATCAATATTGCAAAAAGATCCAATCAACCTTTGCTATTCCTCAAAATAAACTTTAGAAAGGCCTTTGACAAAATTAATAGGGATTTTCTTTTCAAATGCCTTTCTGAGTTTGGCTTTGGTGACTAACATATAAAATTAATGAATTTACTCTTTGAAGGAGCCTCTCTAGCCGTCTTCATCAATAAGAACACCACAAGAGCTTTCAACCCAAAAGTTCCTAAACTATGTTTCACCAAAAAGCGCTCGAAAACTTCTATTTTCAATGTAAAAAGCATGAATTACTAAAAAAATCATTAGTTTCTAACTCTAACCGTAAGATCTTCAAAAAAATTAATTCGGTAGATAGCTCAATCAATATCACGTGTAATCGACCGTAGAGATTAGAAGATTATAGCGATTGAAATTTGAAAACAAACTTTTTTGACACGATTTTTGACTAGGTCGACACACTCTAACTTTTTTTTCCCCTAGGTTTTTTGCATTATGGATATTGAAGTATTTGATGCATGACAAAGAAGACTAAGTTGGTTTATTTTATAAAAAAAAATTCCAAACAAAAAACAAGTATAGCATATTGAAAACAATATTTTTACTTTGTTGAATGCAAAAAAATGCTAATTCATATTTCTTCCATTATTTCATAAAGTCCTGATTCAAACGGTAAAAGTATAGATTGATGTCCATCCTTTAAGTGAAAAAAAAGAAAAAACCTAGAAAACAAATTTTCTAACTTTTATGAAGGAAAGAAGAAGTTTTTGAGTACAATGCCCAAAATAGTGATAAAACTTTGATATTTTGTGGAGTTAACACTTTGTACTGATAAAAGTATTTTTTTTTTAAATCTCAAAGATGACAAGATTAAGTATTTATAGAAATAATCTCATAGGCAACAGATGTATTTAGCATGGCTGCCCGAACTGCCCACCGAATAGAATATTTCATTTTGGATACCATAATTATTTTTTTAAATGTCTAAATGAAAAAAAAAATTAGATTCCCTCAAATTCCTTGTTATAGCAAACGTTCACAAAAAGTTTCAAAAAATCTCGATCTAAATTGGAGTCACAGGTACTTGCCCAAACTCCAAAATAGCCCCAAGTGGGCTATTTGTCCTTTAGGGCTTAACATCCAAAGAGGAGTCAGGCAACGATCCCCATAGCCCCCCCCCCATTTTTTTTTGGTCATAGTGGCATAAATCCTATACATACTATGGTCGAGGCAGCCATAGCCGACCACGTATCCATTCCTGATCAATAGACTTCTCCATTTCTGACTAGTTTTCACATTCAAAATCTTGGAAGATATAGAAGAAAGTATCAAACATGATTGGTAGAAAGGAAATCATATGGGAATATTCTTGTAATAACACAGTGATCAAGTTTTGGTGTCATGGTGGTCAGTTTTAGGTGGGCCTACATATCAGTTATATGTATTACAAAAAAATGTCTCTCAAAATTCTTAGTAAATGAAATATTGAAGTAAACTTGACATTTAAATTTACATTCCTCCTTAAACCAATTTTAAAGTTACATTCCTCCTTGAACCTATTTCACAACTGGGAAAAATCTCCGTGGACTTGTACACCACCAATCTCAGTGGCAAATCTCTTAACTGATGCATGTTGGTTTTAGGTACCTCTCTGACCTTAAATAAAGATGCAGAGGTAGAGGTAGTAGTGAAATCAAAGGCATCCTGGAGGTGGAGGTGGCAGTCCCGGTGATTGGGACCTGACGCGGACGCGGACGACATCGATTCTCCCGCGGAGAAGCTGTCCAGCTTGTCCAGGAGAGCTAAGAACTTAGGGCCGCTTCCCACTATGGCCGAAGTCGAGAGGAGGAGGGACTGTACATCGTCCCAAACTTGGTTGAGAGGAGAAGCCTTTGGACTGAAAAGTAATCTTGAAATAATCCACTTGAGAGCTTTGGCCGGGCATAGTGTGAAGGCCCAAAGGAGAAAGCCAAAGGCCAAGAACTATGATCCGAATATTCAGACATTTATATAAAATTGAAAAAAATCAAAAAAATCAGAAAAAATTAGGGAAGGTATATAAACTAATGAAGAATACGTGGAAATATTTTCAGCAAATTCTACATTGTTATGACAAAGTTATGAGTGATTGAAGTTCGGCTTATTTTTGGGCAGCATTGGTCTAAAGCCAATGATTGTCAAAAGGTTCATTAAATAGAAAATGACAAGGCTAGTGGAGCATGACCAGCTCTTATTAGCCCATGAGCCTTGTCTTCTTGTGCATATTTTAATGAAAAAAAAGTTTCTCGTCTCGACGGAAGTTTGGGTCGAGCATTTTGCTCGACCCAAACTTTGGTTGAGAGGAGAAACTCTTGGTGCCAAAATTTGCTAAAAGTGCTGCCACCTAGGCTCCTTTGGTGGTGACGTCCTTTGCCTAGTGTGAAGGCCGAGAGGAGGAACTTTGGCCAAACATTGGTTAAGACGCTTCTCCTCTCGAAGTTTGGCCATAGTGGGAAGCGGCCCTTACAAGTCCGGCTTGGTACGCTCCAATGTCTCCCTCGTCCTCGTGAATTTTGCAACCCTCGTCGTCGTTTCCTGCCCCTTCTCTGCCCCTCGTGCCTGGATTGTTCGGTAAGTGAATTGCTTCTTCTCATCAATCGTGCTCAAATTCTCTCCGCCAGCAGTGTGTTAAAGTTTTTGTTTTTCTTATTTATGTATGTGTTTCTCTCCATCACATGGAGGGCCGGCGTCTGGCAAATGCGGTGCCCATGAGCTCCCTCTTCTCAATCGCTCTCTTCGTTGCCAAATGTGAATGCCACCAAGTAGCCTTGGTTACCAATTAGGGCGCCTCTGCCTGCACTGTGTACGATGGTCGGAACAAAATGAAGGACGACAAGGGTTTAGGGTTTACTCGCTGTAGAGCTATGGGTCCATTCCATTGTGCTATAATCATCTCTCTCTCAATTTTCTCAATTTGCTTGCAGATGATACATGTATACGACTTCCACAGACCAGACCAGCTGCGACACTGACTGACTGCAGATTGCGGAGGGAGCTCGCTTGATCGTCCCAGAGACTCACACAAGTGAAGAAACCAACCGATTGGTGCATTCATTCCCACAATTTATAAGTGAAGGAGATCATCGTCCAAGTGAGCAGAGCATTCGCAGAATCGTAGGATCGCAGAAAGGCTGGTAAACTCACCGAAGTTACGCTTCATTTTTATTTTCCTCTGGCTCTTCTGAATCTAAGCTCATGCTCGTTGCTGGGTATTATAAGTTACAATAGGATCATCTGGAGCTTGTGACACCACTTGAGGGTTTTGCCAGCTAGGGGTAATTTTGCACCTTGGGTTGGTTGCGAATTGTTCTCATTTTCCTTTTGGGTTTCCTGGTTTGCGCATGCAGGTTTAAGACGCCGGGGTTGGAAGGCACACGAGGACTGGAGTTGAAGGACTAGCTAAGGTTCGTGTTTCAGTCGTTTCTGCTATTTGAGTGCCTTGTGGATGTTGTTGGTGTTTGGGGATGTTTTTGAAGTCGATTCCAGATAATACTCAAGAATTTAGGGTTTTGGAGGTTGATTTCGGTTCGTAATGATTATTGTATTGCGTTGCCCGGCATGGGAATATATGGGCAGCGGATCTAGGGGAGTAGTGAAGCTCTTCTGGGAAGAGGCGGAGTTAGTGAATTGCACTTCTTTTCGAGTAGTTAGGGTTTGGTGGTGGGGGTTCGGTTCGGGGGTGGATATGTTTGAGTTAAGGAGATTGGTTTCGGGATGGAGGATTGAGGTGTTTGGTTCGATGAGGTTGTGATGCAGGAGCGGCGCTAAGTTCTAGTTTAAAGATAAAAAACAGATCACGTCCAATTAATATCTCATGGATGGCCTTTAATCAGATCATTTGATATTAAAAAATGTTGTATTTGTAACTGTGAAGGGATACTTCGTTCCAGCAGCAGTGCAGTTTGCTAAAAACAACGAAGATACGGTGAAGCAGTTGATGTTGATCAATCCACCCGTAAGTTAATTGTCCAACCTTCTCATAGAACTTCGACAACACGACAATCTCCAAAATTTCCTGCATCTTTTGTCAGGCTAGAGGGCGTTGTGTTAATGTTCTTTCGAGTTTTGATCGATCGAACTGAGTGTTGTTAGACTTCTCGTTTGAAGGGAAGATATTCAGTGTGTTTTTTGGATCTTAAGTCTGATCTTCGGTTTGTGAGCTAGTTTATGAGGCTGAGCAGCTCGGTCTTTGGCTCTAGGGGGTTGTAGTCATTTGGGTTCTTGTGTAGACTGAGTGTTGACGGATTCTTGGTTTCGTAGAGGAGTTCTTGGTTTGTTTTTTTGGAAAGAAACAAACATAATTTCTTTAGGAATTCATGTAGTGAACTTGTTGTAGGACATTTCATAATAGGTGGCCAAGTGGTGCCTCAATCAATCACCTGTGATATGCTTTTGTCAAATCACTCCAGAGTGCATGGTGTAGTGTCATAATGAAATGAGCAAGGTGAAGTGGAGTGAACAGGAATTTTCTCTTAACTAAGTTAGTGTAAGTATTCTGGATCATGGAGCTCAGTGTGACCTAAGACATGGTGAATTGTTGTTGGCTATGAGGGTAGATGACATAAGTGCATTACTAGGATCATTGCAATTGAACAAGCCACCTTGTATGTATGTACATTCTATGAGAGTGGTGTATGTGTTGGAGGGTTGGTTGAATGAAGACTGTGATGCTGCTGCCTGGTGACACTACTGTTGTCTGTGTTGCCAAGGTTTGGAGACCCATATTGTCCACCTTTTGTCAGCTCCTAGGTTCCGGAGGATTGGGCATCATGGGTCGTGAGTTCTTCGCCAGCATTTCGCAGGTGGGTTGTTGGTGTCTTGTGCCCTGATGTGGTTGGTTTTTTGTTTCGTTGTGAAAGGCTATCTGTGCAGAGGTCGCCAGTTTGCATTTCCTTTCCAGAAAGATGATGGATTGATGTTTTACATGGTATTGTTAGGGATGGGATTTGTTTAAAAGTTGTTTATGCATTGTAATGTGCATTATGTGGAAAATTATTGGTGATTGAAATAGAACTTTTGAAATTGGTAATTAGGTTATTAAGTTAGACGTGTTTTTTCGTACACGGGTCATCATGTGGAAATTGTGTATCTTTTTGTTGAGGGTTGTATGAAATTACTACAAGTACTTTTTTGAGGTTTATGTTGTGGTCGTTGTGCAGGGCAAATATTTCTTATCCATTCTCGCATTTAGGGATTAGTACCTGGTCGTCCAGGCATCCACCATCCTCTTTTGGGACCCGAAGGCTTGATTCTACCAACATGACTGGCAGACAAGTCAGAGTTAGGAGAGAGAGTGATGTAAGTGAAGAATCTCTTGATAATAGAGGGAGGAATTCATCGAGGAAAGACAAGAAGCGGCGCACGAAGAAGTATGAGAGTGAGAGTGACGTGAGTGAGAAATCTCTTGATAATAGAGGAAGGAGTTCATCGAGGAAAGACAAGAAGCGGCGCACGAAGAAGTATGAGAGTGAGAGTGACGTGAGTGAGAAATCTCTTGATAATAGAGGAAGGAGTTCATCGAGGAAAGACAAAAAGCGACGCAAGAAGAAATATGAGAGTGATGTGAGCGATTCTTCCGAGGATAGCAGGGGAAGGAGCTCTTCCAGGAAGGATCGGAAACGAGATAAGGATCGAAAAGAACGGAAAAGGAACGGGAAGGAGAAGAGGAAGGATAAGGAGCGAAGGCGCAACAAGGAGGATGCCGAGGAATTATCATCAGGTTCGGAGGTAGATGCTGTGTTGAAGCCAGAGGATGTGGTGGCAGAAATTTACTCAAATTTTCCAAATGAGGCGAAGGACCTTGGGCCGGTATAATTTTTGGTTTTTCGTTGAACTGTTTTCTTATCCAAATACTACAGTAATATTCTTCCTCATAATCTTACATCATCTTCCTTGTTTACACGCACATAATCCATGTACATCTTACAGAAAAAAGTAAATGATCTCTAGATAAACTCGAGCCCTTTCTCCAAAAAACACTGGAGAGCATATGGTATTCTTCTCATAAACTTGAACCTAATTTTTTCCCTTGTGGTTTGTCGCAGCTATTGCAAATGATTGATTCTGGTCAAGCGGTGGACATCAGCGCTTTGCCGAACAAAGGACTTGTTTTGCTTTTAAAGAAATTGTTTTCTGCGCTCGACCTTCGTATCTCATTAGGGGCCCATTTGCTGCCTAAAGGTGCAGAACCGACAATGAAACGGCTGGCCTCAGTCTTCAACAAACTTGACTCAACAGTTTCTGCCATGCCTGAAATTTCAAGAACAGATGTGGACAACTCTGCCACTTTAGACGCTGAACCAAGTCCCATACAAGTAAAACGGAGGTATGCTATTAATCTATGTGATCATTTCTATTGCGATTGTCACGTGCTGATCCTTCGTTCATTGGTGAGGTTGAGGTGAGTCATTGATTTCTGATTCAATTTTACATTATGATGTTTCTGAGGAACAGGGTCATGGGTCCAGCAATGCCATCTGCTGAAACGTTAGCAGCTGCCGCACGACTTACAGAAGCCGAGGCACGCCTCAGGTATGATATGAGAGTGCTAACTAGAACCGGAATACATTATTTTCAATCTAGGCTTTGTAGGATATGAGGAATGCCCAGCTTTGCCAAAATCGTTTTTCAAATCTTTGGGATTTTCCTTTAAATCTTTTTTCAGAAAGGTCAGCATTCTATCTATTTGGCAGCTGATGTTTGCTATATATTTGTGTATATTTTGAGATGTCTTTGTGATATCGTTTTCAGAGAGGCCGAGTTGGACCTAGAAAATGATCCCTTGATCGGACCGGCTCCTCCAACAATGGTGGCGGAGGCCGCATCTGCTAATGATGCTGAGCGATTCGAAGAGGTATTACTTTGAACGTGACACTCTGAGCATCTTCGATATGTAGTTGTTGGTTCTTATGGCACGTTACAAGCATCTTACTGGAAGGGTCCGTCAGTTTAGTGTACACACCTGACAAGACCAACAAACGATATGCCTGTTGGTCAGATTTCATCCGGTGGATTGTTCTACTTATAATGAAGTTATTACTACTGTTAGCAATGAACACTACACAAAGACCTGTTGTCAACTTCCTCCTCAGTTCCTGGTTACCGTGCTTGATTTTATGAAATAGTTGCTACTATGGTGTTCCATCTTTCTCTGCCAGATTCTAAATTGGTTGTTGTCTCTGCAGGTGACCAGAATGCTTTCTCGTGATGTGAAGAATGCATATGATCTACTGGGAGTGAAGTCAGATGTTGAACCCGGTGTCTTGAAGAAGAAGTAAGTCTCTTGTGGTTTAAAGTGAATGCAATCCTATGCACTAAACGACTGCAATTTTTTTTGACACAAGATGTATCTTCTCTCTGAGGTTACATGATGTCTGCTGCCCCTGTGACTGAACTTGGGCAATTATTGTTGCAATGCTGCATCTACTAATTTCGAGTCCTACGTTGTTGGGTATTTTGTGAATGACTATTCAGGTACTGGAGGTTGTCTTTAATGGTGCATCCTGATAAGTGTGATCATCCACAAGCACAAGAGGCCTTCATGGCACTAAACAAGGCATTCAAAGACCTTCAAGATCCCACAAAGGTTAGTGCATGCGAAAGAGTTGGTTGTGTCTTGCCTAACTTCTGTAGTGCCATTACCGGGAGCTCTTTCAATTCTAGGTGCTTGAGTGGCAAATTATTTGTAATCTTGTTACAGGTGTTAAAAGATAAGGTATATATGATGCATGTGGTTTGTGTTGATGGTGATTTCTTACACGGTGTGGTGGGGAACCCAGAAAGCTGAGATTGACCGGAAGGTTGCCGAGGAGGCCGCTCGTGAGGAATTTGCGGTAAGCACTAAATTCCTAATCGTTGTATGATTCTACTGTTCTTGTATTTGTGCCCAGTAGCGTGGATGAGGGATTTAACCAGTTGAGGTGTGACTCTGCAGGCTGCATTGCAGGCAAAACGTGAGGCTGCTCAGTGGAGGCGTCTTCGAGGTAAACATAGCAGCTACTCTACTGAGCTTGTCAGCATGTCAGCTTCTCTGGAATCTAATTTGATGCTATCAGGAATTGCTTTTCAATTTGGATATAAAGATGTGTTTGATCGTAATGAAAGTGTGTGTTTGGGTGCAAATTTAATTCTCATTCTCATAAAGCCGGGCCATGGGTTATAATTTTCAGGAGAGGAAGAAGAAGGTGATGACGAGCTGCTCAGAGGTCCTCAAGAAGTGGCAAGAGATGAATGGATGACAAAACTTCCACCTGAAAGACAGGCTGGTGGACCACCTGCTCAACATAATACTTTCTTCAGCAAATCTGAAAAAAGTGGCCGTGGAGATACAAGCGCTTGGACTGACACTCCAGCAGCCAAAGCTGAGAAGGCAAAGATGCAGTAAGTTTTTATTTTTCTTGTTCTCAAAAGGACCCAACCTTCTCCAGATTTGGAGAACTACAAAAGTCCATTACAAAATATAACGAGATTGCATTTCCCAAACTATTTGTTGCTATCAATGTGCCTTCCCTCTCACAAATACATTACTGCTTTCTTAGTTCAATAACATTCTTTCAAATTTACCCTTCCGTTCAGAAAAAATGACAAAAAATGACTTTGAATTGCATTCAGATATTTGGAAGCATACAAGCAAGCTGCTCTTACAAATGGTCCAGCTGACGAGTTAGAAGAGCGTGAGAAGGAGAGAGCAGCAAAGGAAGCACAATTAATGGACTCGTATAACTCACACAAAAGGGGTCAGTCGCTTATGGAAAAGCATACGGCTGAGAGAGCAGCAGGCGGCAAGAAAAAAAGCAAGAAGGCTGAGAAGTCAGTTGGGGCTGGGGCTCGAGGAGCTAGTGAAAAGGAGCCGGATTGGAAGGTTAATCACCCGTGGAAACCGTGGGACAGGGAGAACGATATAGCGGCTGGCAGAAAATCTGTGAACTTGGACCCCAAGAATTTCAAGGAATCACTGGCATCTAGGTTTGGAGGCTTTACAGACAACGAGCCTCGGAAGTTTTTGTAGGAATCAGACCCCTAAGAGGAGTTTGGTAGCTTCACCATCTTTCGACGTTGAAATGACGTAAGAGTACAGTAGCTGTATACTTAATTGAGATCAGTGCTGGCCGCTGCTTTCGAACTTCCTTTCTGTGCTCATGGATTGTGTTCTTACAGTTGGTAATACCTGCAAATAGGGACTTGAATTATCTGTTACATAGTTGCATCACAGCCTGAGTTCTCCTCTTGATTCTAGGATATGAAAATTATTTGTGGCATACGGTACTAAAGAACGGCAATAGATTGTACCCTAATGTGCAAGTTCCAATAGTCTCAAAGAGTATATTGGGATTATGCAATAATGGACCTGCCCTTTCTGTGCCCTTTCTGTGCCCTCAGATGGAGTTGGGTAAAGAATTATCCTTCGTAATCTTCTCAAGCTGGGGCAGATTCACATCCTGAGAAGAATGCTTTTGGATGTGGTTCTATCCCACGAGCAATGACAGAGGTGGCCCACACTAGTGCAGACTGACACTGAAGGTTCCGATGTCCACATACTTCTGACGAGTGGGACACCATAGCCTCTGATATGTACATTACAAGGGAGCTAAGTTAAATGCCTTTCTTGCTCACTCATTGTGTGATCCATGTACAGTACAGGATGGCACATTGGCACATGGGCCAATGGCTCATCAAACATAGTCTGCTCATTCATTGTATGACTCTCAGTTCTTTCACAAACTACAGCCCTAACCTTTGATGCTACTTGTCAACAACTTTTACTTGGGGAATATTGTGTTACGGAGAACTTTCAGTCATGCTGTTGATGCCTGCCAGCCTACCGGGTGTTGGCACCTGACTGCAGTGGTGAGTGCGTAAACTTGTACCTGCTGTAGTTTGCTGTAGCTGGGCCCTTTTAGGGAGGGCATATTGCATCGTGATCAAAACTAGTGTATCCAAATCACCACATATTATTGAACCGGTTGCATGGGTTTGTGTCCGTGTCAGTCCGTCACTGCGACCCTAAAAAATGAGGTTGTATTTTTCAAAAAAAATAAAAATGATCATATATTGTGGGATTGAATAATGTAGTGGTTTTTGCTCATTCATTTCACAGTTTATTCATTCATTTTGAGTGTACACTCCATCCATATTGATAAATTTATGACAATATATTGATTTGAACCATGGTATGTAGTAACTTTAATCTTCTACAATATATCCTAAACCAGTATATTTTGTTTCAAACTATTGTTTGATGTTATGCTATTGAGTTGCTATATGACCCTTTGTACCTATTTATTGATATCTTCTTTCTCTTGCATTGACAAAGTGGATGGCATTCATGGTTACATTACCTTTAGAATAATTGTATGTTTTCTAAGATTCTTCAGGCTTTCAACCTTGGTCAATGAACAGCTAGACCAGGCCTAGATAAGATTGCACAATGCAAATGAGAAGCGGCTTCTAAACACCTGCCTCTCTCATCTTTTGATCAAACCCATGGCAAAGTGAAAGTGTTGGGTTCTTTTGTCCCAACTGTTGGGGAGATTTCGTGGCCAGTTTGTGTTGTTTAGGTAGTATTGCTATCGCCTTTTGCATTCACTCAGATATTTATCTGAAAAAATTGCAATGCATGCTTGCTACTTTAAAACTGCCATGACAAAATCGACATGATTCATTTTCGGCAGTGGAATGAGCCAACTTTCACATATATTTGTCATTTCTACACCTGTCATCTGTTCACCGGTCTATCTATAATTGCAGAAACTAAACCAGCCTGCCTAGATCTTGTCATGTTGGCGTCATCCATTCGGATCCATGCTAGAAATGAGGGCCTGTATGATTTTTTGGGATGTATTCCAGCAGGGTCAGTGGACATGCACATATGCATATCCAGGTGCATATCTAAATAATTGGAAGGAATACTGTAGATCTGAAGTGGGTGTGACACGCATGCAAAGGCAGGCATGGGCAGAGACATGGACAGAGTCATTGACAATGAAACATAAGCTTTGCGGAATGCCACTCACAACTACAATTTGTATTATTGACACCTTCCACTGTAGTTCTTTTTCAGATGGTGAAATCTGACCTGCTCATGTCCATTTCCTTGACGATTTTATCTCCAAGCTGAGCTGTTGTTGAATGAGTTGATTGTCCTTTCTATGGCTGGTGTAACTTAGTTGTTGTATGTACAATACATGTAACAGGTAGCTCTTGGAGGAGCAACTGAGTAAACCTAAGAGCGAATCAACTGTCAAGTCTAAGAATCAGAAAATTGAAGTTATTTCTAAATGCACCTGTTTCTGAATGAGTTGCAGAATAAGATTGGAATTTTGGATGAAAAAACATGTATTTTCACAAAGAAGTATCTTGAGTAAATATTTTATTGCATACAAGAAGGCATGGATATAGCAATGAAGAAGTATGCAGTAGCAGTTTTTGTATTCACGTTCTACACTATGAAAGGAGCACAAGGCATTCTGAAATTTGTGTACCTAAATGCATGTAAAGCTTTTGTATGTTCAGGTATTTGTACATTGATCGATATGAAAGCATTGGTAAGAACAACTTAACCCCTAAAGCATCAATTCGACAGTTTTGGTATGATTTAGGGTCCGGTCAGGCTCCCTATGAGTCAAATTTTACCGGATGTGGCTGTAACTTTGGCACAACATCGGAAATTGTCATGTCTTTCTAACAAGACCAAATTTCACTTTCATCGGGCCCGTAGTTAAGAAATAAATCGTGTTTAAAGATCAAAATTCAATTCAGGGCAGCTCGGGCACGTTTGTGGCCGATGCAAGTGGTGTACCAAATCTATGACAATCTACAGTGACTTCCAAATGATCCTTTCTGAAATCGTTTTACAAATTTTTTTAAAACTTGATTTTGAAAAATCCAACCGTAGGATCTTGTTCAGAGCCATCAAATTAGTCTAATTCGCAAATTTTCTTAATTTTGACCGTACGGATCTTGAGATATATTCAGTCAAAGTTCCAAGCTTTATAAAAACTGTCAAACAGATCTACAGTGATTGGGTCACCTTCATCACCCATTTTTCCTTCACCATTATCTCCTCCTAAACCACTATAAAATTCATATCTATTTCGGATTTGTTTATTTTTTAGATTTTTTCCTCCACAATTTCTTTTCCATAGAAATGCACGTATACACCGTTCGGATTTCAAAAAATAGATGATCTTCTTAGGCATTTGTAGTGTGGAAAAAGAGCCAGTGTATATGCAATTCATTTGACTCCCATCACTAGAAATGTGGTTTTCCAATGCTTCTCTGTGTTGTATTCTCTTCAAATTTTTTTAGCATACTCCCAACTCACTTTAGAATCCAAAACTGAAGAGCCTCCAACCACAAGATCTCAAAAAATTGGTTGTTTTACTCTCCAAAGTGTGGCTGTCCCTGCCGGGCAGGACCAAAAAAAACTTTTCACTCAAGTTCAAACCTTATGATCTTCCAAACGGTGAAGAGTTACAATCTAAAATTTTGTGTACACATACATGTACAAATTAGGTACTAGATCCTACGGTTAGATTCTCCTAAATACATTTAAATTTGCATAATTCTACTTTGAACTAAAACAGGGCAAATTTGAGGCAAAATTTGGGATTTTATGGCCAAATGCTTTAGGGATTAAATGAATTGATGTAGAACAACTTTCATATCTTTCTAGCAAGACTATTCATGCTTCAAAATTCCTCATACATTAGGAGATATCCGCAGTCAAAGTTTGAAAACACTATTAGGACATACTAAAAACTCCCAAAACTGCAATATATGCTCAACATCTATCTAAAATTGATTATATCACGGAAACTTCAAAAAATCATCAAAAATTGAGATTTCATTTTTTTCAAGTTTTGTTTTGAGTACATGTAAATAGAATTTGAAGGCATGATCTCACCGCTCGGGTTTTCAATCCAATATTTATCCATATACCTTTTTTATTATCAAAGGCCAGCCTTTGTTTTTGAATTTCATGATACCTCTATGTGAAAAATCAAGCATTTCTTTAGGGTTTATAGGTCGAATGAGAGAAAAATGTGCATGAACATATTCCTAACCCACCTAGGAACAAGAATTTGAAGAGCCTCACATCAAATCTACTTCTGAAATTGGATTTTTTGGCTTATGAAACACTTCAAATCCATTTAGCAACAAGGAAAAAAAAGTTTTTTCAACTTTGAACATTATGATATCACAAACGGTAAGGAGTTTGAATCTAAGATTTGAGGTACATATGAATGTACTAGATCCTACGTTGAAATTCCCCATGGTTTGAATTCTCCATGGTTTGAATTCCCCATGGTTTAAATTCTCCATGGTTTAAATTCTCCATGAGAAAAACATTTATAACATCAAAGAAGTATATATATTTAAAATGTTTAAAAGCCATTCATCATTGTTTGCATATTTTCTTTCATTTCAATATATATATATATATATATATATATATATATCAATTGATGACGTAAAAGATTTTTTTACCTTGAGCATGTGTTCAATTCTAAAGTCTATTAATTTTTAATTGAATATGTCAACTAAAAATTAGGAAAATCAAGTACCACTTTATATTATTTCAAATCATAACAACCAATCCAAAAGTTGAAAGCTTGTTCCTTTGAATCATCCATAAATTGCCATTTTAGAAACAAAAGTCTATATATCACTATCATTTAAATCTTTGATGTTCTATACAAGTTGTAATCTCAAAAGTTAAAAGAATTGCCAGCATGAGCCTTTTTAGATTATATGTGGACATTGCAAAGTAGATGTAGACACTTTCAAGTAGATGCCCATATTGCAATTCAGATGTATATATAATAGATTAGATGTAGATGATGTGGAGAGGTATCTTTGATGATGTTGAATCCATGGAATCCTTATCCATGTCTTGTGGACTTAGATTTGATGGTAGAAGAGATGTCTTATTCACGCTGGTCTCATTTGGAAAGTGAAGTTTATCTTCTTCATCCATAGAATATTTCTTCAGCATAACTCTATAAGAACTTGTCTTTTAGACCTTCTTCTATTACCTTTGAATTTTTTAATACAAGTAACTAATACGATTGCCTTTTGAGAGTGGAACAAAACTTGTCCGAAGGTAGAAAACATTACTTCATGGGCAGTCAAAGTTCTCCCACCTTTTTTAATTAGGCAATAAATATAAATTTCCTTTATTACTCCAAAGTGGAAATTTTGTGTTTTTTCTCTTTATTTTTTTCCTACTTCAAGAATAAACACAAACCTTTGTTTTGATTGTTAGAATTCAAATTTTGTAAGAAAGTGAATCATCAAAAATATACAATCATGAACCCATATCTCTTTCACAATTTTTTTCAACAATGCTATATTCTTTTGCAACTTTTTAAATTTGAAGCACAGGTTTCTAACATCATGTACATAGTATTAGTACAAAATCAAACCTAGTGTAGTGTAAGTATTTGATATCACAAGAAGTCAAATTGTGTTGATCCTATTTAGGTAGGATATAAAAAAATCCACTTACTTTAGATTCTATATTTTCCAATTTATGTAGTCAAATTGAATAAGAAATTTTATGCATGGTCTTCTAATAATATCAAGCAAAATCTTGTAGTTGAATATAAAGATAAATATTTTGTTTTAGTTTATCTTGCTATAGAAATGGCAATTTTGGAGTGTTTTTTGTGAGAAATATTTAAGGAATTTTAGAGGTTAAACTATTGCACGTAGTACGCTAAGTAGGCTATAAATTCTTCAATAGCTTGTACTAACATTAATGCTTCTTCTGACAAGCAGAGTTATGTATATATTAAAAAAATTAGAAGTGCTAATGCTTAAATTGTTATTACTGTTCAATATTTATGTCATCATAATATGAAAATTATTACACTATAATAAAAATTATAGTTGAATGTATTAAAAATAGTTGTATAACATTAATCTATATGAATTTTTAATCATGTAGAAGGTTGACTACCATTATAAGTAAACATCATAAAACAACTTTTATTTTATGTTAAAGATGTATCAATTTGTTAAAAAGATGTTCATATATGATTTAATTTTTTATTTTATTTATTTCTTTGTAATAATTTTACATGCCAAATTTTAAAATAAAACTGAGGTGTAACTAGTTAAAAAATATCAAATTAGTATGCACCTCCTACAATGTGTGTACTTAAGTCAATTGCAATTAATATGGTGCACAATAGTTGTGAACAAAATTCTTGAAACACATTAATTGATATAAGGTAGAGGGTCATATTTCCGACTGGGTTGTACTCCCAACCCCTACTATTTTGGATCTTGGTTCCAAATATCATTTAGTCCGATTCCAAAAAGTGTTCAAAGTATACTCTAATTCCGTCCATGCCATGGAAAATTAGGTACTTATAATTGGTATAGAAGTTCATTATTCTCAAACTTCAACCTAAGAAAACCATGACCATGTGGTCAATTAATGGTAACTCTATGCTTACGGACTACAAAGTTCATAAAAAATTGTAGAAATACTCAAAAAAATGTGTTTTTTGGAGGGATGCTTTTGCAGTAACTTTGCGGAGCTTCCAAAAATAACAAACTTTTTCTTTCAGAGGTCTAAGTGTGCAAACCTGAAATTTGGTCGAGAATTGGTCCCACTACCTGAGACAAAGTAAATTACTTTTTGGTAAAAGGGTTGTTGTATTGACACACTTATGGTCACTGAAGCTCTTGTCGTTTACTTCATTATGGATGTCACCATGAGTACATACTACATGTAACTCTGCCCTTTGTATGCCATATCAAATGCCATCCAAGAACGGACAGAAGCACGACCTTGAACACAGACCTTGCAGGCATAACTTACCAATCACCCACTTGAGCATTAGAGCATCCTTAGTTGTTCCCTAAGTCCTTAAACCGGTAGTCCTCCACTCACTCTCGAGGTTACCTCCCTCTTTCTATCTTTGGATTCAAAAGATCTTGAATTACTGCTTTGGTTTGTTGGGAGCTCCAAGAGAGGTGGAGAGACCTCACAGGAATAGGGTTCCAAAATGGTGTAGAGTCTGTCCCCGCCTTATATATCCGGACATCCGGTTTAAACCTCTACCATATTTCAACCGGGTTAGAGGCTTAAGGGTCCTGTAAACTCCCAGTGGTGACCTTTAAACATTTTTCTCATCCAGGCCAAGACTTCTAAAGGGCCATCGACCTGTAAATTTAAGACCGGTCTAGGCCACCTTTAAATCGCCGAATATAGAAAATTTCAAGCTCTCATCTTTCTATCTTCTTTCCACAACACTCGGGTTTGGTTTTTTTTGCAACTTGTTGAAGGGTTTCACAACAACCAAGTAAAGAAATAGTTTACAAGTCACCTTTAAGGGATGACCAAAATTCCACTCAACCTATAATTGTGCTGTAAGTGTTCGTCGAAGGACCTTTAGGGCTTACAATTAGGGAACGACTGAGGATGCTCTTACACAAGCTATGGAATCCACACATGATGCCTCATTGCCGCTCCTTCAACCGCAACCGCAAATGAAAACTAACTAATCATACAACACCATGAGCATTTACATGGGACGAAGTAGATACAAAAGCACGACAATTCCTTTCTATTACATGCATCCTACCCTTGAGCCTCATGAATAGGTGTAAAAACCACTACTTTTAATTGAAATCAAATATTAAAAGTAGAGGCATGAAACATGTAATTAGAATATGATAGAGTTGTTTGTAAAGGTCTCTGGTATTCAACTAAGATACCATGAATTTTGACTAAACATAATCTTATTTTCTCACTATAAATAGTAAACATGTAAGGTTGAACTTGGTAATCTTTCCACGCAAGATTTGTAAGAGATTGGTGGTCTGGACACTCAAGAAAAACTAGTTTTGGATGATGAAATGACTACACAACTAATTTTTTACAGGATTAGAAATCATCAAGCTTTTTAGACCATGAATATAGTAAGACCATGAAGATCTTCTATACCACACAACTATATGTAGTAAAAAACAATAATACAACAAATGAAACAAATGGCATTTTTTTAAATGCTCAAGGTGACTATGGTGTGGTGAAAAACTTGAACTAGTATTTCCATGAAATGCGGTGTCAAGTCTTTATTTATGCATTAAAGTTCTTTATTGGTAATATTTTTTTTTTTTAAAATGGGAGTTTTGAACTAATAATATGTAAATGAAAAATTCAGAAAGCAAGTTGGAAGCACTCCAGGCATGGCCGCAGAAACGAACAAAAAGAGCATGGTCATAATTTTATATTTAAAATCCGCCACATCCCCAGGGCCCACCACCGGGGGCACCCGCACCTCACAACAAGAAGGAGTAAATGCCAAGTGGCACTCCAACATTATTATTACCCTCAACGGGCCTCTTTCCATATCCTCCCTGCGGGCCCCCCGCGCTGCCGACGCGGCATTTGTCACTGCCACGCTGGCCTTTCCCCCAAAATTAACCCTCTCGCACCCTCGGGAACAATCCAGAATCCACGCGCTCCTCCGCCCCCGCCATCCGACGCTCCTCCACCCTCCGCCTCCCCCATCCAACGGCTCCTAGAGCCACTGCTCTCGATCTTTCTGTATCCGTATCCACTCACCCATTCAATACAACTGTACACCCCCACTTTCGGTAAAGCCCCCATGACCGCGCGCCAGGAGACGTTAGTTGCATACCCGCCTTCATCCTAACCGTTCATCACAACAATATCACCTAGATATAACCTAGGTATCACAAGTACACATCATAAGCCTGATGAGTAAGTTCGTTGAACGTTTGAGGTGAATACTCAAAACCGACACTGGAGCTAAAAACCAGCAGTTCCCATTGTCACGTACATTTCACTTCACAAAATCTAAGATTTTCACATATACTGACGGTCTTGGGTTGTAGTAACTGCTTTGGATATGGATCTCTTTCGCATTACCCGCTTTAATATCCGGGGTATATTAACACAGTATTATGAGGTTATTACTTGAGTATCACTTGGTTATTACCCAGATATCACTAGTACATGTCCTAGTTGTTGGCAAGAACCGGGCATGAGGGAACAGTCGTGGACTCGTTGAAGATGGAGGCATTTTGCAGCGATGGATGGGGGAGCGAGGTGCGAGATGGCCAGGATGGCGCGGGGCGATGGCGGCTGAGCGAGGTGCCATTTGCAGTCTGTTGCTCGGCGTCTGGCGCTGTCAGTGTGGTGGCGTAGGAGAGGTCAGGAGCTCTCTGTAGCATCTTGCGCTTCCCGCATCTGCATCTTGTTGTGGGAGAGAGAGGGGAGAGAGTGGCGACGAACTTATCTTCCGCCTTTGATTCCCTCGCTGTCGCTTCATGTGGCGCCTCGGGTACTGTATCTGCTGTAGCCTCGCCAGGGAGCACAGAAGCGCTGCGCCTCGGACAGCCTGCTTCTCGTGATCATTTCGTCGCCTTGGAGGCCTCTTGTTGTCGCGGCCTGGCGGGCGCTCTTTGTGAATCCTCTTTCTTCCGTTGCGGAGCGGGAGGTGGAGCTTGTGAGCTCTGGTGCGGAGGTGTTGGTGATGAGTGAGTTGAGGAGTGAGTGACTGAGTGAGTGGTTTATTGGATGGAGTGATCAAGGAGCAGTGGAACACAGGAATATTGGAGCGCTTCGGAGACACGGGGAGACTGGTTTGTTCTTGCGAACGATTGTGTTGTGATTTCGGAGGTTTTTGTAGTGTGGCGGCAGGGCGGCCCTTGTGAATCTTCTTCGAGGACGTTAGCGAGAGCGGGAGGGAGCTTCTAAGCTCTGGTGTGTAGGTGTTGATGAGGTGAGCGAGGGATCGAGTGAGTGTTTGAGTGAGTGAGGGAGGCTAATCGGATGGAATGAGTGAGTGAGACTCTGCGTTTGTTCGTGTTGGAACCTTCGGGCGTGCGGGGCAGATTTCTCGACATATCCAGAAATCCCGAGAAGTATTTAGTTCTTTATGTTTGGCGTTGAAATTTCTTCGTGAGCAACGGCGAAAAAAATTGAGACTGTTGGCGTGCGGAGAGAGGAACCTATCAGTGACTCTCCAGGTATTCGAAGTGCGGTGTGCGCGGGGATCGAGATGAGGCTCTTTAGTAACTCTTCAGGACTTTTGTTTTGCTCCGGGCAGTGAGTGAGTGAGCGGCTCTTTAGCTTCGTTTCTTTGTCCAGTTGTTTTTTCCTGGAGTGCTCCGAGCTGAGTTGTTAACTTTGGGGCGCGCTCTATTCGTACAACTCCACTGTACATGGTTCTTATTGTACAGGCTGCAATACCATTGTTGGCCTCTTGGCAGTAGCCGTTCGCAGTTTTCATTGCGTGATTTTCCTGTCGAGCGATTTGCGACATTTTTGTGGCGATGGTTGGAGACTGGTAACACTGAATGAGAAGAGAAGAGTTCAACATCTGGTTCTCTGGGTAATGATTGGGTAAAGAGGCCTCTTACATCGAGTTCCTGTTCTTTGTCTTGACAGTTGACGTATCGAGAGGCGGCTTATTTACGAATTCTTTTTAGGTTGGAAGCTGTCAGCGCCAGGATTTGTCTCAATTGGCGATCACCAGAGATTTCTGTGCCCTTTGAGGAGAGCCGTGTCTGCAATCCGGCCTTTACAGCGTTCCAATATGGGAGGTTGTTTACAGCTCTGCTCTCTGGTTGTATTGAAGGTTCTTTTACCTTGAGAAGGAAGAGCGTCTGTGGTCAGACTGCCATTGCCGAGTGGTTCTGTAGATCGTAGAGCACGATGGGGAAGAGGATGGAGACAATCGAGGATGCGGTGGCAGAGATGAAAAAGATGAAATCAAAGTTGCCGCCCCGCCCGACTCATCAAGATGTGAATTACGCAACTCAAACGATTGAGAGGGTGGATAATGATCTGGAGGCTCGGCTTAAGGAGCTCTTTCAGCAAACGACACCTCCTGGAGTCCCTAACCATGTTTTCCGCGCATATCAAGAGATGCGTGAAGATTTGATGCGCACCAAGGTATGTTTAAATGGTCGTCCCTCACCTGTCGTGCGACGCGCGAGATCAGGTTCACCAACATGTCCCTTTTCTTCGACTTTTGCCCGCTCAGGTTGTCCTTGATTTAAATTAGACCCTGTCTGGAGATGTGCATTTATCAAGACCTACTGTCTGTCAATTGTACATGCAGGCTCAAGAAGAGAAGCGCATGGCAGTGGCTGTCAAAGAGTCAGAGGAGAGGCACCAACGTTATGAATTCTTGATTCAGAAAGCGCAGGATGCTGCATCGCATCCCCTGAGCAACAGCGCAGTGCAGGGAGCTTCAGCTTATGATTACAAGCAGCCAGGAACAACGACGCCTGATGGTTCGAAGCACAAGAGTCTTCCCTCTCTTTCTGAAGATTCTAGTTATTCATTGCCACTTGAGAAATCTTCGTCTATTGGTCGCCTAGGGATCCGTTCATTTAAGGGGTCAACGTCTGCTCTGAACTTGGACAGGGGGGCAATGAGCAAAAGTCGAACAACGGTACTACAGGAGGCGCCTACTGCAGGTCTTGTGACCCTCCTTCCTTTTTATTATCTTGATAATCTTTTGTCGTGGGAATTATATCGATAAGTCAATTAGCCTAGTTCTTCTCGAGCACAAATTTCACATACCGCACAGTGCAGGAATTGCATAAGATCTTCGCTCCACCAGCTGGGAATGAATGAAGTGCCATGAAACAGATGGTGCCTTTTGAAGGAGATGCTGTTCTTGTCATGCATGATGTGACCTATTGTTTATAGATTCAACCTGGATCACTTAATGAAGTTGCATGTCGAGAAATGCTCTCTTCATGATTATAAATATTTCCAGATTAAAGAGATTAAGAAATGGACTATGCTAATCATTCCAGTCTGCGGTGAGTGGTAAGTTCACAGTTGCTGTCCACGAAAATTATCTTCAGAATAAATGTTCCTAGGTAGGTTATTTGACATATTGAAATTCTTGAGAAAAATATATTTGCAGGGTTTGGTAACCTTTGTCTGTGTATTCAGGTTCACAGCCAGGTCATGATGATAACTCAGCCAGACATTATCCTACTCAGTTGTTGCAGCTCCTCGAAAGAGCTAAAGAAGATGGGCAGAAGGAGCTAAGTCTCAGTAAAATGGATCTGGAGTACGTTCCTGAATATATTGGGAATTTGACGCAATTGACGTCGCTTGATCTATCAGGTGCACAAATCATGAAGGCTTTGCTGAATTCTGCTGCTGTCAGAGTATAGAAAATCTAGTCGAAAATTGAAGCGTTCTCCCTTTAGTGTGAGTAGTTGACACGGTGATCAGCTGAATGATGTAGGAAATCCTAATTTGTCCTAACATACGTGTGGGAAAATGAACATTAAGGGGAACAGGAAATTTGAGTCAATTCTTGGTGTTTTCTGTGCTTCTTATTCGAGCTCTCAATCTGTTCCTAAACGAAATACTTGGGTCTCCAGTATATACATATATTTTTTAATGTGCGAGTCTATTCAGGGCAAAGTAATTTTTTCTTGCAATTGTTTATCAGCTGCACTCTTCAGTGTGCCCTGATTTTGGACTGAGACTTAGGGCATGTTATTACACATAAATTTTCATACATGATCATTAATCGGTAGGGATATTCCTGATATAACAATCTTAATGAATTGCTGGGTTTTCATAAGTTTTTCCATAAAGGTAGTTCAGTTTTGAAGGTATTTTTGAGTTCAGGATACTGAAACTTGTCTTTGTTGTGCAGCTAATCAACTGAAAGCATTACCCGAGTCCATTTGTGAGTTGACCAACTTGACATACTTGAATATCCAGAACAATCAGCTGACGGTTTTGCCCGACTCTATCGGATGCCTCATCAATTTGGGAACACTGAATATGGCACATAATAAAATCGAAGAGTTGCCAATTACAATTAGTCTCTGCTCACAACTTGTGGAACTTAAAGCGGATTTTAACAACTTGAAGGTGCTGCCTGAAGCAACGGGGAACCTCACCTCACTCGAAAGGCTAGACATTCACATGAACGAGGTCCAGCGTTTGCCTACAACGCTCTATAAACTCACGAATTTGGTTGAGTTGAGAATATCCACTAATCATATCTCGAGAATCCCTGATAGCGTTTGTCATCTTCCAAAACTGGCAAAACTCGATGCCTCATCAAATTTTACTGAGCTGAGAGAGCTTCCCGTAGATATTGGTTATATGCAGAGTTTACGTGAATTGAACGTTAGCAACAATCAGATCACAGAGTTACCAGTATCGTTTGCTAGACTGACTGGCCTTGAAAAGCTTGAAATGGATCAGAATCCATGGGTGATACCGCCTCTGGATATTTCCAAGAAAGGAAAGGAGGTAAATTTTTCGACGACTACATCACTTGATTTAAGTTTAGCCGATTACATCCCTGTTACGCTGATTTCACTTAATGAGTTGAATTACGAAGTTATTTGTCGTTTCTAAAACAATGTGACTAACTGTGGGTTGGGAGGATTGCAGGCTGTGTTACAGTTTATGAAAGAGCTGGAAGAACAACAGAGTATAGCTGAGAAAGAGGCTATAAAGAAGCCAGGGTTGGGAGCTAAGCTTTCGTCAGTTTTCAGGAAGAAAAAGAAACCAAGCTCGCAATTCAAGGTTAAACCTCTGGATCCCCTTAAAATAAGGGCTTGACAAATTCGTTCGTGTGGAACCCCACCTCAATTCAGGTTGGTTCTAGATATCTGTGAACCCGTTGATTTATTGAGGTTCTCAAATACATGTGGCTTATGATTTTTGCATCCTCCCCACCTTCATGTCCATGTTACTTACCAAACAGACACTCTTTAAAGGTATGGATATTCTTGTCAGTTCCTCGAGGTTTAGCTTCTGTGCTCCACACTTCTTTCAGACAGCACACATCGAACTCAGAAAATGCATGACATATGAAAGTGATTTCTACGACGTTAGTGATACTGTTTAACATATTGTACATCCAAGTGGAGTAATTTTGTTATCCTTGCACATGTATTAAGAGTGATAGTGACATCAGATTATTGATGTAGACGTATGTTAACAGTGCATTTTATATTTGCGACAGGTCAAAGAAGTTCAGCTATGCGCTGTGTACAAGATATTATACAGGCCTGTTCTCTACTAGGAGAGCAGTTGAAACCCTTTCATCAGGCATTTTGTCTTCAGAATTGCTGTCTCTTCAATGGGGTCTCTAGGAAGCTTTAACTTTTTTTCAGAACCTCGATACCTAGCTGCTGGTAGACACTTGTAGAATCTGTACCCTCCAGTTTTAAATGTTTCTGTATCATTCCTGTCGTTGCCTTCCTTTTCCAAGGTTCAAGGGTATCGACTCAACATTGTGTAGTTATAGACCAAATGCGGCTTTTTCTTTACTACCAAGCCAAAATTCTGTTGGCGAGCGTCGAGATAATACATTGTGCACCACTTTTAAAACTCCGTTGACATAAAGACTTAGTCATCGTCGAGGTGTTGCGCCAGGTTAATATTTTCTGTGGTGACTACATTTTTCTAGAACCGGGCTAACTTAACTTGTTAGATCTGACATCTAGTATAGTTTAGGATATTTCTCTTGCCTGCCAGACCTTAGCACTAGAGATAAACATCGTCTAAAATTTCCAGCTCCGTAGTGCGAGCCACTGCTAGAATAGGTATCCTTGCGTCCGTTTCTTCGTAAACTAGGAAATTTTGACAGAAGTTGCAGGATTATCCGAATGCCTTGGATCAAACTGTTGTATAATATACTTCTAACTAAGTTTAGTTTTATGCTTCCTCTCGCTAAGTGTCCTATGAGAAACTATCAGTTACTGCATCAGAAGGCCTTCTACCATACAGTTTGGTTTTGAGTTCCACCACCCTTATTTGGACACAATTTATAAAGATTGATTTTTTACACTTAGAAATTGAAGTTGCAAGTATACCTTTAGTCACTTGAAATCAATCTTAACCAAGAAGTTCAAACCTCATGAAACTCCATAAAATGTAGTGTTTGTAGAAACATATGTGCCGATTGAATCTGAAATACGACAAGTTCCGCATTGATTTGCAGCACACGTGGTTGCCGGAAAAACGAAACAGAACAACTTTGTGCATCCAAATGTTTCAAAATTGCAGTAGCGTGCAAATGCCAGACTAGTAACATACAACTCATGCATTCATAAAACACTTTCAATTGATGTGCAGAAACCAGAGAGCTGGAGATTGTCATGTCAAACAATCGTGGGAGATGAATCAAATAGTGGAAAGGTGAGAATCAACAAACACTCTGCAGCTTGAATCATATATGTATCCGATTTAAAATGCTTTGCTGGTATGCAAATGACGTTAGAATCTTGTCTCCGTTCAATGGGGCCAATTGAATGGGCGCACTCTACGGCACTACCATTTTCTTAAGCTTCGACGATTGCGGTGCCGTGCAACCTGTGGTTAGCATTGAGCACACTGTCTTTTACAGAGAGAAAGCAGCTGGGCTGTACTCTGCCATGCCATACGCCTTAAGACAGGCAAGCAAGTTACTTACAACCTCAATCACTTACAGCTCAATCAGTACTGAAGTATGTTATCAGCATTTATCAGCATTTATTTTCTTTGCCACTGATTGAATTCTTGGCAATTGTTGCAAGCAGATGCTCGTAGAGATCCCCTACGTGTTTGTACAAGTGCTCGTCTACGCATGTGTCACTTACTCCATGATTGGGTTTGAACGGAGTGTTGCCAAGTTCTTCTGGTTTCTATACATTGTTTTCATGGGCGTCCTTGCTTTCACATACTATGGCATGATGATGGTGGCTCTCACTCCGAATGCCACTCTCGCAAGTTCCATCTCTGCTTCATTTTTCTTCGCTCTCTTCAATCTATTCTCCGGCTTCTTGATCGTCAAACCTGTAAGTCCTATCCCCCAACCTTTGTTTTGCTTCTTTCCCAAGTGGGGACAAATGTCTGAATACCAGACTGGAGCTAGGCTCAAAAACCAAGCGTCCCGTTCACGGAGCCATCTTCACTTTCACATTATACTCTGCAAGACAAGTGACGGTGCAATATCAGTACCCATTCACTACAATTCAACCTCTACTCCAGCACCAACATCGTCCGCAGAAGACATGATTAGATTGCATTGTTTAGAGCTGACAGTGCTCACCTTTCTGCTCTCTCAGGCATGGCCCTCGGTAGCTTGTTTGCCACTCTGTACCCACTCGTAGTAGAGTCCAGTGTCCCACTACAAAAGACTCCAAGCTGGTGTTCACTCGCAACTCATTGTCGATCATTGTCCTTAAGATCTCTTGAATCTGAAATTCTAAATGCCATGAAATCTTGTCGGTGATATACTTCGCGTCGTCCCGTGTGTAATTCCCATACCCATCCAACCCGTAAATACATTGCACGTGCTTCAAGGTAGTGTTCGATTGCAATGCGGAGACCAGAGGCCTTAACCCTCTCGATGAGTACAAGTTCAGGCTAGGGAAACAAAGGTCTAGTTTCTTTAGGGTTGTGTTGTGGGACACCAAATTCGCTATGGCGTCCAGGCAGTTATACCCATCTGGATATTGTAAATAGAGCGCCAGCTCTTTGAGACTGGCATTGGCTTCGCTGGGTGAACTACTCGTGAATGGCCTCAACAGAATCTCCAGAGATTGTTCCACCTGGTGGAAAAAAAGGGTTGGGATGCGGAGCGTAAACGATTTCAAAACAGTGTTCCGCGATAGGCAAACAGCTATGGCCTTTGCAACGACCGCGAATGCATTACCACTTGCACTCACCGTCAATGTTTCCAATCGAGGATTCTCACAGACTAGCGCCTGCAAATCCCTGAAATATAGGCGTGCATTATGCGCTATTTCGGAGGTTATGAAGTGGAAACAGGAGAGACTAGGACTAGATCTAAGAAGAGTAAAGACTTCAGACAGGAGATTCTCAGACCTAGATGGCACTCTATAGATCTCCCTGTAACCCATATCTCCAAAAGAAAATTGCGACAATGTGGGACAAGCGACTAGTATTCGAATGGCTTCCAATAAATTTACCGCTGATTTTACGAAGAAGGCTTCATACGGTCCCCAGTCGTTGCCTCTCCTTGACAACGAGACATTGAAAGGGAACAGAATGTTAGAACAGGCTCTTCTACTAACCTTACAGGAGTAAAAGCATGGCACCGAGTTGTGCTCACGGACGTTGAGAAATGCTCCTATAAGTCCAAGAGCCCTTGCGTCATGAGCACAGTCCATCTTCGAATCCCTCCTGGACTCCTGCACCTGCTACCGGCAGCAACCCAACGTCGAGAGCAAATCGCAAGCACCCTAGCTAGCAACCCACGGCGAGCAAGGGCACCATGGATCATCGGCGTTAGGGTGTTGATCGTTTACCGCCGACCACTGGTGGCACGCACCGAAGCGAAAACCTGGGAATTAGCAAGTCGCAGCAAGTAGCAGACATGTGACGAAATCACATATGAGAGAATTGGCAGATTGGACTCAGATGATGACGAGACATATCAAGTGGAGTAAGTTGGTCACTTCATGTGGGTGAATGAGTCCTGCAACTCCTGCGTTGCGTCGCCACCATCTAAGTTAGCTTGATGTCCTTGACTTGTCCCTGCTCCATATGGTATCAAATGAGACGTGACTGGTGCAAACTCATACCGCAAGTTGGCATCTTGCAACGGAGAGGCACAACGGAAACTACATTTTGTACCAACAATGGATCCAACCATACACCAGTGCCATAAGTTACACCAGTGCATGTAATCACTTCAACCTAAACACTGTTCGATGTCATCCACGGGGTTGGGTAAGTCTTCAGGAGTCTTCACACCTCAAAAAGTGCATGACGGATGAGAAAATGCAGATGGAATCTGTACGTCAGGCCATTTTGGCCTGCTTGGGCATCTAGGGGTTAAAGAAACAAAATTGAACATGTTTATATAAACTAATTTTTATTCAATTGCTAAGTTTACCTTCAATTATAATCTGTGACATTGTGTTAAAAAAGTTCCAAATTTGTGGTTGATGAATCAGTGTGTGTAGGTGAATGGAGCAGTTGAAGATTGATACAACAGGCTATTAGCAACTTAAACGTCATTTTGCCTAATAATTAATTAAAGTGCAAAAAGCAGTTAAATAGTTCAAAAAATACTATCTCAAAGTCAGGCAATTTTTAAATTAGGGTTACTTTTATGACGGATGGCCACTACTTCTACCTTTAACTTTATCCTAATATTGCATGCAATAGTACTTTACAAACACATATTGTTGTGTGGTAGTGGTTTTTGTATGTAGGTCAAAGATTTTGTAAGTTATGTCATTTTTCAAAGAGATATCAAAGAAAAGTAAAGCGGATTTTGCATTGTGGATTTTGCCACATGCAGCTCGAGTTCATGTAATTTTGGGCAGTACAGCAATTTAATTTAGTTTTTTTTACAATCAAATTCAAGAATTTCCAAAAAATTGAGGCAAATTTTAAATTAATTATTTTTTGCCTAAGTTGCTAGCAACTTATGGTATTTTGAATAGATATAAGTGGTTTAATTTCATTATGCTTATATGCACATGTCATATATGACATAATGTAATTGATATTTGTACCATTAGTTTTTTGGGGAAAAAATTCAAAAATATATATATTTTTAGAACCCGTCCAAAATGAATTTGATACGTCCAAAAACGAGTTCATTTTCTAAGAACCCGTCCACTAGGATTTTTTATTTTTTTTCATGAACATGTCCTTGGACATGTTAGGGACCTTGTGATAAATCACCACTGCACCCAACCTACAACACGGTTCTAAAACAGGACACTAAATCTGTACAGTCGAGATCTTTGGCAACACTTGAAGAAGGTACACCTGGACAAAGCAGCCTGAGACTCACTGCACTGCACTGCCTGGTGCAATCAGGTGGGCAATTTTGCCATGAGACCCCAAACCCAAGCACAGCCTCACCTCCCAGACTGTCCATCCCCCTCTCTCCATTACAATCATAGATTTAAGTTCGTTAACCCTTAACCCTTTAATGCCTAAGGCGGTCTCAACACAATGGTTCGGCAAAAAACACATCAGTTGAGCTATATCCCTCTTAGTGGTCCACGTCATTTAAAAAAGAGAATTTGCCTTCTCCAACCGTACGGATGTGAAGGGGATGATGTCACGATGTCGTCATCCTTAGATGAAATTCATACAACCGTGGATGAAGGGTCATTATAATAGAAATATGCCACCTTTCAGGTCATATCTGACACATAAAGTATGCAAATTCACTAAATTTTAGTGCATTGGACAGATTAACTACCTGCCCCTATTCGATGTAAAGAACTCATATCCAAATTCCACGTCATTCAGACACAGGCATCAATAAACATACTTTTGCAACCAAAATTGGTGCCGTAGGCATTAAAGGGTTAAACGTCATTTTGATGTCTAGCCGGGCAGCCCAAAATTGGATCACGGCATCTTTTGTGCTTGGGCATCATGAATAGTGCATTTTTTGAACTTGGGCATTATGAATGAACCAATCAATGATGAGCTTGCAACCTATGTGCAACCCCAACCTACCTACCATAATCCTTTCAAAGCACAAATCACTCATACAAATTGTGAATTGAATTGTAAAATTTCACTTTGAAAATGCACAATAAGAAGGTGATTAGAATGATATAAAAAAATAAGTGAAAAGTTGAGTACATGAAGAGCTACAGAGAAAATTTGTGGAAACCCAACCCCTCGGGTGGGGAAAGACGTTTAAGGGTTAACCGTAATGCTCCCTTAGATTAAATATTCACTACCATAACTATACAATGATCCCAGAGTGTTTATGGTGCTAAATTCTTCCATAGTAGGACCATTTTAGAACCATGCTAATTTTGCACAAATCATTCACGGATCACTGCACCTCGTTTCAATATCATCCACTGCCACTGCAGCACCCAGTCTGTCTGTCTGTGCATCCAGTTCTCTCAACTTGAGAGCATCCTAGTTGTCCCCTAACTGTAAGCCCCTAAAGGTCCTTCGATGGATAATTCCAGTTTGAGTGGAATTTTGGTCCTTCCATAAAGGTGACCTGTATTCTGTTTCTTTACTTGGTTGTTGTGAAACCCTTCAACAAGTTGCAAAAGAAAACCAAACCCAAGCGTAGTGGAAAGAAGTTAACTCCTAAAGGACAATTGTCCTAGTATGGGCTTTTTAAAATTTTGGGCACGTACATCTGATCTCAATTTTAGATATTTTATTTTGAATTTTTTTTGAATGTAGGCCATATCAAGAACTTTTAGAGAATCTATTTTCTTTTTCAATTGGGTATTTATAAAAATAGTTATGGTACCTAAAGTGGAAAAAGCTGTTTGGTGGGCAATTTGGGCAGCCATGCTAAATACATCAATTATCTCTGATAATATTTCTATAAATACTTTATGATGTCATCTTTGATATTTCCAAAAAAAAACTACTTTGAGTACATAATGTTCACTCCACAAAATATCAAAGTTTTCTCACCGTTTCGGGCGGTGGACCAAAAAAACTTCTTATTTCCCTCATAAAAGTTAGAAAAAATATTATTTTAGGGTTTTCTTCTTTTTTCACTTAAAATATGGACATCAATCTTTACTTTTGCCGTTCGGATTAGGGCTTTATTAAACAATAGTATTTCTAGGAAAGAAATAAGATTTAGCATTCTTTTGTATTTAGTTTAATTAAAATATTGTTTCCAACATGCTACACTTGACTTTTGAGTGTAATTTTTTTAATACAATTAGCTAACTTAGTCTTCTTTGACATGCACCAAAACCCCCAAAATCCATAATGCAAAAAACTTAAGAAAAAAAAAGTTAGAGTGTATCAATCTAGTCAAAAATCTTGTCAAAGAAGTTTGTTTTTAATTTTCAATTGCTATTATATTCTAATCTTTACAGTGGATTCTATTCTAATCTTTACGGTCGATTATAGTGAAAAAATTTTAGCTGTTTATTACAATAATGTAGTTGAAGATCTTACGGTTAGAATTAGAAAATTATGATTGTTTAGTAATCCATGCTTTTTACATTGAAAATGGCATTTTTGGAGCGTTTTTTTGGTGAAACATAATCAAGGAACTATAGGGGTTAAAAACATGAGAGCTTTGAAATTTTTATTTCCAGCTGTTTAACCTTTAAAGGACAATACCTTGCCTGATACCACACTGCAAAATATCTTTTAAACTCCATTTTAAGCGCAATTCTCTTTTTAATTTTCTTTGGCTCTCTTCTGAAAAAATATAGATCTCTTTAAGATGCTCGGTTTAGCATTCTAAAAATTCCATTTGATGCAATGGAGTAACCACTATTCCTTATCCTGGTTATGGATGCGTGGTAACTCTAAACACAAGAGGGAACAAGATGTACCGCATCACCATTGCGAGCTTCCCCGAATGCACTTGTCGAGATTTGTGAAGATGCTTTCGGAGACTCTTGGGAAGGCAAAGCAATGGAATTATTGCAAACACGTATACTATATTCTTCGATACATGTGCAAAAGGATCCTAAGGAGAACTCCTTCATGCATGCTCCTAGCTATAGCTACAATGAAGTTATGCGCGTCCTCAAACGTATGGGCGCAGTGTAGCATGCATTTACCCTTCAGAAGTAAACATCTATGTTAACGATATCCCAGCAGTCCCTTGATTTGAAATGGATTTGTATTTGATTTGAACTGCGAAGAATAAATTTTCTACTATTATCTTATAATTTAGTTATTTATTGTGCACGGATGATTTACATGCATAGTTTTGAAGAGACAATAATC
Source organism: Ceratodon purpureus (assembly GCA_014871385.1). Lineage (NCBI taxonomy): Eukaryota > Viridiplantae > Streptophyta > Bryopsida > Pseudoditrichales > Ditrichaceae > Ceratodon > Ceratodon purpureus. The sequence goes on from CM026422.1 coordinate 20,834,100, forward strand.
ATTCATATACGTTTTTTTTTTGTTTTTTTTTTCCGGTAAAAAAAATTTGTAATTTTGAGCCTCGTCAAAGGGTATCTCAGATCCGAGACACACTTACCAAATGACGATGTGGAGTCCCTCAGATCCGGAATATCCCCTAACGGGGCTGAAAATCATTATAATTGTGATACAGAATCAAATTATTCTAAAACAGAATATTACAGTATGTTTTAAGTATTTTTCATCCTAAATCCATATTTTCTTATTTTTAAAGAATAAAACTTGTGTTTTCGTAATTATGTGTATAATTTGTGGTTATACATGGAATTTACGGAAATAGGTACTTTACTTTAATTTTCTTGATCATAGAAATTTTTTACATTAGAATGATCACATTGTGCAAGGGCCTATTGGCCATCGCAAATTATTGGTTCTTTCTATGTTAATGTAAATTTATCTTTACACACCATTACAAAAGCAATATATAAAAACTAGAAATTGTATTGCAGTAACTCCCTATCTAAAATTATACTAATCAATAAGAAAAGTTTCAAAGCCATGTAATGTCAAGAAAATATTCAAGTGAGTATTTTTGTTGTAATAATAGTAACAATGACGTGTAGTAGAAGGATTTAAAAGAACTAGTGAAAACATTGCATAAAGATGAAGATCCAAGTTTAAACATGGCAGCAATGAAACAACATAAAAGATCAACCAACACCATATGTGTCAAGCAACCAACTGGAAAAGATTTCACCATTGTCTTGCCACATCCACCAGATTCATCACAAAATAATAAACCTAAAATTACTTTAACAGCTGAAAAGGATTGTGGACCAGTATGTATTACAATACATTCAACTCCAAAAAGTAAAATAAACGCACATCCATGTTTCAATACATTGGCAGATCAAAAATCAACAGCAATAGTTGATGCTATGAAAAGAAAATTAAGTTATAAGATACATTCTCCTGCAGATAATGTGAAAGTTTCATTGGTTGGAGATACTTTACTCAAGACCATTGGAAATCCAAAAACTATTTATCCATCAATGTTATTGAAAGGCGGTGGACGTGGTTATTCATCTCATCATCATAATAGGTAAGTTAAACCTCCTGCTTTCTAGAGATAAAAGTAAGAACATGTTGCTCATGATGCCTTCTTTGATTATTAGCACCTGTGTGCATATTTATATAATCAAATAACAACACAAAATTTTACACAAGCAGTATTTCATGCACCGGTTTTCAAGATCAGCATTCGTTACAATTACCTGATCAATACACTAATCCAAACCTATCCAATGATGTAAAGGTATCAAACTGAAAATAGTTCATATAGTTATGTAAATATTTTTCTTATAAGTCTGAAAGTATGATTAATAATCATTTAGATGATGATTTGATGTTAAATGTAAAATCTTATTGTAAATAAAATTAGGGTTGTATAAACAGATGTTACTTTTTTTTTAAAATCAGTATATGATTAATAATAATAACTGTAAATCATATATTACACATCTAGTCCATTTAATATTCTAATTTAGTAAATGACATCATTGTGCAGTTAAGTATGCCTGGAAGTGGTGTGAATCTTAATATGAAAATAGAAAAAGAAAATTCTGAACTCATATACAATAAATTTGTTTCTGATTTTAATGATTTTGAAACTAAAAACTTGAACTGTGAAAGTAATTGCAAAAAAATAAAGTGTAGTGGAAACAACATTGATAATGCGAGGTAATATACATGGTAAAATTTGATACTATTATAATTTCTATGTAAAATAAAAAAGAAAAATTACATTGAATAAAAACACTAAAATGCTGATTCATTAAATAAAAAATACTGAATGAAAAATCCAAACTGATGATCATAATCTTAGGGAAGCCATTTAAAATAAGTGGTGCTATCAAATAGGTTGTGCCTGCAAACAAAATACAAAGGATATCATCAGCCTACAATATCATCACTCATTGCCACCAGGTAATTCAAATCATCCTTAGTAATTTATATTTCATAAAATATATTTTCTAAATCCAATATAGATTGGTTTCAATATTCTTTTATGAGCGATATAATTTATGAATTGTTTAACCTTCAGAGTTCCTTAATGCAAATTGGCCAAAATTGTCAAACTTTACTCCTTTCTATTTCAAGCCTAATAAATTTCAATCTAATCATTTTTAGTATGTTTAGGTGTAAAATCTTAAAATTAGTTTGACTTAAATTCATATACTAAAATAAAAATTGCTAATTTTGATAAGGTCAGCTAAAATTTGTTTTTAGCAAGTGTGGACCTTTTCTTGGTCACACTTGGAAGCATGCCCTTGTAATACTCATTTAGATTACAACTTGGGTAAGTTGATAGTTTGAGTAGTATTTTGGAATCATGAGAATTCAATTCAAAAATATCTTTAAAATAATTAGCTGCCTAGCTTTGAATAGAAAACAAGTTCTTTGATGACAAATTCCCCAAAATTTGTAAGTTCACCAAAACAACTATGCAATTACACAATTAGGTTCAAGCAAAATATTGCTTCATAAAAATTTTAGGCAAAAATATTGCTTTTTACTAGGTACTCTATCTAAGCTGCTCAATATTGTTTGTATCAATCAAGGATTAAGGAAACTTTAGGGATTAATGCCATAACAGAAATAATGCATTTTGGAGTTATGAGGAATAGTATGATTAAAAATAATTACAGTAGTGTGATGTTTAAGATAAAGAAATGTTTTATAAATTAGAACAATTATACTTCAAGTTTTCTAAAAGGATGAGCTTGAATTTAGAGACTATAATCCTGGTTTTTGTAAATTTTTCACCTCATACAAATGTAATTCACCTAATCTGTATACTTATACCAGCTTATGCAATTGTAGGATGACACAATTAAAACGAGAAATGTCAACGAATTCAATCATTTCACATGCTCCTGCTCCGTCTCCTCCTTTTGTAAACTTTTAGTTTTTTAACATCATAATTGAATTGAGCTGAAGCTAATTTCAACCAAATGAATGAGAAGATTAAATTTCAGGAATTTGATGGCTTCTTTGATACTTTAATTTAAATTGTGCAATACATCCCTCTATAATTTGTATTCAAAAATGTAATTTCTGCATATTATTGTCAGATGGTCAGACCTAGATTATGCTAATTTTGGAACCTTAAAGGCTAATAATTGATAAGATTCAAGTTTAAAAGTGAACAAAGACATCAAAGACTTAATCCATAAACCACTTAGTCACATTATCAATATAAAATCACTGAAAAACATCTCATAAATAGAATAAGAATGGTTCACTTAATGCTTATTTAGCAGGATCCCAATTGCAATATCCATGTCATAGACAATTCCAAAGATCTTGTGAAAATGTTTAAATCTACATTACGTTGTTTAGATGCAACAACATCACTTGATTCATAATATAAAATGATATAAGAATACAACAAACAAAGTATGGAAGTGTCAATTAACAAATCTGAAGCAGAGGTAGATACAAACAAGTTCCATAAACAATTGGAAAAGAACAAGTCCAACATGAAGAGATAGAAGATAGAATGAAGTATACTTTAGCTGATACATGTCTCAACCTTAGATGGAATTGGAGAGAAATTGTGGCCCTGCATGTAGAGTTCTTGAGGATAGAATTCATCTTCTATGTGACTTATGTGGATTAATTGTGATTGCTACTCAATTCAAATTTTAATTAAGTAATACGACCAATTTGTTGCTAAAGTTTTATATTAATGCATGAAAGCTAATTCTGGTGTATTTCAATCGTGTGATTGTAGTGTAGAGTGTTGATTTCAAGTAAATTATTGAATGCTCAATTCGAGTTCAACAATCACATTGGATTCAAGCTTTGTTATTTCAAGAGTTCAAGGCTGAAGCCCTAGCTATAAACTTTGCCCTTGTCTTGATGACAATTGCTGAGTGTGTCCCCGACCGCGTTGAGGGTGCAAGACAATGCCCACTCCGCATGACCCTTAACACCATATTCGATATTTTGGGAGATTCATCATCTCCCAAATTAATGTATTTGCTACAATCGAGGTAAAGTTGGCACGAGGGTCTCATATTTGGCCAGAAGAAGAACTTAATTAGGAAATTTCCATTAAATTGGGAGATGATCATTAAGAAATGACGGAAAATGAAACCACTAGATATTTTATGCAAACTTATATTAGATATATAAAAGGAAATACAACTTAGGTCGAACCAACCTAATGTTCAAAATGTCACGGGCCCTATCAGGACTGAAAAACCGTTCTGGTCGCCTGGACCTAAACTGTTGCCTATAGTCAGGTATAGATGATATAGAATCAATGGACGATAGGAATTCAATATAGTTGCCTCCCAACAAATATAACTAATCTGCTAGAATTCAAAACTTCTACACTATCAACTTCAATGCTATATGTCTATTCTGATACCGAGGAAAAAAATCTCTCCAAGGACGCCTTTATAATGTCCACTTGTTTATGCGGGCTCTTCAACGTTGGATCCTTTCCGCATCCTTTCTTTGTGACATCTTTCTTGACTTTTGATTTCCAAGCTGTTAGAATATGAGCAAAATTCTCGCAAAATTCTCGCAAAATAAAACCAAGCCCGAGGGGCTGGGTTTGACTTTTAAGGGTTAAGGGTGGCCTAGAACGGTCTGAAGTTTACAAGTCGATGGCCCTTTAGAGGTCTCGGCCTACATGAGAAGGATGTTTAGAGGAGTTTACAGGACCAAGTTTAAGCCTCTAACCCGGATGAAACGGAATGAAGGTTTAAGGGCTTAGGGGACGACTGGGGATGCTGTGAGTGTCGATGATGAGTGCTCGTATCGCCGGCGTCCAGTCAACCGCACCAGTCGCCTCGTGTGCAGTGTTGACACTCACTCACGCCTAGCGCCATCGCCATCGCCATTCGCACTCCACCTCGATCCTCTCTCTCTCTCTCGGGTTCGGGAACCGGAGCAGCTGGACTCACCTCGGACTCATTATCTAGACGACCTTAGCAGTGACTAGGCTGCTGCTCTGCTGTCCATCTGAGACCATCTGGGAATGAGCTAGTAACTAAGTTAGAGAATTTGGTCCTGTTGGAGTGGGGCAAGGTTGGGCGTTTCGGGGTTGCCGGGGTGAGCAGGAGGATCCCGTTCGGAGAGTTTCTGAAAGGGTGGAGTCTAGCGATGGGGTTGGGAGCTGGGTGGACGCCGGACGCGGGAAGCGTGGGTTGGGATGACCTGCGCAAGCAGGTATATTGCTGTACCTCAATCAGGTACTTGTATTCTCCGTGCATTGGGGTCATTTGGATATCTAGGATGAGAGTATTGTGGAGATGGGGGATTAGTGAGCGGGGTTCGATCGTGGTAGATGGTTGAGTTTCTAGTATGGGATCTAGTTGGAGGTTTTCGGACTGCACTGTTTTCGTGTGCTCTGCTTTTTGGTTTTTGATGGTTGGCGTTGTGGCGTTGCCGTGGTGTCTTTTGGTGTGTTTGAGAGGGATGGGTGAGTCACTTGGTTGTTGTGTTTCTAGATTTTTCTCTGTTTATACCGACAGTTGTTACTGTTTGATGAGGGTTTTGAGAAATGATTTTTCAATCTTCTGATAAGTTTTGAGGAGTTCCTACGTGATCTTCACATGGGTTGTATGTGATGCGGCTTGCTGGCGAGTTGAAGAGGCGAGTTGTGATATCAGTGAGCGCGTTGGGAGTTTTTGACTGGACTGGAATGGCACGAATAGGGTTTGCAGTAACAGTAATACTTTAGATACGCGAACCTTGGGTAGGTCCCGACTTTATTCTTGGGCGAGTTACTGATGTGAGGTGCCGGGTCAAGTGCAGGCGAGGAGGCTAGAAAGCGAGCTGGATGTGAAACTTTCTTCGTTTCGGAGAGGTCAGATCGATCCAACAGCTGAAGGTCAAAGGGACAGCAACGAGGCGGAGATTGAGAGATTGCTGAAGCATCTGAACGATGTGAATGTGCAAATGCAGAATTGGGTCTCGAATGCAGGATCCGATGTCCTTTCTCACACACTTGCGCGCCACCAAAATATTTTGCATGAATTGAGTCAGGTGAGTGAATTACGTTTTAGCCCTAACATTTTGTGGCTGAACGCTGTCTACGAGGTTTATTTAAAGTATCAATGGCTTGAGAAATGCTACCAGCGACACTTAATGTGGGTCTTTTATGTGCAATGAATGGGGTGCTACTTAGATTATTACGATGATGATAGTTACAGATTGATGCCGTTTTACCGACTACAGAATGGTCTTGTTCTTCTTAGGAATTTGCAAGAATACGCGTCAGTACAAAAGCTATTCGAGAACACGCAGAGCTATTGCAATACTTTGGCGGAGCTGATGAGAGCAAGAAGTTTTTGGATGACCGAGGTGGAGTACAATCTCTATTGCGGGAACAAGCAACCATCAACCGAAGTACAGCCCAGGTACTGAACTCAAAGTAGATAATCGTATGTCGTTGTGAGGGCCTCTTATTTGGAATACACTGAGGTTCTTTGATCCTCCTTTGTTAATGGCATACTAACTCATTTTCTTATTGGTCGTTCAATTGGACGAAATTTTACCTGATCATATTCAATCTCTTTCTATGTGCTGTGTTGATTTTTGGATCCTCTTAACGGATCATACGAAAAGACTGTTGATGTTATTAGGATTTTCTTGTGCAGATTGATTCTGTCATAGGTCATGCGCAGGAAGCGTACACCGCTTTGAGGTATCAGCGGGGTACTTTCGGAGATATATCCTCCAAAATCGGTTCGCTTGCCACTAGAATGCCCTCGGTAAGCTCCATTTACTCATTTTGCACATCTCTAGAACTCGTACTTTGTTAATACATTGCCACATGTGAAATTGATTTGCGTCGCTGATTTTGATCTTTGCTGTGACCTTGCTGCAGGTTAACAAAGTGTTGACTGCAATTCGGCGTCGAAAGTCTCGTGATACGCTCATAGTTGGGGCAGTGACATCCCTTTGCTTTATTATGCTTCTCCTGTACTGGCTTGCGAAGTGATTCAAGCTCTGGATTCTCGTCATTAGGGATCGGCATTCATTGAATCATCTCTTACACGAGCATATAAGCCCTGCTCTGGTTGTCAAACACAGAAACGCCTTCACATTTTTCCGACTGCTACAACTTGCCAGAGGCCCAGAGAATTTTGATGGAATTATCGAAAAACGAGTAGAGGGGTTCAGTGCCGAAGGTTCGAGCATGCAAAACTTGCCGTGGCTGGATTTTGACTAGTGCAAAATCTAAACTCCTTGTAGATTTACCTTGTGACTTCAATGGTTAGCTAGCGTTTCTGTATCGTCACCGCGCTCGAAGAATTTAGGAGATATTTTTTGGTTATCTGCAGTCCGTTGTAGTCGTTATTTGGCACAAGATGCTACAAAGCGCAGTCTCAGATATTTTGAAAGGGCCCTGCCAACTTGAGATGGTGGAACTCATTGAAGCTCTTGGAAAGAGTCTGGAAATGTCTCGAGCGATGATGTGCAACCATTACGTTTCCGTGAGATGCTACATTCAGACCTTTTAGTCCTTGCAAACTTAAGGATGTGGCTCACAGCTTGCTGAATTGTTGTTTGTATCGGGAGTTTGGATCCTTTGAGGAAACTGTTTTGCAATGAACATGCTCCTAATTATGATGTGAAGCATGCTGGATTCTCTGAACTACTTTGAATGAACCTCTTGTGTGTAATGAACATTGTTGTACGCGAGATTCTGAGTTGCGTTCAATGAACCTTGCTGTGCAAACTGTGTTCATGAATTCACTTTGTCGTTTTGTGCCTGTTCCTAGTAGCCATAGTTTCATTTAGGATTTTATATTTATGCTTACAGTATATCATGTCTGATTCCTGGATTTTGGAAGAGAAGTTGGTTGAGTACAGTTTGCTTGTTTTTCTCGAAAGTGATAATTGTGTTTCTATAATCTACCAACAGAATAAGCAGTTGCCCGTTACATGAAAACAGGCCTAGAAACAGAAAAAGCAGATGCCCATTACATGAAAGCAGAAAATTATATAGTTCCACAGCATTTGTTCGTCAACTGTTATGGATCCTTACAACAGCTTAGTTTATCATAAAACGTGTGGTGATGGAACACCAGATACCGTAAGTTATACGACTGCAAGTTCTCTGCTGCACCATCAGTAACCAACACAAAAGTTCACGGGCCATGTGAAAAGACCTACAGTTCAATTAGAAATGTCCTTGAAATCATTGTCAAGGAATTCCAATCACAATTTGCAAAAAGATTCGAGTTGCTCTTTTTCTCTCAGGCTCTGCAGACATTGGCCAGTTTCTTGGCAGAATCTCACACATAGTACACAGCAAGAAATTAACTCCTAAAGGTTCCATGGGAATGGTAGAGATACTGTAGTATATTGGCATTTGCAACCAAGAAGTTTTATATTGGGATTCCAGTGACTCAGTAGTATGAAATTGACTATACTTTTCAGCTATATTTTTTGCCTCATTTTTTACCTTTGCATTAGGAAGGGACAAGGGTGAGAATAAAGAAACTGTTATGTTGATTGTACTAGAATCTATGTGGCAAGGAGAATCGAAGCACTAACCGGAGATTGACAGGGTGACTCTACCTTTTTGATACATTTTTCAAAAGAAGGTGTTCCAGGGATTTCCTCAGGAATGTAGCGCTGGCTAAAACACTTCCATCTTTTTCCCAACTGGTGCGGAAACGACTGTTGGTTATGAATCACATATCAGCTTCTGCACTGAACTGGCTAAAGCAATCACTTCCCCTTGCGATAAACCTCGCCCTCGTCTTAATGACGAGGGCCCCCCAACCAGGGCTGTCTTTGGAGGGGGCAAAAAGCCCCCTATATTTTGCATGCTGATGAAAAAAAAAATTAAAATTTTAAAAAAATTTTAAAAATATATAAACTAACTAAAATTAATCTAGTGGGTCCCCGTGGACTAATTCGGGGTCCCCGGTTTCATTAAAAATAAAAAAATTACTAAAAAAGGGTCGCAGGGCCCCTAAAAATAGATCAGGGAGGAAAGAAGAAAGGGGAGGAGGAGGGGGAGGGCCCGCCTCGTCATTAAGACGAGGGCGAGGTTTAGAGCGAGGGAATCACTTCAGAGTCCAGAGCACGTCAGGGAGAAACTTTCCCTTCCTAGCTACAAGTTCCGCCATCTCCCTAAGTTCCTTCACTGATTCCCAGTAAAAATAACACATAATTAACACCTAACTCTGCGCGCTGTTAATGGAAATGACAAAGTTAGTGACAAAACAACAAAACGACAAAAGAGTGCTTTAAGAGAATAGAAATCACTGACACAATTGACGTCACTAATATTTTAGAGTTTTCCAAATTAATTTACAGCAGCAGAACGGTGCTCTCCAGATTTGTTTAAGCCTACAATTCTATCTAACCAGTCGGCTCAGCTAAACTCAACACAATTTAAAAAACAATAAGATGTTGACCCTGCAAAAACTATACATATTTTATTTCCCCAAACTTTCATTCATACATACAACCAAGATATAAAATACCATATGTGTTTAAAATACCACATGCGATTAAAATACCAAACTATGGTCCCAGAACATCACTATAAAATGAAGTAAAATAATCAGTGATCCTCTCAACTTTCAAGATGATAAATTGCATGACGCCCTCCCCCCGAGGGCCGAGACGCAGTGACGGCCAGACCGTCGAGGCTAGGCTGCAGCCGGGAGCCAGGTTAGGGCAGGGGAGCAGGAGAATTAATTTTACCGCTGCCCGCCTCAGGACACGAATACAAAAGGACAGCCGCTGCGCCTTTCGGCGACTCTGAGCTTCGCTCTCGTTGTCGCTTCCCCTGCAGCGCTCGATTCTAGACATTCCCACAGCAGTCGCTGCGGCTCGCTTTTTTGCTCCGATTTTCTCTGCTTTTGCTGGTATATTTCCTCTCTCGCTTCCGATCGTCTCTTTTTCTTGCGCTTGCGACAAGGTTGTATACTTGGACATGGGGCTGTGGTGGTTAATTTCCTGATGTTCTTCTAGACATTGGTTCTTGCTGGATTGATTGATGTGAGGGATGTGGGTTGGGGGAGGGGATTTGAGTGGATCTAGCATGAGAGCAGGGAGGGTTGAGGCCGATCGTAGCTAGGATAATACTTCGGAATGGAAGAAGTTGGGACCTTCTTCACTGGCAGTGCTAGGTTGAAGCTTCTTTTTTGGAGCCATTCGCTTTACGCAACTGTGTATAGGAATGCGTGTGGGAATGACGTAGGATGCGAAATAGCTAGGGTACTATAGGAATGTGTGTTGAGGTGATTTGCGCGGTCCTGGTTTGGTTACGATCGATCGGAATTAGTTGTCGACTTGGACACAATTGCGGAGAAGACTCTAGGGAATTGAGAGTTGCAACGATATGTCTTGTTTGCAGAGGGAAATCTGTTCCATGTAGCTCATTCTCCTTTCCCCCTGACATACTGTTCCCGTGTAGAGAGCTTCGAACTTATGCATGGTCGACTTGTGTTGTGTTTGGAGTGAATTGGTTAGTTTCCAAAGGCTATCTGGCACCCGTTAATTGGTAGGATTTCTTTCCTGCTTTCTAACTTGTTGCAAATGCGAAACCTCTACGCAGGTTTGGTACTTCCGCCGCTATGGGTGCTCATCAGGTAGCTCTGTCCCGCATCCAGACTCTGTCAAGCATCCAGGCTCGGTCCACAGGCGATCGACAAGTTCACGCAATGACCTCGCAGTACTCCGGTGCGAAAGTCCTTCACGGAGATTCCGTGGGAATGAGCACTGTCGAGAAAAAGCGACTACACGGAGGCACTAGCATCAGCCCAATCAGAAGCGAGGCGACACCCGCCACACGAGGCGATGACGACGAACCCAAGTACCATCTGTATCGTCAGCCTTCCCGAGGCAGCACCTGGAGTACATCCAACTTCGGACACAAGCACCTGATCAACGGCCAGCATCCGCTCGTCAACCGAAGCATCGCCAAGTCCACCACCACCACCACCAAAGGATTGAAGCTCGACGAAACCACCAACGACGACGACAAAGACGGCAGCGAGCTCGACCCCGCGCCGTACTGCGATGTCGTCCTCCCTCACTCTCTCGCTTGCGAGTTTCTCCATCTTGCGTCTAGAATCTGCGACGAAGTCGAATCGAAGCTGAACCTGCACAAGTCCAAGAAGCCACAGCGCTTGTCCACCACCTCTTGGGATCTCTTGGATTGAAAGTTTTCCAATTCTCTAACTATTTTTTTGGTTATTCACTCGTCCATCGATAGTCCTCCCATGAACACATATTGCGGTGATTACCACCTTGCAGCTCAGGCCTGACGCTCATGGAATTTTTTTGTGGAAGATTACTGATGTGAATGTTCTAGTACACCTGAGGCACAGGCTTGAACCTACCCATGTGTATAAAATCTTACAACTAGTGCAGCGTATTTACAGGGTAAAGTTGGATTCGGAATACAATGCCGAGGTATACATATATCACTAGTATGCCTCGGACAGTTTTGTTCACCTTTGCAAGCGCACAAATCGATACAAGGGTACTAACTCTCTGCCACTAAATTCTATAATGTACATGATGGCGTGCGTCTGCCGGACTGCATGTACCCTAAAGCAATTAATGAATTAAAAATTTCATTGACTGGAGTAAGTTGATGTGAAAGAGTTGGTAGACTAGTTCTTTTTTTGCTCTGTTTTCCAGGACGGACTGTTGGAGATTGGACATTGAAACTTTACTGTTGTACCGTTGTTGACCGTGTTGCAATGGAAGGAAGGTTTTGATTTGAGGTGCGCGTGCACTGTTTGCGTTTTCTAGACTTTTTGGGTGTCGCTGTTGTCCCCGTCTTTTCACATCCCTTGAAATTGTGAATGTTGTTGGAAGATGGAGTTCGAGAGTGCTGTATTTGATTGAAATGTATGTACTATGTAGAGATCAGGGTGTTGCTTCTTCTTAAGCTACTCCTAGTTTCTAAATATCAAAGAAAATCCTCATTTTTTTGATGTCGGATTGGTAGTGCTTACATATAATGAGTTTCCAAAAACCTTGTAATGACAACAAATGTTGTTCTTGTTGGTAGTCAACATCAATGCTAAAAACACTTTTTTTAGTATTTTTTGGTGGAGTGTTGAAAAACAAGTTCACATTGAATACATGATATTCACGCATTTGTAAGGCTTGGCCATCAAGATTGTAGGACTTGGCCACCTCCTATGCCAAGGGTCTAATGTACATCTTTTTATGTTTTGTTCTTCTCATCTCTAATTTTTTTTTTTTTGAAGGTTGTACTACTACAAATCTTTCTCTAAAGTATCTTATCCATCCTTAACCTTATTGAAAATTTTTATTGTAAATTCTGTGAAGATCCATTTTACACATAATAACATGGCCATTTAAAACCCTATTTTCACCATCAAGACCACTACTATACCTTGGGGGTAGCTTTGGCAAAACATAACTCCAAATATAAATGCTGGAATAAAAAAGAATTGTATTACCTATTTGCCGGAAAACCATGAAATAAACTTAGATGAATGATGAAATATCTTAAAATCAAACATATGAATTTAAAACCAAATCAAATAAAAATGTTCAAAGTGATCACATGAGATACACTAAAATAATAAACATTCAATGAAATCTCATGAATTGTGGATAAAAATTGAACTTAATGATATTTATTTCCTAAAAATTAATTTTTTAAAAATTACTTCTTCTACTACAGGATAACAAAATTTGAAATTAATTAATTATTCAACCCCGGGTTGCTGAAAGGTATAGTAGCCCTCACTAGAAAGGACCCTGTATAAAGGTCCAAAAAAGACATTTACAGCAAAATACTTTATCAAATATAATAGAATTTAATCTATGAATATTCTTATTTTAATGTCAACATATGTGTGTTCTACCATGTCAATTCAGCATCAAATGACATCATGTTCACATTGTGCATTTTCCAATAGATTGCCTCTAGAAGGCCTCCAAATTACAGGATGCCACGATGCCAGCAAACATGATGTGAATATGTTGTCAACATGACAGATAGTGATATCATGACATCAGAAAAAAGTGGCACATTTTACTGCTGTCCGTACATGAAACGATATAAAAATTATATATTTAAAATCACAACCTTTTTCTACATGTAGGTGTAGGTATGGTAGAGGCGTCCCAAAAGGAATTGTAGACCAAAGGAATCATCCCAAATATGCATTCCGAATTATCACAGAAAATTCGATGATAACAGCACGTAATATGATTGCGAAATAACCATCATTGATCACTAAGACGAAGGACAGGTTACTCACATTTGGCTAAAACGAAAAGCAGTATAATAATTGAAGTTTCAAGTTACTAATATTCTTCTCAAGGCATACCCCATAAACCGCATCAAATACTGTGTCAAGGCTGAAATTTCATTTACCCTGTCCATCTCCAAGCTGATGGAGGGACAAGCAATAACCTGACAGTGTTCTAATCAACATGACTCAACAAAAATTGACTACCAGTATTGTGTAAGGTCAGGGTCTTCCATCATTCTGTCCACCAAATGAGCTCCCCTGTAACGTGAGGTAGATCTACTTGAACCTACATTCCGCTATTTCAGCAGTTCCATTCAGAGAAGCAACTTGTGGATGCGTTAAGCGTTGACCAAAGAATTTATAGATGATGACCAAATCGCCCTGGAGGAGTCGCCGACTTTCATGAACCCCATGATTCCCATATCTGATCACTGCAAATCAATCTATGTCCTCTTAATCTCTCCTCGTATGTGCTCCCGAAGTGATGGGAAAACCCAGTTTCTGGAACAGGGCCACATTGTTGTTCTGATGTCGTATCTATTTCGTTGCCCTTGGGCAAGGGAAATGCTATCAAATCTAAGTGGTGGCTGCAACAGGCTCTCTAGTTTGCTGCTCAACTCCAACATCTGCAGGAGTTTGATCTTCAACGTGCTCAAGGGTTTGGTGTTCAACATCACCGTCTGCGGCAACATGATCTTGCATGGAAGATTCATCTCCATCAGCGCCGAGGTGCATGTCTTCTCCATGTTCTTGCTCCTGTTCACCTTCTATCTGTGTCTCGGTTTGGGCTCCAGGAACAAAGTTGTTCCTTTTTTGAAATCTAGAAATGATTTCTTTAGTAGCTGCTAGCCTGGGATCGTCTTCAGGAACTTGCCTTGCCTGCAAATGAAATCATGTCAAGAGATACTGAATGAGAACTTATTCTTTGGAAATGAAAAGTTCATACGATATATAGAAAACAGATTTATGCTTATCACTAGTGTTAGGTAGAAGAGAACACAAACAAAAGATGAAGAATAGACAGTTAGCAAGGTCTTATAAGGGGGAAAAGAAATATACGAAAGTAAGGTGTTTAAGCTGACCTGTAAGCCGTTACTGTAGGAAGTGAGCGATTTGACAGATGGTCGTAGATTTCGCTTCTTCATCATATCCCATATGGTATTCGCTGTGGAAAAGTCTCCTACCTATAACATTAGTAGTACCTGGGTATCAGATATCCACCTTCCAGCATAGCTAGCATTCAACTTCCTTTCGTTTGTATTTTAACGATGAATATTTGCACGACTCTAACTCGAGTTATCAGATAGAAACTGATGTTTCTAATGGAAGGTTTGACAGTCATAATGCTCAAAAGCTCAACAGCATAGGCCACAATAGTCTCTATAAAACGCTTAGGGTGCAGGAAAGTCGGCATACCGTATCCAACGAAGCAAGGTAAAGAAAGTTGGATCCAATACTCGTGTTCAAGAAGAATCCCCGTCCATCCATTTGATCCTAAGAAAGGAACAGCAACAAGAGAAAATGTAAGGCTCCCCTTTCCAACAAGAATAGGATTACACAAGTGCTAAAGAATATTCTGACTAGGGCACACATACCAAAAGCTTTTTAGCAGCTGCCATGTTAAATGGGTTGCGCCGTTGAAGGCAGCTTTCAATCAATGTCTGCACAAGCCCAACATGTTACGTAAGCACACTAGCCAAAGTGACTGCAGATTCAATGATCTTCACGCCTTGTTACGCTGCACGGATACCTAACCACTCTACTAAAGACATTCGAGGCGCACATACGCTCCTAACGTATGTGCGTTTAATGGCCGATCTGACAAGGAGAGTCCACTTACAATGTAAAGAGCTAACGACGGGTTTTTGCCAGTTTCGATATATTCGTCCACAGCTTGCACAGCTTTCTCCAATTGACCGCGCCCAACATAAGCTCTTTAAATGAGTGAAAAAAATCTGCAGTTAGTTACACTTACAGATGCAAGGACAGCCAAAGAGGAAGTAATATATACTCAATACAGATACATCACTCGGCAGATTTCAATGGCCTCACTTACTTTACAAGTTCAGTCATGCAAGTGGCATCAACTTGGTGGTTATCCTGTTTCAGCATCTCCATGACCTTCTCCACTGCCTGCAATCGCCCATCAAATGTTTCAACTATCTACTCAGTGTGGCACTTTCAGAATAAAAATCAAATGAAATGACAGGGGCAAGACAAAACAAATGAATATAAAAGCTCCAAACCGCAATATAATATAACAAGGCGTCATTTCTAAACAGGACACACCAGCTCACGAAGACAAACCTTCAACGACACACAAAGATAGAATGGGATACTGAATTCTCGTTTATCATATCCACCAACCTCAATATTTCCAAGCTCTCCAAAAGCCCTCAAAGCAGAATAGTAGACGTTAAGTCGACGATTCACATAGCTCCGAGTTGGCTGAAGGCCTCCTCCAGTCACAAGATTAGCCAGCTCTTCCTCAAACTCCTCCCGACCTTCACCTTCCCCAGCCATTGTGTCACAACCCTTTGATTGCTCTAGGAGCTCAAATATCTGTCAAATCAAATAGAGCTACTATTAGTAAACCCAACGCATACACAACGAACAACTAGATAGCTATACATCATAAGCGGGTAAAATGATTTGAACGCGATAACAAGATTACAGACACTGGCAGAGTGAGAAGTATGAGATTCATAACAGGATGATAAAATATCAGGCCAACCTTCTGAAATGTCAAATGGTTGATAGGACGGTGGTTCTTGTGCGTTTGAATAAGTGCAGCATAGCATGAACTGTTTAGGGTCAAGCCAAAAGCAGCCATCCTCTGCACTACACCATATCTGCAGGACAAAGCCACAGGACCTCAGTCAGGCTACTGGACAGCGAATTGACTGTAATTGCAGCAAACATATGTCTTTCTCGTATCCACAACAGCTAAGGATGAGAATGCACCGAGGGAGAAAGACAAAATCTGCACTTCAATAAATCCCTCGACAAAAAACTAGAAAACTGACTTCGACGAGACACCTGATACGTCTCGGTGGAAAGGTAGAGTAGAGAAACATACGCTTCTTCTACACGGCCAGCTGTGCCACATGCGTTCAATAGAGCAAGGAACGTGCGATGGGTTGGTTTGATTCCATTTGCTTCCATCTCTGCTGCCACCTGATGATGCCAATCATAACATCGGAGCAGAGTTAATGGAATGATATTTTAAAATTTTAAAATGCCATACCCAAACCTAAAACTGATCATCACTCAAGGACACCTAATTAAATCTTTCAAAAACATCTTTTCCGGCGATTGACGGAACTTCTCTACTGGCGATTACCTAGCATGTCAAACTGACTCAGAAATAACGATATATGTGCTAGTTTACCTGAAAAGCACGTTCAATCTGATTGGCTTGTCCACAAGTCGAGATGATACAATTGTAGAGCACAATCTGGCAGAGCCACATGTTTAAGAGACAGTGGTAAGTATGCAGATTGGCTCGGAACGTCCGTAGTGATTAAGGTTCAATTGATATTGTTAATAAACCAACAAAAGAACAGGGTTAACTTTAAATAGTTTTGGTCCACTGTGTGTAAGAAACTTGCACTTACATCAGGTTGAAGACCCATGGCTTTCATTTCATCAAAGAAATAAATCGCATCCATCAGCCTTTGACCTTTCATGCAACCAGTGATAAGAGTATGAAAGGTATTTCGAACAGGCCGAACTCCGTCCAGTTGCATGTCTTCATACACATCCCGCATCAAGAATGACCTGCAGACAACAACAAAATGACAAAAGTCTTATCAACGTCCTTCAGCAGGCGTCAACGAGTTCGCCGCAAAAATGCTGGAGAAAGGCCTAGGTTTACGGTTCTCAGAGGCAATACTCACCGTCTGCTAAAGTTGAGTTCGTCAAGGACCTTGTTGTACTCATAAATATTGTTGGCATAGTTCCGCAGAGCATAGGCCGCTGCATTTTGACCAGTAGAATAGTTCCGGGCACCGAATGATGTCTGACGGTCCCTGCTGGCATCAATTTACTTAATATTCAAATTCGGCAAGCGGTACAAGCTTCGTTCTGAATCACAGATGTCTTGCAAAAGGATCATCGATTCTAAAGGTCCAAGACCCATGTTCTTGACATGGAAAAAACTGTCACCGAACATGGCTCCTCCACTACAACCAACAAACATCAACAATAGCAAGCACTTCGAACCTGGACAACGCTGCGTTCGCTGAATCCAATACTGGTGAACCGGAATTCGTTAACTGCAAAACGAAACTCGCATGCATGAGATTATGTGCATAGCATGTCCAAGCGGTGAGAACTCTGCATAGGGCCCGAAGCTGAATGTACAACTGAACGAAAATTCTTCTCACTCGCTGTAAGAGCCTAAAACCCTATAATCGTGAGAAAACAAAGGATCAAATCCGAAACCCTGAATCCATTGAAAATTTCCGCAAGGGAATTCCCAAGCGCCACCACGAAAAACCCTAAACCCTAAAAACAAAAACCAAAACCCTCACCATTGTCCAGACTCTACAACATCCAAACCCTCGAATGTTAACCAACTGCGTATCCCTAAGGCAACCACCCGAAAACGATCTCTCTCACACTCGCCAGAACCCACCCAACACCACCCAAGGAACCGAAACGTCCAATAAGCAGAGTAGGCAAACCCAAATCAACCCTCGGAAACACTCTCCCCATACCACCACCAAAACGCGCCCGCGATCCACTACAACATACCTTCTCAGTGGCTGCCAAGCTCCCCACATGCGAAGGCCTCTGAGAAACCGTGAAGCGCCCGAGGCGCTGCACCACCATCCGCCTCATGTCGCCCCTGCTGACCTAACCCACTCCCCCACACCTGGTAATCAAATTGCAGCAAAGAAAGCAAGATGGGTGAGCTCCGCCGAATTCAGAAGCTCTTTGCAACTGCAAAAAGGCAACCGAAATGCGCTGCGAGAGAAGAACTTGAGACGACTCGCCGAAGAGCCGCTGTGGATGAATGGGCATAAACCCCCGAGGATGAATAGTGAGGGTTTAAGCCCCGCTTAACCCTCGAGTCTTCCTCTCTGCCTCGAGTTCCATGTTGTTTTATGTGTTAGTTATGTGAGGGAAAGGATTTTCTCACATGGGCTCATGATGGTTTCTAGTTTGGGTGCCAAACAGTGCATTGGGTTGCTCTTTTTTGAGCACCTTAGTTTTGAGGATTGATGTGCATTCATGTGGTTATCTTCTTTGGGAGTGTTTTGCCATGGCGATGGCATCGAGCCGTCTTCGGTGCTTGAAGCAGCTGTGGTCACAGCGTACTTACTCTTCGAGGTCGTCAAGATCGGATGGTATGTGTTAGGGGCGTTTTTTTGGTGGGGGGGTTAAGATGTTGTGTTGTTGTTTTTTTTTTGTGTTGGTGGGCGGGTTGGGTAGTGGTGGAGTTTATTGGAGTGTGTTTTTGGGTGTGTAGGTGCGGTTTTTGATGTGATATGTGATGTGGAGTTTGGTGATGATGATGTGGGAGTATGTGTGATTTAGCTGGTGAGGTTTGTTTTCTGTTTGCAGGAGCTCGGTCTGGGAATGTTGAGCTTGGAGGTGGTAGGGATCGGGTGAGTTCAAGTTCAGGTCGGCGGAGAGTGCGAAGTGAAGACAATTTGGATGAGAGGACGAAGGTGGCATCACCGGGAAGTGGCCATGAGAGCCAACAGAGCAGTTCTCTTTTGAGGGAGAGTAAGTGTCGAGAAAATCTTTCAGGTGTACTCAGAAGTTATTTGATGGTCGTGATCTTCGGTTACTGAGGGTGTGGTTTAACTAGCAAGGTTCTGTTACATCTTGCAGAGACTAGAATTTTGAAACCTGAGCCTTTTGAAACTAGAATTTTGAAACTCCGGAGCGCTCTAGATTGCTTGAGTTCAGATTCACAGCGCAGGGTGCAGAACGGAGACGATTCTCTTGAGAGCACGAAGTCTCTGGCACCAGAAGTTGGTGACAAGAGCGAAAAGAGTAGTTCTGCTTCAAATGAGGGTAAGCATCGAGAGAATCGCATAGAATTAGGTCCATTTAGATGGACATGGACTTCAAACTATAGTCATTCTTTCTCTATGACTGGTGGGCTTTAGTTTGGCTTTGGGATCGTTTTTTCTATCTATCTTTTTGATAGGAAATGAATGACCCTATGTGCAGGTGAAACAGAACAATCAGACCCGATTCCCTATATGTCAACCGATTTTTGTGATCACCGGGGCATGCAGCTTGTGTTCTTAGGCACCTCATCATCCATGCCCACGTTGAGTCGCAACACATCCTGTATTGCGCTACGCTTAGGTCAGCCATGATTTTACATTCTTGGGAACTTCTGGATTGATGCCTATGAGTATTTTTACAGTCTTATTGATGTCGTGTATGGAATTTTGTATGAATTGAATTGGGAAATTGTTGTCGATTCAGGTACTTGTCAAGCTTTGTTTCTGTTACAGCATACAGATATCTACCATTTTGTGAAATTCGGTAATAAGGATGTTTGGTGGTTTTTCAGATGGAACAATCTACATGTTTGATTGTGGAGAAGGCGTGCAGCGACAATTGCATCGAACTCAATTTCGTCACCGAGCTATTGATAATATTTTTATCACCCATATGCATGGCGACCATGTATCCTTTGAAACTAATATACAGGCTTGTGCAAGTTTGTTCTGAATGCAGAGCATGTAATCGTCTTTGCTAGTGTTTTGCCTACCAATTTTTGAACAGTGGCTATATGGTGGTTTCTGTATTCTGAATTGGTTCTTAACCAAGGATTTCTCTCGCTCATTCAGATATTTGGACTTCCAGGTGTGCAGTGATTTCTTGACTCTAAAAAGTTTTTGTTCAGGATTTCAGTTTTTTCTAATCTCCACTCTGAATCTGGAAACATATACTGAAACTAAAAAGCTACTTTGGTATGCGCCCTTTTGCTTTTATTTTGGTATTCTTACGGTCATGAGTACAATGGCAGTGGTTCTGACTGTTGTGAATTTATTATCATGTTGTCTCTGCAGTCTATGCCGTTGACATCATGAATATCCCTTCATTTTGGAGATTCATTCAACCGTCAAGGACTCATGTAATGCATATTTTGTAGGAAGGCCTTCTCTGCATGATAGGAATGACAGCGCCAGCATCACGGCGGCCCATTGAGATTTATGGTCCACCGGGTTTAAGAGATTGGATTCGAACTACCTTGAAACTAGCTCATGCCCGTGTGCCCAACAAGTATATTGTGCATGAGCTTGTTTTACAAGAGGTGACATTTGAGCACTTTGTTGTGTTTTATTTGTGCGACTTTGCTTTATTGATGACCAGCATGGCTATTGATTTCTAAATAAAGTTTTTCTTTTCTTCTATTATGATCTAGTTGCTCCAGATATTAAAGGGCTATCTATGCTTTATTTCATTGTTATTGATTTCTCTTTTGTATAGGGAAAGCGGAAGAGGGGAAATAGTAAAAAGGGTGAAAGAGCGAACGACTGGAACACATCTGAGGGAAATCACCAGGATGAGCTACCTGGCAGAGACATTCTCTGCTCTGAAGATGATGGCTTGTGGCATGTGTAAGGAGCTGCCTAGTTTAGAAAGATAAATTGTGTGATTCTTCGATAAATTAAAAGTTAAAACAGTCTATTTTTTCCTATTTTCTATCTTGACAGGGTGTAGACACTGTTGATATCTAGGGTACTTTTAAATCATACTTAACGTACTTGTTGTAATGACGTTCAGGTGTATTGATTATTCTTTATGACAAATTTTCGAGAGGATTTATTGATCTGTTTGCGGTTTTATGTATTATTTTATTTCTTCAAGTACCGTATGAATTGAAGTTATTTCATTATCCTCGGAACGTTTTCTGATGTTCTTAGGCACGAAGACAGAAAGTACAAGGTCGTTGCTGGCTTGCTGAAGCACACCATTCCCTGCTGGGGTTATGTTGTAGAGGAACAGCCTAAAATTGGCAGGTGCTCTTTTAATATCCTTGAAAACTCTTATTCCCCATTTCTCGCTCCTGTGCAATCACCCTATTCTTCTCCTGTCAAGCAGGACTAAGGAAAAAATTGTAGGCTGTATAGTTCGTTTTTCTTTTCTGTCTGATTCAATGTAAGCCAGTTGTTCCTTTTGCATTTTGCAGTGCCTTATGCCTATGATGCTGATCACTGCTTCTACTGAATCAGGTTTAATGTGGACCGAGCAAAGGAGGCTGGGGTTTTGCCAGGCCCAATGTGTGCAAAATTACAACAAGGGGTTTCAGTTATACTTCAAGATGGCAGAACGGTGAGTTTTATTTGGCAGTTTGGAGCTTGTGTAAACTCACAGCGCCTTGTTTTAACGCTAGTCCTGTTCAGTGTTACCCCTTTTACTCAGGTGAGAATAGAACCCATTTTTGTTGAAGAAGCATCGCATCAATAGAGTTATTTGTAAAGGCATCTGGTATTCGACTTAGAGACCATGAGTTTTCATTAAACATAATCTTATTTGCTCTCTCTAAATAGTTAATAATTGTGGAAGAGCTTGGTGCACTCTCCATATTGGGTGTATGTAAGAGCTTGGTGGTTTTTAAACTCAAAACTTGTTTTTCAAGGATGGAATGATGGCAGAACTAGTTTTCCTTGAGTTTAGAGACCACCAAACTCTTACATCCAATATAGTGAGACCACCAAGATCCTCCATACCTCCCAACTATTTGGAGTATAAATAATAATAAAATAAAACAAAATACATGATATCTTTCCAAAACTCAAGGTGACTTAAAGGATCACTCTAATATTTACAAATATTTGCCTTTCACTGCTGGAATTCATTTTCAGTTTGCTACCTATACGGATAGACATTATATTTTAACGCAGAGAGGTTGTTTTGCTGATGTTGCTTTAAACGTGCTGTCAGGTCAATCCGTCTGATGTCCTCGGTCCTCCAAGGAAAGGCCGCAAAGCAGGTATGAGTTTACATCTTTGCTGATTCTCACTGTTTACTTTCAAATCTTAGATAAATCACAGGCAAATTACGTCTTAGGTAAACTACGTTATTTTGTTGATGCAAAGAAGCAATATAGGCTCTGAATCAGCTATACGTAGTGTATTTCTATCATTTGCTTTTATATACATGATTCTACAAGTCCTTTTGAGATTAGTCATACACGATCACAACACGGCTTCAATCCTGCGTGTTAGCGAACTCAAGGGTGTAATAATCTTCTGGTTTTCAAATAAAGAAATTGTTATTTCTTTATTATAAAATTCTACGTTTTCTTTCACAGTAATTCTTGGGGACACCAGCGACTCCCGATCACTGTTGGTTGCTGCGAGGGGTGCTGATGTGCTGGTACATGAGGCAACAGTTCTTGAGGAAGAGGCACGCCTTGCTTCTCGTCGTGGCCATTCTACTGCATGTAAGTGATCTTCCTAAATCAAACCTCTAGTACTAGTTTAGAATCTCTTGAATTGATTAATCTTGATCGTATGAAGGACTGTGATCACCTTCTCAAAAGTTTAATTTGTATTGTCTTGTGCAGCAACGGCAGGAAAATTTGCTCGAATGATCGATGCAAAATCCCTTGTGCTTACTCATTTTAGCGGCAAGCTGGAAGGTTCCTTATATGGTACCTCGGTAAGTTCCGCCCTTCTTGATTTTTGTAGGAAAGAGCAATTATAAGTTGTCATAGTGACTGCTATGCTACACGAAGCACCTTCAGGTAATTAAAGAGAGGGTTGTTTGATTGTGCAGGAAAAGGGGACAATCGCAGATTTAGTATGGGCAGCCAAACGAACGTTTGGAAAGCAATCAGTAATGGCTGCTTCCGACTTGGCAGCAGTCACCGTAGTAGCCAATCTAGACGAACCTTTGCCAACCCAATGACAGTCGTGGCAGTTCCTTGATATACCAATTTTTGACTAGAGAACAGAGTTTACAAGACAGAATGCATTCTTTAACAAAAGTTATAATCATTCTTCAGCGCCTTATCATAGGCATCCGAGTTTTTTACATGCTATGCACGGCTGAGTCTATTGGATGGCAGCATGATTCATATCAGATGGCAGCTTTGTCTCTCTTTTTAACACCACTACCTCCTGTGAAACTAATGGCATCTGGAAGGCTCAGGCCCAATTTTGTTGCCAATCCTAAAATGTAACCCTTTTTAATCCAGGGAGAGATGCTGCGCTATGACAAGTGGATTATAATATTTGGCAAAGAGCAGTTAAATTAATGACCTGCACAATCCTCCATGAGTGACCTTGGAATTGTGCAAGTTTTGTCTGATTTTACTAATCTTGCCCGAGTCTGCCTAGAACTTATGGTTTAGGAAGCAGTATGTATGGCTCAATGGGAAGTACTAGCCAGGCACCCGTTTGGCATAACCTCATGATTTGGTTACTGTGTATTCACGTGAACCTCATGGTGAAGTTCAGTTTGAACAGTGCTCAAAACTCAGTTTGCACAGATTTGTACATATGTAAGGCCGCTACACATGCTCTCCTCGTACAAGTGTTTGAACTATAAATCCTGTTGTGGCAAATACAATGTGGATGCCGTCCCAGTGGATGTAAGATCCTGGATCTAAGCGGGCTAATTTGCTTGAATTGGTTGTTGGTGTATAACTACACTTGTACCGCAAATATGCCAAAGTAATAGTTGCACGAACCCCCACCAGCTCCATAGCAGGCCTTCAACGTTTCTTTGGAACCTGCCATATTTAGTCACATGAAAACATGAAGTTTAGAATTGATTTGTTTTGGTAGGTACTTGCATGGAGAAGAATATTTTTGGGTATACCATATACACATGCCATATGATATAACTTTCCTAAAAAGAGTCAACAGGATCTTGAAAAGATTGGCATAAATGATAGTAGCATCAGGGTGCTTTACCCTGTAATCTTCAAGACTTGACCATGTTAGAGAGTTTGTGGCTTCAATATCTGCATTCCCATTAGCAAGACACCCATTCGCATCTGCAGCTGACATAAGGTAGTGGGATTCAGGGCCAATTCAGACTATGGCTGAACTTCGAGAGGAGAAGCATCCCAACCAATGAAAATGCAGAAATGCCCAAGGTTCCTCCTCTCGCCCTTCACAGTAAAGGTTGAAGTCCAAAAGAGGTTGTCTCCAAAGGAGCCTTGGTGGCAAAACTTTTAGCAAGTTATGGCGTCAAGATTTCGGCCTCTCGAGCAAATTTTGGGTTGAGCAAAAAGCTCGATTCAAACTTCCGTTGAGAGGCCGAACTTTCTTTTCATTAAAATAATCAAAATCTGATAGAATATGGACCGTTAGATGGTAAAGGCAAATTTTTTCAAGGGATAAAGTGGGTCGTTTCTCTCTTCTCGCCTTCTTTCTCTTGTACCTTTGTTTTCTGTTCATTTTTTTTGCCCTTTTTTTCTGCTCATTTGCTCCAATTTTTTTCGCATTTTTTTTCAGGATCAGTTTCCTCAAAACGGAGATTTCTTTATCTAAGAGAGGAGGATGGGGTTTGGAGAAGAAGGGAACTAAAATTGGCTTGATTCCAAGGTACCTCAACTCATTGCTTTGAAGGGGAGATGGAGCCTAAGTTTGAAAGGGAAAAAAAAAACAAGGTAAGCAAACCCTAAACCTAATTATGTTTTTTTTGCAAATAAAAATGTTGAATTTGAGGACTTGTTAGGCCTCACAAATCCTCAAAATTTGACATTCGGAGGCCAAGTGTCCATATCCCAGCTCCACATCCCTCTTTCTCCGAAGGAATTTTTGAAAAGTTGCAATTGAAATTTGAATCTTGTACCCAACCTTTACGACCGAGAGCCTTCCATTTAGAAAGCCTTCCATTTAGAAAGCCTTCTCCCCACCAACCTACTTGGTGACAAGGATTGTCACCAACTCCTTTTACTTACCTCCCAATCCTTGAATCTCTTCCCCTACACTTGTTGGAATGTTTTTTTGAAGTGTCGTTTTTTACTGTTTTTCTTACTGATTCACTGATTTTGAATGCAAGAATTGATATGTGGGTGCATCTTCATGTAAGGATGGTGGTTTTGCTCCCAAAGTTCAACTGAATAGCCCAAGCTTGTCGTAAAAAGTTCAATCAAATTTTTGTGTTGTACAAAAAAGACAGCCTTGCTAATGGAATTTCAGGAAACAATCGGGAAAAGAGCAAGTTTTACGACGCTCTAGATCAATGGTAACATCAAGCCGGCCAAGTTTTCAAGCATATTTCAAACAACAACAAACAATAGTGCGAAGTTTCAAACCAAGTCTTCTTCAGAAATTGAAAGTACCCCGATATCCACTTCTCCATGAACATAAAAAACAAAGAACAATTTATATGAAAGATTAATAGAAATTTTTGAGAAAATGGCCGAAACGAACATTGGATTAATGAAGGATTTTGAAAGAACAAATTAAATACTAGAGAGAGTACATCACCAATTGACCGTCCAATTAACAAACTTTAGTTCAAAGTACTACTTGGATTTAGAACTAGAACTATCATAGTTGTAGCCCTCAAATCGACAATCCACATTGGAATTTTATCCAATCAAGCATGTACAATTCTTTGAAGCAAACATTGGAATTTTCTACAATCCACATCTACATATCTTTGAAGCAAACATGAATAAAAACATTTTCTATTGTAATATGCAATTGGATCACGGGAGGGTGCTAAAATGGGTATATGGCTACCATCTATTGCCTTTAATATGAAGGAAATGCCATGTAATGCCTCAAATCGAGAAGTTATATTTTCTTCCTCGTAGGAGTTGGTTTTGAAAAAAGTAATGGTTGGATGAATTCTAATAGCCTCACAATATTCCGTCACAATCATAGAAGGTGTACTCAACTTTATGCCATACAAATCTCCAATCATTTGTAATGAATTCCTAGTGGTTAACCGGTGCAAAGTTACCGCAATCCTACACTCAACAGTAATACTCTCTTTGAGATGTGTATCTTGCTTCTTCAAAATGGGCCTAAAAAGAGTACATAAGTAATTAAATGTAGATTTACTCACCCTCAATTGACGCTAAGATTCCCTCTCCGGAAATGATCCCATTGGTGTTTGCTCCAAAAACCCTCTGTATCTCTAAAAATGCCAACAAGTCCTTCCAAATCCACCCTCTGCTCTTGTGTGATAAATACTGCTATAAACATCATTTGGACATTTTGCTGTAAAATTGCATGTTTATACAACGCCAAAATGCCCACAATTTCATACTTCTTAATCATATAAATTAAAAGGAGAACAAGGATTTTTTCCCTTCTAGAATCCATGGTTAAAGAATGAGAGGAAAGTTTTAGAAAACTCCCCCATTTATGTACCAAATAGTGATTTCAGATTTTGGCAAATAGTATGGAGGTTTGGCCTTTGGACTTCTCCATTGAGCCTTCACACTATGACCGGCCAAAGCCCCCAAGTGGATAATTTTAATATTACTTTTCAGTCCAAAGGCTTCTCCTCTTGACTTTGGCCTAGTCTAAGTCAACCTTAATTTCCAAGCGGGTCACATTGGCCACCCTTCATATTGGGGGTTGGGTTCCCAGATACCATCCAGTTTGGTTCCAAAAAGTGTCCAAGAGTGCTCTTATTATGTCCATGCCTTGGAAAATTCAGTGTTACTGATTGGTGCAAAAGCACTCTACTTTCAAAATGCAACTACCCACTTTATGCTTCTAGACTTAAAAATTCATAGAAAATTGCAAAAATGGTCAAAAAATGTGTTGTTTTTTTTGTTATGTCTTTGCAGTAGCTTTGTAGAGCATCTAGAAATGATAAACTTTTTCTTTCATAGGCCTAAATATGCAAACTTGAAATTCACTTGGGAATACAACCCACTACCTTATTCCTTCTACATGATATTCCTAAGACAACCGAAGGTGATTACTGATGTCCTCGAGGTGTCATACCAAACACCATCAATGTCCATGCCCTTGCTTGAAAACCCCCTACCAAAACAGACTCTCAGAAATTATTACAATTACAATGGTGTTCAGTTCCATTATTTGGGGGAGACACACATTACGCAATCCTTAGAGAATGAATTACTTCATCCAAGTGTGGGTCCCCTTGAATTACTAGTCTTCCACTTCATGAAATGCATGACAAGGTATCACTCTCCCCCCAACCTAAATGCCTTCGAGGAGAATGAAATTCCAATGTGTTAGTGTTTTCCCATGTAGTGGCAACTAAGGAAAATGTTTGTATGGAAAAGCAGCTATAATGGTTGCATGTGTCCAGTGCATAGATGACTTATGGACATGATGCTCCACTTAAGGTTGATTGTCCTAAAAGCTACCTACACTATTTATAGACCAACCATTGATAGGGTGATATTTTTCGTGGATTAGAAATTAGTTTTTCCAGAGTATGCAATTTTTGACATGAATTATTTCTCAATACTGAAATTTGTACAAGTTTTCAAAGTGAAAGTACTTCACCACCCAAAATCGATCATATGCTCTCATGTACAAATGAGTACATCTTTTTTTCCACAATCTAGAAATTAGGCCTGATCGGTTTTGGGCCAGTGGTTGGTATTAGGACAACCAACCATATTGCAGCAAATTCTGATGATCTGCAAGAACAACTCATCAACATCTAAAACAGACTTCTTATTCTCAACCGATCATTCGGCCCCATAGTCTAGTGGTTACGGCTGAGGCGCGGGCGGGGGCTCTCCCTCGTCGCTGTTGAGGTGGGGGGAAGGTTTCGCCGCGCTTTGGTTTTGCATACCAAAGCTAGTGATGTCCCCTTCAACGTGCTCTCCCAGGGGCGGGAGGTTGGTTTTGCCGGCCTAGGGTTTCCTGGCGGCGGCGCCTCCAACTCTACCCTACAGGAGCTCCTTTCGTGGCGAGTTCTTCTACCCGACGAGTGTGTTTCATGGATACTCACGTCAGCTAAGGGCATACTCCTCACACCTCATTTTCCTATCTGTTGTAGAAGCTTTCTAGTTTGGTAGCTTCTTTGTTGATAGCTCCGGTGCTTTCTTTAGCTTTGGTTACTATCCTGGACTTTCATGCGCTTGTTGATGGGATGTCAAAGATTGTAGTTTGATCTCTTCAGATAGAAGTAGTACATTATGCTACTAGTTATGTGCACAACCTGCTCGGCAGTTGTGTTAAGCCTGATTGACGCTCAGGGGACGGATCTTTGGTCATACAACGGAGGTGTGTTGAAGATCATTTTGGTGGAGGCAAAAGCTTAGCGTTGCGGAAGCTAGCTCTTCTGGCATTACGGAAGCTAGAGCACAAGGCCGAAGAGCGGATGTACAACCTTCTCTTTGCTTCTTTGTTTGATGTTGCTCAGAAGGTGTTTGATATATTTCAAGGAACGTGACTATTTGGAGCTTAGAGGTGCTAGGTTTTCTTCGTCGACAACAAGGTGGAGGTGGTTGTCCTTTGGGATTCGCTTATGAGACTGCACGACACCTTTGTTTTCATCTTTTTAAGTGTAGTTTTATTAGCTAGTTCATTTTGTTTTAGCATTTAGTTGTGCTTTTGGAGCATATTGCTCCTCCCCGGTCTTTGACCTTGGGCACCTCGGGTGCTCCGCTGTGCTTGCTAATGGTTTAGGGTAGCGTTAGCGTTACAACCTATGTTGTCAAGCATGGCCCCCCGCCACAGGTCTTTGGGCTCGTGGCTTTTCTGCGCTTCGGTGCTTTGTTCTTAGCTTCGGCTCTTTTTGCATCATTAACCCCGGTGGGGATTTGCAAGACTTCTTATTCTCAACCATGACAAGCTCCAAGAATTGCGGACCTCCAATCCATGGCTCAAATCTACTCCTGATGCTACCTCTGCATCTGTTGTAACTATCTTCAATTCTCGTCAGGTAAGTTCTGGACTGCAACTCTCGTACCGCCTCTTATCTACTCATTGGTTTTTTTTCTCGCTACTAGCAACCACATTGCAACGAACCTTTTTCCCAAAAATAACCTTTGTAAATTTGAAGTGAAAAAATTGGATGAAGAAGCCAAATTTGAAACTCTTATTCCGAGAAACTTTGATGAAGATGCCACATTTTTGGATGAGATCAATAACAAATGAATGAAAGATCATTTAATGTACAAAGAATGAATGAATGTAGAAAAATTTAGCGACACATCGAAATATTATGTTGCCAGTTGAGTATTTGCTGAAACATGAAAAAAAAACTTCCCTACCCCTAAGGGTGGATGGGCGGGACATCCCTTTATAGGGCAGCTTTTATCACCTTCTTCACCAAATTTCATTCTCAATCAGCCCATTCTCAATTCAAACCTAATCAAATCTGTACACTCTCTTGTGATTCCAAATTACCAGTATAGACACATAGTGCTTTTCACCAGAGAATTCTCAATCAACACACTACTCTTACAATATAGTACTGTATGACAAAATAATCCAAATAATAGAGATACAATACAAGATCAAACACAAAATAGTTTGAGTCTCCAGAAATCTTCTCATCCCTTGAATGTTGGTGTAGTAAAGTAAGAAAAATCCAGAGGTAAAGGACCTCACATGTCCCCATAAACACAACCAAAACCACAGTTAGGATTATGTTTGTAGACAAGGTGTCAACAGCCCTTTACAGCTTGTTATTGCAGTCACAAGAAAAATCAAACCCTACATCAAACATACAAATCAAAGGGAGAGATGAAAGAGTCTAATTGCAAACATAAATTAGAGGACCTGACTAGTAGTTCCACCAGACTCAGCCATGTTGCACTTTGCTTCAGCTCCACACCACCATAAATCAAAACTTCACAAGCTCTAAAAATCTCTCACACACATGTAGCAAACTAGAATTACTTTCAAAGCAGACAAGTAAACAGATGCATATGGCCAAGAAACTCCCATGGTTTTATACCCTCAAAGAAGTCTCTAGAGATTCACTTGTTTGTTATATGGACAAGAATAGCCTCGCTGGTCCAATCATCTATGACCCTTAGATGAAGGTTAACCTAGATCAAATGGTCATAAATTAGTGACTTGCTAGAGTAAAGTTTAAGCTTGTAGTAAGCCCCAAGTAAAGTAAGCCCCAAGTAAAGTAAGCCCCAAGTAAAGTAAGCCCCAAGTAAAGTAAGCTTCAAGTTTGGAGTAACTACCAGTAAGCCATGTGTAAGGGAGGTGGGTGGGTTTCACTAATTTACACCTTATTCAGCATATCATGCCATAATAAAGTGACTATGTAATTGCTTGCAAAGTTTTACAAGTAATGTGCAAATTTATTTTGCAAGCCTACATAACTGAAGAGTGCAACTTCTGTCTGGATCATTGTAATAAAAACCTTATTTAGAAAATAAATTCTAAATTAAATACGGGTATAAGATCTTCC
The DNA here is from genome assembly GCA_014871385.1 of Ceratodon purpureus. Taxonomy (NCBI): domain Eukaryota; kingdom Viridiplantae; phylum Streptophyta; class Bryopsida; order Pseudoditrichales; family Ditrichaceae; genus Ceratodon; species Ceratodon purpureus. The sequence continues at coordinate 20,864,687 of CM026422.1, forward strand.
CAATATTTAAAAAAGAAAAAAAAGAAAAAAAAGAAAAAAAAGAAGCTGCTTATCTTCCATACACATTAATATTCTACAACTAATCTGGGTTCTAGAATTATATACTGCATGATATTGTCCTAGTGCCGGTTGCGTGTTATGTTTGTTATCTTTAAACCTTGGGGAGGGGTTTCTAACAACTCATATTTTTAGAGTCTATAAACAATCCCTGAATTATGGACACACAGGGGATGCTTCACAGTCCTGAGGGATTTGTAGGAGATGAACTTGAATGCTTGGTGCAAGCCCGGGTGGAATGAATTTGAATGCTTGCCGAAACAAATGTGAATGTCTCAGGAAGTATCTGACATAAGCTGCTTATGACGTGTGTATCATTCTAGACTGATCTGTCAAAAATAAGTATGTGAACATACTTGGATATAATTTATAAAAGGGTTTGTGTCAATAGCATTAAGAAAAAAAATTCAATGCAATTACACTGAACTTACATGCACCTTTGTGTTCAAAACTTCATTCTGTAATACTTGAATACAATACTAGATTAAAATTTAATTACAAAATTTGAAACTTTTGGACAAAATTTTCAAATTCTTGAATTTATTCATGCAATCTTGTTATAATGTTATGCCAGTGTTTTTAGAATTTTATAAAGAAGATCCACCAAAAAATAATTAAAAAGATGAATAAATACAAATTAATTACATACCAAACGGCATAATTTGAGGAAAAAATAACAATATATAAATGCCTTTTTACAATATTTTTTATTATAAATTATGATTTTTTTATTTAATACATGTTAGATGTTAATGAAGCCAACAACAACAAATAAATTAAAGCGGGATTTGGCATCTACAATTAAAGATTACCATTGAAGAAGCTTAAAGGTTATTTTCTATGCTAACAAATGGAACATACTACCCTTCTCTAACAAACTATGATCTTAAACCTTGAAAACCTTTTAATATATGGAATTACATAATATCAAAAAGAAACACATGTTTGTTTTCAACAATAATTGTGATGGTTAAATAAAAGACAATTTTAAAAGAAGTCACCAATCAAGATATTCATTTCCTAGATTATTGAGCTATAAACAAATATTACTATAATCACTAAACATGTTATTATCAATAGTTCTTTTATGAATGAACATTTGGACATGTTTTGGAATATTTTATATATTTGATTCATAAATTATGAACCATATTTTAACAAAGTTCTATGTGTTTTTAATATACATATGAATGTTGTGAGTTGTATCATTCTTTTGTTATACTATCAATTGGTTTATAAAAAACATCAAAAACTGTTCTCACTAAAGTCTTTGTCATTCGTGTTACAAAATATACAACTATTTCACAGTGTTAAGGAATCTTAACTTTCTAGAGGCTTATTATGCCTTGATGGTGCAATGTCATACACATCCCACCACATCATGCTCTTTGTAGTATTATCAAGAGTGACCGCGGCAAGTTGATCCCAAATTGTAGTCCACAAGTTCTTCTGTAATGCCTGAGTGGCACAAAATTCGTCCTTCTGCAACAACCCTGTGATGAAATCCACCTTCCTAAGTGGAATACAATTTATTTGATTGTCGTTGGCACTAGTCAAAATTTTAATGAAATGTGGAGATGAGATAAGAGTGTTCCAATGCTTACATACTACACAACACTTCATCAAGGTTCTAGTGGGCAACAATAATAAAATCATCTCCATGATATCATTAGGTAAACTCTCGCAATTTTTGCCCATTTTTTTCAATGTAAGCAAGATATTTTTAAAAAAATCAAAAAATCCAACTCGATAAAAATAATCAGTTTTTTATGAAATATGAAAATCACATGGACTGAAATAAGATTCACAGTGCATGCATTTTAAACTTTTGAAATACACTCGTCTGTTCAAGACAATGTGTAATTCATTGTTGAGCATGAATTACCAGATGTGGATTATTGCCATCAATTAAAATTGTATCGTGATTAAAAATATATCAATCTTGACAAATGAGATTTGAAATGATTTTCAATTATTTTTTAATCCAATACTACTTGACATTTCAATATATCTAGTTACTTAAGATGACTTTCAATATCTAATTTAAATAAATTATGTTTCTATATATTTTGCTTCTCTAGTGAAATAATCTCAAAATTTATAACGAAGTACAAATGAAGCTTATTCTAATCAATTGATACAACAACCATAACTTTATGATGGTTTCTAGTGTCATCAATAAATAAGATAGAACACATCGTGAAACTATGACGTCAAAATTGACCAAAATATTTCTTCATTTTTAATTAAAAAAACATCATGTGTCATTTCTTCATTGATTGAGAGTCTTATGATGTGATGTAGAATTTATCATTCTTATTCAAGAGAGTTTAAATTGATCATGCAACCACTAACTATCTTATACATGCATCCAAATTGTAATTAAGGACATAAACTTATCTTTTATAATTCAATTAGCAATTCAAATATTATTATATTTTAATTATATATTTTTGGTTCTAAGAGTTTTAAAATTAAAAAAAAAATCACAACTTAAATTAGAAGTCCTCCTTTATAAAGTAGCAATAGCCTTTGGTCATTTTTAACCCTAATTCTATGCTATCTCTTTAACACTTTTTGAACTTTCTTCCATTCAAATGCTCATCAAGCTACTTTTTACTTATAAATGGAGCAACTCAACATGTTTCACCTCAAATATTCTCCTTTAGGTTAAAATATGTCCATGCATGTTATAAATCATTAAGTAAATCAAAATTCTATATTATTTGAGATTATAAGCATATTTAATATTAAATATCTTAATTGAGTGTCATGTTGTTTTATAATCCACACTACAGAACACTTTCCAATTTAAAATTGAGCTTGTTGAATGACATTTAAGGCCTTTTTGGGCTAAAGGACCAGTTCTCCTATTTACAAAGATATTGGGGTCAAGGAGCCAAGCTAATTTAAAAAATCCAGCACAACAAAAGAGAACAAAAGAGATGAAAGGATGAAGTCATAAGGAGTCAAAAGAATTATTCAAGTTTCTACATTATCTAAAGATCTTGGTTTATAGAAAAAGGTTACATTTAGTTAAAAAATGTTGTTTTAAATTGAAATGTGACATAGGCTCTAAAGCTGAGAAGTGGCCCTTCGTTTTGTAAGCACTCAATTCAACAAGCATGACCCACTACAGATCAAGCATTTTTTGATTAAAAAATTTATATTACCGAATTAGCTTAGTCTATAAGTATAAAAAAATTTGTATAGAATTCAACCTTTAGGACAATCAGAAGTGAGGATTTCACCTCTAACACAATATCTTGGTAGTGCAATGATAAGTCTCACCTTCATCTTAATGACAAGAGGCCTCTATGCAAGGCAACTATTGGTTGGTAGCATATAGCCTCGTATAAAAAATTTGTTGATAAAAAAACTAAAAAAATATAAAAGATTTGATTTTTTATTAAAATGTATAAAATATCTAGAATTATCTAATTTGAGGTCATAGAAGACAAATTTGAGATCTAAAAACACTAGTTATGGACCTTTGGTTTCATTTAAAATATCAAAATTACAAAAAGCGGGCAACAAGTCTCTTAAACGGGGAGTCTGTCCGGGTATATAAGGCGGGGACAGAATCTGCACCAATTGGAACCCTAATCCTGAGAGGTCTCTCCATCATCCGAACGAAGCATAACAGTATTCAAAATCATTTGACTCTGAATTTGGAAACGTGGCCGGTAACCTCCGACCTCGGCATTGATGCGGGGACTACCAATTAAACTTAGAAAGAGGAAGGGGAGGACCCGCCTAGTCATTACGATGAACGCGAACTTTATTGCAAGGGCGATATGGCCCGGTCTCTACGTATAAAGTGGCTAGGGAGTAGTACATTACGTCCAAGATACGGTGCAAAGCAACTCCGAGCCTACCTCCACGTAGACTCGGAAGCTCCAACCAAGCCAAGACACCGAACCTGGTGCCCCGTAGGCTCGGGCTCCCCAACCCTAAAACGCAGCCCCACAAAACCCTGGCGACGAGACGAGGACGGTCTCTTTCGAGTTTTCGTAATCGTCAGTCTTCGCAGTACCCCTCAGCAAGCGGCCGGCCTTCGCTGGTGTCTGTCTCGGGCGGTTTCTGCTTTCATACAATCTTTCAGGTACCCTCTTCCCCACGGCTATGTTCACCCCTGCTCCTGCCCTGCATTGATTTTACAAAATATGGCCAAGTATGTGAAGTTTTTCGCGAGGGCGCCAGATTAGGGTTTTTTCTGGTTTTGAGATTAGACTGATCAGTGTTGTCGGGTTTCTGCAGCATGGCGATGCCTATCAAGCCTGGAAAGGCCGGAGTGGAGGAGGCTATTGAGCAGGTCCACCGCATCCGTATCACCCTTTCCTCCAAGAATGTGAAGAACCTCGAGAAGGGTAGGTTTTTTTCTTCCTTTTGGGGTTTTTTTACACAGTGTGGGGGTGCAGCAAGGCGTATTGGAGGAGATTAGGGTTAGGGCTTAGGGTTTTGGACGTAGCTTGTTGGCTTTTTGTTTTAAACGTTTCGGCTTTTGTTGCGATGAGCTGAAGATGATAGTATGTGAGTGCAGTGTGCGCTGACTTGATCAAGGGCGCCAAGGACAAGAGACTCAAAGTGAAGGGCCCAGTGCGCATGCCCACCAAGGTTCTGCACATTACCACCAGGAAGTCTCCTTGTGGAGAAGGTACGTCAATGATTTGGCTTACTTTTCCTGTTGCCGCCAGCTGCTCACAGGCAGGATTTAAAAGTCGTAAGGAATCTTAAAGGGAGTTGGTCCCGACGGCAAGTTTGGAACGAGAAATTTTGTCGTCTTTTTCTGACAGAAAAGGCATTATGTGAATCCTTCTGATGATATGCCCGTAATTTGGGAATGCTGAGTTCACCACCTGGGATCGGGTGTGTTGCTCCTTGTACGTAGTTTTTCCGAATATTTGTTACTGGGTCTTTTTGATTCCTGAGTTGGGTGTAGCGTCAGTCTCTTTTGGGTGCATTAGTAAGTGTGGAATTGTAATTGTATGATTACGGAGGATTTTATATCTGACAAACTGGTTGTTGATGTCAGGTACCAACACCTGGGACAGGTTTGAATTGCGTGTGCACAAGCGCGTGATTGATCTGCACAGTCCTTCCGAAGTGGTCAAGCAGATCACCTCCATCACCATTGAGCCCGGTGTTGAGGTTGAGGTTACCATTGCTGATGTTTAAGCCAGCATTACGTTTGTATTATTCCCACTGCCATGGGCACATGAATTTATCAATATACCTCCTACTGGAGCATTGATTTGTGTTAAACTTTTAGCAGGTTACAACAAACTGCTGTCAGATGCATGCATGGGTGTCTGGTTTCCTAGGAGCGGGTGTCTCAGTGTATTGCTTTAAAGCACTGACTTCAGTTATTTCAGTTCCAGTCGTTGCGTGAATATTTTATAACAGTGTTTGAACTGTCTCACAAGAAATCATTATTTGAAGTAGCGTTTGGGTTCTGTTTGGTGAGATGATTGATTTAATGAGTATTTAGTCTACACTAACGATCTATGTGATAGAGCATGATCTCCACCCTTGCTTGAACCGCAGTCAATCAGTCACAGGTGGCAATTGTTACACTTTGGATTCAGAAAAACATCCTAGAATTGTGTTACGAAGGTACGGCTGTAACAGGTTGAATAGTGGTCAGGAGTTCCATTATGTTTCCAAATTCCGTTTTGAAGAAACAACTTGGCTGGGCTGAAACAGACCCAAGAATGTACATATGACTATGGACCTGCCATTAAAATCTTCTAAATGCTGTATTCAGATTCATGTAAGTTATCGGGTCACCGAGTAGGGGGCGACTCACAGATTCAAACTGTATCTAAATTGAATCTCTTTGAAGGAAGAAGACTCGAAACAGTTAGTTATACACTGGGCTATACTACTATGCTTAACTTGAACAATGCCAGTATGCACACAGTAATGAAGATACGGTAAGGTGCATTTAGAGTCAGAGGACCTTTGACTGTTTCTGAAATGATACTACCTCCTTTCACTTGGGCCTGCTCTTCAAGTCTCATGAATAGTTGACTCTCGTCAACTTTTCCAGTTGTCTCGACCCCTCCAAACAGACACTCTAATGTTTTTCGGTGAATCTTATCATTGTAACAAAATGCTGAGATGTGACCTTCGCCCTCAACATGATGAAGATGAACATGATCTGGGAGCTGCACGATTAACATGTACCATACGTATATGTTAATGAAAATATTCTGCCAGTTTCAAACTGTGGAAGATCCAGAATAAAGCACACCAAGTCTACCACTCACCATTCCCTTGATGCATCGTTGCAGGCCCAGAGGCACCATTAGATCTTGATCACCATTGAAAATATGTATTGAGCCTTGATATCTATCTCGCACATCGGAGAGCTCAAAACCCCAGTCGCTGCACACCAGTATGGCATCTTGAGCCATGCCCTTGCCTCCCTGCTTAGCTGACTCAATAGTATCTCTGCAGTTAAAAAATAAACGCACTCAAAAGAACTGCTTTGTCGAAACACCATAACAGAGTCTAGAAGTGCCAGCAATTTGAAGAGTACCGGTATCAACTAAAATTTTGGAGGTTTTTTATATTGCTCACCTCGCCATGAAAGCGCCTGAAAACTGTTCCAGATTTTGCGCGTCGGGAGCAGAGAGCATGTTCTTGGCGTCTTCAACCCACCTGTTTCCTACTGCAGGCACACACAGATAGCGCACGTAGGCATAGCACATCCACTGCAGCTGGACTGGCACTTTCCGGATGATTCCGTATGTTGATCTTGTCCTAAAATTTAGAGCACCTATAATCTTATTCCTCTCTGTCTTCGATATGCCCTGCATGCATACCAACCAACCCAAGGGCAACAACTTAACATCGGAACATGTATATTCATCTCCACTTCGAATCACATTGGCAGCTGACTATAATGTGCAGTACACTTGCTGAACGACAAAGCTGGTGCATTGGCGCCCACCTTCCAGTAGAAGTTCCCTGCAGGAGCCCACATTGCTATACCCGCAATGCGTTCCGGAATATAACGCGCAGCCGCCCAGCAGTACGCCCCGCCACACGAGTACCCCAACAACCAAATCTTCTCTCCCAGCTCTAGAGAGTCCGCCACATGCACCAAGTCCTGGCAAAACGACTTCCACGTTTGCGAGGGGTTGAAGTCGCTGAGCCCATATCCCGGCCTGTCGATTGAAACGATCCTCACCCCCATTTCCTCCAACAAAGACTCAGAAACACCTGGAAAAAGGAAGCAGCAATATGTCAACGTCCAACACACACATAATTTCGTGCACATAAAAATCACCTTCCACAGCCCGCTTACACCAAAATGTGACCCTTACCCGGCATGCCAGCCACACGAGAGCAGCCCAAACCGTGCAACACCAGCAAGCTCTTCTTAGCGATCTTTCTACTCAATCCTTGCTCCCTGTAGGCAATGCGCCTACCGTCGGGAAGCGCCACGAACTGAGCACCAACCTCGGAGTCCATGTTCATGTTGGGTGACGCCATGGAGCTGCACACTGCATGGTGAAACAGGCAACACTCGTCACTAAGAACCCCCAGCCCGTCGGCAAGCCCCAATTTTTCCACATCACTGACATCACATCAGTTGGTACGCAGTTCCAATCAGTGTCCTCGCCTCTGTCAGTGTCATCGTACATCGTCTCACTAATACCGTGCCACACCTATAGGCCAGTCTGCAAGCTGCAATTACCCCACCCCAGATTGATGAACAATTCCAGCTGAATCAAAGGCCCATGACTGAAGGCTGAGCAATTACCCCACCCACTGAAGTAGACGTTAACGACGTCGCTATGTCCACTTAGACAGTTACTCTCAAGTTCACCTCGATCAGATCATCAGTACCACTTGCCTGATAGATATTTTATCGGCCAGAAGCTCGGTGCACGGCGGGCAGCTCTGTACCATCCGCCAGTTAATGGCACTGTTTCTCTGAATCGTTAGTGTCACGCGGTTTTCGATGGCGAAACTCCACGACTTATTATATACAATTCCAGGCCTCCGAGGATCCAACTCAGAGCTGGATCACGTGATCAACGCCAGCAGGTTTGACTGCACAGCGGCAAGGCTTTAAAGCGCTAGCGCACAAACTGGCGCAAACTAGAAGACATGCAGCGCGCAGCAGCGTCGACTGTGCAGTTAGCTAGCTGCAGGCAACTAACTTCCTCCACCCGGCTGATGAAAAAGCCTAGATGCAGCTTAATCCAGGATCCTGAGCTGCTCTGACGGAGCTGGGGTCATGCCGATGCGATCCTGTAGCCATTTCGTGACCGAGAGGACAATCATGATGGCAGTTGCGACGTACGAGCCAGCCCCGCCTTAATGGCATCGCCTTTACCGGAATGTTCTCTGACATCCCGGAATCGTCTCTCCCCCCGGACCAAGTTCGTTAACTTAATCAGCATCATGATCAGTAACTCATCACCATCAGCAACATCGATCTCAACTGCATGCGGCGTCAGTGGAGCCAGCTGCTGATCAGTTCTAAGTCACCAGCATCCTAGTCGATGTACGTCGATGTCGATGCATGCAGGTCCATTGAAGCTGGGCTAGAAAATACATGTGAAGAGAATCGTAATTACGAACTTAGGCCAGACTTGATCAATTAATTGGTTCATGAATTGATGCCGTACGTGCACGATGAAGAGAGCAGGCAGGATCGGAGGAGCGTCAGAGAGGGATTTGCAGGGCTTGATCAGCTAGGTGCAGAATTTGGGAATGGATTCAGCTACCAAATGGTAGCGGTAGCGGTCGTCACGGGTCAATTAGCCGACAGAGAGAGCGCTTGCCGTTCGGCGTTTGCCGTTTGGGGCTGGACTTCTGGCTACTTGAAAGGGTGCTTTTCATTCTCCGTGTCATACCTACCAATTTTTGAAGGGAGAAGTACCTTACGGTAGAATAAGGTCTTGATGACAGGGACCAGGGTGGGTCCTTCCCCTCCTCCCTTCTTTACTTCTAATTTTAGAGCCTTGATGTTCACTTTTAGTAATTTTGAAACCAATGATCCAAAATCAGTTTCTTTAGTTATTTTTAGATATTTTTAAAAACTATGTGATTAAAAAAAAATGACTTCAATTTTTTAAACCGGGTGTCCGGGTATATAAGGCGGGGATAGACTCTACATCATTTGGAACCCTGTTCCTGTGAGGTCTCTCCACCTCTCTCGGAGCTCTCAAGGAATCAGAGGAGTAGTTCAAGATATTTTGACTCCGAAGCTAGAAGGGGGGAGGTAACCTCGGGAGTGAGTGGGGGACTACCGGTTTAATCATCAACAGAATATTTATAGGGGAGCTTTTTGCCCCCACTAATGGATGTCTTACTTGGATGCTGCTTGTCGTTAAGACGAGGGTAAGGTTAATTATTGGGTAAAATAAGCTATTCCTAGAAGTTTAGTATTTGGAGGGAAAAAAGGTTCTTTTAGGAAAAAAATTATATATTTCAGTTTATTCCACAACTTCATTTTTTTGATATTTTATTTTTCAAAAAGATGTTTTCTGATTCAACATTGTCAAGTGGATTCTTCTATAATTAATTTATGTAGAGATGATTTTTAGTCATTATCAAATTCTAAATGTCTAACTATTTTGTTTTAGTGCTTAGCTTATTATTCTTTCTTGAAATAGTGAATTCCAATGATTTTGGATTCAGTGATGGGTGATTTGGGAAAAAGTCTATTGTGCAATTATGAAGGTTGTTATATCAACTTAGAAGTTTTGATGGAATTATATTTTAAATTGCTTTTGTTACATTGTCAAATTTTATATATGAAGTAACATTGCCTTTCAACATTATGTATCCAATTATGTCATTTGCATCAATACTCCACGTCCAAGCATTATGTTTTCAATTATATGTCATTTGCATCAATACTGACAATACTCCACCTCCAGGGAATTGCGAGCATTATGTATTCAATTATATGTCATTTTCATGAGTACTGTACGTCCAAGGAATTGCCAGACATTTAATGTTTTGATGAAGTTAGATAGGATTATTACATCTGACACATAAATGATTGAAGTTGATTTCCATGTGCACAACGTCTTCTCTCCTACTTTGTTTTTATTATTAAAAACAACTCGAGAGCACAATAGACAAAGTGATGCATCAAACCTTCTTTAATTGATGTTCACTTCCTGGCACTTTTGTAGATGTGAAATTTAAGAGGGCATGTAAAATTCAAGGCATGAATTCTTATAATGACCTGTTCTTATGATTCTAAAATAATTATACAATAAATGGTCGCACATTCAATACAATCATTTTGAGCATTTTCTTGTATTAATTCAAAAGTTTTAAAAGTTATTGTTATCCAATTTTGCTTACATTCTTTTCAAAATCTTTATCTATATTTATACTACTATATAGAAATGAAAGAAAAGATTTTGAAACTACTTTAGTTGTTTTCAATTAAAAACTCTAATAATCTACTAATTGTTGTGCTATAACTTAGAGTTATTTAGATGGTGGAGATTTTGTGTGAAATCTAAGGTACTCTAGATTGTGGATTCAAAGATACAACATGAGTGGCTTAATTGATTTAGAGAAAAATCTACTCAACCAATAACAACTTAAACCATCATCTAAATACCTTCAAGATAAAAAAAAATTTGAATCCTAAAATACAGATAAATATTTATATTGGATGAGGTAGAGCTAAACTTGGACATATATAGTAGTATAAAGGATGTACTTTATATATATTCAAATAACTCTTATGAATAGACTTATCTCTACTTCATAAGAGATTGGTAGAATCCAATTTGAAACTTTATTGGATTGTACTATAAACATTTCACAGGTATCATCACTGTTGCATATTCAAAATCGTATTTCAAGTCACTGAAAAGAACACACAGATTTATCTCCCATTCATTTCATCTCACTTCGGATCGTCATGAATTGAAAACACCTCTGGATGTGTTACATAACGACGTTGAGCTTCTTGCCCAGCGTTACGTCATCAAGTCATTTCTTCGGATCCGTTTCCAAACCAAAATCAAAACCATGAACACCAAATACTCAAGAATGTCGAAGTTGTATTACGCAGGAAAATCGTCAATTCAGATGCAACACGCCAGAAGTGTTAAAATCGCTACAGTAACCACAAAAAAAAAAATGGTGCATGTTCTCGTTTTCAACATCAATCACTGAGTTCTCAGATGCAAAGAGCAGAACCTCCTATACCAATGTCTCAATGAAAGATATTTACAAATATGGTTCGTCAGAAATGAGCTAAGTAACTTGGCACAACTTATTCTATGGAAAGACATCAATGCAGATAAGGTGCATTTAGTGCCGAAGTGCCTTCTTTGATTGTTTCGGAAACGATACTACCATTTTGCACCTTCTGATTCCCGTTCTGTTCTTCACTTCCCATGTCCAGTTTATCTGCGTCCATCTCTCCAGTGGTACCAACACCTCCAAAGAGACATTCTAATGTTTCACGGTGAATTTTATCATTGCAACAAAATGCTGATATGTGACCTTCTCCTTCTAAATCATGAAGGTGAACAAGATCTGGGAGCTGCACGTTCGACATTCAAAAAATTAAAATGTCAATTAGAATCTTGGACGATCATATCTAATTTCCAATTGTAGCAGAAAGATATAAATAACCACAGTACTATCCAGAAAAACGAATCAAGAATAGACACTCACCACTTTCTTGATACATTGTTGGAGACCTAGGGGTACCAACAAATCTTGATCACCGTTGAAAATGTGTATCGAACCTTGATATACATCTTGCACATCAGAGAGCTCAAATCCCCAGTCCCCAGAGATAAGGAGCAGATCTTGAGCCATGCCCTTCCCCTTCTGCTTAGCTGATTCAATACTATCTCTGCAGTGCAACCATGGTAAAGTGCATTTAAAATACTGCAATTTCGAAACACAGAAAGCATTGAAGCGCAATTCGAGACCAGTAACCAGATCACACTGCACACCTCTCCATGATGTCTCCTGATATCTCTCGCAAATTCTGCGCATCGGGGGGAGCGAGCCTGTTCTTTGCATCTTCCACCCACTTGGCTCCCACCGAAGGAACGATAAAATAGCGCACATAAGCATACAGCATCCACTTAGGCACGCGTTGGACAATTCCGTATGTTGATCTCGACCTCGGGGTGATATTTGCAATCAATTTAGTCCTCTCGCTCTCCGATATGCCCTAGGGGAAGTTGAAGGCATAATTAGATGCTTTCATAAACAAATATATACAACAGCTTACAGATGTTTTTAACGACGAAAGACTGCATGAATCTGAATGATTAAGGCCAATACGTACCTTCCAGGAGTAATTCCCAACAGGAGCCCACATTGCAATACCAGCAATGCGTTCAGGAATATACCGAGCAGCCCCCCAGCAGTAGGCACCTCCACATGAGTACCCCAGCAACCATATCTTCTGTCCAAGCTCTAGAGCGTCTGCAACGTGGGCCACGTCTTTGGCAGCAGATTCAAAAGTTTGCTTCGGATTGAAGTCGCTGAGTCCATATCCAGGCCTGTCAATAGAAACGAACCTCACTCCCATTTCCTTCAATAGAGATTCAGAGACACCTGCAATGGGCCCACGTCAACTGGTGAATCCCTCATAGGAACAAACGGATGTCAGAGGCAACAAAGCATATGACTCAACATCTCATGAACAATATCATATATACTCCAGCACTTGTAATGTTAACAGCATTAAGCACCTTCGATCAGACAATTATGTAATCATGTATAGCTATTGCAGATGCGGTAAATTTCCCTTCACAGAACCGAATCTATTGAAATGTCTAACGCTAAGCAAAATACTAGAAATGAAAATGATCTCTAATTGTGAATTAACTATGGTATAATTTAATATACTTACCAGGCATTCCAGCGACGCGAGAGGAACCTAAACCGTGCAACACCAGCAAGCTCCTCTTGGCCGTCTCTTTGCCCAGTCCCTGCTCCCTGTATGCAATGCGCCTCCCATCTGGTAGCGCCACGAACTTCACATCTTCGTTCATTTTCACTAACGCCATAGTGGACATTGCTGCATAATCAGTCAGAAACTCATTAGTGACTCCATCTCCGCCAAGAACCTTGTGAGAAAATATGGCTTAGCAAGCATAATGAACATAGAAGGTATAAACCAATAAAGATATATCAAAAAACTCTTCCCACAGCCTTAATTAGATTCACATATGGATATTAAGATATCCCTTGTGGTCCAACCCCAAGCCCATATACACATGTTGGACCGATGTACATCTACATTATTTTAACGTTCCAATTAAGTCTACAACTAATCAATCACTACTGTTAAGAAAAAGAAAATCGAACCACTCAGATTGAGTTGATTTCAGGAACCTCATTCCACATCACTGACTCAATTAATTCTGTACTGCCTAAACACAAGACGGAAGCCATCCCGCTAGCAATCACATAATAAACACATCCTCTATTCTACTTCAAATGTACAGAGCACGACCCTGGACAACTAAGACCTGCTTACACCATCAAACTCTTGCATCACCATGCATCTCATTGGATCCAAGAATAAATATCCGTGAAGCAAACTTAACCCACGACAAACGCACCGCGACTCGCCAATTACTACATCAGCTGACACAAATTGAGTACCACAACAAACTCCAATCACGGCACATTCAAATCACCAACACTCACTACACTACACATCAAATCCTGCACCTCACCTCCCATCAACCGCAACCGCTGAATCCACAACCCAAACCATTCAACTGACATCCACCAAAACCCACAACCCAAGTGAACAACCGACATCCAACAAAATGATTGCAAACCAAAATGATCTCACCGCAACTGGCCTTCACATACAACGTGGCGAAAGACCCAAGTCCCACACGATGATCTCTCGCAAACCTGTGCAGCCTGGAGCTCAAACTGGGCCACTGCAACGACTGAGCGAGTCTCTGAACTCCTTGAGCTGGTACCACCGCCCCTAATCCTCGCAGAATCATCACTCTAAGTTATCTCTGCAGTCTGGACTCTGCAATCGTTCCCTGAAAGGACGATCCAGTAGATGGGCTCTCGTCTTCCAGATTAAGACCGGTTGTACCAGCAATGATGGCGATGTTGGAAAACCAAAAGCTCACATGTCCTGCACTGAAAACTACTCGACTGACGCCCATCATGCCCTGGTGATCTTAATCCATGTTGTTCTCTTCTCTTCCATCGCCATAGCCATGGCCAAGGCTCCATCGTCGTTGCCATTGCGGTGCCTCTTCGTTACTTTCTCTCCGTGCCTGCCACATTGCCTGCCTTGCCACGGATAAGAAACTCCATAACCTCGGTGGCTCAAGCTGACATGGCTTTGACATCCAGACACTGCACTTTGCCTGTTCCAAACCTAAATTTGTGTATACACAAAAACTAAGCATGACAGGATTTAATCATAGCATAGTATGATTTAGTATTCTTATCCATACGTAAAGATCACTGAGTAAGTTACACTTGGGTATCACCTGAGCATAATCTAGATGTCAACCAAAGAGTCCGCTGGATTTTTAGGAGAAATAGTAATTTTGAGTATGTTGCAAGGCCACAGTATTTCGGAAGCTGGATTTGTGTGCACGAAGTAACTTGGTTGGGTTTCCGGTGTGCTCCACCATGCATGCGCTTGTTGCAGTCCAAGAACATAATTAATGTGGGTTGCAATGTTGCATTCTCATGTCATGACAAGACTTGCTGCTGCGGTGTCACAATTGTACTAATTGCTCAAGAAATTTTTATTAGTTTTCTTTCTGCGATCTTCTTCCGATGATCATTTATCATTCAATCGTGTACTTGAGTGTGGACGAAGATTACAGTGACTATTGACCAGAAGCAGTAGTTCCAGGTACTGGACCATTGTCTCATTGACACATGGTTTTACAGTTCTAACATTGTTTTCTGATCTCAGTAATCATCTGTGGCAAAAATAATATGAGGGCCGGAGATTTATAAAAATAAATAAAAATATCTGAAGGAAATCTAATTCTGACTGAATTTGAAGATAGGAAATAATACAATGACCATTGACAAGAAGCAGTACTTGTCCCAGGTACTGGACCATTGTGTCATCGACACATGGTTTTACTGTTCAAACATAGTTTTCTGATATCACTCTATGACCAAAATAATATGGGACCGGAAATATAAAAAATCTGAAGGTAAGTTAATCTAATGCTGGCCGAATTTCAAGATGGGAAATAATACAGTGACCATTGACAAGAAGCAGTTGTCTTAACTACTGGACCATTGTGTCATTGACACATGGTTTTCCAGTTGAAACATAAGGTCGAGACACCCATAGCCGACCGGGTCCCCAAAACCGATCACTAGACTTCTCCAATTCCGACAAGTTTTCAGATTTAAAATCTTGGGAGATCTAGAAGAATCTTGGGAGAAAGTATGAAGCATGATTGGTAGAAAGGGAATCATATGGGAATATTTTGGTGGTAGTAGAGTGATCAAGTTTTGGTGTCATGGTGGTCGGTTTCATGTGAGCCTACTGGTTGGTTTCTAGTTTTTGAACACTTTTTGGTTCAAAAATTCACAGTTATTTGCACACTCGATAAAAAAATTTGAAAAAATTTCCAAACCTCAAGAACCCTATTTCTCTGCGGAGGAAAAATTACTTTGCAACAATCCAGCTCCATATTGCATGCATAATCTCTTAAGTGATTGGTTTTAGGTGTCTTAACCATAGTTGTTTGATATCACTTTAAGGTGGCAAAAATGACACACAAATCTGAAGGCCCTTTCAATACTGGTTAATTTGACGATGAAATACTATTGCACGGAGCAGTGTACTTATTAAGGCTTGCTATAATTCGGAATGAGTGGATGACTCAAATCCGGAGGCTTGTCTTATTAGTGTGAGCTGGAAAAGAGTATTTTTTTTCTTGTTTTTCTTTTTTCATTTTATTGACACAAATGGGATTACCTTATATACCAGGTCTGAGAAAGAGCTTACAAGGGGCTTGCAAGGAGCTTCATGAGAGACTGCCTCCCATGATAGGCTTGTTGCAAATGGTTTTTGTGCTGTGCAGGGCATGAACAGTTGCCGCGTCACAGTGTTCGGTGGAGGAGTCGGTCGACCCTTATGCAATTACAGTGGATTCCTTTCATTCCTTTGATTCCTGTCATGAGAATATGTATGAGTTTTAAAGTGGAGGCGGTTTGGTCTTGTCCTCTTGCTTCCGCCGCTTTACCCTTCCCTGGTACTCCTATGTAGTGGAGGATAGTATCTGATAGACCGGGAGAACCGGCAGCTAGTTACAGATCAGCCGACTGAAATTGATGTTTAGCCGGTAGAACTTGAATGTCTTAGGATATTTTCCGGTTGAAAAAACTAAAATTCATCCATGTATCACATGAGTATGAGTATCACATGAATATCACATGAGTATCACCCAAAAATTGTCAAATTATCACCTAGGTATCATCTACATTTACCAAAGGAGTTTAGAGAAGAGACGATATGAGTCCAAAATCTCCCCTATAGGTAGCCTATTAGTGGACTTACTTTGAATAAAATGCTCTTCAGGAAGTGTTCTTCTTTAATCCCTATGTTGTACAGTACTAGGCACTAGCTTCTAATAGAGTAGAACATTCAGTTAAACTTCATAAATTTCTCAATATTTAATAGAGTTGTTATCCGTCTGGAGTGCAACACTCAAGAACACTGAGTTATTTTATTTCAAATAGTTGGGAGACATGGAAGAACTTCGTGGTCTCACTATATTCGGTGTGTAAAAATTTGATGGTCTCTAAACTCAAGGAAAACTAATTTTCAAGGATAGAAAACGGCAAAACCATACGAACAGTACCATAGAAAGTTATGCTGAATGCTAAAATGACACAAATTTTCATCAGGAGGAGGTACCTCTGACTAATGTTCAACAAGTTATAATATGTAAAATCAAAGATTAATTGGGTTTGTTGCTAGTTCACTGGACTCTTGTAAAGATTGATGGCATGAACATTGGTTCAATTAAATCTGGAATTCAACTCCTATTTGAGGCATCAAATAATTCATGATAAAATAATAAAATACCTCTTGAGTCGGCCTAGCTGTCATGCATCCACTGTTTAATTATTCCAGAAGAACAAAATCTAAAATAGTGTAGTTTGGAAATGGGATGGTCAATTTTTTCTTCAGTTGTTTATTTACGGTATGTACAGTGGCCATGAGTCTGCAATAAGTTAAGTCCTGGTGTTGAGTCTTTGGTCAGTCACGTTTTTTGTATTTCTATGACATTATCTCTCATGTTGGGGTGCAAATGTTTTTTACTTTAGGTTGATATATTTGCAAAAGATATAAATTAAAAGAAAATCATTTATGCCATATTACTTTCTCTTATTATTATGTATATTTTTAGCCTTTTGAAATTCTCAAATATTACTTCAATATGTTTATCAGTTTAACACTCTTCAGCAATGGATAAAATTTAATTTTGAAATGTTTTTTATCAATTTAAGAATGATTTGGTGTCTTAAAAATTACATGAGAAGGTGTCTTAAAAATAAGTCTAATTCTTCTTTTCTAGCAAGTATTAAAAAGGGAAACAAAGGGGTGCAAAAAAGGTATATTGGACTAATAATATGGCTTTACAACAAGGAAGAAAAACATGATTGTTATTTATTGATTAAAGATTTAGGCTTAAGAGTGTAACTGAACTCTAGTTTTTCACCAATGCATAAAATTTTAAAACACCAAAACATAATTAAAAAGCCATTGCATCCATGTTATTCTTTAATAGACTAGATAATTAGCTATTAAATCTACATTATTAAAAACACCAAATTTATTTGTTAAACGGGAGCCAATTTTAATAAAAATTTCACATGAAACTTAATTCAAATGTCTTTACAAAACATGCAACCTATTTTACTACCCAAGGAATTGTTTATGTGTTGTTTAAAATTCTTCAATTGTTTTTATTATTTGTTTTGACACAATCTACATTATTATATGCTTAGGTGTGTTTATATACACTTCATTCATGATTTCTATTAGAAATCTTTAAAAATTCTATAGCATCAATCTATCTTTGAGTTTTATATTTTTTATAAAATATTTAAATTTTTACTGAAACTAATATAGGTAGTGCAAAATATTTTTGGCATTTTATAAACTAGTATATGTTTTTTTTTTGTATATTTTTGTGATATGTAAATTTTATTTTCTATTCAAGTTTTTTTTTAATTTTTAATTTTTTTTTATTTAAAAAATCATAGAAATTTTCAATTAAAATATTTATCAAAAAAATAATACTATATAAATTATTTGGAATCTATTACTAATTTATTATTGTAAGAGTATATTGAGAAAGTGAATGTACAAATATATGTTTTACGATGTTGATTTAAAATTGTATATAGAAATGCTAATGCATTTGCCCCACAAGCCCCAATGATTTGCATAGGCTTACAGACCATCCCATGGTATTTATTTGACTTTAAGTATGAAGATTACTTTAATATCAATGCACAAAAATAAAAACAACATAGATTGTTAAAAAACATATTGGCATTTGGAGAGTTTTCCATAGACTACCAATATTTTGTAAAAAAAAAAACGCTAACTTGACGGTGCTGCTGATAATTGGACAGATTCGACACCACTTGAGGATTTCATTTGCTTGTACAGAGATAGCGTTCGACTATTGCCGTCTATAACCTAACAATACAAGAATGTTGGTGGTTAAGAACAACAATTGCCTGAATAATTTTCCAAAAAGAAACTTTAACCAAAATTAGTGAGATAAACGCCTGCAATTTTTCAAAAAGTACATGGATTTAAAACAAAAATCTTAAAAGATGAATTTATGGCCCATACTAACATGTAAATAACAAAGCATCTTCCCGCTAGGCTCATAAGGAAATTATGGCTAAGTGAATAACAGATGCACAAAACTCTAGTAATAAATCAAACACAACAATGCTTAACTTTAGGAGTACACATCTAAGACGTGACACTTTTAAAATAAACAAAATAAGCAATGAGGAAAAACACAAGATATCTTATTGAATTTCTGAAGATGTGCTCATCTAACCAAAAGACAAAGCAGTTGTTAAAGACATTGGGAAGTCAAACAAATGAGAATAATGAGATGATAAGAAGATGAGAAAGACTGAAGAATGAGAAGATGAGGATTAAAAATGAACTTTTACAGAAGAGGAAGCTTGAAAATCAAGTATTTAAGGTTTCTACTTTGCTTGGGAAGGAAGTTTGGCTTTTATTTTTAGATATAATAGTATTTATTTATTTATTTATAGGTTCAAAATACCACACATAAAAAAAGTTAGATGCCAACACTTAAGAAAATGACATTGTAATGTGCAGAAAAAAACAAAAATGTTTCAATGAGTTCTCATTATTGACAACAAAGCGCATCAAGAATATCCTGACATTGTCATTCACTTCGATAACTCTATGATTATCAAATAAGACGGAATCCGGTCGTGGAAGGAGCTGGACAAGAAGAGCCCCCGATTTGGCGCCGTAAATATACATCGGGTAGACACCAACGTCGTGGAGAACCACTACTGGCCACAAATGTGTACGCTCATGCCCATCTCTTGCATACCTTTCCACCTCCAAAGCATATGCATATTGGTCACAGGAATACAGAGACGTCAAGTAGCTATCGTGATCATCCACCTTTATGATATGGTGAAGTTTATGTGGGCGTCGAATGCATTCGTACGAGAAGTGGCAACACGGTGATTGAGTGAGGTCGAGGAAGATGCTCAATGTAGCTCGTGAAGGATTCCACATGGTGACTCGGACCCATCTCTGATGATCCACTTGGAAGACTTCTCCATGAGCTTCACGAAGATGAAGAGATTGCACCATGCCTCCACTAGTCTCCCAATACCATAAGGAAATAATCACACGTTCGCTGTTAAGAATCTGTGATCAAAGAATCTGACCCTCGAAGAATTTGGAGACGCAAATGCAAATCTAATAAACTTGTTTGCTATGCTGTATGATCATGCAAATCTCTCGTAATGCTAATCGTGCACGGGAAGTGGTCGCTTAGCGCACTCTCACCACTAAGCGCACGCTCAAATTCCTCTTCCTTGACTTTTGCAACGGAGAAATTTGAAATTGAAAAACACTTAATAAAATGACATTGTAATGTGCAGAAATAAACAAAAATGTTCAAATGAGTTCTCATTATTGACACCAAAGCGCATCAAGAATATCTTGACATTGTCATTCACTTCGATTACTCCAGTCAAGACTAAGCCTGCAAGAAACCTCTACAACGCTAATATCTGAACAAAATCGCTCCTTGGCGCCAAGGAACTACTGACAACATAAGAGCTAAGTCAAATTTATCTCCACTCTGTTGCATGGTTGGGGTTCTATGCTGAGTATCAATTTGAAGGTAATTCAAATTATTTGATTGAAGATATCGGATATATAAGTATCTCGGTCATCAATTTAGTATCATAACAAGAACGTCGAGTTTTATTTTTTTATTTTTTTATTTTAATTTATATATATATATATATATATATATATATTTATAATTTTTTATTAACAACTTTTGTACATTAGATATAATTAAAGGGTATAAACCTATGCTGTAAAGAGTCAATATTTGTGTCCAAGTCAAATTGCATACCTCTAGCCGTTGCATGCTAATTATTAGTTGGGAAAGAGATTCTTTCAAATTTCTTAATGACAAAGTTACATTATTGAAGCTTTGTTTGAAATTTGAATGTGTACCTTCATCATTCATCAAATTGCTTTCAGCTTTCTCCCACGCGACCGTGACTAGTGCATTTTCATGTCACAAATCTATCTTTAATTTTTTAATCAAACAAATCCATCCATTAATATGGTAAAAAAATTCTACTAATCATTTGAGAATTTATTCATATGTAACCATTTGCCATTGTGCACCTCGTGAAAAAGTTAGTCCAAAGTGAAAAAGGGTGTTAATAATGGACCGTTGCATAACAACACTGGTAGTTTCACAATGGATGAATGTTCAATTATTTATGAGAATTTTGAGTGTATTTGTGATGGCATGATTTCCTTCTCGCTACTAAAATTATTACACAAAGTTTAGAATTTTATGGTTTATTACTATAGTAACATAGTCATTTAGCAAATTTTGGAATTCTTCCCTCTCACGGTTTGTGTCAAATTTTAACCTAATTCAAATGTCTTTTTAAAACATGAAACATTTTTTACTAATTGAAAATTTGCTTCCATACTGTTTGAAATTTTATCTATAGATGTAAGTATGTAAATCTGAATACATAACTACTATTTCAATGCAAATGAACCGAATGTTTCATTTTTTAAATTTTTAATTTTTTTATAATACCTTATAGTAATAAATTCGCATAGGATTTGTAGGCTTCAATGATTTATGGTGGCCAATAAACTACCATATAATTTAATATATCTTTTTATAAAGAAGATAATTTATGTCTATTCGTTATCTATAGTACAATTTTTGATTGAATTCACTATAGATCTAAACTTGCTCTAACAATCTTTTTTTGACTCTCGTTTATTTATTCTTTGCATGAACTTTGTAGTCTAATATATGTTCCTTGCAATAACGCCTCGCCAATGTATAATAAAAAAAACCATGTCAAGCCATCCGTGTAACATCAATTCTATACATAACCTTTATTATAAACCTAAACTATTTATTTTTTAAAAACATGTAACCTTTAATATTTATATATTTATGTGTAATTTGATACACTACATTCATTATTTCTTTTAAAAACCTTGGAGATGTTAAAAATAAAAAATTCATTAAATTAATATATTTAAAAACATTAACATTGTATAAATTGGCAGAGTAGATGTATGATTTTTTAAATTATGTAAAATAAATAAATAAATTATATATATATATATAAAAGTATGTATGCCTATATATTTAAAGAATTTTAGTGGCTTCAAGGCCACTATATAATCTAGTATTATATAAAAATTTAAAAATCTATTTTAATTATATTTTTTAAAACATCATTTTTTTTCCACCATTGATTATTTTTATTATATATTATTTTAAAAATTACACATATTCTAGGTGTTTTTAAATACAATTTTGATTTTACATATGTATATACATTTCAGACAATGTATATTTGAAAATGTGTTTGTATTTATCTTGTCATATAGTTTAAGGTTTTAAAACTAAACCCAAATTTTCATTATCATAAAATATTATATTCAAAATTCAAAATAATACATTGAGTACAAAATTACATGATAATTTAATATTACTATTATAATTATATATACGTACAATGTCCATTTATTTATTTGTGTGTATCTTTTGTACAATGCAAATTGTGTTTGAACATGGTTTTTTTAAATAATTTTAATAACAAAATGAAAAGAAAAACTTATTTGAAAATATATTCTACATCCTTTAATTGAGTATAAAGCCATTATTTTTTAGTAATCTAAATCGACCATAGTTAGAGGAAAAAACACATTAATAGAACTTGTGTATTAAATTTTTATTATGTATTTTCATATGTTTAATAAATGATATGTAGTGGCCAAAAGACCACTGGATATCTTAGTAAGGACTAAATTAAGTTCAATATTAATAAATTTCCAAATAAAGCTAACAAGAATAATCCCACAATGTAGATTTGAGTAAAATCTACATTGAGAAGGATCGAAGTTTTTTCGGATGTAATGTGACACAAATTAACCAAATCAATCTAAAACTAGAAACACATACACAAGTTAAAAAACTTCACAATTTACTTTGACAAATTTTATCAGTAACTTGACTGCAAGTGAAGACTTTCTCAAGCTCCAGCTGACCACCTCTCCACTTGCACCCCGAAAAGGATCTCAGCCTCTCCAACACGAAGAACAAGTCTAGCAGCTCAAGTTAACATTATAATATACACAACTCAAGTTGGTTGCATATTCTTACATAACGTAAACCATTACCTCCAGAATCTCCTTTGTGAACCAGAAAACAGGACCACCGGAGGAATCCATCTGTTTCCTGTGCCAAGCACACTCCCAACAGATCACTCCACTGTTTAGATCACCCTCCCACAAATGATATATTAAATGATATAAATGATATAAATTATGATATAAATGATACCACCACCCAAACGGAATTGGAATCTGGACACAAAGGTATGTCATAGACACAAAGGTATGTCATAGACACAAAGGTATGTCATAGACACAAAGGTATGTCATAGACACAAAGGATTCATATGAACTGGGGCCTGGTTTCTTTTTATTGCTATGCTTTGATCTGCTGCAGGTCCCATTTCAATGATGGAGGAATTTGCAGCAAGCGCGGATAAAGCAAGGAAGTGGGATGGAGGATGAGCATCTGTTGACCGGCACTAAGTTAGGGGAAGTTGTGAAAAGGTTTTGAAGGTATCCATTTTCTTGAGCTCTGTTGCAACTTGCAGCTAGCTTTCTCCCTCTCTACTAGGCTTTGAAAGATTCCACTCTGGCATGGTGGACCCAAATTCCATGCTTTTTACCATCTCCGAAGGTGTAGTGAATTCATGCAAAGTACTGGACCATGTGGAAGAAAAGGTGTTTGGGAGTGAGTTCGGTTGGGAGAGAACCGAAGATATTTGATGACTCCGAGGGAATTCTGTTGGAATATTAATCCTGCAACTACGAAGCCCATGGCCAGTGCAGTGAGCAGGGTTCGTAGTTGAGAGTGGAAGCAGGAATCTGGGTGCAATCTGGGTAGAGCAATCGAGGAGATTGAGGTGAAAGTGGGATACTAACATCGAGAGTGATAACTTGTGGAGCCTTCTTTCATCAACTAGCTGTAAAATTCAACTGTTCATGCTGCGCAATTGGGAAGGAATTAGAGGAGGAGTCTAGCGCCCTGATTCCCGCCTCCTCCACCGCCCTGGGACCTTGCTCGTTGCGCGCTAGCTCAGCAGATTCCATCACTCGGAGAATGCCTAGTCCTCACTCCTGCTCCTGGTCTTTCCCCAATTGTACTGATCTTTTGTTTTACTGTAGGCCAGCCTGCACACTAATTCCCGTACATGCATCGAAATAATAGTACCGCGCTCATGTACCCAGCCTCATGGTAAGTGTTTAATAGTGGAAGATCCAGGGTGGTGTTCTCCAGATTCCTAACTTGGAAGCCTCATAAGTTGACAGTTTGGGGCGTGACTGGCACAGGAAGCGAGGATCTGCCTCAGCTTTTAGAAAGGCGTGACAAGGTGAGGGCTATAATTAGTCGGCGGTAGGGCCGAAGCAGGGCATGCAATTTGTTTTTGTTTTTGTTTTTTTGGCTCAAACAGGGCATGCAATTGGACGTTGGAGGCGCATAGGAGATTCTGCATCCCAGCAGTGTATAAAGCCTCCGGCGCAACAGTGGTTAATCTCATTCTCCTCCTGTCGCACCTCTGCAGGGCGCCTCCGACGTCTGCCCTGGATACAGACCAGTTGATTCCACTCATCAGCTTGTGATTGAGTTGGTTAGGCCGAGATGGCAGGCGTTTGTGACCCCAACTTGCCCGGGTTGGAGTACTACTCGGTGATCAACGGCGTGTGCACTCGGCAGTCGAGTTACTTCGGAGGCGTGCCCGTGTTGTCCCAAGGGATTGGGTATGGTGTCGTGCTTGGCTTCGGTGCTCTCTTCGCTGTCGTCACATCCTTCTTGGTATGATCGCATCCTCACCTAGATGATATTGATTCGTTGCAGCTAGCATCCGATATGTTGTTCAATTATTGATGCAGAGGACGTTGCATTAATGTTGATGATGAGTACTTTGTGTCTGATTGAACCTGGTTCGGTGTCGGTGAATTTGGTTACTGTAACAGGTGTGGCTGGAGAAGCGGTACATCTTCTCCCGGCATAATTCGGAGTGGTTCAACACCGCAGGAAGGAATATCAAAACTGGTCTGATCGCCAGTGTCATTGTCTCCCAGGTAATGTTTTGATGACTGATATTCCTGCAACATTGATTCTAACGCTAAGAGATGGTTCGGTTCGGTTCGGTTCGGTTTTCGTTTTGAGGTGTGCTGATGGGAGTGAGTTGGATGATGTTGGCAGTGGACATGGGCAGCTACGATATTGCAGAGCTCGAACGTGGCATGGCAATACGGAGTGTCGGGGCCGTTCTGGTACGCCTCCGGCGCCACAATCCAGGTGCTGCTCTTCGGCGTGCTAGCCATCGAGATCAAGCGCAAGGCACCGGCAGCGCACACCATCTGCGAGATAGTGCGCGCACGGTGGGGCACGGCGGCGCACATCACGTTCCTGTGCTTCTGCTTCCTGACCAACATCATCGTCACCTCCATGCTCCTGCTAGGAGGCTCCTCGGTGGTAAACGCGCTCACGGGCATGAACCTGTACGCCGCTAGTTTCCTCATCCCCTTGGGCGTGGTGGTCTACACCCTGCACGGAGGACTCAAGGCTACATTCCTGGCGTCGTACCTGCACTCCGTCGTGGTGCACATCGTGCTCGTCATCTTCGTCTACCTGGTCTACGTTTCTAGCAAGAAGCTCGGCTCCCCGAAGGAAGTCTACAAACTACTCCACGAAGTCGTTGCCATCACCCCCTGCGTTGAGCCCCGCAACCACCATGGCCAGTCCTGCGGCCCCGTGGTCGGCAACAACGGCGGCTCCTACCTCACCATGCTCTCTACCGGCGGCCTTGTCTTCGGTATCATCAATATCGTCGGCAACTTCGGCACTGTGTTCGTCGACAATGTATGAATCATCCCCTGTTTTTTCTAATTTACTCAATCCTCTGTTGAATGGACTGTCGGGTAACTTGCAATGGTTTCGCTGATTTGTGGTGGATTGTTGGTTGCAGGGTTACTGGATGAGCGCTATCGCTGCGCGTCCCTCATCCACCCACAAGGGTTACTTGTTGGGCGGGTTGGTGTGGTTCGCAGTGCCATTCTCCCTGGCTACGTCGTTGGGTTTGGGCACATTGGCTCTCGGGCTTCCCATCACGGCCGATGAGGCTAACCATGGTCTCGTCCCGCCCGCTGCCGCCACCGCACTCATGGGCAAGAGCGGAGCCATTCTGCTTCTCACCATGCTTTTCATGTGAGTGGTGTTCGATCCCCTCCTTTTTATTTCTCTTAATTTCAATCCGTTTCGGTGGATGTTGATGATACCGGTTTGGTTGTGCAGGGCTGTGACATCTGCGGGGTCGTCTGAGCTGATTGCGTTCTCGTCCCTGTGCACTTACGATATTTACCGGACATACATCAACCCCAAGGCGACGGGCAAGCAGATTCTGTGGGTGTCGCGATTGATTGTGTTGTTGTTCGGGTGCTTCATGGGAGTGTTGGCTATTATTTTGAACAAGGCGGGTGTGTCGCTGGGGTGGATGTACCTTGCCATGGGCGTGTTCATCGGGTCGGCTGTTATCCCGGTTGCGTTCTTGCTGCTCTGGAGCAAGGCGAACGCCAAGGGCGCCATAGCGGGCTGCATCGTCGGCTGCCTTGCGGGTGTTATTACCTGGCTGACTGTCACCGCGGTGGAGTACAAGCGTGTCAACCTTGATACCACGGGTCGGAATGCGCCCATGCTGGCGGGTAACTTGGTTTCTATTCTTACGGGTGGTGCAGTGCACGCCATCTTCTCGATCATGAGCCCCCAGAACTACGACTGGAGCTCCACCAGGCACATCACCATGGTGGAGATCGACACCTCTGACGTGCCTGAGGAGGAGTACAGCGAGGCCAAGCTGAAGCACGCGCGCAACTGGATCATCAAGTGGGGCGTCGGGTTCACCATCCTCATTGTCATCATCTGGCCCGTCTTCGCCCTCCCCGCCAAGGTGTTCTCCCTCGGCTACTTCACCTTCTGGGCCGCCATCGCCATCATCTGGGGCACAGTTGGGTCCGCTGTGATCATCTTCTTGCCCTTGTACGAGAGCTGGGATACGATCTCCTTCATTATCATGGGCATGTTCACCAGCGACATCTTGTATGAGCGCCTGGACGACATCAGCTCCCGGATTAAGGCTATCATGACGTCCATGCCGGAGTCGGAGAGGCTGTACTTGCTGGAGAAGGAGAAGCACAAGAAGATGGAGGCAAACGAGTCTCTCATGGCCAAGGAGAAGGAGTTGCATGAGGACAAGATCATCACTTAGAAGATGTGATTCAAAAATCTTTGAATGTACGTACTTTTGATGAAGGAATTCAGAAGCCAAGGCAGCTAGGGCGTGTGCAACGGCTGTGAATAGGGGTGATGTTGGTTGTTTGTTATTCCGGTGTTGCGATGGTGGCGATGCACTGGTTGTATTCTTTCAAGGACAAGGAGATCGAAGGAAGGATGTTCTTTTGATTGTTGGCGGTAAAGGTGCAACAGACGGATAATGTGATGACTTGCAGCTAGCCACCAGTTTTTTTCTTAAATGTTTAGTACCATAGCAAGCAGTCAACAATGCAATGCAGGAGCTCTGTGAGCTTTGTAGAGTAGTTAGCAGAGAAAACACAACGGTGAAAAAACCCAAAGGATTGTTTCATGTTAATTAGGACAAGTTAAAGGTAGAGTTAGAATCGTGGTGCTAATTTCATTACAGTGCCATTTTACAAATGTTATGCAGCAGTGGTGTAGAGTTCATGTTCTTATTAATAAACTGGACGCATTCATGGCCATTTGACTCTTTGTGCACATTCTTCACTGAATCACTTCCTGTCTTCACAACATGACATGATCATCGATCCATGTGCAAGCAATCTTTAGCTGCTAATCATCAGCTTATAAATATGGTGCATTGTCAGATCACATTGTCTTCCCTTCATTGCATGAGCATGCATTTCAGCTTGAACGAGTTCATTACAAGAGAGAAGAGAAGCATGAGAATCTCAAATATCAACCAGTTTCGGATCAGTTTGTTCGTTGGCTGGGCCCCCTCAACGAAATATCGACTTCAGTGGAATAAGCTCAAGCAACCCATTATTGCAGAGACGACAAAAAAGAAACTATAAAATACTCGGATAGGCCTTCAAAGTTCAAACGATCAACTGTAGCTGGATACCCGGCAGCAACGACGAAAACTGTTCCCACAACGTCAAACCTGGGAAAAAGCGAGTCGGCAGCCATTCACGGAGAACTGGATCAGCAGGTTATTTTTACTTCTTAATTCACATGCACAACCGCAACTTTGGTTCTAGATCACTATTTACATCGCCTAGAACCAGGAAAGTCAGCAAGCTTAACGAAACTCAAACCTCTCCCTTTTTTTTTTCTTTTTTTTGTTTGAAACAAATGAAAGGAATTTCATTGCAAAGGAAACCACATTACAGAACAGACCAGCCACAAGTGGCCTGGTCAAGCCTCTCCTTTGGAAGCAGAACACCAGGAACCAATTATTCCCCTTCAAGATTATCCCCAGAATCACCAGTCTTTCAATGCAGCTTGTTATGTATTCTAAGTTACATAAAAAATAAAACAATTCATGACTGAAGGGTATGGCCCAACGAGGGCTCTACAGTAGAAGCCGTAAAAAATAGAGAAAGAATATGAATTGAGTAGTAATTCTTGCATCGAGCCAGATACACCAGTTTCCAGGTTTACAAATATAAAATATAAAATTTTCAATCATATTTTCATACCGAATAGAAACCGGAAACAAAGTTACTGAATGAAGGTACCTCAGTTACCTTAAGCTCGCTGAAGGCTCAAGAAAATTCAGAAAGGAGAAGGAACCAGAGAATTGGGATGTAACTAAATCCAACTTGCAGCACGCAAAAATAAATATTAAGTGTGTTGATTCGGTTTTGGCTTTTGATTCGGGGCCGGCGGCAGAGGACCGGGATGAATGTTCACCGCATCTCATGAGAAGGGTGAATCCATGTCCGGCTGCCGCCTCCCACCGCGACGCTGCCTGCTCAGTGCTGCCCTTTCGGTGAGACGAGCATGTCTGTTTGCGGCCACCTCCTCCATTAAAATATGCACCATGACAGCTCCCTTCTCTCATTTCCTCTATTCTGAGCTCCTCCAACCTTGGAGCAGCTCGCTTCCACTTGTGGGCGGCATTATTTTAATCAGGCTGTAAATGCTCCTTGGCCCCACCGTTTTTGTTCAGCTCGCACAGTAACCTCGTGTTAGTTATTCGGTTGAAAATTCTAGCATTATATTATGTCATTTTTGTTTTTTGGAGAGAGTTATACGGAGTAGTATTTTAGTGTTTCTGGATGATTCACAATAGAATAGTTTAGTATATTTCTCGTTGTCGCAATGAGAATGACAGTGTCCACTTCCTGCTCAGTGTGCCAGGGCGATGTACCTACTTTCGTTCGGAGTATCACGCCGTTGACATTGCTAGAATCTCCCCCAATGTGCTAATATTTTATTTTTCTTCACCCATGCCTCCCTCCCAGGTCTCCCGGGGACTGCCATGATGATGATGATCATCTTCTTTTTTATTTTGGAAACTTAAAGGCGACGAGGCCCCTTGCTATCATGATCACCTTGACATTGAGAAATGTGGTGAATTCTTTTTGTAGTTGTTAAGTCACCAGTGATTTTGTGTGTTTTGTGCTGTCGAGGATGAGGATATAGTACAACAAGATAGGTACAATACATGTAAAGGGCTCTGAAAAACTTAGTTTAAACAATTTGTCACAGTAGCTCAATATACTCTTGACGATATGATGAAAACTAATCTACTTTATCATCAGTATAGAAATATGTAATGTACTTACTCAACGAACAAGAAATAAGAATTGTTTATGAACACAAAAGAGATAGATTGCAACTGATTATGGTTTACTAGCATAAAACCAGATATATAAGCTTTGAGATATATTAGTGCCCAATTTGATCCTTGATGGCATACTGGGCGTAGGACCCTGCCTCACATGCAAGCCCAACTAGAAAATGGTGCCTTCAGAAAGTTTTTAACAATTGTTGGAACATGGTGCGAATGATGTTTAGGAGGAATCTCAGGTAAAGCCTCTGAACTCTTGCTCTTTCCCAATAGGAAAATCCTAAAAAGATCGATAAGGTATGAAGTCCATGACGGGGTTGAAGATGACTGATTCGTCATGGCATCACGTTCATAAGTTTTTTTTTTTTTTTTTTTTTGATTTTTTTGGTTGATGAAGACACGTAACATTTTAATATTACTGCAAATTGGTAACACGTTCATAAGTTTTTACAGAGGACTTGTGCTCAATTTTCTGAAAACTGCAAAAGGTAATTCAGAGTGCGTCGGAGTATTTACTACAGTCGATTCAAACTCTTGATTCTTAATGTTTTTCTTAAGCAAATAGAGCAATCACCTGTAGGAGGGCCCAGTGCTGCCAAATTGGTGTACCAAAATTTTAGAAGAGTAGGATTCGGTGTTAGCGGTAGGAAATGGTTGTGCACTGTAACAGGCTTCCTAGAATCCATGAGTTTCCTTCCTTAGAATACGGTCGGAGGAATGTGGATAAGCCCTGGCAATATCCTCTTCGATCAAATTTTGTGAATACTGGTGCTTGTGTCCAAACATAAAGAAGAAACAGATGATGAAAAAAATGACGAGTTCCGTGCTTAATTTAATCATAGGAGCCCCACAGCTGCATCCTTAAGGCTTTCTGGAATCTACCAGGAGGCATTGGAGAATGTGCAGAGGGCATCATACAAACTTATTCATTTGTGGAGTCAATACAAAGTCTAAAAGCTTATTCAATCTTGCAGTATTCATTCTTTATAGTTGAGTATTCATTTGTAGTACCTTCTTGTAGTATCCAAGTTCACTAGAAAGCTATGAAGCCATGAGTTGCGGGTGTCACTTCTCTCAACATGTTGTAGATCGTCAAGTGAGTGAGTGTCTTGGAGTGTTTCGGATTGTTTTGTGTGCTGGCTATCGGTTTTGCACTTGACCATCGTACGCAGTTGAATCTCGCATTTAGTGACACATTTTCTGTAAAACTACGCAAATTTGTTTTTGAGTGGGAGCAAGCCAGGAAGGTTTGTGAAGGAACTGATCATTCAAGATCATTTTCTTGAGGTCATCTTGAGTTTGTTGTTTAAATGTGCAGTTCATTGTCGAGCCCGAGTTTGTGAACAGACGAGGAAGAGTTTCAATGACACCCTCTCTGCCACGGATTTCTTCTTCTGGCTTCACTTTCTGAGCAAAACTTGGAGATACCTTTCAGCAGTGGTCTGTGATCCGTGGCAACCCAAATGACAATAAGTCAGTAAGACTGTCTTCACTAAAGTGTCAACCACCTGTTTGAGATATATGCTAAATACATCGTGGTACTACAGTGTGTTGTTTCGTGAAGCTGTTGACTTCAGGAATAGTTATGATAGAACCAGTAAGAATTGGAGACAAAAGAATTTTTATCACCATCTTTCTACTACGAGAGAAGCAATTGAGCCAAACT
Organism: Ceratodon purpureus; assembly: GCA_014871385.1. Classification (NCBI taxonomy): domain Eukaryota; kingdom Viridiplantae; phylum Streptophyta; class Bryopsida; order Pseudoditrichales; family Ditrichaceae; genus Ceratodon; species Ceratodon purpureus. Next base: position 20,896,110 of record CM026422.1, read on the forward strand.
TCAAACCAGAGAAGAAAGCATAATGTGAAGCCAATCTACAGCACCCTCTTTCTGACAAAAAGATTAGCAATGCTTCGGTATACTTCCAAAATTCCAATCACTAAAGCAGCATTTTTTGTCTTTGTGAACTCGAATACAGCTTTTAAATGACTAGAACGGTAAAGCCACCTGATAGAAAAAGTCTACAATCTACCTAACTAAGTTACAATAGATGTTCCGCCTAAACCTGCACATTCCAATATTATTGAGGTGTACCACTGGATGTGGCTCCTGGCGCTGGTCGCGACATTCCTGGAGGTGCTGTTAAAGGTCTTCCAGGTGTTTGACCAGGGGTGTTTGCAATCGGCATCGAGGGTCTTCCAAGAGGCTGCTGTAGGGTAGGCGTTGCCATTCCAGTTCCTTGAGGCATTGCTGTTCGCCCTACTGATTGAGGCGTGGCTCCTCCAACCATTCCCTGTCTCATGAATTGCCCTTGTGGTGTTGACATTGCTCCTGCAGTCACTGGTCTTGCAAGCCCCTGTAATCCTGGTGACTGTGCAATACCTGAAGGGTTGATTCCTTGAAAGCTAGAAGCAGCTCCTGGTGTATGCAATGGAGTGGACTGTCCGCCAGGTCCAAATGTGTACCCAGCAGGCCTTTGTCCTGCGGCACCAGCTTGCTGCCCAGCTCCAAGAGCACCGGGTGGATTGGGGCTCGAGCTTGTTCCCAAGCGAGTGGCGACCATTCGGGCATGCTCTGAGTATATCTTTTGCCGAGCGCGCTCCACAGACTCACATTCCTTGGATAACATCGTTTCCAAGTCATGGAACGTCTTCAACTTCAGTTCCAGCTTCTTCAGCTGCAGCACAATTTACTAGCTCAGGTTTTTTGAATTATATCACTAGGATAAACATCAACGCAATAGAGTTGCAAGGTTTGAAAACTTTTATAAGCATTTGCAAGCAACAGAATGAATCATGTTTGTAAAGTACTGAATCCTAAAAAAACTATCATGACAAAAGTCCGTCAGATTTCTTTAACGAATTTAAAATGCATCAAAAGCTAACTTGTTTTCATTGATTAGATAACAGAGTGGAAGTCAAATACCTATAACAAGACCTGACTTCAAAGCATATTACCTGGTGTTCAATTACAATAGTGACCAAACGCTGCATTTCACGTTCCTCCTGATCAGCCAGCAGTTTTGCTTTGACAGCAGCAGCTGCCATTGCACTTGAGGCAGCGTACTTTACATGAGCACTACTAAGGACCTCTTCTGGCTTATACAACTTCCCATTTAGTTCAGTCCTTGGAAGAACGGCTCCACCTGAAAAATTCGGCCTACCTTCAATTCAGACATTTACAGAGACTTCTAATAAAGAGCTTCACTCTACATAGTTTGACAACATAAACTTCAAGTGCACACGTGCACTACCATCATCAATAAAAACGTCAAAGACTGATTCTCTTTCGCATAAAGAGCTCAGTAATGAAATACATGATGAAACTCAAGAACTGCAACTCTTACCGGGACCAGAGCCAGCCAAAGGGCGACTTGAAATGTTAGGCTTCACAGGCGTGATACTTCCTGAGGTCCCGCCAACTGAGCCAGCTCCAGCAGTGCTTGGTTGGGTTGCATCACTAGCACTACGCACCTCAGAATCTGCTGATGCTAACCTGCAAACCTCAAGAAAAGAATTTGCTTATCTACATATTCTGTGGCTCGGAACTTCCTCCTCAATCAGGATGTTATCGTAAAACGGACTTATGTGCGAACTACATTTACCAAAAACAATCGACGATTAATTACATATTGCTCTGACGGAGAAAATTAGTCCTACGGAGTGATAAGTGTATATGATATATATAAAAGAAGGAAAGGGATAAAGAGGAGTGCCACTTAATAGAGTTATCATTAGAACAGAACCACTTTATGTTGAGAATCGTTCAGCAGAGGGCAAGTCCAACCTATCAGGCTGTTGCACAGAGCTCGGTAAGGGACCCTTGGGGGGCTCCATTGTAATTGCGGTGCTTGCTGCAAGCCGAGGTCCAGGGTCCTTCTGCGTCAATGTGGCTAGTGCAGCCTGTGCAGCTGCTGCAGCTACTCGTGGCCCAACCATAGCTGCAAGAAACGCCACCTACAAGAAAATAACTGCTTGTCAGGGAACAAAAAACTAATATTTAGGAGGTATACAAACCAATAAATATTTTAAACATATTTGTAGTGGTTGCTGCGCAGAAAAAAACCTTTGGAGATCATTGCTTCACCAAACAAATTCATTAGTACAGGACATTATCAACGCTCTACGAAAAGTGTGAACCATGGAAAGACCCCCCTACACCCCCGCACATCAAGTTATATTTCTTACAGCATTGAAGATCAGCACATGCTTGTGCATGTCAACTCAAGAAAAAGAACTCTAAACAGTACCTGAGCCATGACTGGATTGGGAGCCTCAGCAAAAGCCACAAATGGTCCTTGGAAATCTCTTGAAACCTCAGCACCAGCTTCAGTAATTGGTGCAATACTTTCACGTATATTATCTGCTTTTCCATCCCCAGTCTGTACACCTTGTACCGTGTTCTCTGTTTGTAAGACAATGGGTGGGGCTGGAACAGCTAAAGAAGTACCAGGAGTCTCCATATCTTCTAGGAAGGGATCCTCAACAGGAAGCCGAATGAAATGCAAGATACATTGTGCCTTTGACTTTGTAGCCACATGCTCAGCTATTTCAGTCCAATTGTCTCCGTACATGTCTAGAGCCTCCAATAGCAATAGAGTTTCTTGATCTGTCCAACCGCCAGCATTTGCGTTATCTTCTTCTGCGGCATCCATCCTCATAAAATCTGTCGACACCATGTCAGGCCCAAACTTCCCATCGTTGTAACAATCAGAGCACACATCGAAATCTGCCTGCCAACAACCACCACCCGATATAGATCAGACATTCATGACAGCGTAAGAAAAACTGGTGCACACGACTCAGCAGCGATTCAAATAATGACAAACATCCACAAAGATCAACTGGAGATCAAAACTAACCTGCTTCTGGCAATGATAGCGTTGTTTGCTGCAATCAGTACCGCAAGAATTGCAGTGATACTCCACTTCTGGTCCTTCTGGAAGAGCCAGAATCTCTGAAATAGCTACATCCGCTGATCTTTGGTTCACGTGACCATGCTTGGTAACAGGAGCTCGTAGGGTATCAAACTCGTACAAGCTGAAACCCTTTCGAGGCAATGCCCGTAACATGCCCGTCAAATCGGAATCTAGGGCGGCAACAGGGCTTTGCCATAGTGGCCGAAATTCAGCAGGGGCCTGATAGTTGATAAGACCCCAGTGATCAAAAAACTCTAGGACTCGAGATATGGTTTTCTCGTCCAATGTAGTGAACATCTCGTGAACATCAGCAACAGTAAGTGTTTTTTTGACATTCTCTCGATATTTATTCATAATAGCATTCCGGTACTCCAAGTACAATTTCGGGGTCTTGCCAGGTGTTCTGCCATTAAAAAATTCAGGCAAACCACGTTTCTCCAAAGTGTGTATTTGTGTCCATGAAAACCAACCTGCAAAGTATGGCAAAATCAATATTCCAAAGCCCAGTCTACCACCACACTTCCGTGTCAACGAAAGTTTTCTCCTTTGATGTAAGAGAGGTGGATGACTCAATCACAAAGCCTATGGAATGCCGGAATGTATGTGTTCTTCTACTCTACCAATACTGCCAATACCTCCGGTTCACTGGTTATCAGTAAAGCGTACTCGTTGTCCTGTAAACAGGACGTCTCTTGTACCCCAGCACTTTCTGATTACTCAATAAGATTATAATTCCAAAACTGTATGTCTAAGCTCGATTGAAATGTGATCTTTTAAAAATCTTAAGTGTCAACTCTGGCACAAACCCCAAGGACAGTGGTTTAAAGAATGTGTAGAACATCTTACCCGCATGGCTAGGAATAGTGTGCTGATCAGTTGTGCTGTCACTTGTCCTAAGACCTGGTGTACCTGAAGGCAACGAGGCCTGCATGCTGCTGGACATCAGATGTGACTTTTCACCAAACCCTGCCGGATCTGCGCCTGCTCTCCTTCCTGGGATAAAAGTCCCATGCTGGTCGGACGTTGGGACAGAGTTCACTAGTAGCTGTCCATGTGATAAGTTCTCTAAGCTTGGAGCGCTCTTCTTCACTTCGTCGTAGTCCCTGTCGCCGAATTGCACAGCCTGTTCCGCTTGTAAAACGGCTCCAACTGAGCTATGAGGTTGTCCCACACGCTGTTTAACAACGTGAAGATCACCGGCAACGCGTTCACTTTTGCCGGGTACTACCTCCACAAGCTCCCCGTTAGCTCCCAAGGGGATTGGGGATTCACCCCTCGCTGGTCTTTTATTCGAAACAATTGATGCAGGTGGCGACGCTCGCTTCCTTTTCAGCATCCCTTCGTTCACTCCTGAATCATCTCCTGAGTCACCCCCCACGTCCTCCCCACTGTCTTGTGGTTGACTTTCTATGCTTGCCTTTGCTGCAGCTGCTCCAGGCCTCAACTTAATCTTCAGCCCTACAATCATCAGCAAATTCACTCACCAAATTCAGCAGCCTAAAGATATTGGCTCGTCGCAACGACACATCAAAATCGCCAACTCATACGAACACTCAGAGCCTTCAAAATCCGTAACAAAAATTCCTGACAATCACTGCCATTAATTCTTCCAGCGGGAAAAACCAGTCAATCTGGAGAACTACATGCCAAGTCTTCTCAGGCAGATGAATTTTCCAATGCGTAACCCCAAAGAAAACACCAACCCCAGCAACGAAAAAAATCCAAATAGAGCACCACTCCAAAACCCTAAACATCACACAAGCCCAAATTTCCCAAAACCCACTAAAAATCAAACACATTGATCACCAAAAACAACAACAGCTATCACAAAAAACACATACCAGCAGCGGAACCACCCGGACCCGCAGGCTGGCGCCGTGTAGCCATGACTACCGAGCCAAAAAAAAAACCTCAAGTTCAAACCCTCGCCGAGAAACGCATTGCACTCTCAGCTCCCGTCTCCTCTCGCGGCGAATCCCGCAGAAGCATTGTATCGATCCTCAACGCTCCGCGATGGCGTCCAACTCCCGCCTGCTCACTCACTCACTCACTCACTCGTGCAAACCAACCAACCCAGCTCGCATTCACCATGTGCGCGGGCAACCCATGAAACCGCAATCGTGAAGCAAATCCGTCAAAGTAAAACCATCCTGGTGCAGTCGTAACGCTCGTTGGGTTTGGCTCGTGGCCCTCACGTGGTGATGGTGGCGATGGCCATGGCCATGGCGATGGCGCCAATTCGCAGCATTTTTGATTGAAAATCAAAGTTGTGCAAAGTTTTTCACGCTTGCTGCGCAAACCCTTTGTTTTCTTGTTCATGAATGCACTAGTACCATGCTGGTATCATGCTGGTATCATGCTGGTATCATGCTGGTATCATGCTGGTATCATGCTGGTATCAAGATGGTATGTCAGGGTACAAGATGGGTATCATCCTGTACAGTGCAGATATCAAGATGGTATACGGGTTCATGAGAGGGTATACGCGTGGTGTCGCAGATGTATGAGCGGGTATAATCTGGTTATATCTGATGTATGAGAGGGTATACGGGTGAAATCGGGAGGGTATCATCCTGGTGGTGTTGCATTGGGTAAGATCACGATGAGAGCTGCCAAAGTGTTGTGGCGAGGTATTTAGTGTTACAAAAATTTCTACCTGGAGAAAGTAACGGTGTTTTTGCCATCCTAAAATTTTCTTTTTCTTTGGTTTAATATGGTGAATATTTATAATTATTTATATAGTATTCTTTAATAAGTCTAATGAGTATTTAAATCTAAATTTTACTAAGTTCACCATATAAAAATATGAAGCTCTTTTTGAAAACTAACAATGGATAAGGTCTAAATATTATGTTCTTTAATTGCTAATTGCTCTTTTTTACTTTTAATTCTTTAAATTTTAAACAAACCTTCGTAACAATAGATAGTGATTCCTTTTAATTTACCAGAATTCATCATGGAAAAAGCTTTTGAAAATTAAACAATTTGGTCGTTTGTTTTTAGGCTAACGATAATCCTTGATTTAATATATAAACCTCTTTATTCCAATTGTTCATCAATACACTTTGAAATCAAAATGTTTAGATACTAATTATTCTCAATTTCATTCATTTCCTATAACATAAAAACCAACAACTAATATCCTTTTTCCCACATGAAAATTAATACATTAAATCTACTACTTCAAAGATTAACTTTACTAACCGTAGTATGTGAACTTTTTACCGCAATCCATACATTTATACCTCGGTTGAGTTTGTCCAGCAGTTTTCTGATTATTAAAGTATTGGAATTCAGTCTTTAATGAAGGGCAATTTGGACATTTCTTTTCCACTCGGCGAAGATGGTCAGGCTCAAAAATACCCCTTGGTCGTCCGGGCCCACCCTTGTGTAATTTTTTTTTAACTGGTGGAATTTCTTCAGCATCCATGGATGATTGAGGTTGCTCAAGCACTGGTGCCTGAATTTCTCTACTAGGTCTTCCTCTTGGCTTCCTTGAATCACCATTGACCTTGGATTCACCATTTTTCATATCTCCAACATTTGGCCCATGCGAAAAGCCTTGATGTTCAATACCCTCTTCTGGCAAAGACTCCAATTCGTTATTGATTTGTTGCACATCAATAGGACGTTGTATGTCATTTGCATTGAATTGGCAACGAAGAATAGACCTTGGTAATTGTTCTAGATGTTGATATAAGTGTTGGGCTTGTGTGTTATTTGTATTCAATCTGGGACAAAGATGTTGATAGACTCCTTGTTGGGCTTGTGTGTTACTTGTATTCAATCTGGGACAAAGAACAGGCCTTCGTATATGTTCTGGATGTTGATAGACTGGGGCTTGAAACTGTTGCTGGTGTTGAAATAGATGAGATATATGTGGACCGGGTCTAAATATACCGGCAGTGGTTTGAGCATTATGAATACATGTATTTGGTAAAGATGGAGGATGATGTGGATGCTGTAATTGTCTTGGAATTGGCTGTTGATATGGATGTTGGTAATTTTGTCCATTGATCGCACCTTGCATTGGTAGCTGAAAGTGTTGTCCATAGACTAGATCTTTTTGAGCCGCATAGATATCATTCGAATAACCTGGTAATTGATGTTGCGGACTTGGAGGCAAGCCAAAGTCTTGTTCATCAAATAAATCTTCATCGATAACACTAGCTTCACGCAAGGAATCCACAAATCTTCCTTCATTCGATTCATCACCTCCTATCTCTACCTCCTCCATGACGGAAAAAGAAATTAAAAATAAAAAGTAAATTAAAATAAAACGAAATATATTCACGTATACCAAATATAACCCGAAAAGAAAAACACGCCAATGTAAAAGCACCGGCTCTCGTCTCCCACGTATGTTATACCTCCCCACCGCTTCCCACCTCGACAAACGGTATGGGTTTAATGTGCCAAACAGCTCTAGCACATCCAAAACGCAAACTTAAAAGCTTTTCCTCCACTGCAGCTCCCATCTGCCGCCGTCTTCCGCAAGGAAGCTAGAACACCATTAGGTAGAAAAAGCTTGAAGTTAGAATACCATAAAATAGAAAAAGCTTGAAGCTAGACAGTCAGTTATCTGACACAAATAGAGGGCTTAGAATCCATTTACTGCAGTATACCTTCTAAATATTGACCAGGAATTCACTCTAACTGATACTAAGCTTCAGTGAGCACTACTCCTTTTAGCTTGCTTGGCCGGCACTTCTTGCAGATTTTTTGATGTTAAATTACCGGTCCTCAACGATCTCATGATCTGCATATTATAGCCGCGGCTCGGGAATAGCGGATTTGAGTTGTATCTTTTCGGAAACACCTATGTGTTTGGATTCATGATGAGGTTGCGGTATGCATGAGGAAGGTGTTTGGGGAGGAATCGAGTCGAAGTGGTCGATAGGTACACCATAGATTGACGTGACGCTGCAAGGTCGGCAGAGCTGCAATTGTTTGTCGCGCCGCTATCGTCTGGTTTGAAGGAGATTCACACGTGGATCATGTTGAATTTCAGATGATCTTGAAGGTGTTTTTCTTCATCGTAGTACTTTCTGACCGACTCTCCCTCTTTACAAACCTCGTTTGGATATAAAATAGTTGCACCCCTGCGCTCTGACCCTCTCATAGTGTGCCGACAATAGTCTCATCAATTCGGTACCTCTCCCAATTCTGCTCACAAACCCCTAACGATTTCTTAGGCATCATGAGGAGGGGACAGGAGAAAGAAGCCGATCACCAATCGAACGTGGCTATGAAGGCAACCATGTTGAGATTGCAACGAGAGATCGTAGAGCTGGAGAAAGAGCCTCTGGAAGGAATTCAGTGTCATTTTTGTGACAACGACATGAAGAACATGTGTCTTATTTTGAGTCCCCAATCGGGCCCATTTGCGCGTTTGCGTTTGCACTTCAAGGTCCACATACCAGATGCGTACCCGCGGGAACCACCGAGAGTGACAATCCAAACGGTCGTGAACCATCCCAATGTGCTAGCGAACTATATCTGCTGCGACATCTTGAGGCCACGTCGCTGCGAGTGGGACATGAACTCGGGCTACAACGGTGGCTATACGCCAGCGTACCTTCTGAAGTACATCTTCTATCAGCTGCTGAGCTTCTTTTCTGTCGATGAGGTCGACCAGGAGCATGGAGGCCCAAGTCCCGTGATCCCCAGCTATTATTCTAAAGAGAATTTTCGGAAGCGCGCCGAGGAAGAAGTCCGGGGCTATCAGTGCAGGTCATGTGGCTTCAATCTCTCGATTTCATCCTCCGAAACTCAATCTCAAGTTGTTGATGAACTCAATCTCAAGTTGTTGATGTCGAATATTTCGATGCCTTCCAACTGCGACGCATCTTCCTCGTCAAATGCAGTTGCCATGGAAATTGATACGCAGCTGCTAGGGCAACAGGAGAAGTGCTCTCTTGGCGACCTTGACAACGATTGTTGGCTGTCAATTCTTGATAAACTGTCGGACCAGGATATGCATTCGCTGTCAAGAGCATGGCCACCTGTGAAGCAATTGCAGCAAAACGTCCTCATCCGCAGGCAACTCGTCTGCTTTTACCTTCGCAAAACCCACACAGAGTCAGTGCTGGGCATAGGACTCACAGTCCCAGCCGGTGATATACATTGTCTTCCGCGCACACGCTTCATAGGAAGGGCTGCTACCATCACGATGCTCGATCTCCTGTCAGAGGAAGCTTATACGCAGCATCTTGTTCGAACGGGAATATGCGGCGAGAAATTCAACGTCTTTCTTCCTATTGCTATCAGCCCATTGCACTTTCGCAGCGCATTGACTATCCTCAAGGACTCCCTCTTGCACCTTCACCGTACGTGGGTGCGGCCCGAGAAATTGGAACGCTGGCCACTCTGCATTGTAGAGGTCCTTCCTCGCCTCATGAATCACATGGTGCTTGAGCTTGTGAAGGACTGTGATGAGTTGCAGAGCAGTGGACAGGGGCTATCAGGAAACCGACAGTGGACCGTAAAGAAATCCTCTGAGAAAGCGCTGCAGGGGTACTGTCTTTTGCTTGACCTGTTTCAAAAACTAGCCAAGCAATTTCCGGAGGTAGGAAGAGAGATCCGTAACCGTGTCACTATGTTTCAAGGGAGCGAAGGAGGCAGACAGAAAAGTCGAACGCCGGATCTTGGTCACTTCCTCACATACTTGCTAGTCTTGCAAGAGAACTGGAGTACATACTGTGTCCGCTTCACTGAGGAGCTTCTGGCACGCAATGTAGTGTGGTACCTCGATGGGAGTAAAAAGGACAAACCGAGCTTGGTGCACCTTGCACACTTGGAGGACGACTCATATGTGTCCCTGCAGCGACTTCGGGAGACGTTTGCAGCAAATGCTCACTCACTGAAGCTCTTCATGTTCCAAGTCAGTTTCCTGAGGTTGGTTTCAAAAGGGATTGATAGCCACTATGGGTACCCGTCACCTGAGAACAGCACAAGTATATTTCAACAGACTCAAGAGATCTATGCGGTCAAAGACTGGGATGCCTGTTTACGCATTTGTGAGTACCCGCTGCCTGTTAACAAGTGGCGACCCTATGTGTGCAAGATGCTTAAGATGGCAGTAGTGCACAGCCAGGCAGCAAAATACCATGTTATGCCATTCTCGAAGCAACAGCTTTACTATTGGCGTTGGCGTGCTGAGCCTACATGCCCTGCGCCAAGTTGGTGGCGTCCTGGGGATATTGACAGGTATGGCCTTCACAGATTGCGACCTAAGGGTCTCAGCTTCTTCCCGAATAATCGAAACTAGCTCCCATATCAAATTATGTTCCCAGTCAGTAGGGAATGTAAGGTAGAGATTGGTATTCCCGTGGCCTATCAGTGCACCAATATCCGAGCAGACAGCACCTGACTACCACACTTAGCAGGTTGTATAACAACCCATCATGTTCTCCATGCAAGAATCTTTGTATTGCATATACCTACTCACGGAAATAGTGGTCTACAATGTTGCACTTCAAATATTCATAAAAATTTGATAAATTTCTGAAAAAAATATATTAAAAAATCAGATTTGTGATTTACGACCTAAAATCTGTATGTATAAATTTTATCCCCATAGTTTTCTCAATCCCATATATGCTGAATGGTTTAAACTGAAGGAAATACCCATCTCTACCTTAACCCAAATGGGGGACACAGAACTAGACAGAGCAGGTCATGCAGGGCAAGGGAGCAGGTCATGCAAGGCAGGGGCGTCAGCTGAAAGAGGTGGTGAGCAGATGACGTGGGAGGGAACGAGTCAAAAGACTCAATGTAAAAGACATCGGCAACCCGCGCCGATAGAGACGCTGAGAGACGCCAACTCCCGCCAGCACCCGCGGACGCGGCCGCGCGTCTATCTGGACGCTGGCACCCTCGACCGACGCAGAAAACAGGCTTGAAATTGTTGTTAAATTGTTGGTTTGGTCGTGTCAGATTGGTCGATCTGCATCGGTGGGAGCGCGTGAGTGCTCGATCTGCGAAGATCTTCGATGCTCGAGTCTCGACATAAAAACCAACAAATAATATCCTTTTTCCCACATGAAAATTAATACATTATGTGTACTACTTCAAAGATTAACTTTATTGACCGTAGTATGTGAACTTTTTACCGCAATCCATACATTTATACCTTGGTTGAGTTTGCCCGGCAGTTTTTTGATTATTAAAGTATTGGAACTCAGTCTTCGATGAAGGGCAATTTGGACATTTCTTTTCCACTTGGCGAAGATGGTCAGGCTCAAAGATACCCCTTGGTCGTCCGGGCCCACCCTTGTGTAATTTTTTTTTAACTGGTGGAATTTCTTCAGCATCCACGGATGATTGATGTGGCTCAAGCAGTGGTGCCTGAATTTCTCTAGGTCTTCCTCTTGGCTTGCTTGAATTACCATTAACCTTGGATTCCTCATTTTTCGTATCTCCAACGTTTAGCCTATGCGAGAAGCCTTGATGTTCCATACCCTCTTTTGGCAAAGACTCCAATTCGTTATTGATTTGTTGCACATCAATAGGACGTTGTATGTCATTTGCATTCAATCGGCGATGAAGAATAGGCCTCGGTAATTGTTCTAGATGTTGATAGTCTTGGGCTTGTGTGTTATTTGTATTCAATCTGCCATAAAGATGTTGATATTGTTGGGCTTGTGTGTTACTTGTATTCACTCTGCCACAAAGATGTTGATAGACTTGTTGGACTTGTGTGTTATTTGTATTCAAACTGGGACAAAGAACAGGCCTTTGTATATGTTCTGCATGTTGATAGACTGGGGCTTGTTGAAATAGATAAGATATATTTGGAACGGGTCTAAATATACCGGCAGTGGTTTGAGCATTATGAATACATGGGGTCGCACTAACTACCCCCCCACAAACTCTACATTTTGCACATTTCGGGCAGGAGGGGGCTGCCCGGTACAGGCTGTCTCTCCCATGACCATCCCGGGTCTCAGTGGGACCCGGCCTTCTGACAGCGAACCCGTGACGGCTATGCCAGCTGTCTTTGCCAGCCCTGCGTGGCCTATGGATGAGCATTAACGACTTTTGGTTGGGCTCTGTTACCCCAGGCAGGGCTTGTCCTGCAGTGGGGTTTTATGAATGGCGGGTCCCATAAGTTTTTGTGCTGCCAACTAATCCGGATCTGAGAATTTAAACTACACTTTAGATAACGGATAATTCCGACATTCTTCTAAGAATGGGGGTATCTAAAGGTTTAGGCAAATCATGCAGTGCAGATTATTTGTTGTTCTACTAGGATCCAAAAATTAGGGTTCCTTTTGGTATTAGGGTTAGAGTGGATGCGGCTTAGGGTTTATGCTGCACCAAACACATGTTCTGCTTAAAAGATGTATTTCGTCCTGCAACAAACGTGTGCAATGAAGAGGAATTAGAGAGGAACTGATGTGGTTTAGGTTTCTCTGTTTTGTGTGAGTGAATTGTTTGTCTTCCCTTTGATTATATGGTTTAGGGTTGACTTACTACGTAGTTCTAAAAAATGGCCCCAGGTGTTGATCTGTCCAGTGATGACTCGGACTGTTGCATTGTCCCTAGGCGTTTACATGAAGCAGTGAAGCTCAGTAAGAAGGTGATAGGAGGTCCTTATGAACTAGGTGCAGCATTTGTTGACCTGACAATTGAGAAACATCTTGATGAAACTAGAGAAGCAGGGAATGGAAAGTCTAGGGAGGATCCAATTCAGATTGGTGGGTCGTTGAAGAAAGGGGAAGTTGGTCCATCATTTGTTGATTTATGTTCTGAGTACAGCAGTGATTCCACGTTCAATTTGAATGATGCTGGATTTAGGTATTCCAAGAGCTCAGTAGTGGACCTTTGGGAGGGTTCATCTCAGCCTTCTTTCTATGAGCGTCCTGTGCACATTGATGTCACAAGTGATAACACGTTGTCTAGGGACTTTTCAACTTACCACAATTCCCAAAACTCTGCTGGTATAGGTGGTCCAGTGAGGAGGGAAGTTGTTAGTGATGAGTCTTCTATGCTATCCTCTGGAACTGATGATGTTATTGAGAGACTCCGTTCTTTAAGTACTGGAATGAAAGAGATGTATGTAGACTCTGAAGTATACTTGTCAGAACATTCTTCTGCTTCTGAGAACTATACTGATGTAGATCTGGGTAAGGGGAACGGTATGGGAGAATGTGGAAACGCAGCTGATGTCAAGTGTGATCAGCTGCCAACATCGATGGTTGCAGATTTTAAGAGTACGAAGGTCAATCTGACTAAGATTCAAGGCCCTTCAAAACAGGCAACTCCAGGGTGTGGGACGAAGTCAGAGAACGTGGGAGAAGGTCTTTCTACCGATGGTGCTTCGAAGAAAGCTGTAGGGGCTCATGGTGCTCCAAAGGCAGAGGCCGTTCCTGCAGCATCACCAAAACGGCGATCTGCAAGGCCTACAGTCCGGAAGAGGAACTTCTGTACAAGCTCAGGAAAGGCACCACCGATTGTACTTGTTGATGACTGGGATACCGAAGAGTTCCCTTACCAGGGACCAGAGCGCGAGAAGGAGCTTCTGAAGAAACTGAGGGAATTCAAGCAAACTCCACCACCAGGACCTTTTTGCAAAGATGACATCTCCTGGGAGCCAATTCGAACTCAAAGTGCAGGACAATACTTTTTACACGAGGTTGCCGTAATTCCATGGAGCAGATTGGATGACTTCAGAACTGGAGAAGGTATGGATAAAAATTTCCCGTGCAGGTTCACTAAGGAGACTCAAAGGAAGAGGGCACCAGGCTCTCTAAATATCCCTCGAGCAAATAGCGCGTCCAAGGTTATTAGGTAATGAATCCCTGATGCCTGTTTCATATGGTTTCGAGCAGATTCTGAAGTTAAAAATGAATCTGAACCTTCAAATTCTAAACGTTGTTCTGCAATACATTGCTCAGGTTCAGTTGTAACTACGGTCCTGCTGATGACTCCGCTATCTATATCAAGGACCTGAAGGGTCTCCTACAAGCAGAGCAATTGAAGAGGAAGAAGACAATAGCCACTGTATTACAGAAGAAGAAGCGAGGGAAAAAGCCCATGGCAGATTATGATGTCATGTCCTCTGACAGAAAAACAGGCCATCAGAAGACTCGCATCGGTCAGAAGGAGGCTGGAACCTCGATGAAGAGGGGGTGCTTGCGGCACTTCATTGCAAAGCAGAACTACATGGATAACAGCTTGTGTCAACTTGTATACAAGATAAGCGAGCATGTGAATAGCAATGGGGACCAGTGTCACGGTGTGGCAGTGGCTGGTTTCAAACATTCTATGGGCACATGTCTCTCTGATAAGAAGAAGAGTGAGCTCACTGAACTCCTGGATTGTGGCTTAACACCAACTCAGGTGATGGTACAGCACAAGGCGCACATGATGGAGCTCGCCTTACAGAATGTCCCAGTGCATAGGGACATGATCGTCTTGCCTCATGACGTCAGGAACTTGGCCAACAAGCGTGCAGGGGATTTGTGGATGAAGCACAAGAACGAGGTTGTGAGCTTGAGAATGTGGAAGGACGAGAACATTAAACGTGTTTTTTTTTACCAGGAGCACAGCTTGCTCGACATGAATATCACTGAGCAGCAGAACAACCCCTTTGCACTCGGATTTCAAACTGAATGGCAATTTGAAATGTTGCTCAAGTTTGGAAATAAAGGGGCCCTTGCAATCGATGCTACCTTCGGCACAAGCCACTCAAGGGTAAGACAATCTCAGTTGCTGTTTTGTGTTTTGTTTTGAATGCTGCTGTTGAGGAGGTTCTGTGACCTCATAGTAAACAATCGAAGTGTAGAGTGTTTACACATTCGTGGACTACGCCTAAGCATATCTCCGTTGTCTGGATTGCACTACAAGCCAACCCCTGTTACTAACTGCTCTTGTAAATATGTTCTCCAGTATCCTCTATACACCGTGATGGTGTTTGACGAATGGAGAAGCGGGATACCTGTAGCGTACTTCTTCTCTTCTTCAGCAAAAGAAGAACATCTACAGCCTATACTACAGGCCTTGAAGGACAAAGTCACCAAGAAACTACCTTCCTGGGAGCCTTCTTCTATCATTGTTGACAATGCCCAAGCGGAAATTAACGTCTTGCAGTAAGTTATTAGAAGAGTTTAGGGTCTAAATGAATAGCATGTTTCATACATCAACACTGGTTTGCTTTGTCTTGTCTTGCTTTGTCCAGTGATCCTGACTTATTCATTGTCTTGCTGGACTGTAGAAAGCTCTGGCCACAGTCGAAGATCCTTCTTTGCTTCTGGCACGTGAAGAAGGCATGGGCCGAGAATGCTAGAACAAAGATAAGTCGCATTGAGGATAGGGCTAAAACATTGAAGGAAGTTGGAGACATCATGTATGGGAAGGGATTCGTCCACGGGAATGATCCTGTGGAGTGGGCCAACAGCGAACTTGATAAAATTCGATTGCGTCGCCCATCTGCAGAGAGATTCATGAAATACATTGATAAACATTGGAGGAAGAAGATAGGGATGTGGTGCATCTCGAATCGGAATATTCCTCATGCAGGACAGAACACGAACGCTGCTATAGAGTCGTACCACGCTAATCTAAAGCGCATACTGTACCTGGAGAAGCAACGATTTATGGGGCGGCGAATGGATTGGACGGCTGATGATCTGCAGCGAGTAGTGACTGGGCACTACTGGTACTTCAGGGTGTTAAAGGAGTACGGATTCATTCGGAACAGGAAGCAAGAGATTATCATTTGTAGTGCCATATTGGCCGCCCAAGAAATCCCAGATGACTACGTTAGCTTGAATCCAGGGGGCGAGGATATTGCACTTGTTGTCTCAGTGAACAATTATCCCCAGGTACATACCGTTTATGGACCTGATACTGAATGGGCTCAGTGTGATTGTTTTATGGCAGAACAGGGCACAATGTGCAAGCATGTGATGAAGTGTTTTGTCATGAAACACCCTGACATTGAGGAGGGCCTTATCCTTCGGGAGGCAGGATCAAAGTGTGGAGTACAGAGGACAATCCCACTAGCTCAGTGTTTTGAATCTATGCCCCGAGAAGAGGATGAGGATGTGGGCGGTGCAGAATCAGACAACAGTTCTAGTGCATCATGTGTAATAGGGCCAAGTATTGGTAGTGCAAAGAACCCTATCGTTCTAAACAGTACGGAGATGCAGTACAACACTACACCAACAGCACAACGACCACTCACACAGGACAGCCCAGAGGTTGTTTTCAAGGACCTCCTATGTACCGCTGCACAACACACTGCACTGCAGCTTCATCTGGTGTCAGACTTAAAAATCATAAGAGGGAAGTACAAAAGGATGATAGCTCGTGGAATAGTTCGTCCTGACAGTAAGGATACCCCTGCGGCATTTCCACTTAGAGGTGGGGACTGGTCCTTAAAGAGAAAACCAGGTCGCCTTGAAACACCAAAATCTGGTAAACGATCTAGGGTGTAGCATTCAGTCGGGCCTGATACTTCTCTTTCCCTCAAGCTATGTGCTGTTTAGAGTTAATGATCATTACATGTGTGATGAAGGTAATGTGGAGCCTTTATTATGTAGTGCTCCTTATAGGCTATATCTTTTTGTCTGCTTTAGTATTTCTCGTTTGCCCGTTAGGCATATTGTGTACCAGGGTTCGTACCTACCATTTCAGATATAAACATCAGAGTATTCTATACTAAGTCTACCACGTTGTTGCATTGTTATTGCATCGGACATGAAGGAGTTCCATTTGTAATATACAACAACAGTACCCATACATGCAGTACATATATATTTCTTATAAAATGTGCACAACAATCTCATGTGTTGTGGATACATGACACCACAGAGGTGCATCCACAATGCTTCAACCCTCCAGACTCCACTCTACTCTTCCATCTAGAAAATCCTCCCAAAAGTTGAACATACGTACTGCTGGGCTTAACACATTTAAACTGATCTCGCGTTGGAAAAGGCACGACTTGCAACGGTGCACCCCTGTGACTTGCACCACGTACTACTGAAAGCCCTCTATGTCTGTGTTGCTGCGATGGTACCTTTCGGCGATTAGAAAGGGACAGTGGCATCCGTCTCCCTGCTCCAGATCGGTCTACTTGAGGCTGCTCTTCTTGCTTGTCACGGGCGGGAGGACACTGAAGGTCCGCCATTGCCACCAGGATTTCCTTCACCTCTAACTCTAGCTTCTCCATAACCTAGTGGGTAAACGAAATAGAAGAACAGAAGAATGTAAGGGAGTACACGTCTTACTCAAACGATCTCAAGCAATGGCTGTGAAAGAGAGGACGAATACCATACGGGTGAGATCTTATGTAGTCATCTCAGTCACCACCTGCGTGGGCCCCCCTAAACCCTAAATTTTGTACAACTGTGCAGCCCACTTGGGCAGCACAAAAAACACCTATTTTAGGGCACCACCCTCATGAGAACAATGCAGTTTAAATTAATAAGAAATCATGTCCATACATTCAGAGTACTCAGACGACGTGTGATACCGAAAGAACTATAGTATCAAATTGGTCCATATCTTGTGCCTAACCCCATGTCGCCCCAGTTTTCTCTTTAATGCGCCCCGATCGCCGAGGTGGGGACGCGTCTCCTCTCTTTCCCTTAGTTCTGTCTTGTACTTTGCTTGTGATTACGTCATGGAAGCCCACGCTTACCTTACATTCCAAATCATCCACAAGCCCGGTAACTATGGCGCGCAAGATTGCAATCTTCAATTCTGCTTTGATCTCAAGAACCTCCTTCTCTCCAAATATGTGAGACATCTGGATCAATAAAGGAGAATAGTAAGATTTGAAGTTTCGGTTTGAAAAAAAAAACTTACTTCAAAGCTTAGCAATGTTGCAGGACAACACACCTCCTGCCTCCAGTCCACAAACCGCTTGTTCGACCAGTATGTCACGTACATGATAATGTAGCACATCACGTAATATCCGCAAGACCAGTCATCACCTTGCTGTGGACATTTCACACGGATCCAGGAGTTTAGGTCTGTGGCATTCACCCATGTGGCAGATCCTTCCTTGTGTCCCACAGCAATGCACCACAACTTCCCTAGGGACTGATGTAGTTTCGTAGAGCCATGCAATGTTTCTCCGGAATTTGAATCGAACTTCAAGAAATGTTCACTGGAGAGAATCGCCAGGCTCCAATGCTCACTGTTAACAATAGGGACCATGATAGTGTTGCCCTTCACGTGCCTGAACCCGGAGCTCATATGAAAGCACCGACGCAGTGCTTCGATGTCCGTTGTCTTCCGGATGACTTCGTACAGGGCTGTTGCTGGCAGTGAATTACAAAGGAGAATTGGCTCTGGCACGCAGTCTTGAAACCAAGCACAAAAGAAGTCCATCGAGGGGGAACTGACTCTACCTTCTGGCGAGTCTACTAACTGCATGTCCGGGACGGGGTACAAGGTTGTGCTGCCTTTCCGGAAGACAAAGGACAGGAATGCCGCCTCCTCTGGGCCGTGATCTTCAGATATACGTTCCCTTGATATTCTGTACGCGCTGCATGAAGGACATGAGAGTTCAAATATAAGTACAAAGTACGTTCCAAGGCTGTAGCACAAAGAAGAACATGCAATATGTTGCAAGGCTATAGTACAAAAAAGAACACACAGTAGAGGGATGGCAAAGTTTGAAAGGACGATGAAGAGGATTTTGTTCTAGCAACTGTATGAAAATTTACATGGGATAAGCTACGGTCTATACTACCTACTGGGCTGGGCCCATACTGTGGAGGTTCGAGGTGCCGGATCTGTAAGAGGTCGCGGTATCTCCAATGGCAAGGACTGTGCTGATTTGTAATCTTTTGTTGGTGAATTAGTCGACTCATTGAGGTTAAAGGCTGCTGGTGCGAAAGCCGGATCTTCTGGTGTACGTAGCAATCCAATCAATGGTCTTGCTTGCAGGAAATGGGCTACGATCCGCGACGGTGGTGTTACGGGAGATGGAGTTGCATCCATGTGTTGACCCCGATCTGGGGCAATAGTCGCTAGAGGGAGCACTTCTGGTATACTGCTGGATGGAGGAAGACCATCACCCACACAGTCGGTATGCAGGACATGTGATCTGTTCACCGGCGGCTGGATGCTTCTGGGGGGGTCTTGTCCTGCTATGTCTTCTATGGGATAGGAACCAAGGTCACTGCCGAGATCCAGAGGTCGCATGGGGGAAATAGCGGCAGATATACGGGACGGCCCCAGCTTTAAAGCCAGATGTGCTGGAGTTCGGCGGTACCACCTCTGGTTCGGTAGAAGCACCGATGGACTGGGATTCTTCATATGCTCATACAATATCCTCCTCTCTCTCTCACCCCCGTGAGCCTCTGGAAACACCTCTATATTCCCCCAATCTATCTGAAATGTTTGGGAGCTAATCAATTGAGAGCAGAAAGGGATATCTAAATGTGCGAGATCGATGGACGGCTGCGCTCCTTTATATCCAAGCCTCTGGAAAGTCAATTCCAATTCCTTCTCGCGGAGGTCCATTAGCGCCTGTACTGCCTTATCAACATACTTCTTCAAAGATGGAGGGGGGTACGGTACATTATCCAGTCCAAGCATTCCCCAACCAACATCGACGTCCTCACGTACATATAGTATCTTAGAAGTAACCTGACATATACACAGACTTCAGATGTTATAAGTCCTGTAACCATTCTGCAGTACATCAAAACCAAATGCAGCAAATAACATAGACATTGTATTTCAAGCACATTACAACCGAATTGTCTGTTTAATACCTCGTCACAATGTTTTCGAAGCAAAGTTGGATCGCTTGGGCCCTGTGCCCACCACATGGCAGCAAGCACATCTCCGTACGCATCAGTACGATGCATGTCTAGCACAGCCCGTCTGGCAACACGACAGAGAAAACTCTCAATTTTCTCCAGTACGGGTTCCTGGTTCCAGCCTTGAAACGCCATAAGACCAACCATATCCCTCGAACATGTACTGAGAGGATAACAGAACCCTACCTTTATGCAAGGAAACAATGACCACCCAATGTCTATTATGTCTTGCGCACAAGAGGATAGTCTCTGCGACTCTATCCTGTCCCTAGCAATGGCCAACACTTTTTCCCTCGTCATCCCATTCACGGGATGGGCGAGAGCACAAGTGCGCCCCAGCGACACTCTGGTATACAACTTCAAAGCCCTTACGATATGTGGGCACTCTAGCTCTAAGGTCATTGGTTCAGCTGTAGCTTCCTTCTGCAGCACAGCCAAAATACTCTCCAGTTCCTCTGAAGTGTGGTTCCAGGGTCGATCTGGTAGCCCCTGAACAGTCTGCCGTGTTAATATCCTGAAAAGAGGAGACCATGCCCATGTACTGTCTTCAACTTTCATTCTCTCTTTGTCCTCAAATCGCCGCAGCTGAGTTCGAATGTGAGCCTCTCGCTTCTCCTGTAGTGCTATCTCAGCATTGAGCTTAAGGGACACGTACTCTGCCTTTTCCCCTAGATACTTCAAGTACAATCTCAGCTTCTTTAGTTCTGCTTTCCTACCCTCCAGGTTTGCTGGTTTTATGTATGGATTCCAAGGCTTAACGGACATCATGACAAACTGGACCACTTCTGCGTGATGTTCTCCGTCTTTACCAGCACCCTGCAGTACAAAATAACAAGTTTATACCACAAATTTTATTTAGTGTATCCCACTGAATGCAATACCAAAGTCTCATGGACTGCCCCATATGCCATGTTACAAAGCACCGCAAAGACAACCTACTTCTTGCAGTACTGCACACTGAATTAGGATCCGCAGTACAAAGTGTTCAGTACCTGAGCTTCTCTCCACGCCACCCAAGGCCCGATAGATGCTAAAATCTTTGCGCCTAGTTGGTCATGTATCTCCAGTTCTTCTAACGCCATCATGCACGATTCAGGGTCGTGGAGCAATGATCGCTCTACTATTATAGCCTTAGGGGATTCCTGAAGGAGGTAGTACAATCCTGCAATGCTTTGGGGAACAGGGGGGGGGGCCCAGCTTGTATTCACCGTCGAGAGTAAGCGATGCTGCGTACTGTTGAGCCCTCTGCATTACATCTTCTCTACTCATGTTGTCGCCAATGTAGTGCAGATCATCATTGTCTACAGATGAGCTTCGAACTGGTAAATTCGGTCCAGGCACTGAAATTTTGGGAGCCTCCAATCCTGCACCTAAGTCACGTACCCTTCCACTCTCATCCCCGCCATCCAAATGCTCTGCGGCGTAGAACTGGGAGACATAAAGAATGTCTTCCATGACGTCTGAATCCGATCTCACATTGTCTAACCCCTGTAGGACATCAGGTCCTTCTGGCACCTTAAACCTCTTGCGTTTCCTATCATCCCAGGTCTCTGACTCCTTGTTCGGAGGAAAAGAATGTTCCGTGCTCACTCGACATATGGTGTCTTGTAGCTCTTCCACCTGTTTTCTACCAACGCGCCCCTGACCTGTCCTGACTTTTCTAACTTGTGCTGCAGTTTGTTTTGCCACCCCTGTTTTCCCCTTTTCGCTCTCTACCTTCTGTTTACCCCTTTCTGACACTCGAAGATCTGTCTCCTGCACTACACCTGTCACTGTTGTAGTCCGCGGATTCCAGGGACGACTGCCCTCTTCTCTAGGAAACGACAAGTGAAACTCTGCAAGAATGTCCTTCACCGCCCCTCGTTCACTCTGCAGAAACGTTGGGTACATTTTAAGCACACCTGTACCGTCCTTCTTCCACGCATCGCATTGATCCTTGTAACGGTGATAAGATAGTGCATTTTTATCCGAAAAATCTTTATGACAGTACCTGCACCAATAGTAATACCGTTTCTCCAGCGGCGGGTCTTGCCAGTAGTGGTATCGGCATAGATAATGAGCCTCAATGACTAGCTCCTTGAACTCCCGCTCAGTGTATAAACAGGCACAAGGTACTCTCCCTTGTTTTAGCTCAGACCGGTACACAGGCTCCTCTCCGACCGTGACCCCCTACATTTCAATACATCTTCAATTACCGAGCACAAAGCCGATACACTAAAACCGTCCCAGAAATCAAATCCACTAAGACATTAGAATGTAACGCACCTGTAATTTGCCCACAGCTCCTCGCAGAATCAGCTCTTTCCAACGCTCGTATCCTAGCCCTTCAATTAGACGTGTGTCTTTATTCACTATCAGCTTCTCGTCCTCGGGGAAAGACACTCGACCAGCCGTGAATCCGATGTTCGGGAGAGTGGATGACCCTTTGATACCATTTGCCCCTCCTGGTTCCATCACAGTCCATCTACGAGGGATGGGTTTCTTCTTAATTTCTGCGAAGTCCGAGTCTGAACTGGTTGCAGAAGAGTTTGCTTCATGACCTCCTCCAGACCCTCCAGGAACCCCTTCTCGTAAACCTAATAGCGGCTCAACTGCAGCGTCAATTCCCTCAGCTAGCACAGAGTTCCGTTGCGATCTCGCCCTTGTGCTTCTACCTAGTCCATACAACAACCGTGCCCAATAGATTTCAGGACAAGAAAACAGCAGCAAAACGTTGCCCTAAGTAGACCATACTTTTAGAGTTTTGGAACCCAACAAATAATTCAGCACTGGAAACCAACGTATCATATTCAACAGCAAATTCACGAAATAGAAGTCACGAAGGAAAACCCATAATTAATCTCTTCGAAATTCCAACTCAAAAATGCGATAGACTGCAAACCCTATACTCTAGTCCTACCTGCATCTCCGTTGGTGACCACCTTCACTCGCCCCATCCCCCTTTGAGCACTTTTCTACAAGCGCTCCCCAGTCCTCCCGGCCGCTCATCAGCTTCTCCCTCCCGTCTTCAAAGTTGCCTTGCGAACCCTGTACCCGCAACCACGCCCCCGTTGATGTAGCGATTCCCCTATCAAAACACATCAATGGAGGCACCGTGAAGAAGCACACTCCCTAAACTTCGCAATGGAAATATAAGACTCTTCGCTGCAGCACAAGTGTAAGCTACAATGCGCTAAAATCAAGTATGCAGTACAACCACTTAACAGGACAAACGATGTCAATGAGAACCACTCTCTGTATTGTAAGTTACTCAAACTCCGACACCACGGTAGAATTCAAGAAACCTTAAACCAGTCTCTTATAAACATCAATCTGTAGATGCTCTTGTCCCACCAGACGGTACTGAACCTTAGAAACAAGAGTATTGGAGTCGTATGTCTTGGAATTGAAAATATTCAAATTTTTTAAATTTGTAATCATGTCTCATAATTTTATCAAACTATATTCGAATCATACATATGAATATGTATATTATATTGTTCTTTCTTTACTACTCATTAAAATCCCAAGTACTTATTTATCTTCTGCATATATATTCTTTAATTTGACATTTACTCTTTATTATATTATTTTTATGTTTTTTTTCCATATTAGCAATGTGAACATAGTTTTCTATTTATTAAGAATTTATTTTGTTTTCCCATTGAATTTCTCTATTTCCTTCTCTTGAATATTTAAATGTTTCTTCCAACCTTTGTTTATTAGTTTTCATATATATCATTTAATTTATTTACATTGTTGTATTTAAATCATTTGTTATCATCTATAGTTCTCTTTTTAATTCATTTTATACCTTCTAAATTTTGTATACATCATTCTATTTTTGTTTATGTTGTTTCTTTAATTTTGTTTTGAATTTATTTTCTTTGTTCTATTTAAATCATTGATTATCGTCTTTTGTTTTCTTTTTAGTTCATTTCGTCCTCTTAAAATTTCTATACATCATTTTGTTTTTGTTTGTGATGTTTTCGTTTCTTCAGATTTAATTTAATTTATATTTTATTTCATTTATTTACTTTATTTTTTTCATTTCTGTTCTTGCTATTTATATTTCATTTCTACATTTTATCTTTTTTTTTTCTTTTTTTTTTAAAAATTTTGCTTCATTTAATTTAATTTCTTTCCTTTTCTATATTGTTTTTTGTTTGGTACAACTCCATTCAACGTTGTTATTTTATATTTCTCAACCATCTCAATATTTGCCCATCCAAGTACTGCAATTCTAAATCTTTATTTTATACTATTTCAATTTTTTGGTCTTTTTGTTTGTTTTTTTAATCGTACACTCGTATTGCATTGTGAACTCTCTCCCTCTCTCTAAATATATGTAGTAATTATATATATATTAAATATTCTCCATTAAATCTACCTCATTGGTGTATTATAATAAATTCGTCCATACATTTTCATTTCTGGTTTTATTCCTTTACATGTTTTTTTTTTTTTTTTTTTTTTAAAATATTTTTTATTCTTTTTTTTTTTTGTAATATCTTTATTCTCCTACTATTTATCTTCTTGCTCTTGACCTCTTCATTTACCCATTCCGTTTTTTTCCTTCTTATTTAATTTTCCCTTTTGTACGTTTATCAGTTTATCCTTATATTTAAAACATCTTTACCAACTTCCACAATTTTTAATTTCTTTAATTTTGTTTTTTTTTTCCATAAATTTACGACGTCCCTTTTAATACCCAAAGTGTTTTATTATGTATCTTCTATTATTTGTCCCCTTATTTTTTTGTGCTACTATGTATTTATTCGAAATTTTAATCCCCTTTTCTTTTTATTAGATGCTGAATGTTGTTTTTCCCTATAACTGGAGAGTACAGTACCCTTGACCAAGAATTTGTAATTTTGTGCTGCAGTTTAGATATTCCTTTTGCTCTATTTCACCTATCACTTTCTAGCACAAATTCTTCATCCCTTAATTATCTTTTGTTTTTTGGGCCAATGTTGTCATTTATCTTCATTGGTTTATTTTATTTATTTATTTATTTTTCATTCTCTACTTTCCTTTGTGCTTGGATCTAGGTTTTCTTTTATCACGCCTTCGAATGCTTTGTACTATTTATGTACTGCACATTCATATCCTGGTAAATCTTAGAGACCTCTACACCAGCATTACAGATCAATATGAATAATGGGGCGAGCATTCAAACATTTAAAGAGCGTGGAAAGCGGGACCCAAAGTACTTCTAAAAGACATCATTTACAAACTTAGTGACGCCAAGGTCAATACCGTCCAAACGATAGCATCCAAGTGCACCTAAACCTATTTTCACATCCAGAGCTGGAATTAGGTCATTCACTATGGCTCCAAAATTTGCACTTCGCTGCGACAGCGGTACAAGGTAGAGTTCTTCTCCTGTAGTATGCTCAATACAGCCTTTTGCAAGTCGGATCTCACCTCTCCAACGGCATCAGCTCCAAAGATATCGCTCATCTGCCAAACAAATAAACACAGCTTATCAATAAAATGCGGCATGGCTAACATAAATGTAGAGAGGAGTTACTTTCAGTAGAAAGAACAGTGAATTAGGGGAACTATGCAGTACTTACGTCACTCAATAGTTCAGGCGTTTTTAGTTGCCTCACGTGATTATTGTACATTATCATGTAGGAAATTACATAATAACCACAAGACCAACTGTCATTCTGTTGTGGGCACTTTACGTGCACCCATGAATTAATGTTGCTGGCCAGTTTCCAGGCATGAGATCCCTGGCTATGACCCACTGCCATACACCAGATCTTGGCTAGAGCCTCGTGAAACCTCTGAGGGCCATGGAAATTTGTATTGCCCACAAAGCCAGAATCAAACTTCAGGAAACCCTTCTCACTCAAAACAGCCAAACTCCAATGCCCATAGTCACACACTGGAACAATGAGAGTACTCCACTTCCTTGCATTGCCATTCAGATGCACCTTCATAAATTCTTGTAGTGCACCCACTTTCGTAGTCTTGTCGGTGAGGTGCCGCAAAGCTATGGCAAAAACTGTAGGACATACCAGAATTTCTGGAGATAGGGAGGTCTGAAACCAGAGCGAAAAAAAGTCCATGAGGGGGGCACCCAGTTTTCCCTGATTCTCGTCGAGCACTACCATATCAGGATCAGGCCTCAGAATTGTACTTCCCGTCTCGAATGTAAACTCAACACACCCGTGTTGTACGTGACCGCGTTCTTCATTAATTCTCTTTGACATAACCTCGTACAGACTAACAATTAAACTTTGAGTTAAGTGTTGTCTTTTAGATGAAGACATGTAGAATGTTAGAAGCTACAGTACAACAGTAGCTTCCTGAACTACAAGGTTCACAAGTACGGGCTTCGGGGAGTTACAAACCTAAGTAAGAGACCGCTATCAGTAGTTGATGTGGATATCTTCTCGTTCTGATCATCTTGTCCCGCTGCCGTTGGTTGTTCTGCTTCAATAGTCAGTGTAGGACTTGGACTACTGTTCGTATTTATGCATTGCAAGGGAATTACACCCGGCCCATCCGTGTTGTCATCGACCACGCTCGATGTAACATGGTGTTCCTGCGTATGGCCAACACTGACAGGACTATGCAGTACATCCGAACCGACCTCTGTCTTGCTATAGCCTAGCACGTCGAATGCAACCTCCAAGCCCTTTTCACGAAGTTCCACCAGTGCCTTAGTTGCATTGTCGAAGCTACTGTGGATCTCATCGGAGGAGTTCGTCGCTTGTCCTGCACCCAACAGCGCCCACCCTGTATCCACGTCTTCTCTAACAGCGAGCATAGTGGAGAAGACCTGCGACAAACCAAAGGTAATCAGAGGTGTTTAGTTCTCTTCTTTGTGTATTAAGTGCGTCCATGTTATTCACTACAATAATTAAGCTTAGCAACTGCTGTTCCCTACAGAAATCTTTAGCATCTGCACTACGCTGTCATTGTTCTGCTTTTATCTTAGGAATTTTTAGTACCTAGCATTATAAGCACCATAGCATGTATGTTAGAAACTGTACCTGTAGGGATTCAGCCGTCGGTGAAGAGTCGAGGTCGGAGGTAGAACGTGTCCACATAGCCAATAGGTGTTTGTAAGAATTATTTGTCTGGCGCATGTCAAGGAAGGCCTGCTGATTGATACGACTAAAGAAAGAGTGAATTTTCTGAAGTACAGCCCCTTGTTTTTCAAATTCTCCCCCAATCAGAGAGTAAATATCCTGTGAGCAGTTAGAGAGTGATTCCACGGGTTTACAGCGAATACACGGGAAAAGAGTCCATCCAAACTCTGACACTTGCTGAGCGCAGCAAAGTAACCTCTGAGACTCCACTTGGTTATTGGCCATCTCCAACAACCTCTGTCGTGTATATCCTAGCGTAGGGTGACACACCGGAGTAAACCGCGACATCGACAGCCGTCCATGAATTTTTAGTACACGCACTACATGGGGGCAGTCCTCCTCCATAGTGGTCTGGGTCCTCTGGTCATCGCCTTGTACTGCATCAAGTATTAAGTTTAACTCATCTTCAGAGTGCTTCCACGGCCTCGGTGGTGCACACTTAGGTAAGTAACCGACCAAGGCTTGGAACAGTGGAGACCACGCCCACTCCTTATTCTCAGCGTCAAGCATCTGTTTTGCCTCATACTCATTTAGAACCGTCTCAATGTACTTCTCCCTTGCCAACTGAATCAAATTTGTAGCCCTCACCTCATACGCGGCCTGCTCTTCTACGTATCCCAGGTAAGATGCGAGTTTTTTGAGCTCCTGCTGCCGTCCTTCTAAATCCGGGCTGCTCACGTACGGATTCCATGGCATAGTTGTTAGGTGCACAAACTCTTCCTTGTTGTCCTTGTCCAATGTACCCTGTAAGTAGAGGCCATTAACATTAATTCTATAACATGAGGGTATTGCAAGGAAAAAATGTAACCATCAGAAAATAAGGGACTGCATATAGTTTTCAACCTAAACCGTAAAACAAAAACCATCGGAACTTACCAATTGTGCTCTTCTCCAATGGATCTAGGGCCCCACTGCAGCCATAATTTTGTCACTGAGAACACCGTTTTCCTCAAATGTGGTTAGAGCAGTCATGCAGACCTCCGACTTCTTCAAAAGAGCCGTGTCCACAATGTGCATCGGAGACTCGGACAGAAGGTAGAACAAACCCGGTACTTTCCGGATTAAGGGAGGGGGGCCAATCTCTGGTATGTCCGCAGCACAAATGCTATCAGCATGCCTTTGTGCTGCGGCATACACTGCCTCCCGAGTATCTGACTTGCTATTATACCCATCGTCGAGGATACTCCTACTTCCGGGAGTCGCCACCCCTTCCATGTCGTTCGGAGATACAGGTTCTTTCAATTTAGGCCCTTTGGACTTCTTCGGTCGCTGGGGGGGTGAGCCAATAGGACTTGCAGCACAGGATGTTCCGCCATCTACGTCCCCTGGTTGTGACTGTAGGGACGACAGAGTCCGGCCTTCATGTCTGAAGCGTAGGAAATAACGTGGCGGGGCATCATCTTCGTAGGTTAGTATCTTCTTGGTATCCGAAGACGTGTCGGGTTCAAAAATCCTCTTTAGGCGCTTTAAGGAGGTGGTACCACTCCGTACCCTAGGTGAGTTACCTTTCTCTTGAGGCACTACATTACCTGCTTCATTCTTCAGCTCAGCGTCTCCACTCACTCCACCTTCAGGCTCCATCAGAGTCGAAGACCCTTCCATCGCAAACCCGGTCGTCACGCTGACTTCCGGCTCCGACCCTGTAGATCTTGATCCCTGTATGTACGTCCTTCTTCTATCCTTTGGTTTCGTTTTCTTCTCCTTAGAGTTGCATTGCTCCTCTATAGCCATCTGCTGTCTTGGTGCCCACGGTCGAAGCTCTGGAGGGGCAGGAAACCTAAGTCCTACTTCCTTTAGAATAGTACTAGTGATCTTCTTGTCGCTAGGACAGAAGGTTGGGTACATTTTTAGAACAAGTCCACCTTTTCCCTCACCCTCCTTCCAAGTAGAGCACTGGTCTTTGTGTCGGTGGTACGAAAGTCCATTTTTATCCTTAAAATCCTGTTTGCAGAACAAACACCAAGACCAGCGACGGTTATCATTATAGTAATGATACCTGCAAGTGTAGTGCGATTCTATAACAAGTTGCTTGAACTCATTGTCGGTGTATAGGCACACACAATAAACCCTTCCCTGCTTCAGTGAGTATCGATGTACAGCCTCTCCTCCCACTGTGACACCCTCTAGTATCCCGACAGATTCAGAATGTACCAAATCAAGCCACTTCTGAAACCCCAACTCCTTAATTAGCCGATGATCCTCATTGACATTAAAGCCCTTACATAAAAACTTACTAACAACCCGCCTTCCAGTAGTACCCCCTCCGCTTTTAAACTGTGCGACAATTCCTCCCTCCGCAGCCAAAGAAGTCCTGGGGCACAATTCTCTGTACTGTACAGACAAGTCTTCAGGTGCAAGGCTCGATGAGGCAATTAGATTGAGTCCACTGTTCTGCCTACTGTCCTCCATTACTTCCTATAACCCCATCCCAATCAAATGTTCTAATCTAAAACCTATGTTCTTGTCTTCCTCGGATGTTGTACTGTGTGATGTTTTCGTGGCCATTCCCTTCCATAAACCCTAAACCTAGGTGATGCTCTTCCCGAGATCTGATTTCCCTAAACACTCCAACATAGGAAAACAGCATTAGTAAACCCTAGCAGTCCTTCCAAATGCACTCACAACAGAGGTATGAACAGTAGACGAAGTACAACAATGAACCCTCCGCATCAAACTAAAACACCCATAAAACCGAATCAAAGATAAATTTTTGTAACACATATATCAATAATAAATCAAAATAAAGGTAAAGAACAAATGAAATACCTTGCATTAGGAGCCTTCAAAGTCTCTGAATCCAAAAATGTCTCCTTTGCCGACCCTAAGCACCCTAAACCCAATAAATTACATATAACACATTCCAGGAGCATAACAACGTCATCAGCGAAGAAAATAAAAGGAACTTGACTTATATCACGACTGAAATGCCATACCTCGGAGCTGGAGCCTTCAAGTCTTCACACCGACGTTGAACTTCGCATCTTCACCTAGGTTTACAATACCAATTCTCCCGCACACCATACCGGAAGCACTCCACGCCATCCCAACGCCGTCGATGCTGTACTATCTAAACCCTAATGTACTCATCCTACTCCATTTTACAGGAAAGACAACTAAACGTACTTCCAGGACAACTAGTCTCACTGTGATAATGCAGCACAAAAGTGGGTGGCAGCACAGCCACATCAACGTAGAACAAGACTCCGCCCAGAATAAAACCCGACTACCACTGTAGACGATGAAGTCTAATGAAGGAGCGAAGGGAACTTGGACGAAAAGGTTTGCAAGCTGGCATACCGCGTGGGCCCGGGACCTGGGCCATCACGGGCCGCCCGGGATCTGGAGGGAGCCGGGCCCGCCATAGACCCAGCCGCCATTTCGACGGGCAGGGTAAGGCAGCCCGCAACATTGGCGGAATGGGGTTTGTGGGGGGGTAGCTAACGTCCGGCGAATACATGTATTTGGTAAAGATGGAGGATGATGTGGATGATGTAATCGTCTTGGAATTGGCTGTTGATATGGATGTTGGTAATTTTGTCCATTGACCGTACCTTGAATTGGTTGTTGATGAATTTGTTGATTTTCAGCAAGCAAAATTGGTGGAGTTGGTTGCGATGGCTGAAAGTATTGTCCATAGACTAGATCTTTTTGAGCCGCGTAGATATCATTCGAATATCCTGGTAATTGATGTTGCGGACTTGGAGGCAAGCCAAAGTCTTGTTCATCAAATAAATCTTCATCGATGGCACTACCTTCACACAAGGCATCCACAAATCTTCCTTCAGTCAATTCATCACCTCGTATCTTTACCTCCTCCATGATGACGAAATTAAAATTAAAATGTAAAATAAAATAAATCCAAATATATTCACATATACCAAATATAACCCGAAATGAAAAACACGTCAATGTAAAAGCATCGTCTCCCGTCTCGCACGTTTCTTATACCTCCCCACCGCTTCTCACCTCGACAGACGGTATGGGTTTAATGTGCCAAACAGCTCTTGTACATCCAAAAAAACTTTTCCTCCACTGCAGCTCCCGCCTGCCGCCGTATTCACACTGATGGGGTCAAGGTTAATACCACGGAACCATAACCGGGTATAGAAAAACCGAGTTTGCTGGAGCTCTTGAACGTCATGTTAACAGAACCAGAAGGAGGAGAACATCACGTCTTGCTATTGGGTTCGTCGAGAGAGAAAGCTGTTGGTGTTTCGATGAGGACACGAAGGTGGAGACATAAGTTTTCAAGGTGTTGCTTTCTTTTTTTGTGTCGGTTCCGGGTTTAGCTTTTTTGCTGAACTGGATTGATAGTGGGTTGGTGCGATTTTAGGAGATCGGGTGATGTCTGTTCTGTGTGGATGTTTTTGTTAGGTTGTGTGATTTGACGCTTTTATCTAGAGTTTCGTGTGTCGGTTTTTGAAGACTCACTTGCTGAGTCTGTCTACTATGTTCGGTGAAGATAGAGATGTTGGAAGCAGCACTTATGGTTTTGATTGGACTACAGTACTGTAATAGAGGAGTTTCGTGAGTGGGAATTGTGATGGGTGCCACTTATTTAGATCACGGAGAGTGACAAAACTTGTGATTGAGTCTCTGTTGGTGCTGAGTTGAACTACTGAGTTTTGTAAATTTGAATCTTAGTATTTGATGCGATCATTTACAAGGGAGGTGATTCTTTATTCGATTTGAGCTAGGATGGAATTGGTGACAGGCATGAGGTGT
Organism: Ceratodon purpureus; assembly: GCA_014871385.1. Taxonomy (NCBI): domain Eukaryota; kingdom Viridiplantae; phylum Streptophyta; class Bryopsida; order Pseudoditrichales; family Ditrichaceae; genus Ceratodon; species Ceratodon purpureus. The sequence goes on from CM026422.1 coordinate 20,927,792, forward strand.
TACTCGTTCTTTGTTTATGTAGTGATAGTCTCGGGTTTCACTTGATGTGTTATTCAAGCCTACAGGGGGTTTTGAGGTGTGTCATTGATGAAGAACAAACTTTGGAATTAGCTCGTTATGAGAGATTCTTCGAGTGATTCTCAAACTGAGTATGCAGCGGGTTAGAATTTCGTAGCGATTCTCCTTAGAACGACTAATTTAGTTAGGTTCGTGATTCCTTACTAACGTCATGGAAGCGATGAGGAAAGGATTGGGGGCTATCAGCTATGGCGCACTGCGTTCACACTATTCATGCCACAAGATTCCTGTGTATATGGGTGCAACCTGCCGACGGCGTTCAGTATAGGGGTGTGAGTGGGCCTTAGCTGATATCTGCTAAAATCAATCTCATATATACTGATGACTTCATACGTCCTTGATATGAATACGATCACAATGCCCAATTCAATAGGCCCGATAATGTGTCCGGAAATTCTATAAAATATCTAAAGGTCCTGTCTACGTAATAACACACCATTAAATGGTGCCTGTGAACATGGTCTTGATGTTTGCCGGTGCCATGCAATGCTAAGTGATTGTCAGCCATTTGAAGATCGTGCGGGCTGAAACTTCCTGTGAAATAAGATGGACAGGTCTCTAGGTCGCAAGCCTCACCAATACGATGTGTTCATCAATCACCGGGGCCCAGATGTGAAGAAGACGTTTGTGGCTCACCTCAACGCTTCTCTCAGAAGAGATGGATTTCGACCTTTCCTGGATGCGAAAGACATCAGCCAAGGGCGCCACGTCTTCAAGTCGATCGACAAAGCCCTGACGGGTGCTTGTGTTCACGTGGCTGTCTTTTCGAAGCGGTATGCTGAGTCCAAGTACTGTCTAAACGAGTTGTGCGATATGCTGAGGAGCGGACAGGTGATTCTACCAGTATTCTACGGTGTGAATGCAGAAGACTTGCGGCGGATCGAGAGTGGGCCATTCAACAAGGGCTTCGAAAAGCATGTGAAGCGTGGGAGGACAGAGGAGATTGGGAAATGGAAGGAGGCGCTTCGCAAAGTTGCTGATCACAGGGGCTTCCGACTAGATGAAGTGAACGGGTGAGTCCCAGTGTGTTGCGCGATGTGAAATAAATGCCATTTTATTCCTCAATTTGTAGAACAAGGATATCACTGTTTATGAATGGGCTGGTGAAAGTTCATGACTACTATTATTTGCAAACACTGTGTCCGAGCCTATGGTCGCACTTTATACGAGCCCAGCCTGATTCAAGGTCTGACTGAGCTGGTTGGTTTTGTTTGAAGTGCAGAGATGAAGAGCAACTGATAAGGAGCATCCTCGTGGAAGTCCGAAGTGCACTGCCAGCAACATTGCTCGCAGGGAAACAGCGATATGGTATGGAAGGGCGCCTGAAGGAAGCGCTGAACTCGCTTGATCGTGTGAACGTTCTAGGTGTGGTAGGCATGGGCGGCATTGGGAAAACGACCCTGGCTATGGAAATATACGATCACTTCGTGTCGCATCGGCAGTTCGAGAGGCACTGCTTTCTGAGGGACGTGCGGTCAAGGTCAAGCAGCGAGCCATCCCAGTTGCGGCGAGATTTCATGCATGCTATGGGACTGGGCGACTGTGATGTGATGAACACGGGTGAGTATGGACGAGTTTTCGAGGGCTCGATTCCTGGCAGAGTGTTGGTTGTGGTGGACGACATAGACGATAAAGGCCAATTCAAGGCTCTGGTTCCTGACATTCGAAAGCTGGGATCTGGTAGCCGAATAGTGATCACATCGCGGTATCGCGATGTGGTGACGCAGACAATGGCTGGTGCACAGCGGTGGGAGGTGTACGAAGTCCCTGTTCTGAATGAGTACGAGTCGCGGTGTTTGTTCAACCGGCATGCATTTCTGAGCGAGACACCAAGTGAAGGCTTCGCTGATATGGCAGAAAAGGTTGCAGACGCATGTGGCGGTCATGCGTTGTCGCTGGAGACTGTAGGCGCTTCCCTGTTTGACAAGAAGGGTCGTGAGGACATGGAGATATGGTCGGAAGCAGTGAAGGATTTGAAAGAGAACGAGGGCGTTTTTGGGAAGCTACGAAGCACTTACGAGAGGCTTCCGACGGACGGTGATCGGGCGATGTTCCTTGACATTGCGTGCATGCTGATAGGGATGGAGAAGGAAGTGGCACTGACGATTTGGAAGTCGTGTAGTGGATGCAGCGGAGCGCAGTGCAGCACTTCGAGAACTCCATATTTTTCGTTACGGAGGCTGATGGATAGATCACTGGTGAGAGTGGATTCGCAGGGCATGTTGAGGATGCATGATGTGCTTCGGGACATGGGCAGAGATATGGTGAAGAGAGATAGTGTGAAGAAAGAGCGACGAAGGCCTGAGAAGTGGACGCACTTGTGGGATGCTGGGGTAGCTGCAAAGGTGCTGAGTTCTGCAGAGGTAAAAGTTCAGCTTGTTTGTATTTTAAACAAGATGCAGTGGCATTTAGCATTGTAATTTTCGGCAAATTTGAGAGAATGTTTTATGCTTTGTATTTACGTGAAGTGGTTAACGCTTGGCTGTTCATGTCTTGTATGTGTATCACGAGGAATGAATCAATCTGATGGATTAAGATTAGATAACATGCTATCACTTGATTTGGAAATTGGACTTGTCAGTACAATAGAAGCTTAGGTGTGATGCTTTAGCAGGACTTGAAGCCTGCAAAATGTGTTGAGATTTGCTGTGGTTTCTGTCGGTACGTTCTGGTGTAAGCCTTTTTTGCACGTTGAAACGAGCGCAGACGAAACCTAGAATCCGAGGGCTCTGTTTGGGCGTTGGAGACGGCGCCAAGATTCTTGGCGATGGAGAATCGGCAGGTGTGGGGGGCGGTTGTGTATCATATTTAGCTTCACGGTTGTCGGGCATGAAGGAGCTGCACCTGCTGGTATTGGATGGTAGCTATGTGGAAGTGCGAGATGAGAACTCAAGTTGGCCCGAAGAGCTACGGTGGCTCCGCTGGAGACGATTCCGTGGTGGTCAGTTACCGTCAGAGTTGAAGCTGCTATCTCTGGTTGTGCTGGACCTGGGCGGGAGTAGAGAGTTAACTTGTCTTTGGGAGGACGACGCGGATATCAAGGTGTGAATGAGGGAATACTCACATTCAGCCATATATGTATAGAGGATGATGTTGTTGTCGTAGTGGTTGTGGTGTTGAAATGGGGGGTTCATGGAAGTTGTATTCCTTGGCTTGCAAGGGTTGTGAGAGGAGGTGAATGTTACCTTGGGACGGAATGGCGTTGGGGAGCTAAGGGACTGAGGGCTTAGCTTACATTTGTAAATTCATTGAAGTCCATATTTCTAGTCATCTAATTTTTATCAGATACCTGTGATTCTGTCGCAGCAGGTTATATCACGAGAGAAGTTACTGATATATCGTTCAATTACGGCATGTCTCCTTGCAGCTTCCTGTGCTCCAGTTGTTAACCTTCTCGTGGTGCACAAGGCTCGTGGAGCTTCCGGAGAATTTTGGCCAGAGCGTACCAAAACTCAAGAGATTGGAAATGAGATCGTGTGGGAGCGTAAAGAGGCTACCAGAGTCTATTGGCCTGTTGACGGACTTGGAACACCTGGATCTATATGATTGTGTTAGGTTGGTGAGCTTACCGGACGCGGTTGTGGGACTGGGAAAGCTGAAAACACTTATTCTGGTCGGGTGCGAGAGCTTGCAGCAGTTGCCGGAGGAGATGGGGAGATTGACCAGCCTGGAGACACTGGATCTCTTGGACTGTATCTGTTTGTCCGATCTGCCTGCATCCATCAACGGACTCAAGATGTTGACGACGTTGGAGGCGAGTCATACAGCGGTATTGGACCTCGGAGCGGGATTAGGGTTGCTCACTTCCCTCACATACTTGTCCACGTCTGGTCTTCGTAGCTGTGTTCCGGGTACCTTTCAAGGCCTCCAAGCACTGACTTCTCTGTTTTTAACTAATGCTTCCGCGGACATGGGGGAACTGGGAGTCCTTACTGCTCTTAAAAAACTCAATTTGTCATGGCATAAAACGATCACCGCCCTTCCCAAAAGCTTCGGGAACCTGAAGTGGTTGGTCCGCCTGGATATGAGCCAATGCCAAGAACTGCTGACTGTTGAGGCGTTGCCGGAGGGCTTGGAGCGCCTTGAGTTGCGTGGATGCCTTAAGCTCACTGAGATACCGTCCCTGGCGGGAATGAAGTCGTTGGTGCACTTGGACTTGCCCTATTGCGGAAGTCTAAGACATGTGCGTGGATTGGAATGCCTCACCATGTTGGAGTATGTGGACCTTTCTAGGTGCACCTCAATTGATGGTCGTGGAATTCGCATCATGGGGTGCAGAGCTTTGCGGGAGTGTCGTGTGGGCGGAAGCAAAATTGGTGTGGCATACGACAACAGATGGATGGAGGTATGGGTTTACCTATTGTGGATGTTGTCATAGTAATATGAGAATTTGAAGATGTGATTGAGCAATATGGAGACGGATGTTAGGGTTAAGTTAGTTGGGTGTACATCTCATTGTCCTAGGGCGGTCCAATGACAGCTGGATGTAAGAGCATCCCCATTAGCCGCGCCAACGGCCCACGCCAACGGGTCTTGGCGGGCCCGCGTGGTTTTTGGAGTCCAATGGTCGCGCCAACCCCCCCTCCATCTTCCTGCGGCACTCTATCACAGGCCCGCTCACGCCATTTTTTCTCTGCTTGGAGGGAGACAATTTCCACACTCTATTGCGTAGTCAACGCCAGGATGGCAACTCTTGAGGCGGGAAGGGGGAAGAAGGGGAAGCACTTTAGTGCTGACGAGGAGAGATGCTTGTGCAGGAGTTTTTTGGCTGTTTCGCAGGACCCTGTGTGTGGCAATGGGCAACGCAACACTGCGTTTTGGGAGAGGATCACAACACACTTCAACAAAACAAAGCCAAGGTATGCTCCCACCCGTCCTTCAAGGTCTCTTGAATCGAAGTGGAGTCACATCAAGCATGACGTTGCGAAATTTGTAGGAGCTCACAAACAAGTCTCAGATTCAAGGGAGTCAGGAGTTTCAGCTGAGGATGTTTTGGAGAGGGCGCTTGAATACTACAAGGACAGGCACCCGAAGCAGCAGACATTTGCGTTTTTGCATTGCTGGCAGTTGCTCAAGGAGGTTCCACGGTGGTGGCAGTCTGCAATGGATGTGCAAAAGAAAAATGTTGGGCCAGACAGTTCCGCAGCGACCATGGCCAGGGGTAGAGGAGCCGCAGCCCAAGCTGTTGACCTCGGCGAGGACGCAGCCGGAAGCACAGACGGGCAGGAGGTGCCGCAGGTGGTTGCCGAAGAGGAGGTCCAGGTGGTGTCACCGAGGAGCTTCCGGTCCCGCCCGGCCCGGCCCCAGGGCAACAAGGCAGCGAAGAATGACCAAGCGGAGCAGGGTCGCAAGGAAGCGATATTGAAGAGCACCGCAAGGGCGACGGAACAGATGGCGGCAGCGAATCTCAGGAAAGCCGAGGCTATGGCGGATCACGCTGCTGCTGCCCTCTTCCGCATGCCCATGGAGGACCTCGACGAAGACGCCAAAGAATACTTCCAATTGCGCAGGAAAGAAGAGCTCGAGCGCATCAAGAGGAGGATGGACCAGGAGAGGCGTGTCGCTGAAAGGGAGAAGATGGAGCACGATAAGCTCCAAGCTGAGAGGGCGGCGGAGAAGGCAGCCCGCGAGAGAGCAGGGGAGGCGCAGGCAGGCAAGCGGCAGCGGCTGCAGCCCACCACCCCCGCAACCGCCACCGCAAGTACGCAGCCCCCGCCCTCTCCTGCCGCCACCGAGCCGGCGTCGCAGCCGCATGCTTCCCCCGCCACAGACGCCCCGACTCATTCCCCGACCTTCTCCACCGAACAGGGCCTCGAAGGTGCCCGCCCAGACTCCCCTTTTTTTTTTTTTTTGTTTGCTTGTTCTCTCGCAGCATCACGCTCACCCTCACCGTCGTCTTGCTCCACCTCTTGTCTTTTATCTCTCGTTTGCCGCACCTCTCCTCTCTCATCTCTCCAGTCTCTCCCTTGCAAACCCTCACAGCTTCTCCTCAATATGTGGCGTTTTTTTTTTTTCAATGACGTTGTTGTCCATCTTCTCTCACCTCTCACTCTCCGACCCTGTCTGTAACCTCTCCTCTCGCAGCCTTTGTTGATTGCTTCTGTTGTTATGTTCATTTGTTTTTTTTTTTTTTTTTTTTTTCTTAATTTCAATGGCGTTGCTGTCCATCTTCTCTCACCTCTCACTCTCCGACCCTCGCTGTAAGCTCTCGTCTCTCCGCTCCTTCATTGTTACTTGAGGTTTTTTTTTTTTTATTTATTTCAATGCTGTCCATCTTCTCTCACCTCTCACCTCTCACTCTCCGACCCTCGCTGTAAGCTCTCGTCTCTCCGCTCCTTCATTGTTACTTGAGGTTTTTTTTTTTTTTTTATTCCATTGCTTTCCACCTTCTCTCACCTCTCACTCTCCGACCCTCTCTGTAACCTCTCCTCTCGCAGCCTCTGAACGTTGTTTGCTTCTTATGTTATGTTGTATTTTTTTTTTATTTTTTTTTCTTCAATTATGGTACTCTCCATCTCCTCTCACGTCTCAGTCACCGACCCTGTCTCTGCAGCTCTCTTTCCGCAGGTTCTGAGACCGTTTGCTTCTTATGTGTTTTTTTTTTTTTTTTTAAAATCCATGCTCTCTACCTGCTTCTCACCATCTCTCGCTACCCCTCTCATTCTCCCCCTCTCATTCTCCCACCCTGTCTCCCACCTTGCTCCTCTCTCCCGGTGTTTTTTTCATTTCTTGGTTTTTTTTTTTTTTTTAATTGCTTCATGTCTCTCAGGTTCTACCCTGTCTCTGATGTCGCTCTAGTCGTCCGGTTTTCTGTTTCCTTTAATCTCACGGTTTGTTCTTGTTTTTAGTTTTTTTTTTTTTATTCGTACAAGGCTCTCGTTTGTAAGCTCTCGTCTCTCCCTGCCGCTCTGATTGTATTTCTCTCCGAAGACCAGCAGTGTCACTCTTTACTGTTTTTTGTTTTTTTTTTTATCACTCCCTCTTTCTGTTCTCTCTATCTGTCGCTGCATCTTCTCTCCCCCTCTTCTGGTTTTAGATGGCTCCTTGCTCTCGGCTGTGATTCCAGTTTTAAGTGACTGCTTTCTTAGAATTTCTGATTTATATTGTTTTTTTTTTTAATCATGTTTCCAGATTTCTGCTAAACCTGTATCGTTCTGTTCCTCGTCGAAGGTTGCTTTCTCCCGCATAGTGATTCACAGTTTTGTTTGTCGTTCTTTTAAAAAAAAAAATTGGCTATTCTTCTTTATTTTTCTGAAATTTATAGTCAGTCTTTGTGTATCACTGTGTATTGCCCTTTCCTCGCCGAAGCTTGCTCATGGATACATGTCATCGTTCTGTTTCCTTTGAGGCTTGCAGCTGTTTTTTTTTTTTTTTTTTTTTTTTTTTTTTTTTTTTTTTGGCTTTTCTCTTCTCTCGCAGTCTGTCTGTATCCACTGTTCGGACAGTTTGGGGGCTGGCTCTCACAATATGCTTCATCTCTTTTTATTTCTTTGCTGCAGCTTCTTTTCTTTGATGGAACTTGACTGTTAATCTGTTTTTTGGCTGAGCAGATGATTCACAACGAGATGATTGGGAGGACTCCCAATGCATCCCAAACACACAGTTTATGATGACGCCTCCCTCCCATGCTCAAGCGTTTGAGGAGAGTAGACAGATTCATTTTGCACAACCCTCCCCCATGTATCCTTTAGGTTCTTCCTTTCCATTAGATAGTCATCACCCTTCCATTGGAGACAACCAAATGTATGGTTTTAGGAATTTTGGACAAGGCTTGAACTTGAATGCAAGATTTTATTCACAATAAAGACATACATTTTCATTGTCCTAAACCTAGTCTACTCCGGTGTCCTCTCAACATCCATAAATGATCTATCAAATCATTTCGCAAAGCAAAATGTGTCTCAATGTTCTCCACCTCTCTCGTGCCAGCCTGCAAATCATGGAATGTGAATGGGATAGGAGTTCTCTGACATGGCCCCCCCAAATCAGCAAAAGGCTCTAGATGGAGACCTCTCTCATCCTCTAAAATCATATTGTGCATAATAATGCAAGCCAACATGATGTTCTCTATAACCCCTAAATCCCACTGCCTCACGGGATTTTTAATGATCTCCCACCTTGCTTGCAACACCCCAAAGGCACGCTCCACATCCTTACGGGCGCCTTCTTGGCACTTGGCAAAGTGCTCCTTCATCTCACCTTGGGGCTCATGAATAGGCTGTACAAAACAGGCCCATGGTGGATAAATGCCATCTGCTAGAAAGTAGTATCGGGGATAAACGTGGCCGTTAACCTCGAAACTAATATCCTGACCAGCACCTCGCAGAAGATTCAAAAGAAAAGGAGAACTGTCCAAAACATTGATGTCATTGTTGCCTCCAGGCAACCCAAAAAAAGCATGCCATATCCATAAACCCTGGTCAGCCACAGCTTCCAGAATGAGGCTTCTATTCTTATCCTTGTCCTGGTATTGTCCCTACCAAGCCACAGGGCAATTCTTCCAAGTCCAATGCATGCAATCAAGACTCCCAAACATCCCTGGAAATCCCCGCTTCTCATTGATAGCCATCTGCTTCTGTATATCTTGCTGTGTAGGTTGTCTCAAATAAACCTCTTCGAAACAACCTCTAATGGCAATCACAAATCTAGTCATGCACTCTTGTGCAGTGGATTCACCCAGCTTCACATACTCATCACATGCATCTGCCGCCACACCGTAAGCTAGCATACGGATGGCGGCAGTGCATTTCTGCAAAGAAGATAGACCTAAACGCCCCGCAGCATCCACACTTTGCCTAAACCATGGATCAAACCTGACAACCTCCTCCACAATCCTTGTGAAGAGCTCCCTCCGCATCCGATAACGCCTCCTGAACTTCCTTGGGCCATACGTTGGATTCTCAGAGAAATAATCCTCCCAGAGAAGATCGTGGCAATGCTCCCTATTCCTAAACACATATGCCCTACCGGGCACACTACCTCCCACCTTTTTGGGTGAAGAGGACTCACCCAAAATCTCACTTGACACAGCATCAACCATCTGAAAAAATAAATCATTCTCCAACTCATCCTCCATGTCTTCTTCAAACCCTATTTCCAATCCAAGACTTCTCTCAAACTCATCCTCCCAAGACTCCATGGCTCTCACTCACCAAGAAAATAAACAAATACAAATCACACTCTCCCCTAAAAATCACAGACCCAGCCACAACTCAAAACATTCACAACAAATCAAATATGGCGTTGTCCCACGCTGTGTTCAACAGAGACAGTCTCCGAGCTCCCAGCTCTCACACCAGCCCCAACCCCTCCCTCCCGCCCACGCCAGCCACGGGGGCAGCCATGTGGTGGCCCGCCCTGCCACCTCCCCACGCCAACAGCTCTTGAGGGGCGGAGTAGCGTGCGCCCATTGGGGCCGCGGCTCTCCACTCGCTCGCACGCTGCGACGGAGTCCACGCCATATGGCGTTGGCGCGTCCCCAATGGCGCGAACCATTGGGGATGCTCTAATGGTGCATGTGTAATCATTTACATGGCTAACGGTCTTATACGAACATAATGGGGTTTTATGAGTGTGAAGAGTTGTTTTGGGTGTAGTTTCGGGTTGTGGAAGACGTTGTGGAGACTGATAATGTTTTGAGTTGAGATGACTTTGGTAATGTCTGGAGGTGTTGATGGGGTAGGGACTTTCATGTTGCAGGGTGGTCCTTCTAGACAGGTTATCACTTGGATGGGCAATGCAATTCCTCTTCTTTCCAATGTTATCGGCAACGAAGTTGTGGTGTCCGGGACTAGGACTTCAGCCTTGGTGTTGGAGTGTGTGATTGCAAGGGATGCAAAGTGCATGTCTGTGATTTTGTGTTTGGTAACAAGAGGATTAAGGTATTCACGTCAGATAGAGGTTAAGGTGTTGAGGGGTGGGAGGTTGATTGTGCAATCCATTATATGTTGTTGGTGGTTGAATGATGACAACCTAGTGTGGTTGTGTACTTTGGGGAGGGAGCATCAGTTAGTGCAATCACTTCAGCATGGCGACCAAATACGTGTCTATTTGGATGGATTTCATTCTGGAACTTGTAGGGTGATGAAGGGGGGCATATGTGTTGTGCACAAGGAAGATGAAAACCTTATTCTGATGATGAATTCGGAGGTGTTGGAAAAGAAGGAGTCAGAAGATATGGTATCGCAATTCGGGAAGTTGGTTTTGGAAGATAATGGTGACTTGCAACCAACTTTTGTAATGGCTTCATAATTGGGAAGTTTGGAGGCTAATGATATGGTAATAGGATAATAAGATTTTTTTTTTCATTAACCCCTAAAGGTCCAAGGTGTTTTGGCACTTCCAAAATTGAAAACTGTAGATTTTGACCACCGTATGGAAATTGATGTATGTTTCCAATAAAATTTGCTTTTCTGGTATTTCCAACCGTAAGATCTTCAACCTCACTACTTGCACTAATACCACGTCAAATTTCAACTGTTGGATCTTTACCATTTGTGAGATTATAACGTTCAAAGTATATTGTTTTTTTTTTTTTGCCTTTCCTTGAAAGGCATAGTCCAAATGGTGCCAAGGGAGACTTGATGATTGTTACCCCAAACATTTTGTTCATATTTTTTTCCATGTAGGTAACTAAGTTGGGCACCTCCATGCAAAATTTTGAAGACTTATTTTGATTTTTTGGCCTTCATGCAAATTATTTTCCAAAAGCAGGTACAAAATCGTCAATATGGTAAAACTTAAATAACATTAAATGTTTTTGGTTTGGAAAAAAAGTGAACGGTGAAAAGTTACATCTATGAGTTTGTAAATTTTGGAAGAAAAAAAATTGAAAAATTCCTAAATCTCAAATTTTGACCATTTTTGAAAGGAAAATTTATAAAATTACAGAAAACTTTGAAGCTTGTTCATGTAATTTTTGGAGGCTGCCCTTGTAAAATTGGTAAACCTTTTGACTTGGGCCACTTTGGATTTTGAGTAATGATTTGGTTATGAACATAATTTTAAATTTTTTTTGAAAAAAAACCTAATTTTAAACTGCCTCTTTTGGACTTGAAACCTAAAATTTCTAGATGAAGGTTCTAAAATTGGAATTTGACTTTGAAAATTTTATTACGTACACCTTGCGGTAAATGGAGCATCTAGTAAAAATCTTAGGCAAAAATATTACTTTTAACATCTTCAACTAGGCTGCCCGAAATAGCAAAAATCCAAATCGGGTTTCTTGGACCTTTAGGGGTTAATGAAGTATCATTTTTTGACGTATTATTCGCGATGAAAAAAAAGAAGTATGTAACCATATATGAGTTTTATTGGAAAATCAATTCAATTGATTGAGTTCTTGCTTTTGTTACATTATGGTTAGAATGGTTGGCATGTTCAATGTTGATACAAGAATTTTCTTTTAATCGTTCAAAATGACCGTCAATCGTTAGTATAAGATAAAGTAAACTTTGTTTTGTTGAACAATAATAGAAATTGAGTTTAAATGGTAATACCATGACATCAATTTATTTTTTTGATGCCTACAATAGACTTTTGATTTGAAGTTGCAAATCTTGTAGTTTGAATTTGATCATGGTTTTAACTTTATTTGATAATTTATTAGTAGGGCTTAAATACGTGCTTTCCAAGAGAAGAGAATAGAATTATGTTAACTTTGTCGTTCATTAAATATTTAGATTTTTATATTAAACATTTATATATCAAATCTATGTAGTCATAAATAATGTTGTTACTTTGAAACTTTGATTATTTGATTCTTTTTAGATGTCTGAGTTGTTAATTGCAAATTTGTGGTATTATAAAGTAAATATATAATCATAGATTGTTGCAAACATGCTAAATTATGAAAATACACTTTCTTAAACATTTATATTAGAACAAACAACATTTCATCAAAATGTCAAATGGTTTTAGTCTACTCGTGGTCTAATGTCAACCAAGTGTGGTTGTGTACTATGAGAAGGGAGCGTTAGCTAGCTCATGTGCAGTCACTACAACAAGGTGACTGGATATATGTCTGCTTGTTTGAAAATTGTTTTACAACTTATAGAATGTCCGAGGGGCCCATATGTATTATTCACAATGAAGAGGATAACTTTCTTTTGATGATGAATACAAAGGTGTTGGACAAGAAGCAATCTTTGGATTTGGTATTGCAATTTCAAAAGTTGGTGATGGAAGATAATGTTGACTTGGAACCAATCTTTGTATAGTCTTCGCTAGCTAGAAAAAATTGTGGTTGGCATATAACTTATCTTTGAGAATTATAGTTGGTTATATATTTGCTTGAAAACCTCTTTTAAAGATTTATTTTGATTGTAATAAAAATAATCAAACTACAAATTTAGCCTTTTAAGTACAACTTTGAAACTAATGCTCATTCTTTGTATTAAATTGTTTTCGTAATGCAAGATATAAATCAAAGGATTGCAATGAAAGTTAGAGATGATGCAAGCCTACAATTAGTATAAATTTGAGTTATCATGACAAAAATATTACATAAAAACTAATGTTATTAAGAAAGCAATTGCTCTTTCTCTCAACATGCTCATGTTTAGTGGTAACCAGAGTCCTTTAAATTTTTATAGCATTGGGCGGATTTGATAAAAACTTGTCAAGAAAGACATCTCTTTAAGGCTTATTCTAATTGCTCTAATTGGATTTTTTTTATAAAATATGTTGTGTTTGTTGATGAGATGAAAGAAGATTATAATTTATTAGTCCATGATTTTGTCAAAGTCGTATCATTTAAAATTATGTTTTTGGAAAAAATTAATCTAATTATATGATAACTTAAACTTGATGTTCTCATTTTTAATAAAACACATATTTCTTTGAATTTATAATTAGGTCTGGATTTGATAACATTTTAGTGTAATTTAAAACAAGCCATAAAGATGATGCCAAGAAGATATATTAAGTTGTTATGGTAATAATTAAAATAAGTAATACTACGATATTCCATTATTGATGATGATGTTAAATTAATTTCTACTTTTGATTGCGACTATTGTGGCTAGCCTTAATTCCATGACAACAATTGAGAAAAAAACTAACAATATTCTTAAAAATACAATACAATACAAGTTAAATTAGTTTGTCAATTGCATAAAAATCAATAAAAAGATAATCATTGTTTATGAACACATACCAAGTAGACTTAGAACCATACCAAAAACCAAGTGGAAAAATAAGAGAGACCTCAACAACATGGCCAATCTATTCTAAATAAAAGCCCACATAAAAAACAAGGAAAATCAAACAACGACTTCAGCCACCACAAACGAAACTCAAATGAACACACATAATATACATCAAAGAGTTCACCAATAAACACTAGTAAAAATACCCATCTAAACAACAAACTTCTAGGAACACCAGCACAACGCACAATGTCTGGCCCTTCGAAGCCAGAACTCCACACACCGAGCATCACCGCTTTTGGGTGCCACTACTCGACCCCCGCGGGCACCAGAGGGGATCCCAACACCGTGCACAGTGGAACCCCGTCGCCGAGTCGCCCTGGACACCGGTGTTTATTTAGGTGGCAAAATTTTGCCAGAAGGCGAAATAAAATAGCAATTTACTATATTTGTCTCCAAAGACCTTAAATCACTCGTTGGTCTAAGCCAAAAAATACCCAATAGGGAACTTGGATAGAGCCATCATTCCTACAACAGGTTGGCCTTATTGCTCACTTTTGAGGCGTCCAGTTACATAATACTACATAATGCTTAAGATTAGTGAAGAAAAAACAAGGATCACCAAAGGACTTCTCCATTAAAAAAATTAATGAAGCCAAAAATTTGGTCCTAATGTATTCTTTGTAGCCACCTTAGCACCACACCTAAAACCCTAGGATTTACACTGCTGGACACATCGAGCCCAAGCTCACCAAAAGTTAATCCGAGCTCGGAGTGGGTCTCTCTATTTCCCCCCATCAAGCGGTGCAGCCGCCCCTCGCGCGGGCAGGGGCAGCGCCCGATGGGGGGAGCCACGCCCGACCCTCCCCTTCGCCCGACCCCGGGTCCCCGACCCCGTGCTCCCGTCGCCCCCGTGCCCGATGAGCGCCCCGTGCCCCGCCCGCCCGCCGAGACCCTCATCCCTCCGTCCCTCCTTCTCATCCCCCGTCGACCCTCATCCATGGGTCGTCTCTCTCCCTCGCGACGCCGGTTTCCTGTCTGCGCCTCATTACTGCCGCCGCCGTCGACGACACTGTTCCGGACTGTTTGAATGGGGCTGCGACACAACGCTTGGACAGGCGTGTTGGGTTGCGGAATGTGGAATTGGGGATGGCGGATCGGGGGAGCAAGGAGGGGGCCGATAAGACAGTGGCTACGAGGAAGGTTGCGGCAACGGTACTTCAACTTCATAACGGACAGGTTTAGAGTTTTGTGATGTTGTTTTGAAGTCGTGGACATCATGAAATGGGTTCGGGAGTGGATGCCAGGGCCGGGGTCAGTGCTTGTGAGGACGCCGAGGAAGACAGCTTACGGGTTCCTCGACCTTGCTTTGGTCGACATTTGCCTGGACCCGAAGTTCATGGTGTTCTCTCTCGTGGAGGTGGTGGGCTGCGACTCGATGAAGGGCTCTGTACAGATCAGAGCGGCGTTTGGTTCATGGACAGTCATGCAGGGCCTTCAAGTACCGCTATCGATCTGTCATTGGTTGGAGATAAGTGGAGGTGGCGGGGTGATGCCATTATTCCTGAAGAAGATCTACCGTGTACAGGGAATGTACAGCACAATGTTGGTTTGCTAAGTGCTCTATCTGATCCACCAGCCCTCGATGAGGTCCGACGTTTAGGGTTTCCAGAGCAGCCGCAGTATGAAGAGCAGCGAAATGAAGATGTCATTGCTGATATGGAGGGGGAGGGCGAGGACATAGATCTCAGGGAGTCACCTGTCCGGGTGGGTGATGCAGACGGTATAGATGGGGGATGCAATGTCGAGGAACCAGACCTACTGATAGTGGGGGATGGCGATGGAGAAGCTTTCCCACTGCCTGACATACAGAAGAGAAAACCGTGGAGGAAGTGGCAGCAGAAGGTAAAGGAATCAGTCCAGAGACCACCACCTGGACCTTTCAGCCGGGTTGATCTCGTTTGGGGGCGGAAAAATATTGGTGGCAATGGAAAGCGAAGAGAGACGCAGACAGCCACGATCCCCTGGGATCGCCTAGAGGATTTTGTTGAAGGGGAGATGTGCTCGCGGCAGCATCCCTGCACATTTGTGGAGCTGTCTAGGCAGTGCATGAAGATTGATGAGGGTAAACAGACTCCTGCAGAATCAGCCAAGCAGGAGATCAGGTATGGTCACCTTAACTATTTCTCTCTTCCTGTCCGGAATTCCTGTAATTTTCTGTTTTGGGATTTAGGGTTCCCATTACTGTCCAAAGTTACTGATAACTGTTTTTCGTCTGCTGCATCTACAGCTACTGGTGTCAATACGGACCAGAAGATTACAGTCGGCAGTACAAAGTTGCAGTTCAGAAGGCCTTTTCGCATTGTCTGGTACAGAGGAAGAACTCAACAAACCAGAAGAAGGCTGTCAAGAAGGCCCAAAAACTAGTGGAAAAGGCTGCAAAGGAGGCTGAAAAAAACAACCGCCCCAAGAAGAAGACTAAGAAGCAACTTGTCCCAGATCTAAATGAGGAGGCTGAGGGTGAGGACGAAGAGGAAGTGGCACGGATTCAAGAGGCCCAACAGCAGCTGCTGCAAGCCCAAGCACTGATCCAGCAGAGCACAAAACCTGGTAGGAAAACCCGGGTGTCCAAAGTTCAGGCTGGCATGTCTTTAAAACGAGGCTGCCAGTGTAACTTTGTTGCCAAACAATTGGTTGCAGATGACACATTGTGCACTATTCAGTTCCACAATATGGATCACACTAACAAGGAGGGGAAGGCTTGCCATGGAGCAGAGTTTGGGGGTCAGCGGGCTGGCCTGTCCGGGCATCTCTCAGCAGCCACTAAGAAGTGGATTGCGGACACCCTTCGGTCCGGGAAGTCCCCAGCCCAAGTAATGGCTGACCACAAGGCGGAAGTCATGCGATGTGCTCAAGACAATATTCCACCAACCAGAGACACATTCATCATGCCCTCTGATGTTTATAATATTGCAAACAAATTGGCAAAGGAATTGTGGGAGAAGCATCCTAATGATGCAATGAGTGTGCGTCTCTGGACTGATGAAAATCCTCACTCTTGGTTCCATTATAGGGAGTATGGGACAGTTGAATTGAATGACCCACCACCTCCAGAAGATGACCCTTTCTGTCTAGCAATACAAACAGATTGGCAGCTAGAGATGATGATCAGGCATGGTCATAGGAGGGCCACTTTCTCCACCAATGCACCCAAGGTAATCATTGGCGTATCCCTTTCTCAAAGCAAGAAACTTCCCTGTCTTTGAACATTCAGCAGTTTCAGTTTCTCCTCAAGTATGCTCTGACAATGCTGTTTGCCTGTCCGGACTTTTTTGCAGTACCCCCTTTATACAGTGATGGTCTTTGACGAATGGGAGCAGGGCATCCCGGTTGCATTCGCCATACAAGGGAGGTCCAGAGAAGTAGACATTGTCCCGTGGTTGAGAAAGTTGCGGGATCGTTGTGTAGCAATTAAGCCTGACTGGAGACCGAATGCATTCCTTGTTGACAATGACGACGCTGAACTGAATGCAATAAGGTATGTCCCTGCAAAATACTGTTCCAGGTCAGGAGGCCATCTGTCTTGAAGTTAAATTCTGTCAGTTGCTTACTTCCCCCGGAGCAGGGGTGTCTGAGTCGCCTCTTAAGACCACTCCCTGACTGTGCAGAAAGGTCTGGCCGGAAGCAGAGTCCCTCCCTGGACAGAAGAAGGACGAAGTAGCCATTCTACTCTGCTTATGGCATACAAGAAAAGCATGGTTGGAGAACGCCACTCAGAAGATAAAGGCTAATTATTTGCGAGCTGAGATACTCACTGCATGTGCTGATCTCATGTATGGCAATGGTATTCTTCAGGGGGACCTGGCTGTCTTAGCTGCAAGGGAGCGTTTTCAGTTCTTGAAGGGTAAATATCCGCAGGCTAAGGCTTTCTTTGCCTACTTTGAAAAGGAGTGGATTCCGAAGATCGAAATGTGGGTTAAAGGGTACAGGAACATGCCCCACGCTAATCAGGACACCAATGCGGCTGTAGAGAGCTATCACGCTAATTTGAAGGCCATACTACGGATGTCTAGAGCAAAATTCGATGGGAGAAGGGTGGATTGGCTGATTTATCACCTGCTCAAGGAAGTGCTAGTCAGGGTTGTTCAAATAGACGTCCGACCCGGCTCCGGACGTCAAGACGTCCGACCCGGACGTCCCTCGTCCCGGACGTGGCGTCCCCGACGCTCGAGAATTACGTCGCGGTAATAATTTTGCGACCCCGGAGGAGTAAAAACATTCCCCAGCCGTCCGATCGGCCGATCCCGCCACCACGCCCCATCTCGGCCGTCCGTTCGCGGAGACGGCCGCGGAGACGGCCGCGGGGTCGTTGGGGACGGCCGCACGTCGATCCGACGGCCAAGATGCGGCCGTGCTGGCACATCCCGGGCCGTCGGATGTGGGCGGCCCTCCTGGGCCGTCGGATCCCACGGCCGTCGCCGTGGCCGACCGCGGGGACGGCCTCGGGGACGGCCGCGGGATCCGACGGCCCGGATCGACCCCGGCGCAGGCCATCGAGGACCGCTCGAGCGGCGCGGCCGACCGCGGGCCGTCCGATCCCGCGGCCGTCCCCGTGGCCGTCCCCGCGGTCGGCAACGGCGACGGCCGCGGGATCGGACGGCCCGCGGCCGGCATGGTTGGCCGCGGAGGGCCGTCCGATCCCGCGGCCGTCCGCGTGGGCGACCGCGTGGAGACGCAGCCGTCCCCGGCGACGGCCGCAGGGACGGCCGCAAATTAAAAAAAAAAAATCCCGAATCTTAAAATCTTCATAACTTCTTCAAAACGTCTCCAAATTGGGCTTATGAGGTGTTTTTTGGCATCTACATTTCCTGTAGATGCCAAAAAACATCTCATAAGTCCAATTTGGACAAGTTTTGAAGAAGTTACGGGAATTTGGCGATTTCGGGAAGTTGAGGGGTCGGCCGTCGGCGGGGACGGGGGGCCGACCCCGGCGACGGCCGTGGGGACGGCCAGCCGTCCCCGGCGACGGCCGCGGGGACGGCCCCCCGTCCGCTTGGAGGCGGGGTCTCGCATGGCCTTCCTTCTTCTCTTGCGTTTTCTCTAGAGACGGCCTCCCCTCCCCTCCTCCCCTCGTCCAACCTTGACAAAAAAGTTCTATTTCTAGATACTCTAAAAACAAAATCAATACTGAATTAGAAATTTCAGACATATCCCTGAAATCATGGAAAATGTCCAAAAGATTTTGTAATCGGGATTGTGGGATCCGCCTTGATGTTGGGGTATACTTTAGAAGGAGATATTTATGCCGTTCAATTGTTGGTGCTCTACTTTGGTTTGCAAACATAATCTCAATGTCTAGAAGGAAGATTACATTTGTTTTGGAAATGAAATTATGGCCCATGGGCCTATAGACGAGGGAGGTATACGATGGGGGGTACAACTTAAAAGGTAATGAGAAGCTTATAAAAAATAATATTCTTTTATTTGAAGACATTATTTCGTTAGGTAATAAAGTTAAAGGAGAACTCGACATGGATTTCTCTTACATTAATATGACAAGTTTGTATGTTTTTGGCTTTAATTTTATAAGGCAAGACAAATTCTTTTTTCCATGAAAATGCTCTTTTCCTAATTAATTGCTTTCTTGGGTATTTAAAATTATGCCCACTGTAGTTTGTATATCTTAGTGTTATTGAACTTATTTCTTATGTTTTCAAATACCATTTTATTCTATGTAATTTTAATTAACTATTTTCCAATTATTGTCTCGTGCTTTATCTAATCCTTTAATCTGTAAGAAAAAAGTCCTTTCTAAGTTGGATATATTTATTTAGTTTCTTCTTTTGCCATAATGTTATCACCATGACATGGTTTTTTCTATTCACTTCATACTCCTCATTTCTTCTTGTATGTCATTTCCACTCTTGCAATTATTATTATTATTTTTTATTTGATCTTTTATTCTAATTATCTTTTTGATTTATTATTACCTCTCATGTACTTTTTTTTTTTTTTTTTTTCCCTTGATATCTATCTTCTCTATACACATCTATTTCCTTCAAACCTTTTCCCATTGTAGTTTGTCTGTCTCGCAGTTATTTGTTATGTTTCATTTACTGTCATATTGTATTTTATTTCAATTGTCTGTTTTTTATTATTGTCTTGTACATAATATAATCCCCTAATCTTTTATTTATTTTTCCTTTCTTCCGATAGGCAAAAGTAAAAAGATAGAATGGGAGACAGATTAGAGGAATATTAAATAAATAAATAGATGATGGGAGAGGAATGGAAGGATAGGAAAATGAGAAGATAAAATGGAAGAATAATGTTAAGATAAAAAACTAAAGAGACGATAGAATGGAAAAATAGTGTAATAATAAAAAGTTCAGAGTATAGAATGGAATAATAGTGTAATAATAAAATAACAAGAAGATAGAATGGAAGGCAAATGGAAAAAGTATAAAAATAAAAGGTAGAATCGGAGACTAAGGAAAGAATACAAAATAATTAAATACTTAAATAAATAAATAAACAAATATAAATTTTTGGCTATGAAGTATGTGTTTGTATTTCCACATTTAGATGAATCCACATGTTATGTCTTTCATTCATAAAAATAATGATTATGAATCACCTTTAAGATGGAAAAAAATCATAAGTCTCAGAATAAAAAATTAACGAGATTTGTTAAACTTTAAGCCATATAGACTCAGTGTTTGTCTAAAAGGAATGGAAGGCAAACAATGTGGCATTCACTTGCCCAAGTACTCAAATGTAATACTAGCATATCTTTCATTTCAAAAGCAAGAAACAGTTCTCTTAATGTCAACTCCCAAACCTTCAAAATTCACTCACCTTTTAAAATTAAACATCCACCCTTGTCACATTGCTTGGTTTTTTAATTGATTAATCAATTTATTTATTATTAGAACTAAAATTTGTTGTATTTAAATTTCTATCCTCTATCACTTATAATAAATTTTTTGTCCACCATCTTCGACTTCTAATTCAACTTTACAATCCTCAATTCTATTTAATGTGTCCTCCAACCTCCTTCACACAATTTCAACTTCTATCTAATTTGATTTGAAATCTAATTTCTAAGTGTTACGTCCTCTACAACATACCTTCCAAATCCTCTCATTCAAATTCATTTCTAAATTTCAAGTTTATCCTTTATTTAATTCCAATGTTCCATTTATGGAAAAAGGGATTTGTCTTGCCATATAAAATTAAAGCCAAAAACATACAAACTTGTCATATTAATGTAAGAGAAATCCATGTCGAGTTCTCCTTTAACTTTATTACCTAACGAAATAATGTCTTCAAATAAAAGAATATTATTTTTTATAAGCTTCTCATTACCTTTTAAGTTGTACCCCCCATCGTATACCTCCCTCGTCTATAGGCCCATGGGCCATAATTTCATTTCCAAAACAAATGTATTCTTCCTTCTAAACATTAAGATTATGTTTGCAAACCATAGTAGAGCACCAACAATTGAACGGCATAAATATCTCCTTCTAAAGTATACCCCAACATCAAGGCGGATCCCACAATCCCGATTACAAAATCTTTTGGACATTTTCCATGATTTCAGGGATATGTCTGAAATTTCTAATTCGGTAATGATTTTGTTTTTAGAGTATCTAGAAATAGAATTTTTTTGTCAAGGTTGGACGAGGGGAGGAGCCTGAGGGATGGCCGTCTCTAGAGAAAACGCAAGAGAAGAAGGAAGGCCATGCGAGACCCCGCCTCCAAGCGGACGGGGGGCCGTCCCCGCGGCCGTCGCCGGGGTCGGCCCCCCGTCCCCGCCGACGGCCGACCCCTCAACTTCCCGAAATCTCCAAATTCCCGTAACTTCTTCAAAACTTGTCCAAATTGGACTTATGAGATGTTTTTTGGCATCTACAGGAAATGTAGATGCCAAAAAACACCTCATAAGCCCAATTTGGAGACGTTTTGAAGAAGTTATGAAGATTTTAAGATTCGGGATTTGTTTTTTTAAAATTTGCGGCCGTCGCCGGGGACGGCCTCCCCTCCGCGGCGACGGCAAGGGGCCGTCGCCGGGGACGGCCCCACCCACCGCGGCGACGGCAAGGGGCCGTCGCCGGGGACGGCCACCCCCTCCGCGGCGACGGCAAGGGGCCGTCGCCGGGGACGGCCCCTTCCCGACGCGGCCGACGGCCCCCCCCCCCGCTCCGCGGCGACGGCCGCACCTTTCCCCGCAACCCCTCCCCCGCGTAGAAGGTGTGGTTTCACCCCGGGGTGAAACCTATGCGGGTGATTTTTTTTTTCTAAGTCACAGGACGTCCTTTGGCGCTGGCGGACGTCCGCGGACGTCCCCACGTCCCGAGCGTCCCGGTCGACCGTGACAACCCTGGTGCTAGTACACTATTGGTATGCTGTCCAATGTAAACTTTACGGGTTTATCAAGAACGGGAAAGCAGAAGGTATCGTGGCTAGTGCTGTGATTCGGGCTGAAGAGATACCTGAAGAGCTCGTTAGGATCTGCTTGGAACAGAATGTGGCTTATGTTGCATCCCAAACGAATTTCCCGGCTATATGGGTTGTGACCAGTCCAGGGTCGGACTGGGCACAATGCAGTTGCCCACTGGGAATGAGGGGCAATGTCTGCAAACATGTGGTGAAGATTTTCAGGATGATCAATAGGGATGCACAGCCTGGAGACATCATCAGATTCGCAGGGACCTTGCGTGGCACTATTCGGGTTGGTGCACCACCTGCTGGTCTCTATGAGATTGCTGCTACTGGACAGGGTGGGGGGATTTCGGACAGGGGGGGGGGGCCGGCAGGGGGAGGCCGGACAGGGGCAGTCCGGACAGGGGGAGACAGCCAGTTGCGAATGATGATCCTGAGAGTAAAAAACGGACGATGAGGGCTGTTCTGGCGAAGCTCGAGAATTACGGACTGGAGAGTCCAGCGTTGATGGATAATTTTATAGCCATGCTGAATGAGACGAAAGGGAAGTTTGCATCATTGAAGGTCAAAGCTGATGCAGGATTACTACATCCATTATCTCAACCCTCGTTCAAGGTTGCAGCTGGACCGAAAAATCTCAGGAGGTTCAAGGCCTGCTCCGAAACTGGAACAAAGAAGCGTGGTGGTCAATCCAGAAAGTGGAACTCTTAGAAATTGGCTTCCGGATAACTACTTCTACATTTAAACTGTATTATATAATAAATTTTACTGTATTATATATTCTATTTTCTCTCATTCATATGAGTACTCTACTTCTGGTATCCTGGTCTGTATTTGTTACCTGTTCCCTTGTGTCTGAACCCATGTTATGTGTTTATTCTTATTGCCCTCCTTCATTTCCGTGTCTTTTTTGGTTGAGTTTTCCCGTTTTATGATCCGCACCCTGAACTTGCCTCCCATTCACCCTAGTCCTCGTCTACCCTTAACCGAGTACTGTGTCTTGATTATTTGTTTTCTTGTCCCCCGCTTTGTTTTAATTTCTTGCATTTTCATTTTCCTTTCAGCTTTTTTATATTTTTCTTTTCTTATCACACCTCGCTCTTATGACTTCGTTTTATTTTCGGTTCCTTAATCGTTTGTCTTCGTCACTTAAATTCTATATCTTCTGAATTGAAACCGCAGTTCACTAAAACGCACTCGGAATCCCCTATGCCCTCTTCGTATTCCTCTGTCTTGATATTTTATTCCTTTAATTTTTAATTTTTTTCCCTTTCTTTTGAAATTTATATTTCCCTTCCGTGATTTCGACCCTCTCAACCCCCCTCCTTCGCACCACAACCCCCTGTACCCTCCTCCTCTTCCTCTGACTTCTGTTTAAATTCTTTAAATTTTATATATATATTAATGTTTTTTCCGTTTCTGATCTCAACCCTTTAAGCCCCCCTCTGTCACACCCTAACCCCCCTCTACCCTCTTCCTCTTCGTCTGTCTTGAATGTATTTTTTAATATTCTATTTTTTAATTTTTTGTTACCATTTCTGATTTCAACCTTCTAAACCCCCTTCTCTCACACCCTAACCCCCCTCTATCCTTCTCCTCTTCGACTCTCTTCATTTTTTTTAATTTATTTTTTATTTTTTATTTTTTATAAATTTTTCCCATTTCTTATCTGAACTCTCTAAACCCCCTTCTCTCACACCCTAACCCCCCTCTATCCTTCTCCTCTTCGTCTGTCTTGATTGTATTTCTTATTTTTTTGGATTATTTTTTTTTTTTTCCCATTTCTGATTTGAACCCTCTAAACCCCCTTCTCTCACACCCTAACCCCCCCCTCTCTATCGTCCTCCTCTTCGTCTGTCTTGATTGTATTTTTTTTTTTTTCTTTTATTTTTTTTATTTTTTCCGTTTCTGCTTTGAACCCCCTAAACCCCCTTCTCTCACACCCTAACCCCCCTCTACCCTCCTACTCTTCGTCTGTATAATTGTATTCATTATTTTTTTTGTTTTTTTTCTTTTTATTTTTTTATTTTTTCCGTTTCTGCTTTGAACCCCCTAAACCCCCTTCTCTCACACCCTAACCCCCCTCTACCCTCCTACTCTTCGTCTGTATTCATTATTTTTTTTGTTTTTTTTTTTTTTTTTTAATATTTTTTCCATTTCTGCTTTGAACCCCCTAAACCCCCTTCTCTCACACCCTAACCCCCCTCTACCCTCCTACTCTTCGTCTGTATTCATTATTTTTTTATTTTTTATTTTTTATTTTTTATATTTTTTCCATTTCTGCTTTGAACCCCCTAAACCCCACTCACTCACACCCTAACCCCCCTCTACCCTCCTATTCTTCGTCTGTCTTGATTTTTTATTTTTTTTTATTATTTTTTTTTTATTTATATTTTTTTTCTATTTCTCCGTTCAACCCTATAAACCCCACTCTCTCACACCTTAACCCCCTTCTACCCTCCTTCGCTTTGTCTGTCTTGATTGTTTTTTTTTTTTCTTTTTTTTTTGTGTAATTTTTTATTTATTTATTTATTTTTATTACCGCTTCTGATTTCAACCCTGTAAACCCCCCTCTCTCGCACTCCAATCCCCCTCTGGTGTCCTCCGCTTCCTTTGTATGGAGTTCTTATTTTTTCCGTAATATTTTTTAATTTTATGTTTATTTTTTTATTTTTTTTAATGACCTCTAAATTCCGGACAGCCGGGATAGGCGAATTGTGCAGGTACAGACGTCACATGTGAAACGGAATGAAATAAAGCAAGAAATCAAATGCACACGCATATAGGAAACAAGTTCAATAAGTTCTGGTCAAGAGTGAACAGTAACAACTCTTCCAATCGTCTCAACAGTCCCCAAACGGTGTTGGGTACATCCTAAGCTAAACAGATAAGTAAGCCGGGCAAGTGACCGAAGCTAGTCAAGACAGAGGTTAGCACGTACGGTCTAATGAGGCGACTTTGTCTGACTAGGAGAGATTGTGGTTTAAATCTCATGGAAAAACTCCGGAAGATTGTCACTGCCAAAGTCTAAGCAACTAACAATGTCTTACGAATCCTAC
Organism: Ceratodon purpureus; assembly: GCA_014871385.1. Classification (NCBI taxonomy): domain Eukaryota; kingdom Viridiplantae; phylum Streptophyta; class Bryopsida; order Pseudoditrichales; family Ditrichaceae; genus Ceratodon; species Ceratodon purpureus. The sequence goes on from CM026422.1 coordinate 20,952,522, forward strand.
AGAACCCTCAGGAATAAAATCCCGATGGCTTGAGACTAGGTAGAGTCACCACCGGTGTGCAGGAGTTCGTCTCGGCGCCCAACTCAACAACCTCTAATGATAAGCGCCTGTCCGGGACTTCCTCTCCCTGTCCTGCTGGGGTAGAGACTTGGTCGCATCCGGCTCCCATACTCGGCTGAGGACTCCCCTGTCCGAGACTGTATGGATCAGAATCCCGGGACTGGAAAGCCCTCTGCTGGTCCATAGTGCACAAGACCTGAGAAACATCAAAAGTGTCTAAATCCACCAAGTCCGCGCCCACCTTCCAAACCTACAGCTTAGAGTGAAGATGGTGGAGAGTATCGACCAAGAGATCCTTCGCTGCCTCGAAAAGCCTTGGAGCCGCGGCCGGCCAAACACCTGAAGCCTCTACTGACCCGAAAATGTACCCCAGATCTATGTTCTCCCGATAGAGGAGGATGTCTCTAAATGAATTCGCCACGAAGGTCTCATCTACCTCTGTCCGGAATACCCACATGTCCCGAAGCAAATCCTCCTTACCCAAGGCAAGAGTATCAAGACAGGCCCTCACGATGGTATCCCGGCGCCAAGCACAGAATGACTCCCCCTGCAATCCATGGTTCTCTCCAGTGTCCCGCGCAGCTCTAAAAGTCTGGAAGCTCTCACCCGTGGTGTCCATGGCTGGGAAAAATACCTTTCCAACCCGTAGAACCTCCTCCATCGCTAGGAGGATTTGATCTGGATGCCCGGTTAGCACCTCTTCGGTCAGGCCAATGACTGGGCAGAGCATGGGAATCCGGCCCCCGATCCAACTCCTCGCAAACAACTTCATCGCCAATGCCAAGGGGGGAGGGTCGTTTCGGTCGCCGATTCTCTTCCCCTCCAGCTCCATCCACTTCAGAAGACCTTGGAACTCCTCCTCAGAGTGCTCGAACGGTCTAGTCACGCATGTTGGTGCAGGGGCCCGGATGAGGTCCATGAAAAGGGGAGACCAGCACCACTGAATATGCTCCTCTCTCATCCTCACTCCGATGTCATAGCGAGCCATCTCCTCAGCCACGAAAGCCTTCCGGTTCCTGTCCACCTGCATTATCTTCCTCTCGAACTCTTGCTGCTGCCCCTTGAAAGTGAGCACGTCGTCATGGTACAGGTAAAAATCCAAAATCTCCCTTTCGATGTCCTCTGGAGACTTCCTCGTGAAGGCGGCCTTGCACCTGTCCAGACACTTAATAACCGCAAGTGGGAACGAGTCCTGCACAAAGCACGAAAACTCCGCTTAGCACTTTTAGTCAGTGGAGAACACATTGATCCGAACAAGTGAAGCATTATAAAGAGAAAGGGTTGCGAATATACTCACTGTGAGCTCGGCATCAAACTGGACCGCCTCCCAAGCCGACGACACCCTCCCCCCAAGCTTACCCTCTTCCTGTAGATTACGAAGCGTCTCCACCGGCGCCTGCAAATCCCCCATCAACTCCACCGGGACTAAGAGTTTCGTGCACTCCTGCAAGCAATACAGTCCCGGTGGATTCTTAGGCGGTACAGGCGCCGTGCCGGGGTCGATTGGGGGGAACAGCCGAATAGCAGCCTGCTCCGCCGCGGCCTTCTTAAGCCCCTTCGCCCCCGGGCTGAGCCTCCTTGCCGCTCCGGACTGTCCCGCCCTCTTCTCTCTCGGTGTAGTACCTGCTCCCGGAGTCCCAGCCCCCCCCGCGCCTCCGTTCCCACCCCCGCCAACCTGGACCGGGCTCTCACTCTTCGCCCCCCCATCCCCTCCGCGGTGCCCTTCCCCCCCGCTGCTATCCCCGTCGCCGTCCCTCTTCCTCTTTCCCCCCCCTTGCCCCCCCCCCTGTCCGTCCCCTCGGCGTCGTTTTCTTCGCCCTCCGCTCCGGACACCCTTCGCCCCGCGTGTCCTGCTCCCCACCCCTCCCCCCGCCCCCGTCCTTGCTGGTCCTCCTCGTGTCTTCCTTTCCCCTCCCCCCCTCCCTGACCCACTGCTGGCACCCCCCCTCTTTTTCACCTTGCCACTCCCCCTGTACTCGTCACCCCCCCCCCCCCCACTGTCCGTGGATGCCCAGTCCGGCCGCGACCCCTTACCTCTCCCATCCGACCCCCCCCTCCCCTTCCCTGATTTTACCTCTTTTCTTCCAACTCCTTGCAGCGGGGTTTTTTTAGTTGGGGTTCCCCTCACCGGCGGTTTTTGCTTCTCTCGTTCGTCCTTGAAACCCCTCAACACCTCGGCGACGCTGGGGCCATCTCCGAGCAGATCTTTCACTTCGTCGCTGAGTAGACGCCTCTTCGCTCCTGCACCATCCTCCCTGACGCCCCCCCGCCGGCTGGACTCTGCACCTCCAGGCCCGCGTCCCGCACTGTCCCCTCCCCGCCACGGGCTGGTCTCCTGTCCGGAGCAGTGTCCGGAAGGGCTGCTAAGGTCTACCACCTCCTTCCCTCCCCCAGCCCCCTCCACTGCTGCATCAGTGTCGACCTCGGCCCTTTCACCGTCCCCTTCTTCTCCTGAATCCGTCCTCACTTCGGCCTTCCTCTTCTTCCCCTTGCCCTTGTCTTTCTTCGCCTCAGGCCGTTTGCCTAGCATCTGCCAGGGAATTTTCAGGTTAAATTTCTTGAAGACCTCCCTGGCTACTTTGTTCCCGTCGATCCCTCGAGCTGGATATATCTTGAGTGGCCCGAGTCCTGGGTAGTCATAACAAGGGCAGGCTTCGCTTTTTCGATGCCAACCCAATGTGGCTTTGTCCACAAACTCCTGGTCGCAGTACTTGCAGACGAATGGTACCTTCAATCCGGTCTTTCCCGGCACCGGCTGTGGCTCTTCTTCCTTCCTGTACAACAAATTAACCTCCACCATGAGGAAATCATGTTCACTCATAGTGAAAGCATCTCTGTTTGCGTCGTATCCAGCCGCCACGCTTGTACATACGATCACCTCCTCCGGCCCAAATTTCCCGTCCACGAGTAACTACAGTGACACATAGACTCCTGAGGTTAGTTATCCTGAAGCGTTCAGAAAAAAGCAGCATCCAGAAGAAACAAACAAATTTCATAACAAATTAATGGAATTGTATGGGCATGGAGAAGCTTACCCCCTTGACCATCCCGGGCTCCTGGTTGGCGATCTTAGCCTGCCAATCTTTGGAGAGAGCCTTAACATCAAGCAGCGTCGCTCTAGACTCCAGAACATCGCAAGCATCCTGCTTGGACAGCCCCGACAGATCAGGAGTCTTGGGGTCGTCAATCTACATAAATCAGTGGGGACAAGGTAGTGAGTTCAAGATAACAGACCGTACTAGCCTTACCCTCAGACATGCAGAAACAGAGGGGCTGAAGCGGTAAATCCAAAACCATTAAGAAAAAAAAAGGGAAGAGGAAAAACAACGGCGTTACAATTGTCTGGACGTTGGGATTAGTCTGTCCAGAAGAAATACCGAGAGGGTGAGAGGTCGTCCGAGGGGACTTAACAAGGTATGTCCCAAAACGTTTCTGGACAGAGAAGGTACTGTCCAGGAGAGGAATGAAATAAAAAAAAAAGGAGTTGGAAAAGGAGAAAAAGATAAGGAGGGAAGGCAGGGGACACTGCAGATCATTTGAGAACTTCCTGTAAAAAGAAAACAATACTGAATGAAGAAAATCGAAAGAGAACCAAAAAAAAAAAAAAAAACAGTAGTGAATGAAGAAAACCAAGAGACAACCAAAGAAAAAAAGAAAACAATACAGAATGAAGAGAACCAAATAGGAAAAACCAAATCAAACCAAATAAAAAAAATAAAAAAATAATGAATGAATAAAACCAAAAGAGAACCAAAGAAAAAAAAAAACAATACAGAATGAAGAGAACCAAATAAAAAAAACCAAATCAAACCAATTTAAAAAAAAATAAAATACTGAATGAATAAAACCAAAAGAGAACCAACACAAAAAAAAAAAAAAAGGGCAGAGTTCACTGGACAGAGGAGGTACTGTCCGGGTCTAGAAAGAAGAGGTCGGGGGGGGGGGGGGGGGGGGGGGGGGGGGGGAGGGCATGGGGGGGGGGTGTTACCTAGCATGAAGAAGAGAAGCAGAAGCGAGAAAATGGAGGATATAACCCCAAAAACTGAAAAGAATTAAAAATTAAAAAAAATTAAAAAAAATTAAAAAAAAAAAATTCAGTGGACAGAGGAGGTACTGTCCCGGTGAGGAATGAATAGTGGGGGGGGGGAGGGTATGTGGGAACTGGCATGAAAAATAAGAACAGAAGAGAGGAAATGGAAGGTAAATCACCCTAAACCAAAAAAAAAACGTAAGAAACCCCCAAAAAAAAAAAAAAAAAGGAATGAAGACGAAGGAGATATGAAAGATTTGATGAAGGCTCCTTCAGTTCGGAAGAAACGAGAAATTAAATAAGACCGTCTTAAAGATAGATCAGGAATTAAACCGAAAAAGGAAAATCAACAGAAAAAAGAAAAACAGTGACTGGACAGAGAAGGTGCTGTCCATGAGAGGACAGCAGTAAGCGTATGAGATGTTGAGAAATAACACTAAGAATCGCAGAGAAGAAACAGAGGACAAAAGCAATAACATTCAAAACATGAAAGGATCCGAAGATTAGCAAACAAAGGACGCAGGTCCCGTCTGTGCAGGGGAAATGAACCGCAGAAAGAATAAATTATTAACTCCAAACGGAAATCAAAGGACGAAAATGTTTGGCATTGAAGAAAATTCTGGACAGAGAACCCTACTGTCCGGAAGAGGAAAAGAGAAAACACAGCTTACAGCGAATTGCACCCCAGACAGTAAGGTCGGGACAGAACAGAGAAACATGAGGAGCAAGAGTTACGAAAAACAAACAAAAACAAACGAAGAGGAGAAAAGAGTGCTGTCCGGAAGAGCAGAATGGGACCCCGAACCCTAAACGAACGTAGGAGAAAAAGTGAACAGCCTTTTGAAAATCAGAATATAATGAAAACGAAGGAAATGATTCAAACAGAATTAGAAAACCGAAGATGAGGAGCTGACCAGCCATCAAGAGAACAAGCCCTAAAATGAAACATTAAGACAGGCGATGGACAAAGTATTCGACAGGGAATGTACAGAGAAAAATCAAAACAAAATGAACTTGAAGACCGCAATAGAGTAATGAAACTCCCACGTACCAATAGAGCTCAAAGATATAGCAACAGAGGACTGAAACCAGCATCGACAATGGGGTCTAGAACTCACCATATCTTTCAGCTTCTTCTTCGTCATCTTCAGGAAGCTATAAGATCCGATTGACTCTCCCAATGTCGCCGGCAATCTTCCCGCCCCGTCGATTAGGCTGAAACCGCAAGTGATCCCGAGCTGAAACCAGAGTTCTTCATCCGGTCTGCTTCATGTCGCCGCCGTCACTGCACGAAGCTCCGCCATTGCACGTCCAACTAAACCCTCCCTCAAAACTCCGTCCCGCATTGCACTCTCTACACGCCCCGCCCTGCCCAACCAGCGCCTCCTCTGATGGAGCAACGTGAACCCTACTAGAACCCCTCCCACAAACCTCCATGCTGCAACCCTACAACCGTCGCCTAAACACTATGCAAATCTACCTCGGTGGCGCCATATGCTAAGCACACCATCAACCCTAAACCTGTCAATACACAACCTGTCCAAAGCTCAACTCTCCGACATTGCAAAACTTCCAGGACGCAACGCAGACAGGAAACCGGCGTCGCGAGGGAGAGAGACGACCCATGGATGAGGGTCGACGGGGGATGAGAAGGAGGGACGGAGGGATGAGGGTCTCGGCGGGCGGGCGGGGCCAGCCCGGGCACGGGGCGCTCATCGGGCACGAGGGCGACGGGAGCACGGGGTCGGGGACCCGGGGTCGGGCGACGGGGAGGGTCGGGCGTGGCTCCCCCCATCGGGCGCTGCCCCTGCCCGCGCGGGGGGCGGCTGCACCGCTTGATGGGGGGAAATAGAGAGACCCGCTCGGAGTCGGCGCGGTCGGGCGTCGGGGCTCCGCGGTGATAGAGACGCCGAAAGACGCCAACTCCCGCCAGCACCCGCAGACGCGGCCGCGCGTCTATCTGGACGCTGGCAACCTCGACCGACGCAGAAAACAGGCTTGAAATTGTTGTTAAATTGTTGGTTTGGTCGTGTCAGATTGGTCGATCTGCATCGGTGGGAGCGCGTGAGTGCTCGATCTGCGAAGATCTTCGATGCTCGAGTGTCGACCGAGTTCCGAGACACGGTCACCGTAACTTCACAGTATCGTGCCACTTGCCTCCCTCGCTGCGACCTCTGTGCTGTCGGTGGTACAGCCCAAAGGAGCCAGTTTTGAGTGCATCTTTTTGCATCAAAAACCTGGCTTTGTTTGTGGGTGATCATTGCTATCGAGGTTCTGGTTTTGGAGCTTTGAACTGGGGTCTAGTGAGGTGGATTGCGTTGTTGAGTAGTGGGTGGTGAGTGAGTGGGAACTCAACTTGCAGTTGTGGTTTTAGTTTTTACGGTTGTTGTTGTTGTTGTTGTTGTGGTGGTTGTTCTAGGGGAGGGAGTTGGAAGGATGTCAGAAACTATGCCAGGTGAGTTTAACTTGCTCGTTGTGTTTCATTGATGGAAGCGTGGGGGGGAGTTTTTTAGAGTGTGTGTGTGTGTTTTTGAGGGATCGGGGTATGGTGTTGTGAATAATGGTCGGTTGGTCTGTGGAGGGAGAAGCGTACCCTAAAATTGTCCTTTACTTTTTTCTCAAAAATCGGTAGTTGGTTTTGTCCGAGTGGGACGTGTGTTTATACTGATTCTAATTGGGCAGATATGAGCTGATAGGAGGTGTGTTCGATGCAGCTTGCTCTCTCTGACATTCTGTTTCTTTGGCTTGTGCAGAGTCGTTTGTGGAGTCAGTAACTGGTGTCAAGTTTCCAGCATCTCTTACCTCTCCTGGCAGCTCCACACAACTCGCTTTTGCTGGCGCAGGTATGAATGCGTCTTACACTGTCAACTTCAAATGTAACATTTAAATAAATTGATCATACTATTTCAACGTTTTTTAAAGTGCCTTGATTTTAGAAATTAAGAAGATATAACCAGTAGTTGAAGGCTCGTCTCAATGGAAGCTTTTTGTTTGTTAAGTAGTGACAGGAAAACAAGGTTGCTGAGATATAAGTGGTTTTATTCTGCCCTTATGCAGGTGTACGTGAGAAGAAGGTAGCGTTTATAAATGTGAAAGTGTACGCTGTTGCATTGTACGTGGAATCAGGAGTGAAGGCTGTATTGGCAGCTTGGCGAGGACAGTCCGTGTCAAGTCTTTCAAACAATAGCGCTTTCTTCAATTCTGCGTTGAGTGGTAAGCGAGTTCATTTGAAGTAACATGTTTCACAATTATCATAATTATATGTGGAACAAAACCCTTTTCAACTTTGTTCGATAGTTAGGATGTAATGAGACGCACTTCCATTCTATACCGCAGCTACTAGATGACGTTTTGAGAATAATTTGAGAAAGAAACCAAAATAATGTTTTAGATTTTCTTGACTGAAGCTCAAGAATTTGTCAGTAGAAAGTGGTCCTAGGATATGTACTAGAAGTGTTGGCTCATCGTCATGCTATCTTTTGTCTTCCAGTTTGAGAGAGATGGAATGCTATTTTGAAGTTCTTGTCATCATACATATCGCTTTGGCATGTGGTTGGATTTTGCAGCACCTGTACAGAAAGCGCTGCAGATAGTACTAGTACGAGACATCACAGGTGCCCAGTTCTGGGGTGCTTTGAGTGAATCTCTACAGCCCCGGCTCAAGGCAGCAAAAGCTGGTGAAGCAGGGGACAAGGCTCTATCTGAATTAGGAAAAGTGTTCCAAACTCGTCCTCTCACCAACGGCATGTCCATCACATTGAACTGGATTCACCCGTCCACTCTGCAGGTTAGTTTCACACTACCTATGGCCAACATGGTAATATTGGTTTTTAATGCTTATTGTAATAAACCTTGGGTAACTGGAGGACATACAATTGGGTCCCAAAATCTCATGAGATTTTGTTGATTCAAATACTAGCTTTGGAGCTTGTCTTTGAATTTTACTATAAATGGATTGTGCAAATAAGTGGAGATAATTCAAGTATGCAACTTGGGGTATCTCAAGTTTCGATTCATTGATCCCTTGTGATTTCCAGTTTCGAATTATTGAACTAGCTGATGATTTGTAGCAAAAACGTTCTGATCTCTGAGTCAATTGGAATCATATCTCTTGCAACTATTTGTCAGACAATTTGAAGTCTTCAGTGTGCTGTTGCTCTATTTTAGCGAGCTTGAATTTGGAAAAAATTGCTGAATATTATAAAGCCTTCTGGATTGCCTGAATCGGTTTGATCATTAAATAGGTTCCAGTAGTAATATTAATAAGAGAGAATGGCTGTTTGCAGGTCGCTGTGGCACCTTCTCCCTCTGGTAAGGCAACAGTTGAAGCTTCAATTGACAACAAGGCTTTAGTGTCTTCAATATTTGATATATATGTTGGAGATCAACCCATTTCACCAGGTGCCAAGTTTCAATTTGCTTCTGGCCTTGCGCGCTTTATGTAAAATTGCAAACGTTAAAATCAGAATCTCCGGGAATAATACTAGTGCCAACAGATGGAAATCTCTCAACACTCAGATAGATGGAGCTTAAACTGTTACCCACTCAAGAGTGCTCCCTGTACATGAGATCTTCTGGGTTCTACTCGTATATAAAGCAAATAGTATTTTTAACCATAGAATTCCACATTTAGAAGTTCTGTTAAAGAGATGCAAATGGGAATATATTTCTTATTCCTTGTTTGATTCTAGAGAGTTTAGAAGTATGTGACCAAATATTACAGTGCAAACTAGTTGAATGGATGTTATAATTGAAATGAATCACCATTTATATTAAATTATCAATTATTATTTGCAAATAGAATTGTTACATGTCTATTGAAAGACTATGTCTACATAATTAGTCACATATTCCAAATCTAAAATATCAAAAATTATGTGAATGATGAGGCCAAAAAATATTTATATTTATATTCAATATATGATTTTTGATATGTAATTATTGATATTAAATACATTCTACTTTTAGTGGGTATTTAAATAACCATGATATTTTATATATTATGTAAGTATATAATTTATATCAAAAAAAATTATATATTCAATTTATGTGTTCTACAAGGCATGGTGAAACGTGACATTCAGTGCAATGGTCGGGGGACACGCTAAGAATGGTGATGGTGATGAGGCTTTTGGAGTGTTTCATTTATTCCAATTAGAGGGCAAGAATCTTACTTGAGCATCTTGGAAGCTTGTTGCTGCGTGCATCCCTGAAGTCATGTGATTGAGAGTGCTTCAATGTCAAGTTTTTGACGGTATGACTAGACGAGATGTTCTCACATGGAGTGCAAGAATTGGTGGAAACGCTCGAGAAGCCCTGAATCTCTTTGAGCGGATGTTGGAGGAAAGGGTCAGGCCAGATTCAGTCACATGATTTGTTGCTGTAACAGAAGGTCATCGATTCATCACTTCCTTACTTCGAGATCATGGGATTGTCCCAACTTGGGTTCATGAGCTGTTATTAGCTGATAAGCTTGATCCCGATTGCACTGTGAATACGTCAAGGTGTTGGCAGATGTTTTTATTGAAGGCTGGAACCTGCTATGGAAGAGAATCCTTTGGTTAACCAAGTCTTCTCTTCTGGAATGACTTCTTTAGGAGTCGTTCATGATTTTATGTAAAGTAGAGAATTCGGGTGATTGCTAGATAGCTTTGTTGAATGACATGGGTGTCTCCATAGCCTGTCCAGGCATCTTTGTCCCACTAAAACTGTGCAGTGTGGCGTGAGAAGACATTTGTGAATAATGCTGACTTGTGGTCGAGGATGGAGCTTGTGCTGTGCTTATTGTTTTAGAAGAGCTGTGGGGTGATGAATGTCCCACACGGCTCGCAGGTGCTAGGCTTGAGTGTGGAATTCAAGAAGGGCCGGGTGAGGGAGATGAGATATACCTTTCTTGGCCTTTTGGCTAAGATCAAGTGTAGTATCTGTATCAGTTTAATATATGATTCGAGGCTCACCGAGTCTCATAATATTAATATAATTTTTGTTGGGTGCGGGTCCTTGAGGCAGCTTGCTGCTGGGACCCGCACTACCTCCTCAGATGGCGCAGCCCTCTTCCCTACCCCGAGGGACCCAATCTAATCTTAAACTGGAGATCTCTCATATGTATACTATTTTACGTTTTGATATGAGAAATCTTTAGGTGTGGGCTGTGCACGAATTTTGGTTATGAATTGTGTCTGCAACGAATATGATGCTCTTATTTGACATGAGTTCAGTTGTGTTCGTGCTACAAGGAATGTTTTCGTTTAACTCTATAATTCCTTCGACCTGCAGACAAAAACAGCCTACCAGAACCCATGTGTACATCCGCAAATTGCAAGTGTCGAAATATAACAGAATCAATGATAAGAATGAAGCACAACAGTCCATCGCAAAATCAAGCACCGAGCAAGTAAGGTTCGATTGAGCTTCAGAGACCCATGGCATTGTTTGGATTTTTTCTTTCCGAAGCAGTAAACCCCCCTCGCCCACCTGGCTCTCTCTAACCTGGTCTGTCACACCAACAATTTACAACCCTAACCCTCTAAAACCCTTTTCGTACATCCGGCCTCTCTCGCTCTCTTTGATATCTCCCCCACCCCTATCCTGTCACTCAGCCGCATCCACATAGTGGAACAACTATGCTCAAAACAGGACGGACTGAAACCATGACTAAATACAGCAGCGGTAACTTAATTAAACGGTTTTTCTACCTTATGGGAAATTACACATTTCTTTCACATCACAACCTGCGGTCCAATCCGAGTATCCATCATCACAGCTCTTGGTGTTCTAAGTAATTCATTCTGTTGACACATCGGTTTAACACAAAGCTACCAAGTGAACGACCAAAGTTGTCAAGGCCTTCGGTGTATTGGATGTCGACAGACTGGTTGCGACCAAATCTGTTTGCTTCTTTCCAACTCGCACTTAGAGCCTTGGAAAACAACGTGCGGCAGTCGACGTTAATTTACACCTGTTTCGATGTTCTCCTAAAGGTGAAATATTCTTTGAAATTGGAAGCCATACTTACGGGTTAAGTTGTCGGCGGATACGTAGCCAAAAGCAGGAGATCAAATTAAAAACAATGGAGCACTATGTAAATAAAATAGTGCGGCCTCTAGATATTCGTATTTCAACCAGCTCAGCTTGTAGGTTGCATGAGCTAATACAATGCGCGCTTCATGTGATTAACACACAGATCACATAGCTTGCGAGTTCTTGCACTATGTCAAATCTCAATTGTGCAACTCAACCGGTATGACGCTAGCTCTTGATATGACATCGAGCAAATTCTTCGAATAGAGTCTGATAAACGAAAAAATAAAGGTCCATTGTTTGATCAGGATGAACTATATGTCTTTTAAGAGCACCCAACTCTGGGTGGGTTTCTGAAACTACTTGTGACTTGCGGCAGAATATAAGCTGGTGGCTACTGCGTCACAATGATACTGGCCGTAATCTCAAGAATTGCCTCTAAATCACTACATGTGTAAACATATCACAGAACTATATATGCCAATTTGGTGGAGACACAAGCCAAAATGGGTTGACTCACTGACTGCTGATCAGTGAGTGTTCCCCGTCTCCAATTCCATGCAAGAAAGTTATCATGTCTCCTGCATCCTTGCACCCTATCTCTATTCTAAATCACAGTGAATCACAGACAATGGCTTCCCGTTTACTGCTTCACCACAGAATCAGTAGATGCAGGCTCCTGATCCGCAGCCGACTGCTCACCAATGTGATCTGGAACATTTAAGCCCTCATCACTCCCACCTCGTACAGCTTTGTCCCCAGCACCGGCATCATTGATCACGATCCGCAACCGTCGGCCAGTTGGAAAGATAGTGCCCGTATTCATCCGTGTCAATAGAATTTTCCTCCCCACCAGGATCAAGTTGTACACGCCAATTCACGTCGAAAGATTCGAACACCTCCCTTCCCAATACCAGCCTGTCCTGTCCACCGATTCGCATCTGCCTCGTCGAGTGCTCCCGGACACAAAATCCCAAGACGTATTCTACATCGAACCCCATCAACCTCGAACAGACTGCATAGTGCATAGCTTGCATAAGAAATTCCCGCCTACGTATCCAAGGATGTGAATGCAATAAGCCGTCAGTTCTGAGCAATTGATTTGTCCTTCGCTTGTACCGTACAAGTGCATGGCGGAGTGCGAAGTAATTTTCCCGATCAGTCGTGGGATTTTCCGAAGAGAACCATTCAGTCACTGGCGGAAAGGTGAACTCTAACGAGACCAGATAATCATTGAAATCCCATTGAGGTTGGCTATTCTCTGCGCCTTGCGGCGGAGTTCCTTCGAAATATATAATTCCAGACTCGGCGCTCATTGTCGAGTACTTTTCAAATTACTAACTGCACGAAGAGTATTCCTGAAGTGCACAAATGAGAAATTACGCATTAGAATCAACACCATAAGATGGAGAGAATTAATCGGCGATAGAACGTCATCAATTAACTGGTGAAAGGGATGCTGGCCTATATCTTCACCTGCTTCCACCTGCTTCCAGGCAGGCTTGCGAAAAGAATTGAACTATCAGAAGCTACCAGCAACAAATCCGAATTCAAAGCAACAATGCAAGCAGGCGCTCACAGAAACTAAGATTCAACCGGCAGACACTCTGGCAACAATGAATCAATTGGATGCTAGCTCTGAAAAATGGGATAACCGTATGAATAAGACGGGTCTACAACGATTCGACGACAATTCTGATGCTAGCTCGCGACAACGATTCGATCAACCGGGTGCTTCCAGAGCACATACGGTGTGATACTATGTACTACCGCAAGCACTTCATGAACACAAACAAGCTAGTCTCACATCAAATGCGCATTGATTCACGAATGAGTGCCTGAATCACCAAGCACTGCTAATCTTTGACAACACCAATCTCCTACCAGCACAATGATCTCGAGCTTGAACAGTTACTACTAGAGGGAGGATGTCGATCACTGTGACAGCGTCGAATATCCTGATCTTGACCGCAACTCCTACAGACATAACCGTTGCCGGGCTTCTGCATCGGGAAGGGGGTTTGACGAGAATCCTAATTCATGAGATCGATCTTTCACATTTGCAACTCATGAGGAGTTGAGTGAGTTCTTACTGGCTTGAAAATCCTGCGTGACAATGATCAAGTCCGAATGAGCCCAAGGTTTAAGCCTTGATCAAGTGGGTATCTAACTAGCTCTAAGTGTTTACATCACTTGAGAGGGTGGATCTGTAACGACTCGGTGACTCCATTTCTGATTCTTGGGATGGATTTGGTGATTGCATTGCTGCAAGTGAATTCTTGAAAAGTCCGTCTCTGGAAATCACAACATATTACAGCAAAGCAGGCTCAAATGTTTTGCAGCTATTGCACTGGAGCTCTTATTATTATCAAGTGGCGAAGGAATTTTATCATGGCTGTGAGTCAGCAGCTTTCCCAGGACCAATTTTTGAACACTACCAGCCGTTGGATATGGCTCTATTTCAGTTTCTTTATTTATATTTTTCATGGAAAACATGAAAAATTACTGTACTTGTACACAATGACAGTAATAATATATTTATTTTTTGAACTAAAATCCATTAAAAAAATTATTTAAACTAATGGTACTTGTGAAAGAATTCTATAGAATAAATATGTACTAGGAGTATCACTAGTAGAAATACGGTCCTTAAAGACTCGTCTGTAATGACTTAAATGGTCCAAAATGACTCATTTTCACTCAATTTAAGTCATTACGGACGAGTCCTTAAGGACCATATTTCTACTAGTGTATGTTTTATATAATTTATTTCAAATTTTTCTTTAGTTATTCTTGACATATGTTTTCAAGAATGTTTCAAGGTTGTTTTTTATGTACGTTTAGTAGCATTTATAACCTTCAACATAGTTGGTCATCAAAATGTTATTTTGAGGCATCAACTCAACAAAAATGGTATGATTTAAAGTCCAGCCAGGCTCCCCATAAGTCAATTTTTAAAGGACAAAGCTCTAATTTTGGCACAATATAGTCAATTATCAAATCTTTCTAACAAGACCATTCATCCTTCAAAATTCTTCATACTTTAGGAGATATTCGTAGTCCAATTTTGAAAACACTACTCAGGCATACTGAAATCTGCCCAAAACTGGAGTATATGCTCAAAATCTACCCAAAATTAATTAGATTGCAGAAACTTCCAAAATTCACCAAAAATTGATATTTTACTTTTTTTCAAGTTTTGTTTTTTGTACATGTAAATAAAATTTGAAGGCATGATCTCATCGCTCGGATTTTCAATCCAATATTTCTTTGTATGCCTTTTTTAACTATCATAGACCAGCCTTTGTATTTGAATTTCAACTTACCTCCATGTGAAATATCAAGCATTTCTCTAGGTTTTATAGGTCGTGTGAGGGAAAAAAGTAGATGGACATATTCCTAACCCGTCTAGGAACAAGAATTTGAAGAGCCTCACATCCAATTTGTTTTTAAAATTGTACTTTCAGGCTCACTAAACACTTGAAACCCATTTTGCAACTAGGGAAAAAAAAAAATTCCAACTTAGAACGCTATGATCTCACAAAAGGTACATATACATGTACAAGTAAGGTACTAGATCCTACGGTTGTTCCCTCCAAAATACATCAAAACTTTAAAAGTTACACCTTGTATTCAAAGAGTCTAATTTTGAGGGATTTTGGCAATTTTGAGACCTTTCAACTTTAGGGGTTAAACAATAACATTTCTTAGTATGAAACATTCGCCAAGTTAAAAAGGTGGCATGATTTTTTCTCAAAGAATTGGGAAATTCTCAAAAGTTGATGAGTTGGGTGGTGCATGGTTACAGTCTCCTCTCTTTCCTGGTGTAGACAGGACATCCCCCACGCTGGGACTTACCTAGTGCTACGAGCATTTTTAGGAGCCACTCCCATTGGTTGGCTTTTTTCTTCAAAAACCCTGAAATTTTCAATTTGGACCCCCCCCACGACCATTTTTGGTAATTTTGAATTCAAAAATGAGGCCTGCGGCCCCAAATTACCCTGTAGAGACCCTCTTGGGAATTTTAAAATAAAAAACCAAAAACTAAGGGCTCATCAACCCTGCCCCTCCGAAAAACGCTCGTAGCACTTGGTAAGTCCCAGCGTGGGGGATGTCCTGCCAAAGTGCTCTTTCCTAAACATATGGATTACGTATGTAGGCTTCACAAATGAAGGGCTCTCCCAGTTTCACACTGAGACAGGCCCCAAGCCATGGAATCCAAATCTGCTTTCTCCGTCAACAGAAAGTATGGATTTTCCCATACTTGACCTTGAATGCGCCTCAGCTTTTAGTATAAAGCAGCTATTCAGGATTTATTTTTTATATTTTTTTCTGAACAAAGGGCCTTTGGCAGTTATGCGTGAAAGTTATTTGAAAAGACTCTCAACCATGCTTGTAGGGGACTCCATCATGATGTCTACTACTCTACTAAAGTCCGATACGGTATCTATCTCTCCGTCCAGAACGTATAGATATAAAGTGGATAAAATAAAAGCTGCTGCCAAGTGTAGGTCACTGAGTCCAAACCCACTTCCGCCATACTCGAATATTTCTGCATTCAAACATCCAAGTGGCAGATTTCGATGCACAGCTTCTAGGACGACCTTTGGACTCACTTGATCATCATCAGTTATCTGCACACTGTAGAAGTCAACTTTTGGGACATGTCACCTTTGTGAAATGTAGAATTTCAATTTCGGGGACTAGAGTAGAATATGATGATTCTGGAATGTAAGGTATTGAAACAAAAGACTGAAAGAAACGAAGGGCCATAATATGCACTGTGATTGAATTAAGGAGAGTATTTTTCAGTTGACTCTAAACAGACTAAAACGTTCAGGAAAAAGACTCACTTCAACGACATGTATGACAAGGTTAATTACAGAGGAGCAAGAGTTGGAAGTACGAATTACACGATACCAAAAATTGGACTTCGATGTTGTACATGAAGATACAAAAGCCTCCATAGTGCCTGCAATGACTACTGACAATAACACATCCTTATCGGTTAAAGGATGTAAGCAGCCTACCTGGAGAAAAAAAGATACACCGTTTCCTCTGCAAACCCAAGGAAGTGAGAACATCTGTCGAGTTGTCAACTGTGCAAACCACCCAAGTTCACAAAACTGGCAGGAGCTTCACTCTATACGGCCACCTCTTGTACATAACACAAGGTCAGGTAGCCTGCTCCCAACCCACTAAGTTCCCTCCAGGAACGAACATCTCTCAGAGGATAAGCCTAAAAGTATTCTACAAGCCAAAGCTACAGACCCAAACCGCTCCAGAAGGAAACTAAGGCCAGAGATGTGAATAAACCTGAAATGCAGCTGCATTCGCCAAATCTCTAGGTTCAATTGATCGTCAAGGTCAAGAGCTAGATGCTACGCTGAGACTGACAAGGAGGCATTAAAGTTTCCTACAACGACAAAAATTGTATCACGACAAGTACAAGTTGCGAAGTACACGATGCTTGATAGTCAAAAATGAGCAAATTGTGGAGGAGCCCAAGTCCCTTTTATGTATAGGTCAATTATTTAGACAAGGCGTCCAGACATTTGTGTACACCTGAGGTTATCAATATTTACTTCGGTTTTGGATCCTGGGCTGAGGCTGCGTCGACCACACGACTGCTCTACTCCTACAAAAGTATGTCCTTTCTATATAGTCTCGTCAAGGGATAAAAAGAGGTTAAAGGAGAGGAAGATCTGCACATTACAAAACAAGAGGGAACCGGACTATGATAGCTATTTATTGCAAGAGGTAAATAGCCGCGCAACAAGGGGACTTACCCTTGCAAATCACTGGACCCTCTCAAGTATGAACATAAAAAAAATCCCAATCACACAATTTCCCAATCGTCCAAATCAGGCTCATCCTCCTCCTCGTCTTCATCGATAATAATATCATCACCCTCCCACCCATCCAAAAGAGATGAATCAGATGTCGCATCCCTCTGAGATTCCTTTGCGTCATCCGTTGGTGACCAAGTAACACTGGATTGATTCTCCCCTTCCACCATCACATTTGAGTTTCTCGCGTCATCCGTTGGTGACCAAGTTCCAGTAGATTGATTCTCTCCTTCCACCATCGCATTTGAGTTTTTCGCGTCCTTCTCGACGTCAGCTACAGTCTCTTCCTGTAATGGTGAGAAGGAAACAAATCAGACTCTTCATTAAAATGCATCTCCATCCAGTATGAAAGGAATCTTCCATAACGAAAATGAGGTTGCTAAGGTGACGGAAAAAGATAAGCCTGTTCGAAAAATAACTGCCGACACAGAAGAATCACCTATCCAACCTCTACAAATCAAATTTAGAGGGAGATAATTGACTGTAAGAGAAACAGTGTACAAATATATATATATATATATATTATCCAGGTGGTAAAATAACTCTTAGATATTCCTCGATCATAATCAAACATGTATACCATGAATCAGAATCTAACCTTCACGAAGACGTCCATTTCAGAATCAGATAAATCCAGGGATGCACAGCTGGCCTGTCCAACTTCTTGATACTCTGGCTGAACATGAGCTTCCACAAACTGATTGTATGGTTGCTGCGGCCAATCCCATGCAACGTCACCGAAGGGAAACTTGTCACCGTCCTCAGCAGGAAGAACATTCAAAGCTCTGTGGTTGCCGTAATCTGTATCGCAGTCCTCCTTTGACTCACCTGCAAGCATCCAGCCACTTCAAGGATGACTCCAGCTGCAAAGAGTTCTTAAATAAAATAGTTGTGCTAAAATTCCCTACACAAATTCAGTTAACTCACACTAAGACACAGGAGAGTACACACAACTTCTACATTGCAAGTTTTCCTGGCTTCCTCCTTTCACTTAAAAACACTTATGAAAAGCCCGTCAAATTTCAGTACGACGGATGTCAGATATTGGGCGAAATCTTCCAAGCAGATGAGTCGAGAATGGTCTACAGAGTAGGGTCCAGCGCTTTTAATACCTTTCTTGCTCATCTTCATACAAGCCTCATCAAAGAAGTTCAAGGGAGCAGCTGCAGCTGCTTGCTTAGCGGGCTGCTTAGCAACCTGCTGCTCTCCGTGCACTACTTTCAGATCACGTTGCTTTGGCAAATCCACCACTTTCTCCCCGATTCCCTCATTAGGAGTGGCAGGGACAGTGAGCAGTTCTTGCACAAAATCATTGGCTTCATTAGCAAACTTGCGCAAGCCAGCACCAAAGGTGTTAAATTGCACTTCAATTTCCTGTCACAAACACATCAGATCAAACATCTCGGTAAGTGAAAAGAAAACATACGGCTTGCGTGTGAAGCTACACCTGATTAAAACTAGGAAATTATATTGACCCCAAATAACGCATAAGCCAGAAAGTTCAGCAGCAGAAATTTCCACACCGCGTACAAATTCCAAGGTAACCCTAACAAGGTGCACAGAATACTTAAAACTTGAAAACATCAGTGATCACGATGGTCAACATCGCAAATAGAAGCATGTAACAAAATCCATCTCTAATCTTTAAGAAAGTTAACTTCAGATGCAATAAGAGAGAGTGCATTGCACAAAGTACAGAAATTCATTTATACCTGAATGATCACAGACGGACCACGACCAGGCTCTTGAAAGTCGCAGTAAGTCTCAAATTTTTGACACATCCGGTCCATCCACGAAGTCTCCTTGGTGGTATTACCACTGCTCTTGATCGCATATCCTTTCGGGCCCATTTTGGAATCCCTGCTCAATTCACTGCCGAGGTATGTTTCGATGAGAACTTTGGTCAAGTGACAAGTATCTCAGATACTACCGCGATCATTCATCGAAGAAAATAATAGGTTCACTCTAAGCACATTCAGATGATTCGTCACACTACTACGACAAATGATTAGAATCTAAAAGGCAATCGAGCAAGCGTCCAGACAAGCAAGAATGATCAAACAGGAGGAATTCCCAAACCTAATCAAGTCAACGCAGTTAACCTTGCCTCATTAAAGCAGAAAACCTAATAACATCCAATCATTTCCTAGTTTCGACCTCTTCTTAGTGGAAAACCTTAACGGAAAGTTAGATACTGCACAATTACAGAAGCAGACCTTCCTGGCCAATGTAAATCCCCTCGACGAAAATAACCGTCGTATGGCATACGAGCCCAGGTTTACTCCGTAAAAACACGTTTGATGATACAAAGATTTCCTCCAACGTCCCGCTCAGAGCTGGGAAATAATAACGCCACGGACGTGCCAATATAAAACCAACAAACAATATGTAAAATTACTGAAGAGGATTCATGTTCGTCACTTTAGTGCAGGTGTCAAAACATTCTTCCTTGCCACAATTGGACATTGTGGAAAACAGAACCAGCTGCAGAATTCGAACCAGAGAAGCGCATACACGCTTCGCCTATCCAACTATTACCGAAGGTACGAAACGTTGAGCTACTATTAAACGGAAACTAAGACAAGAATCCAGAACATGGCCTTAAGGGCATCACTTGGGTGCAACGTCTTGACCAGAATAAGACAGGAACAAGCGAACCAGTTCGTTTACGATAGTCCCAGAAACATAAGTCGTGTCTATACGGAGCATAAATCTTTTCGGCAGCACGAGAATACAGGAGATCAATACAGCCTAAATAAAGAAGTGGAACTCACGAATACACCACAAACAAAACACAAACCGCCACAATCCTCATATCATCCGTCGGCTTCGGAGAAGTAAACCATGTGCAACAACGCCAGAAGCTCAACCGACAGGGCGAAGAAGCCTCCACATAAACCCCGGAAAACAAATATTCTAAAATCCTCTTCACAATAACCAGCAGAAACAACTCCAAGCAAACAAGCACAGAAATTTGGTGACATAGAAGAAAACCTCGCAAACGTGTCGTACAAAGGACAACTCCTCACCAGCCACTCCTTACGAAACCTACCGTACTAAAAGAAAAACATCAACATCAAAAGCGCAATGGTGCAAAAGGCGTCGAAACAAACTGAGGATAGCCTACGCGATTCTTCATGCAGTGAACTCCTCCAGAAACAAAGCACAACACTCCAAAAGGACACCACACTAACGTAATTCACCATGCAAAAGCAACTTACCAGAATTACGCAGACACACCACTTGACGATGAAGAGATGCCGCAGTGCAGAGAGAAAGACCTGTAGAATTTCCAAGCAAAACCAAGTCAGAAAACGCAAAACAACAAACCAACAAACGAAAAAAACAAACAATCCGTACAATTAGCCCCCACTCCCTCGAGCCTCGCAACCTTCATCTCTGAACCGGCTAAAAAAACAACAAATTCACTTAACAAGCAATCGGGAACACACTCCTCCCTCCCACACGCAAGTAACGGTTCGACACCACGCTCACTCCGCCCTCCCCAAACCTCTCCACTCCTCCCCTCTCCCTAACCACAAAACCGCGCCTCAATTCCCTCCACCTTACTTTAAACACATCCCTCCGCTTAACCTCTCCAACACAAGAACTAACGCAACCTCACAAACATTCTCCCCGCCTCTCTCTCTTCCCCCTCCTCTCCACAACACCAAACTCTCCAACCTCCAACAACATCAACAGCAAAGCATCACTAACCGCAACATAAAAGAATTCCCGCTGCTGTTAAGAACTCCGCGCCTCCAATTCCGAAGCGCTCCGTCCGCGATCGCTTAACCTCCCTCCCTCCGTCCCGAGCGACGTAGACAACGATTTCAAGCGTGAAAACTGGTCCCCGATGCGGCTACAAAAAGTAAGCAGAGACGAGAGACGCGAGGGTTTGAAGCAGCGGCACAATTGGAGGCGATGACGGCGAGACCTCCTCCTCAGGCAGAGACGCCAAACACAAACAGCAGCACAGCGACACGGCCGAACAGAGGCACAGAGAGAGAGGGAGAGAGAGACGCTGGCAACAACAGGACGGACGTACTTTCAAGAGGAATTCTGCTCCTGCAGCGAGCCTCGCGACGGCCCGCCCCCCTTTCCCCTGTCGCTACTGGGCGGTACCTCCCCCGCTTACCTTCCGTCGCACGCGACTGTCGCCAACAGTTCGCCCAGGACTTCTTTTTAACACAAATTTTCGTGTCCCGACTCCCGTCGCTACAGGACAGCTCGGTACCATCTGAGAGTTTTCGGCATGTGGGGACGGCTTAGACTTTGGTAAGTAAAATGTAAGTAAAAGGTGATTATATCTATGCTGTGTGTAGATCTGGACTTAGAGCGTTTTGGGCTGTCGCTAATTTGCGGCAGGTACCGTCTCGCGACGGTCGCGAGGGGAGTGTGCCACGGCGACGCTTGCTGTGCCAGCGAGGCGGGGCTGTTAATATTCAATTGTGTTGACGATTTGGGTTCTGTTTTGGGAGGCTGGGCATATCTTGGGGGGTTGGAGATGGGGGCTGCATTTATTAGGGGTGATTCTGGAAAATACTACTCTCTTCGAGTTTTTTTGGAGGTGAAATATTTTCTGGAAAAGTTGGGTGGCACGTCAGCACTGCGTATCACAATGCCATAAGTATTTTTTATTTATCATATTAAAAAAGTTTCCTATTTCTGAGAAATATTATTAGTGTCAGATAAATCCATATTGTAAATAATATATGTATATGCACATGTTTAATGAAATCTTAGATGATAAAATATTACATAGTTACTAGTGGGACCCGTGCCGTTGAGCACATTGACCACAACTCGACTTGTTTCCTCCACGGATCCCACCATGGAACCGTCAAGTGAGACAAACCATGCTCAATTGTAAGAGAGACTAGTGGAACCCATGTGCCGATGAGCACAATGACCGCAGTTATCTCCTCGACGGATTCCACCACGGAACCGTCGAGTGAGACAACCATGCTCAATTGTAATATAGATATGTAAATAGCTAAGTGCATCCCTAGTGGTCCTTTAGCCTTTGAGCCTGTAAAGGTTTTTTTCTTAATCTTTATATGTGTAGTGGAATTATGATTGACATGTAACCATAAGTACTTTATGTGCTTTGGGCGCAATATGAAGACTGGACACGTGCTCAATCAAAATTGGGTTTCACCCAGTTATTACAATTTGTGGCACTTACGGCTGGTGTAAAACGGGTTACAATTTTCAAGTAAATGGCTAACTACATGTTGCAACCTATATTATAGGGGGGTACGCCATAGGGCGTGTTTTATACCCTTGAGCTTGTAAACTAAATGGAATTTTAAAGGATTAAAGAACCACTGCAGATGTTCTAAAGATATATGTTTGATGAATTGAAATATTAAATTGAATTTATACTATACTTCTAAGATACTTGAATAATGATATTTATTAAATTAGAAATATTAAAAACAAAAATCACACTCTAAAATAATAAAGAACAGTGTTTTTAAACATTTAAATTGAGAAGTGGATGAAATAGTATGCAGGTTTAATATCCCCAAAAAATCAAAATCATTTCTAAAATGTTTGAATATATTGGCACTGTAAATATCAAATTCATTTATATTTTAAGAATGTCACTCAATGTTATATGTAAATATAAAATTAAATAATTATCCAAAAAAATTAAAAAGTCTTCGAATATGAAAATGTAGAGTATTGTAGCCAGATGAAGCGGATTTCTACAAATTTAAACTGCTACTGCGAAATTCTAAAAAAGTGTGTTTGTCTTATTTTGCTGTGGAATAAATTCACCATTAGCTTCCCAAAAAAAAATTAAAAAAAATTCTAAAACAATTCTAAAAAAATTGAACGGTTTCTTTTTACAAATTTTGCTTCCCTTGGGTTGCAAGGTCTCCCCACTGCTTGGATTCAAATGCAGCATGCCAGCATCTTGTGCTTGGATAATGGATTTAACTCTTAATTTAGTCTCACCTAACACCTACAGGGCACTTATACAGTCTATTGTAGTAGTAGCTGTGGGAAGGCAATTCCCAGTAATTATAATATCAAATCTTGGATTGTGCTGGGAAGAAAAATAGCCCATCCATTTATAGTTTTTACATTCACTTGCTTGTGTTGCAATCCAGCTTTGTTTTTTTAGAAATTGACACACACCAATCACACCATGATCAGGATTCATGCCAGGCTTCTGCATGCATTATGCTACTAACCAAGTAAATTGGGATTGACTTGTGCACTGGAATAACCTAAAAGGCCTTGGTGTTTTTGGAGCCAAAATTGCCTCAAACCCTACCCCCTATTCATAAAAATCGACTATTTTCTAAATTTAGACATGGAATTGAAAATTTCACAGTAAAATCTTGTAAATACCTTATCCAAAAAAGTGTATACAAATTTAGAAAACAATCAACCGTACAATTTGTGAAATTATTACACTAGTGGAAAAGGTGTCCTGGAACACCGAAAATGAACACCAGGTCGTGGCGAACTACACCAAAAAATTTAATTTTTTGGTGTAGTTCGCCACGACCTGGTGTTCATTTTCGGTGTTCCAGGACACCTTTTCCACTAGTGTTACGTTTGAAGTCATTGTAAAAGGTCTTTTTGACATTGCTCCAAAAGTACACCTAAGTTTGATTCCTAAAAACTATACTTTGCAAACACATTTTATCCATGGAGGATCATGAATTCCTTTAGGTATGGAAGTTAGGTATAAGCTCACAAAGTTTGAGCCTCAAAGAAGAAGAACTTTGGTCCCGAAGGGGCCGACGTGAATATAATGTTTGTTCATTCTATTCACTAATCCGATGGCCAGTGGACAAAGGATAATGAATCTAAAGCTACTCCCTCTTCTCGAAGGTAAACACTTCTCTACCCTAAGTGCCTCTAGACTAATGCCTTGAAGACGACTGACATGTCACCCCCCCCCCCCCCCCCAAGGACTTTTTGAATATCCATACAACGAGGTCTCAAGACCTCCGACCATAGTTGGGTGGATTATGGTAGTAAGCACCACGTTGGCATAGGAATTTGAACTCATAACCACCTCGATGGTGTGCCATGACCCAAACCACTACACCACGGCTGTGGTGTCTAAGTTTGAGCCTCATACGGGCTTGGAAAGGCAAAAAAATCCTTGATTTTGTGAAAGCGGGTGCGCTTGAAGTGCTTTACATTCTCTAAAATTAAAACTACTTAAAGGGTAGTCTAAAAATGTCCAATTGGAAATGTGAACGGTAGATATGTTGAAGTCAACGAGGAAAAGAACCAAAAACAATTTCAATGCAATCGGAGTAGATCTCAAATTTCTAGAATTTTTCGGAGTGTAAATTGTATATTTCCTTAATATTTCAACGAGCAGTTTTGGTAAAAGACGTCTTGTATATCGACCCTACCACGTCATTGATACTGGATGAAATTTATTAAGTTTGGATGACAAAAATTTATGTGGATGAAATCAATTAAGATGAAACTAATTTTTGGATGATAATTGTAATTTGGATGAAAAATCAACAACCTCTTCAGATGGAAATGGTTAATTAGATGAAGATTTTCTAGTTGATGAAAATTGTCATAAATGTGTATGGATGAAGAAATATTGGGTCCATCATTTTGCAAGTGCCCAGCCTTTGAAATTTTGTCTTGTCACTTTTTGCCCTTGTGAATGACTAGCAACTTGGACAGAAAATGGTAGATTTTGATTGGTTATTGGTTGCCTGAATTTAAAGGAGATTCTTCTAAAACTCATAACTTTTGCATTGTAATTCCAAATGCTTTGAAATTTGTGTTATTGAAAACCTATCGTTGAAAGCAGTATCGAGTAAATTTTTTAGAAAATAATTAAAATTTCAACAGAAAAAATAACTTGGTATTATCTTTTTTGTGTTTTCAATAAATATAATTTCAATTTATTAAAGCGGAAGTTGTATGCAAAGGTAGAATCATTCCAAAGTTACTTTCGTTTTGTAGGTCAAAAGTAGTTTAATTGGCATGAAAGTGGAGAGAGAAGGGAGAGAAAAAACAAAAGAGGATGAGAGCATTCACAATAAGGATTTGAAATGTGAAATGGCTATACCCGCCTTACACATGCGGACACCTGGTTTAAAACAAAGCTCCACTTAGTCTAAAACTCAATTCATCATATCTAACCACTACCCCGTTTGTTTCAAAACCTTGCATTGAATTGATGAATTGAAGAAAGCAGTCTCTAGTTATTGCATATCAAACCTTGTTGTATGGGTATCCAAAAGACCTTGGGGGGATGACATGTTGGTTGTCTTCATGGCTCTTAGTATAGAGGCACTTAGTGTAAAAAAATGTTTACCTTCAAAAGGGGGGAGTAGCTCTAGATTCATTATCCTTTGTCCAATGGCCATCGGATTAGTGAATTGAATGAACAAAGACTATATTCACGTCAGGCCCTTTGAGGGCCAAAGTTCTTCTTTTCTTATTGCATATTCAGGTTGATTGTCCTAAAACCAATCACTTAAGTAGTTTAGGGTGTTTTGAGCAGTAGCAAATTCTGAAGAAAAATAAAAAAATGAAAGACTTCAAAATAGGATTTCAAGAGGATTAAAAAATAAAAAAAAAACCAACAAGAAATATGCATTTTCAATTTTCTACATAATTCCAAAGTGCAAAGTAACATGTGACCCAAAACCGATCACATGTTGTAATGTGCAAATGAGGTACATCTATTTTTCACAATCTATAAATTAGGACTGATTGGTTTTGGGGCAATGGTTGATTGGTTTTGGGGCAATAGTTGATTGGTTTTGGGGCAGTGGTTGGTATTAGGACAACCAACCATAAAACAGGTCCTCCCTTTTCCTCTGGTCTTCTATGTTTGTGACCTAATTCATTAATCCGATGAGGTTCACCCTCTTGTTTCAACCCACCACCAAAACAAAATTATAAAAAATAAAAAATAAAAGAGAAAAAAAAGGAGGCCCTGCTCTTTTAGAAATTAGGCTTGTTTTTTTATTTTTATACTGGTGCAAGTCTGTACTGTACTACATTTGATGACGAAGATCTTATCCAAGTGCTGTCTCCAAACGCATGGATGACTGAAAGGCACTGGGATTTGTAAAGCATTGAAACGGCATATTGGTCAACAATCTTCTGAATATGCAGAATATTTTATAGACCATGGTCAAGAGCATTGGTATCCGACTGGCTTTCCACCAACCTAGAATAGTAAGTTATTCATGTTCCTAAATTCTAACATGGGCTTGGAAGTTTCATTCCAGTTTTCAAAGTCTTCTTGGAATACCCTCACCACAGGGTACATATGATTTAGAAAGGCACCAATTGTTGCAACAAAGGAATTTTAACTCAACTTTAACAACAAGAAACACACCATTACAATCAATATTGACTTAGTTACAAATTCAATGTGTATTTATTTCATTTTTACTTTATTTTCCTGTACTGTTTACAAATGAAAGATAAATCTGTCACCAGATGGTACTCCTTAACATTTAAAATGAAAATAAAGCATAAATATGTTGGATTTGATTGCCTTACACCATGCAAACATTTGAGTAGTTACTCTACACTATGCAAACATTTGAGTACACTAGTTACCAAACAAAGGCAAGGCAGGCTACAAATAAAAAGTAGTGACTGTACCCTCCGTCAAAGGACACACTGCTTACCGTATGATGCGATCACATGTTGTCATTTGCATCCACTTCTGAGGTGATGTGGCCATCAGCTTATCACAGGGTGCCTTGACCCAGTTTTCTACCAGTTCCACATACATGAACGAAGAATACCTGTAAATCTATATATCAACACTATTCGCAAGTTACCAATACCCTGCCATAAACTCCATGTATTGAATCCATTCATTGACGCATTCCACGACTTCACCCGTGTGCTACCTCTGTTAGCTCCATGGTGGATCAAATGCATGAGCACTTGAAATGCAAAAAAGAAGCAAGGTGGGAAATTGGTGAGTAGAAGTCAAGACAGGTAATACCTACTCTACACTCAAGAAAACTCCCGTAAGTTAGTAAACTTGCAAGCGAGCTTGTCTCCACAAACTGCCCAGCTGGTCCACGTTTTACACCCACCCAAATTGGTGGATAAAGAGCGCTGCCAAGGTGCGAAACCGCACCACCACTTTTCATGCCACAGGCAGAACTCCCCACCAAGACCCCAACTCAACGCTCCCTCATAGTCAAGATCAAACCACAACATACTACAGCACACCACTTTCAAGACCCAAAAGAAACTGTGTCTTAGAAACAAATTTAAAAATATTAATGAAACCCCACTATTTGTTCCTCCAAATCCTAAAGCCAACACAGACCCCATGCCAGCCCCATTCCCGCCGCTAAACTAGCAGAGTCCAGCCTCGCCACTTCCTCCTTCCCGCCAAACACCACACCTGAGTGTCCCATACTGCCACGTCCTACCTTCAGATCTGACGTGGAAAAACCTGACAATCCGATGTGGCTTCACCACATCTCTTGTGACCATTAGGACCATTTCTAGAGAGAGAGAAATTACGGTCTCCGGAGGAGACCGAAGTGAATTAAGTGTCTGTTCGATCCACCCCCAATCCAATGCCCACAGGACGAACATATGAGAGTAAAGATCTACGCCCCCCTTTCGAGAGTAGACACTTTGACCATTTCTATGACAAATGTGCATGCTCAAAACCTTCACTAAATATTTGGAAACCATCGTCATCTACGAGAAAGGCATAGTTGGTCATGAGAAACCTGAGTGGCGTGGAAAAATGCAAGATTTTCTTTAAACTGGGTGTCCGGGTATATAAGGCGGGGACAGACTCTACACCATTTGGAATCCAATTCCTGTAAGGTCTCTCCACCTTTCTCGGAGCTCTCAACAAACCAGAGCAGTAATTTAAGATCTTTTGACTCCGAAGTTAGAAAGAAGGAGGTAACCTCCGGAGTGAGTGGGGGACTACCGGTTTAATCCCTAAGTGCCTAGGATAGCCAAAACGGCTTTTTGATGTTTTGGTTAGTCTAGATAAAGGGGTTAAAATTGATATTTTTGCCTGAGATTTTTACTGGATGCTCTTTGTACTTCAAAGTGTATGTGGTAAAATTTACAAAGCCAAATTCCAATTTTAAGACCTTCATCTAGAAATTTTAGGTTTCAAGTCCAAAACGGGCAGCTTAAAATTAGGCTTTTTAAAAAAACAGTTCTTGAAATATGTTCATAACCAAACCACCACTCAAATTCCAAAGAGACCCAAGTCAAAAAATATACCAATTTTACAAGGGCAGCCTCAAAAAATTTCAAAGACAAGCTTCAATATTTTCAGTAATTCTTGAATTACTTCTTTCAAAATTCGTCAAAATTTGGGATTTTGGAATTTTTCAAAAATAATTTCGCTCAAAAATCAAAATCTTATAAAGGCAGATAACCACCGTTCAGATTTTTCTAAAACCAAATATACGTGATGTCATGCATGTTTTACTATATCAACGTTTTCAGACCTACTTCTAGAAAACAATTTTTATGAGAGCCAAAAAAGGAATGAGTCTCTCAAATTTTCCATGGAGGTACTCAACTTGATTACCTACATGGGAAAAAATATGGGCAAAATGTTTGGGGTAACAATCTTCAACTCCCCCTTTGCACCATTTTGACTATGTCATTCAGCCAATGCCCAAAAAAAGTTTTGCTGCAACTTTGAATATTATAATCTCTAAGATGGTAAACATCCAACGGCTGAAAATTTTATGAGTACTTTTAAAGAAGGTTTAGTACAAGATCTTACGGCTAGATGTCTAAAAACAGCAAATTGTTTTGGTTAAAATTGTTGTTTGTACAAGGTGGTCAAAAATCACTCTTTTGGAGGTTTTGATGCCCAAAACATGCTTGGGCACTTAGGGGTTAAAGGGGAAGTTTTGCAGTGCATATTGAAGTTACTCTTTTTTAAGGTAACTAGTATGTAGGACCGGTGTCCTTCGGAGACACCAAAAAGAAAATTAAAAAAAAAATTGAAAATTTGTCTCAAATAAAATGTAAGCTCTCATTCAACAAGGAAAAGGCTAATCCTGCATACATATGCGGATCGCAATTCAATTGAATACTGTAGCACCATAAATGTTTTGTGCTACTCTTAACAAATATTGATTCTTTGGAAAAGATAAGCTTTGTTCCTCATCAAATGTATTTGATAATTATTTTTTCAAATTATAATTACTGTAAATACCTTTAAATAACCAAAGTAGCCAAACAACACTAAAAAAAATTTACTCTGATTTTTTACTCACCTTATATTTTTTCCAATTAAAAAATGAATCATAACATGTTTATCTAAGGTACTACAATATGCATCCCCGCAATATTCTATGCTACAGTAAATCCTCAAAGCACAGCTCCGGCCTACTTTGGACAGTGAACCAAAAACCGCCACTTCCCAAAATCATCACACGGGTGGCTTTGTGTACATTCAAATGTACACTTTCAGCCCCGAGCAGAGAGTGACGGGCTTTGGGTATGCACTCCCACCTCCCCTGATGACATGGCGACACAGCTACGTTGACCCCCTGATGACATGGACCCACCCAGAATCCGACGTGGCAAAGCTCCCTTCCTTCCTTCCTTCCTTCCGGGCCTACGCTAAGATACAGCAGTACGTTGTCTATGCAAAATTGCTGCGCTAAAGCACGAGAACGTGGCGATGGCTGCTCTGCCTCGGCCCCATCGAACCTCCTTTTCTCCTTTCTGTCGCTGAATTTTCTGAATTTTCTGCTGCTTTGCTTGTACACCCGTTGGCTGCATTCAAAGCTGCCCCATGCTATGCTGGATGCGCACACACACTGGAAGCATCTGCTCCTCTACTGGAGGGAAGGGGCAATGCTATCCGAGTAAAGTAATCGACTCTGTTCCACTTTGTTCTGATGCTCTATGACTTCTTTGGGTAAAAGGTAGTGCGAAAAAACAAGTCAAGGAGATGGTCTGGATGTGTTGGAGCGCATCGAGAAACAGTGGACTTTGGACTATTGATGCGATCAGTATCTTCGGAGTTCGATGAAGGAACAGGTAATTTTCCTGTATTTTGGTAAACAACCAGTCTCAACTAGAATTTCATCTAGGTATTCTCCGAGTATTACGTAAGTATCACCCAGGTATCACAAATTTTATTTTTTTATTTGGCCATATGCTTTAAATATTAACCATTTTTTTTGAGGAATCAGTTGACTAGCTATGGATTCACCCCGTTTCTGAATTGGATTTCATGTGGTGAGGGTTCAGGGGTTAGGGCTCAGTTGTCATGGGAATGAAAGGGTTACCTTGCTGGTGGTCAGTTTAGCAATTCAAGCAGAAGGTGTCATCGCCAAAGTCCAGTGGGTCCAGATGGGGCTGTCTCTGTTTGCATTGTTGTGTGTGTGTCTGGCACACTTTTCCACAGGAAACAACAAAAGAGGTCCAAAAATGGTGTCACGCGTTGTTGCACATGTACATGCAGTGGTATCTGGTTCAGTCCATTGCTGGATATTTCCACTCCGAACTTTGAGGTGACGAATCTTGAGGATGAAGAGTAGAGGCTCGCTTGGGAGATGATGATTCAAGAGTGAGAGAAATGACATGATCAAGGAACGCATTTTCAAAAGTTTCACCGCTAACCTTTAAATGAAATTATCT
Source organism: Ceratodon purpureus (assembly GCA_014871385.1). Taxonomy (NCBI): domain Eukaryota; kingdom Viridiplantae; phylum Streptophyta; class Bryopsida; order Pseudoditrichales; family Ditrichaceae; genus Ceratodon; species Ceratodon purpureus. The sequence goes on from CM026422.1 coordinate 20,983,110, forward strand.
ACAGCTGGTGCACATTTGAGTATCAAAAGTCTGTAGAGAAACTGAAAGTGTTCGATTTGGAGGAAATGGTTGTTTGTTTGTAGTGTTTGGGAATGCATCCTTTAGTTGAGTTGCATTTCTAGCCGTGAATACAAAGCCATGTGCTTCGGCAGTACGTATCACACCGGATGTGGCTTTTGGCTGTGGTGGGAGGATAGGCACTGGCCCACTTCCAGCAATTGGGGATTCGTGGATTGGAATCTTTTGACAGACTATTTTAACACAAGAGAGGGGATGGATCATGGGATGGGGTGCCAACATGAGTTATCCATAAAAGCCTGAACCATGTCTAGATGTCGCCTCTGGAAACCGGCACATGTTTCCACCAGAGTCAGTGGTTGGACTAGTTCAGCTCTCTTGGATCCCAGTTCCAGCTTCCAAAGTCTACTAACCGATGGTGGTGGTCTGGAGCTCTTCTAACTCATTCTTAGTCATGAGCTCTTAGTCACTTGGGTTAGTAATTCTTCATTTTGGATTTACGAGCTTACAATGCATGTGGTGTAGGCTTGGTTGTTTGCACGTCTTGATTTGATGAAGAGTTTTGAAGTCGCTGGAGTTTCTGTTTTGTTTGTGCGATTTTTTCAAGGGTGGGAGATTGGAGTGGCACCAAGCAACAGCCTTTACCAGCAGGATCATCGTTATCATCACCATCCCATACACGTGATCGTCTTTCCTTCTTTCCATTCTCCTGCCTACTTTTTTTCCAAATGTCTTTTCCAGGAGGGATTACATGAAGCTTCAATGCCTGGCCTTCATCTCCGACTTCAACTTTTTTGTGCTGTTTGTTTTTATCTGTGATCTGATCTTTGAAGTGGCCTTATCGGATAATGAGCGTGCTAGATCGGTGCCTGAAGCTTTTATTCAGTTACAATAGAGCTGTTTTGTTTAGAACTAATGCTTGAAGGGCTCTGAATTTGGGCGTTTTTGAAGTTGCCATGTTCTTCATTCATGGTTTTACAATCGCTATCGTGGTGGAACTTCTGCCCATTAGGAAGTCACCAGGAGTTGTAAAATGCTTGTATGTGGCGTGCAAAGTATTGCGGTGTCTAAGGAGTATTTCACACATTCAAACTGCTGCTCGAGTTGGTTGGAAGATAATTATTCTATTTGCAAGGTATATATTTGTAGCAAGAAAATATTGGTGGTTAAAGTGTCTAATTCTTATTCAAAACGAAGTGATAAGGCTTTGGTGTTTTTGTTGTAGGAGCGAGTGTGGCGATTAATTAGAACACTAACACAAAAGGTGCAAACCACAGATGACCACCTACAGTCTGGTAAGCGCACCATTGCTGAAAGGTATACATTAGATGATATTGTACGTATGTGCATGACCTTCTACCTTTCTGAGTTGAGGATGGAGTGCCTATAACTTAGGCATTCAGAAATGCCTTACTCTGTATACTCTATGTATAAGCCTCGACCTGCCTAAAAGATCTTATTAGGTGAGGACACAGGCACTTGTGACACATTTGGCATGGCCTTGTCCATGTGCTTGGCTGTTTCTGAGGAATGTGATGGGTGGTAGCATGATTCACGAGCAAGAGCTATACAGTCTTTTAATTTTCCCCGAGATGCAGCTACCAGATGGTGATACCAAATCAAACCCCTGTTGGCAGAGTAGAATTTCAGGGGCCTGATATTCATCTTCTGCCAAGTGAATGCTTCATGTGAAAATCCTTGCAGGTCCCGATCAGAAAAAAGGTAGCGGAGAATATCCAACAGCCTAAGAGTTTCGTGTTCACTCATCCCAATCCCATTCATCTGAAAATCTTGACAGTTCGCAGCAAGATATCCACACGCTTACTACAAAGCTCAACAACATTAAAATATTAGAAGTATTGAGCCTTACATCATAAACACAATTCGAAATTTGAGTAATTTTGTGCCCCTCTGATAAAAGCATCCACATTAATTGTTACGAGATCCGAGTGCATATATTTCATTGAAACTAAAACCATGATTAATCAAAGTTGTTACTCTCTGTACCTCGTTCCAGGTAAGGTTGCCATAAATGACGCTGTCCAATACACAACTTCTAACATGGGAAAGAGGGGAGGAACACTTAACCATATGATACATCGATCAGATCAGACCTGAAGGGCGTAAGGTGAAACTATATTCAAGATCTGGAAAAAAAATGTTTAACAAATTAACCGTCCGATGTCAATGTGAAGGCCATAAGCCCAAGGCTAAGTGTCATGAACAAGATGAAACCTCCGAAGAACAACAACGTCCGACCTGATAGTTTTTCTTCTGTACCGAGTTTGCTGGTTTTGTTCAAAATAGACCTAATTTTCTCAAGGTCCCCTTCTTTAGCAGCCTTTTGGATTTCATCCTCGGCCGCGGCTAAATGTTTAATTCTGAGCTCCTGAAGCTGATCTTTCTTTGACCATATCCACCCTGTAGTGCGCCACATCAGAATGCCAACATAGATTCCTGAGACCACATCCACACTGTAATGGTGACGTTCACGGATCTCGCGTTGTCCAGTGTGCGCCACCAGAAGCCATACAAAAATGGAACCCCATCCAGGATAGGCTTCCTGCACATCGGACAAATGAGTTGAGAATTTAGATCTTCGAACGACTTAAAGAAATATAAATGAGCGTAAAGATGGTGCCCAGAATTGCCCAATATCATCAACTCCTGATGAGATAAGACAGTGATATCCTGCAGTATAAGATCCACGCGAAAATTGTAGAGCGAACAAACAAAGAGAGAAACGAAGGTTCAAAAATCATACCTGCCATGCCATAGCTGTCAGAACTGCTACATACATATGACCACTGAACACAAGATCATTGCACCCACCACCGGCACGCTTCAGAGTGCTGAACCAGTTTTCTGGTCCTTGTCCAGTTTGTGCTGGGTCCATGGGTCTCAAGATGTTCACCAGGAATTGCATGGAACCCCAGTTCGGGACATACTCTGCTGGGTAATTAGCAACTGGGGCTGTGACAAAAGAAAACACATCTTATTAGAAAACGAGCTGATAAGGTGGAGTGGTCGGAAAAACAAAAAACAGAATAATTCATAAAAGAAAAACAAAAGACAACCCAGGAAGACAGAGACCTGCTGACTTGTTTTGAGCAAGTATACCAACTAATACATGTGGGGTATTCTACATTCGTTTCATCGTATAACAGTGTAAATAAATGCATTCCACACGAGGCAGAATCAAGCGATGTTCCGTAAAAGTATCTCACTTAGACAACCTACTGTTCAGATTTAAAGCTGCAATCTTAACCCAAAATCTGATAATTGAAAGCGGGTATGAATGAAGAGTCTAAAGAATAACTTACCAAATGCCTGATCCTGACTGATGACCTGGCGAACCATATTGGGGTCCTTAGAATACGGCGTGTAGTACTTTTGTGCCCATGGGTGTGGATGATTGGCAGTCTTAAATCGCGCGTGAGCACACCAGGGTCTTGCTGAAGGCAGTATTGTAGCAACAAATGTCAAAACTCGGATAAGCCTTCCACAACCCATGGTAAACATATATCGCGCACCGAGTCCCATACCAGGGGCTTTCACACAACCGTACAAAACTGAAAAGCCCAAGAGGAGGAAAAGCATCAAGAAGTGATGAAGTCCGATTACAGGTGCTCGCAAGAAGGCTACAATGGCTGCTGGAAGCTTCTCGTTGCCGGCCAAGACCAGCCATTGTCCCGAGTCAGGAAGTGGGGCAGTACTCCTGGTGAACAAATCAAGGCACACCTTCGTAAATCTTTCGAGTTCCACATATCCCAACAAATGAAAGATGATAAAGATCAACAGGTCTTACATTACCGCGGTACACTTCCCCTAAGTGTCCTTTACTATTCCCAAACACTCGTCCTCGTTGATTACCCAGATTTGCATCCAGGTACTTGGATATCCAAACTGTTCGTTAACTGCTTCCAGGTACAAACTGTTTTCATATTCCATTTTAGTTCTCGATCAGCTATTAGTCATATAGTTGATTATCGTTCAGAACGCGTAAGTTGGTGTATTCGTCAGAGGATGCATTGTGGTTTGACGAGAATTAACCAAGCCAGCGGTGGAGTACTCCAGATAACGAAACCCTAAACACCTTCTAACACCAAAACTATTAAGTAACAAACTACTTTCTGCAAAGAAATATTCAGATACAGTTGTAAATAGAACCAGCCTAGTTATGACCTAGAGAAGAGAAGAATCTAATCAAGGACAATTCAGATAAGAACTCAACTGTTTATATCTAGAAAAAACTAGAAAAAAGAAAAGAATCCGCAACAGTCCGAATGGAGAGGAGAACCAGCTGTCTGTGAACACAAATTACGCTCAACGGAAAGGCTCTCTTGAGAGGTATGAAGTACCGGTAGGTAGTCTTGATAAAAACTTGCCGCATGATCAATTAACCCAATTCTAGTCGTACATCCTTACGCATTACTAGACTGAAGATAAGAATTCGGCTTCTCCACAACAATGCCTCTAGTAACAAAACACCATTACGCTTTCTTGACATACTTGTGAATGTTCACATTCAAGTTAAAACCCTAATCATCGTCAATGCTTTCCAGGAACACTCACCAGTGCCAATCCAGACCCAGCACAGTCGTGACATATTGCACCGCCATGGCCTCGACGCAGAGACAACTAATCATGAACACCAGCGACCCTAGGAAGATCCCAATGGACCGAAGCTCCCGGGTCCAGTACTCATAATACGGAGCACGAACTGCAGCTGCTACCGCAAAGAAGCACCACAGACAAGGCTGCAGAACCGAGTGTAGCCCTGGGGCAACTTCTCGCAAGTAATCCACCCCCACATACGCCACTGCCGCTACACCCACTGCCTTGGGATACGCAGTCACCCCCATCTCTCCACCCTGCTCTTCCCTCTCCCTCCAGCGCGGGAGGGAGAGATTCCGCTTGGAGAAAATCTTCTCTCGAACAGCCTGGGTTACCCTAAACCTTTCCAGGGTTGCTGTCTTGCGCTACCTCACATGCATCGGAATTAGTCTCTAGATCAATCTCTAGATCCGAACACCACTCACCACCTTCATCTCTCACCACCCACCCCAACCTGACCCGCTACGATGTCCTCGACACATACGAAACTCTGCACAAACGCATTCACCACATCAAATCCTCAGCCCCGACTCAAACACGCAACACAACAAATTCCTAAAAACCGTAAACACCAACCCACATTTGCTCAAAACTCGCCATCTCACATCCAATCTAGGAAACTGGACACCCCTAATCACTGAACCCCATATCACTGTGCACATTCACAGACTCCACAATCCAGACTCAAACACCACGCATTCAACAAACCACTCGAGTAGCTCTATCCCAGTCAGTCAAAACACTAAAAATAATAACCATCAACTTAAAGATAAGCAAAATACTCAAAAATAATCAACATAGTACCCCAATACCCAGATACCCCAAGTTCCAACCGACCTCCTCCTCAACCACAGAAAGCTAGATCCACCACAAACCACCACCATCCTCCAAAACTAGCCACCAAGCTCATCAAACCCAACCCAGGTCGACATCTGAGCGATCCATATCTAGAACTGAAAAAGCTAGACATTTGTCTAGACAGTCGGTGATGAGTTCGGAAGCGCACCTGTGAAGATAGATGCGTCTAGAGAACACGTTCGATCCGCCGTCGCCGCGAGCTGGACCATGCATACACATCGGAGCACATCGGGGCAGCAATCGGAGAGTCGTCGAAGCGGCGGATTTCGGAGTCTAGACGAGTCGAGTCGAGTCGAGTCGAGTCGGCGTCGCCTGGCCCGGTGATTCCTCGGGCGGGCGCCGGCGTGGGGGCGTGGGCAGCGGCGGGTGGCCCGGCGTTTCGTGGGGCGGGCGTGGATCGGCCCGGGCCGTGCCGTCACGTGAAGGCGCCTGTGCACGTTACCTTGGCCTCGGCTTCAATGCTCGTTGCTGTGCCACGGCCGGGCGTTGGCTTGATTGCGGGAGCATCTGCATTCATTTTGTGCAAGGTTTGTGTGTGTATGTGTTTCTGATGTACGTTTTGAATACATCATAAGTCTCTTGCAGGTTCATAAGTTGGTCTTTGAATGCAACTCTTTTGTAGGTTGAGTTGGTCTTTTAAAGGGGAAGTCTGGGGTGAAGACAGTAAGTTACTCCATTCACAAGTCAAAAGTTGCTTGAGTGGTAATCTGATTAGAAGAAAGATGTAAAAAACGTGGAGACAAGGCAGAGAATTAGGGTTAGAAATGGGTAGATTCTATCCCTGCTTTATATAAGGGGACTCATGATTTAAGTCTCTTGTAGATTCATGAGTTGTAAGTCTCTTGTAGGTTCATGAGTTGGTCTTGGAATGGAAGTCTCTTGGATGTTGAGCTGGTCTTATAAGAGCCTTCTTGGTTCATGGTGTTGAGCTTGCATTGGCTTTCGTTGAGTTGTCTTTGAGAGTTTGCTCCGGAGTTTAATGGTTGAGTTGATGCAGTTTTCTTGGAGAATTATGTGTTCTGTTTGTTGCTTCTGCAGTCTGGTTTTTGGTTGTTGTTTTCTTTTTTTACTCAACCTTGTGAGTTGCAGGCTGGGCACTTGTATGATTATGAACACAAAGTCTTCACGGCGCAGTGGGAAATTGAAGGGGAAAAACTTATTTTTATTTTTGTTATTAGAATTGTAATCACTTTAATCACTACTTCGAGACCACTCGTAACTTTGCTCATACTTTTGTTTGCACATTTTTTTCTATTCTTATTCTTAAAGATTTCATGAATTCTCTCCTTATAGTTTTTGAATTGTTAATCATTTTATAAGTCATTTTATAATAATTTCGCTTTTCATAGTCATTTATTTTATTACTATGTTATAAATTTTGATGGTTGTTTACATTGAAATCATAGAAAATATAGAGCATTGAAAATTGCCAACATAGAAATCATCTTAGCAAGTGAGACTAGCGCTTTCACATTTATCACTTTGAAAAAGTTAAAGATTACTCTCAAAGAAGTGAAACATGTAAGGATCTTTTAGAACTACACATAAAATTTGGAGTTTATAATGTCCTCGTCCTCATAAACCATTGAAAATATTTTTGTAAAAATTCAAGGAATAGTATTTGTTTGATCATACTACTTTTAGAGTTGTAGTGGCCAATGACAGTTCAAGATTTTTAGTCGAATAGTCCTTTTATGAAATATCTATATTTTTTTAAATGAAGGTACCTTGAGTTACATAATTAGTTTTGCAAAAAGAACATGAGCATAGGGATTTGGCATGAACAAGGACAATTTAAACGTTTTGGTGGATTATAAAGTTTATTCATGTGCATTGGTGGTCTGTTATCTTCATGCAGTTAAGCATTGAACGAGACTACAAATAAAAAGTAAGAAGTACCTTGAATGTACAACATGTAAATGGTTTGATTGAATATAATTTTTCATATGTAAAAAGTAGCAATGTTTCCATAAGCTCTAAAAAGTGTGCCATCCAAACTAATCCTCATATTGATCAAGCTTTGTTTAACACTACTTGAGAAAGTTTATTATACTGGAATTGAGAAGCTTCAACTTTGAAAAAGAATGTTTTGTCTTCATATTCAAAGACCATATTACATCTTTAATGAATCCTACATTCTAGCCAATGGTTCAAAATAATGTTTGTATGCAATTACCTCTGTTGCTTCCAATGTCAACATTTATTAAAATATAATAGAAATCTCCAAGATGCTCAAAAATGCACAACCACTAAAATGTATACAGTATGTTTTATATCATTAAATCAAAGGATATATTTCTTTTCATAATTTACAATACATTATGTTTTAATCCCAAAAAAATGTTTTTGAATTTTTTAGAGTGAACCAAAATTCATTCAATTTTCTTTGTAGTTCTTCATTTTTAGTTGATTAAAGACAGGTTATCAAAGACAATATATCTTAATTTAGACATTGTAAAATTCTATCACTCATAATAGATTGAAGCAAATGTTAGGGATTAAAATATGGCTGGTGTTCTTTTTTAAAAATCTCGATTTATTATGCATCAATAGCAAAGTATGTTCAAAACAGTCATTGAATGTCTGAATAAACAATAAAGGTTAATATTAAATAATAAACTTATAATAGATAATATTAATAGTAATCCAATAGAAATCATCAATTTTAATACTCAAAAATATTTACTTTCAATTTATAAACTTACAAATAGTATCAATGTAGAACCTCTTTCTTGAAACAATTATTTTATTTCCACCAATTTGTGCATTTATGATAAATATATTTTTAAAAACTCAATTAAAAAATATATCATTTTGTAAAATTGATTAAATAAGATATTGTGAGAAATTTATTTTTCATTATAATAGTATTAATGATTGGTACTGTGTGTCTTACTTCAAAACAAATTAAAATGGATGGAATTTAACAAGGAATAATGATAGTTTAAATTGATTATTAATTAAAAAATCCAATTTGAAAATTTGAAAGACTACAAAGAATTATAAATATGCATACATTGTATGATTTTAACGAGTTTGTCAAATAATAAGTATATATAAAAAGTTCATGTGTATATTCTTTACCTGAAAGTAATTGAATTTGTATATTGGTGGAAGTTTAAACCCAAGGTAAAAACATTCGATATCTGAAGTGCCCTTTGCATGTTGATAAAAAATTGTTATAATTTGAAATGACTTTTGGTAAAATCTAATTTATTTATATTTGTTACCTGGATCTTATTTATCAAATCTAATAATAATTTTAAAAAATATATTTAAATATTTATGACAAAAAATTTAAATTGATATTTTAGCAACGGATTACAACTCTTCCGTGATATTAAAGAAAAGTCTAAACTACTACATACAAATTTATATTCTATAAAAAAATTAACAACATTTCATCAGTGGTAAATCTAGTCAATGATATTTTCATCCGACTTATCTATTTTTTTATTAAGTATTTTTACTTTTAAAATTTTAAAAATTGAATCCACCATAAAAATGAATTTAAGTATGATAAATTTAAATACAAAAATGTATTCATGATAATATATGATAAAAATTATATTATTTGTATTGTATAATAATTTTTTATGTCATTTCTATTTTAAAATTCAATTGAAGGTCAATGCGTTGTAAGAGATATCACAATTTCAAATATATGTCGTTGAAGAAAGAAATTATAACTATTTCATTATCAAGGACCAAGGTCATGTTTGAAATGATCAAAATTTGCATTCCTTTTGTTGAGAATAGTGAGATGACTTTTGTGATCGAAAGATTCATTATAAATTCCAATTTTTTGCTTGTTTGATTATTCAATAAAAATACATGGTTTATTCATAAGAATTTGTTACTAAAACTTAAGAGAGTTTGTCACAATAATTCAGATGTATACAAATTCAATCATAATAACATTTGTAGAGAAAAACATATTTATAAATCAATTTATGACATATCATCTAGTAAAGATTCTAAATAAAAATAAAATCTCAAATACTTCTTTTAAAAATCCATTAAAATTACTAAGGCCTCATTTAGATCAAACATGTTGTAACATCCATGCATTCATTTTGTAATAGAAATAACATCATGGACATAATTAGATGATAGTCTTTCAATTTTTTGGCAAGACAATTGTTGATGAATTTAAATTAACTATTTGATAAGAATATCCAATATATGTTGAAAAACAACATATACTGCAATAGATTGTTGTATTCTTTAAGTAAAATAGAGTATCCTTTTTATGAGTAATTTCATCAAACATAATGTATTTGCAATATCTAAATTCAAAAGATTCATTGAAAAAATATCCTTTATCAAGTTTTGAGTATTATTTTTATATAAAAGACACAAATATTTATTTAAATGCATAATTTATCAATTAAAATAATTTAAGTAAAGCTTCTATATTAATTACTTCAAAATCAAATGTGAAAATGAAAACTTTCTTCCTTTTGAAAAGTTAGGCTATAGTTTGTGTGTGTCTATATTTAGAGGGAAAAAAATTATATTCATGTTTTTGTAGAATTTTTTTTTTTGTAAATCCTTAAAACCTTGTATAAAACTAAAAATTCACAAAAATTTTCTTATGTATAGTAGTTATGAAGCAAAATTAATTTATTATTAAGAGAATGCAAAATATTAGAGCCAATAATATCAATGATGATATACTTCGAATATACATTGATTCACTTGTCTTTTGATGCATGAAAATATTTTTGATGTTTTCACCTATGGTAGTCATTAAATAAACTTAGAAATTTTAAATAAAGATAAGCTGCATTTCTTTCTTAAATGTATTCTCATTTCAAAACGAACTCCTACACTATGCGGGCAATGCCAATTGACATGCAACCTCTTCACATTCTTCTCTACGCTGGAAGCTGTATGTGTAGGACTAAAATGACTCCCAAGAACCATATGTGCAAAAATCTTATTATTTTGCACTATGCCAGTGATCGTAAAAAACTCAATTCCGATGTTCTTCTTTGGTGGCAATGACATTATAACCATAAGCAAATTCAATTAAATATGCTTCTTCTAGAATGGTATATGTTTTTAGTTAAATCATAGTAATTTTTTTTGTACATATTCTTGATAAAAATTTAGGAAATTAGAAGAGATATTTTCATTATTTTTTCTTGTAATACCAGAATTTTTTTCATGTTTTTGAAAATCGAAATACATAAAAATAATTAATATTTTGAATAAAATATTTGTATTGATTATCCGTAAAAATACATATTCATAGCCAATTCTTAAACAAAATTAGACCTTACAAAAAAAATTCTTTTAAAACATCCATGACAATTAGAAATCATAAATACCATCAAGTACCTTACAATAATTATTTTAAAATTTTAATATAATAAAATCCAAATGATAATTTTAAAAAAATAAATAAACTTTTTTATTTTGAACTTTTTTCTTTTTTAAAATTTTTATTGATTTATTTTAAGATTTCTAAAAAATATTTAACGTGTTAAAAATATTTACACCTATTCAATTAAAGAACTTTTTTACAAATAAAAATGTAATTTGTAATTTTGTTATATTAAGTTTAAATGAACTAATGTTTATCAGGTTAAATTTCGTGCTTTGATTTGTTTTCAAACAAATTTATTTGCATAATTTCTTTTTTTAAATCCATACAATACGGTACTATAAAGAATTTAATTTCTTCATTGTAAGTTAAAATTTAATCTTCAAACCAAATTATACTCAGCTTAAATTTTTTTGTTAAGATTAACTAAATACTGAGATTTAAACATAAGCAATGTTCTCGTTCTTCCAATACCATGTCAATTTGAGCTACTCCAGTTTTTTGTTTAGAAATAAATGATTTTTGGAATTGTTTTAATTATAAACCATTATGTAATCTTTAAAATAATGTACCAATTGGTTATTGTTTCGATACTATATCATTTTGAAATTAAATAAGTAATAAACCATTTTGAATAAGTTTCAATTTAAAGTGTAGTTCATGCAAGATTTTTTACTTCAAGGTTCTGTAGATTTTGGAATTTCAACTTGTTGACAAGAATAAGTCGTTGGCTTGTGTATTCTCTTTTTGAAAATCTTAATAGAATTGCAAATGATATTTTATTACAAGTTTAAAATATTTATGTTGATATATAATTTAAATTAAAGTATGGTGATTTAATTATCCATTTTTTATATTTGGTCATAAATTTGTTAGTATTGAATATTAGTATAATTTTCAATTTAAAATCGATTATGATCATCGTAATATTTAATGAAACTACATTGCTTTACATTTTCAAATTTCATACACTGTGATGTTTTATCTCTTTCATGATATGTAAAACCTTTAGGAATTACAATTTAATTGCATACAATCTTTATGGAATCAAATCAAATTGAAATTTTGATTGCCTTCAAATAAATCATTATTGGTGATGTGTTCTCTAGTTTTTCCCTATCTATTTTAGAGAAGTTCCAACTTAAAAACATTTAATAGTTTTTTGTAAACTAAAATATGATAATTTTAAAAATATTTTTCCTTTGAATATAATATGTAACTTAAATTAATTTCACTAATTAAATAATCCAAAACTTCAAAACACATAGTTCTTATTTTTTATCATGGTTCATGATATCTAATAAAAAGTTCATAGTAAAGAATGTCAAGCAAACAATTACTTCATGAAAATAAAAAATAGCAATAAATCCAAGTCTTCTTATGGACTTCAACATTAACGTTTTGTCAATCTAGACATGATACAAACTTTATTTTTATTTTTTTAAATAATCTCATTTAAAATAATATTGTAAAATACAATATTCTAGCAAATGACTTATATTGTAACTTGGTGAAATTGATCAGTGAAATGATTATTGACCAAATCATTAGCTACAATGTGGCAAGTAGTTAAATTTTAATACATCTCATATTCATGCATACAACATTTTAAATTATAGGCCACATTCCCTACAGCAACTTATTATAAAATGATATTTATGTTTTTATTGTAGAAAATAAGAAGAAATTTAATGTTTTTAATACAAAATTTATGCATACATTCTTAAGAGTATTGATTTTATCCAAGATTGGTATATAGTTTTCCTTTGTACATATATGCACATAATCTTTATGCTTTTCATGAAAAAATCAAACACAAAACAAAATATGTTAATTCACTTCAACTTGATTGTATTTCTTTTTAGGAATAAATCTTAAATTCCAAATTCAACTATCTTGAATACATTTCCACTTGTAACTTATTTTAAATACCATGCATATGCAGATGAAACTTTTTCCACTTGGTCTTGAACCATATTGGATTAAAAAAAATCCTAACCATAAAAAGACTATTTGTTTGTTTTAATAATAAAACATTTATCTTTTGCCTTATATAATTTTTAAATCAAATGCTTTTAATGTAAGAAACTTACACTAAAAATTCAAACGAATAGATAGAATGATTTTTTCTAGCTTTCATTTCTCCATTTGATTTTTTTTAATAGAACTGTAAATAACTTTATATTGTATTTAAATTTTTTAATATTGATATAAAAGTGAGGTATAAATATGACAATATGTTAATAATAATTTTAGTGCTTTAATTAGATATTTACCACAATCAAATAATATTATTATAAAGATATTTGATTTACATATTTATTGTGTTTAAATAATAGATAAAATAACATATGATTAATTCTAATTACGTGTTTGAAATATGCAAGATTCGAATTTACTCTTGACCAGAGGATTGTATTTATACTCTGAACACATCTGAATAAATTTTTTTTTCAGGTCACTTCATATTATACATGCACAAATATTACTTGGAATATGTAAGAACAAATGTTAATTGAATCTATTTTTTTACATTCTTTCCCAATTTGTCATGAATGCTGGTTTCTAAAACTTATGGTGATTGTGGAAAAATGACTTTATATTTTTTTAATAAGGAAAAAATGCCAAATAATCATCAGTGAAGAGGTAGTTTAAATTCATCATAACACTATATTTTAAATTAACCCTAATCAATCCATGTTTTGATTTTTTTTCTATAATAAGATGTTTTTTGTTATACAATATGTAAGTCATTTTTGAATCATAATATCACCCGCACATGATTTTTATAAGATATATTATTATTGAACATGCATCTATTATCTAGTATCTTTTACAATATTTATATAAAATACTATAAATTATATGAATCTTTGTTGGTTCATATATTTTTAATATAAATACCAACTTTGAGAATAAGAAATCAAAGTTTCTGATTTTTTTAACATATATCACTTTCTTTAATCATTTTATATTTTTTTTGATAAATGAGTATGTCAAAATTTGCATTCTTTGTTTCAAATCATTGAGAAGGCATCGAAAAGGGAATAAAATGGCCTTATTAAAAGTGCATTCACACGCTAAAATCCACATCAAAATGTGAATCAATGCAAGAATAAATAAGTAATTTTCTTGTAATATCACAAGATATATTAGTTGTTATGGGGTACAATAGTTAACATGAAATTTATCAATTAATCTAATCATTCTTTTGACGCTTTGGTGACGTTGGTAATGATATTTTATCTAAATCATATTTTCTTTTTTTATTACACTGGCAATTTGGTAAAGGCATAAAACCAATCATATCTTTTACATTATCAAAAATCAATAGAGATTCGACCATCATTCGCGCTGTGCATACAAACCACATGTTAATTTCATGATGATATAGCATTTTATTTTGATATAGCATTCTATTATGATATTAAAGGTAAAAAACAACTAAATAGAAAAATTAAAAATTAAAACCGTAAAAACATATAAGTTATATTATAAAAATTTAAACTATCGGAAACTTGCCACCAAGTACAATAGTATTGTCAGGAAACTCCAATCCATCATCAAACTTTCGCATATTTGCACAAATTCCATTATCTAACTGATTAAGCGTCATACAAAAACATTTAAAGAAGGATATTTATGAATAAGAAAAATAAAATAAAAAATACTATTATTATCAAAGTGAAATTATTTTTACAAGAATTTTACACTACAAAAACCCTCAGTATGTTTGTATTTACAAAACTTCAATATATGATTCTTACGAACGCATAAGTAGCCAGGTATTTTGTTGGAGATATTGTAAATAATTCTCCATTAGGAAATTCAAACTTTAAGTTGGGAAAATCAAATGTAAGCATTTCCAATATAGTTGAACTGTTTATGGAATGAACAAAAAAACATAAAAGAAATGTGAATAATATTTTATATACTGAATGTTATTGAAGTTCCTGTAAAGATGTACATCAAATAAATATCTATTTATTTACTTATGATATTTTTTTCCTGGAAATCAATTAAAATTTAACAATAATGAAATTACATTTCATTAACAGGATCTGGAAAGTTCCAGCATTTAAAATGTTTGATGTTTTCTTCATATGTGGTGTAACCTGAATTCAATGCGCTTTCGCCAATCTAAATGTTCCAAAACAATAACATGGACGTTATGGGTTATATGAGAGAATAAATTGACAATGAATATATAATATCGCACTATGAGATGAAACCTACATTAAACATTACAAGTTCTATAGATTGAGAAAAAGCAAATTGTTCTTACGTAATGAATAAGAGTTTCAAACAAATTGGCTTCTAAAAAGGTTAACGGAGTTCCCGTATCAAACATCATATTAGCATTTATTGGAATGCTAATTTCATCTTCAATCCATAGTTTTGAAATTCTCAGCTCATAGGCTCTGCAAAATTGAAGCCATATAGAGTTTAATAAATTTTAAATGAAGAATACCTTATTTTTTGAATTCTAAAAGATTTGAATGATACAAACTATGATGATTTAGGCATGATAAATTTTGAAGGCAACTTCTTGGAAAGTTATGAGTACCCAAAATGTTGATTTAACAAGAAATCAATCAATCAAATGAATGTTCCTATTGTGTTGATTAATTACCAAGAACATTATGCTTTTGTTTAAAATTTGTTACAATTGAAAGAGAAATAATTTTAATTTTTTTTAGGATTCTTTGACAAGGAAAAATTATATGGATATAATCCATAACAAAATTAAAGACTATATAATCAATTAATTTTTTGTTGTTTGTTGAAATTTAAGATTTCATGTAGAGTATGTCATTAAATTTTGACAACACTAGATAATGCTTCTAGTGTTATACGTGGATAGATTAAGTATTTAAAAAATCAAATAAAAACTTTTCAGCAAAGCATGTATACACTTGGTTTACAAATAATCAATGTTATCTCCTATGAATTTTAAAAACTAAAAATTTAAAATTTCATGAAAACAAGTGTCTTTTAATTTAGTCATATTTAGTGAAATTCAAAATCAAATCAAATTTTAATCAACAAACCTAATTAGTCTTCTCATACAAACGTCATAATGTGTTGGTCAATGAGCTACATACTCATCTCCAAATATGTAGTATTCCGGAATATCAACCCATTTAATTTGACCTTTATAATCTAAATCATGAGTTCCAAAAAATAGAAATCCCACTTTTGTCTCATCCTTCTTATTAAAAAAGTCTTTAAAACAAAATCCAAAACACAGTGGAATTCCGTATTCCAACAATGAAACTTGAATACCGTGCGTAGATCTACCCAATCCCAACAATCCATCAATAGCATCTTTGTATTCACCATTTGGATTCGAGTCTTTGAAGCTACACCTGTTATTGTTGCAAATTGATAATTGGAATTTTAATTAAAATATTAATTTTAATAAGTTGATACTGACACCAGTATTCTAACTGTTCTTCAAAATTTGATTAAATATGTAATCAAATGTTTATTGTTATCAAATATTTATTGTAATCAAATATTTCAAGCAAATTCCAATTGGAATGGATCAGATGTCTTTATATAGGTAATCACCCTAATAGTGTTGCGTCCAAATGCATCCCACTCACTCCTGTAACAATATCTGTGATTTGTGTTTCTATGATTGATTTGACAATAACACCATCCGAATAACTATTGTCTTGATATACAATGTTGTATAAGCAAGGGCCCTCATCTTTTGTTTGCAATTGAGACAATGACTTTGAGCGGAAGTGTTTCCCGGTTACTTTTTTACAAGATGGGTCTGTGTTGGAGACTGTTTTTTCCTGAAATTTTCAAAAAACCAAAATAAAAATAATTAAATTATGTTTGAAGGCATGCCTAGAGAAGTGATATTTAAATGCCCTTCCCATTTACAATTGTATAATTAACAGTTATGGTGTTAACTACATATTATATTTGTGACCTGGTATAATTTGTAATTACATCTGAACCATGTAAGAAAGCTTCCAGTGTCAATTTCAAGATTGTATACTTCACCATCAATGTTGAATTTTGTGTAAAGAGAAGGAGATTTTGGAGATCCAAATAGATCCCACGACGCTTTTCTTGGATTGCTAATGTGCATTCGCCTTTCATTTGCAGCCAAAGTGCTCTTTGATAGTGCATTTGTATGCTTTACATAGAGCCCATGTCTACCAACAATGTTAAAATGTGAACTGTTCCATATCAACTGTATCCACCATAAAATGAACATAGTTGAAAACAATGCGCAAGGAAAATTCAGTTTATTCTGTGCATGCTTCAATAAATTTGATCCATTGATGCGCCATGTTGTTACAATTGGTCGCTGCTGGCACACATCAACACGGATTAGTTTTTCCACAAGTCCTCTACGGAATGTGTTCTTCAATTTGTCATATTGAAATTTTAGAAAATAAAACAAGAGAATGATGTAGAATGTGGATGTCAATAGAATTTAAAGGAAAGTTTGAAAATTATTTGTAAGGAATTGAATTGCCATGTGCAAAATCTTATTGCCAAAGGAAATCAAGTGGAAATATATATACCTCTTCAGGTTGCGAACACAATAGACTTTGATGAGAATTTTTGTTGGAAGACCTCTTCATTTTCAACCACACCTCAATCACTTAATTGTCTTGCAAAATTGATATTCAATTCATATTATTAAATGTTAGTTTTAGATTTCATTTGACGGAGGATGTCTACTCAATATGATGTGTTTGCAAAGTGAAACCTCCAAAAGTAACAAAAGAATGATATGTTTTAGCAATATCATCACCATGGCAAAAAAATAAATTAGGAAGCTTTGTTGATTTTATCTCTATAGTAACATTAATTTCTATTGATGTAATTTAATGAAATGACACATTACAAATTAGTAGTTGTATTCATCAAATGTTGTCATGCATGTAAACTATGGAAAATATTAAATGAAATGATCCACACAAACACACAAAGTAGTTATATTTATTCAACGTTGTGAAGCATGTAATCTTTGGAAAGTCTTAGATGTTAGAATTTAAAGATTGGAAGGATATCTGGAGCAATGTATTAGAACTTATTGATTGATTTGGTTATGTAATCAGGCTTTGAAATTTCAAAATTTTATTTGGAATTATTTAGATTAAAAAAGGACGTGTTTGATTTAGTTTATGATAATAGGTTCCACAAGTTAACTTTATAATGGATGAGCACATTTAGATTGTGGCATATGCAATCCATCAGACTTTATATTTAATTTAGTCATACATCTTGTAGCTTACCTCTGATGTTCCCTCTAAATTAAAAGAATAAAAAAATTCACTGCAAGCACGGTGGAATCATTTGGATATAATAGTAAACTCTAACAAGAATGTAGAATATGGGTGGATAATACACTCAACACTAATATCCAAATCATACAATTTGGTTCAATATTTGTATTCCTTTGCATATTACAATTGGCAGCGATTTTATTTTATTTTGTATTTTATATATATTTTTTGATTTTTAATTTTTTTTCTTCAAGTTCTCAATATATTTTAATACTCCCTCCGTCTCACTAAAAGAGCATGGTTTGCTAATAATAGCATATTAATGGAAGTTCTAAATTTAGAAACAAATTTGACAAATTAGGATATAAGTTGCCAAATATAGAAACATGTTGCCAAATTTGGAAATAAGTTGGCCAAATTTAAAAATAATTTGGCCAAATTTAGAAACCACCCTTTTTTTGAGACATATTATTTTACCAAACCATGCTCTTTTAGTGAGACGGAGGGAGTATGATATTACTATGATGTTGGGATGATACTTTGGTGATAATATGTTTGATATCTTATACTTTGGGTATAGACCTTAGTATTTCTTTGGCCATTCTTTTCTCCTATTTTCAAAAGCACTTTATACAAATTCACAACATTTTTTTTTTATCATGTAAAAATTTTTATTTTTATTTTTTATTTTATTTTTTTTGGAATATCATGTAAAAATTTGGTTATAAATAGCTGGAAATTTCACTGGCATGTATCTAATGAACCTGACTTTATTGCAATAAGTTAATGTAAGAAACATCACATCAGCTATAATAATGAAATACATGCACTACAATATTGAATAAATAGGCTGGTGACCTTCAATAAAGAGAATGCTGCGCAATAGTGGTGTAATTGTGATGTGTACTGAAGCTTTTATGTGAATGATGTGAAGACTCCACAGAACCCTTTATTGGAATTCATGAAAATGCGGGGAACTACTGCAAGTTACTCTTTATGAGCTGTTTAAATGTGCAAGGTATTTGTCCGGGCTTCAAGACTCAGGCGATGGCCGTAAGTAGGTGTCACTGATGAGTTCCACTGCTCCTGCAAATGACTTGAGCTTTGAGACATTTTCTAGCTTAGTAGCTGGATGTGTATAATAGCTTAGTAATGTTACTTGAGTCATGTTGATTGAGAGTTGTCAGAAAATTTTCGGCCACCGCGGTGGTTTTCTCCAACCCACAACTTGAGTCGCTGTGACTTGGTTTAATTTGCTCTGAGTTTATGATGACACATAGTGGCTTGAGGTGATTGTCACACAACTTTGGATCGATGGATTAATGTGGACTCATGTTGCATACTAGCTGTCACCTCATTGAGTGCTAAAATTAAACTGCTGTGTGTGTCACACATTTTGTACTTTGTCTCCTTTTACTTGAATTATTGAATCAAAGATGTGGGAGATGTGGGAGATGTGGGAGATGTGCGAGATGTGCTTATCTTGTCTTAATATATATAGGTCCTACACTCTCCATAATTTGCGCCCATATTACTCATCGTCTCTTATTCAAAATCTACTATCAAGATTTGAGTATTAAATTTGTACTCATATGACATGCTATTGAATTCTTATGTTACTTGAACTTGTTGGTTGTATGGAAAGCATGCAAAAGTGTTGCATACAAATTGGAAGGAAATCAAATTGGATTATTAATATCATTATTACTTTGGGCCGGTTCAGACTATGCCCAAGTTGAAAGGACGATCGTTACTTTTCTGGACCAAACTATATCGAGAAGTTGAGCCCAATGAAAAAAAATTGGCCTCCTTACGGAAGTTTGGGTTGAACTATTGCTCAAGAGGTCATCGCCGTGGCATCATAACTTCTTAAAAGTGCTTTCACTTAGGTTGTTTAGGAGGCAACGTCCTTGGACTTTGGCCCCTAGTGTGAAGGCGAAGTGGCCGGACTTTACGCATTTTAGCATTTTCATTGGTCCAAACCTTCGGCTTCTCAAAGTTTGAGCATAGTCTGAACTGACCTAACCCTTAGAATGTTTTGTTTTCAAGACAATGTTGTGGTGGATTAAAAAATAAAATGTGAGAATATTGTTTGATGGGAATAAAAAAGAAACAGTTGTGAATTTTGAGTTGCATTTGACACTTCAATGTGCAAGGATTTGTTGACCAACTTTTTTTTTTATTGGTTTCTATCTTTAAAATCAGTTTTTATTTTTGAGTAACATGAGTTTTCAAACTATTTTTTAAAACAGGAGAACTAAATGAGTATTACATTTTTTCCTTGCCAACACATGCAATTGATACTTCTCTTTATAGCTTTTTGATTTTAGCTCAACTAAATTTCATTGCAAGGAGATGTACAAAATGCACAAAAGTACATAAACCACTTAAGGTGGTCCAAGCAATTTAAAGTAGTATGTTGATGCCATCGATGTCAAAATTGTGGAGCAATTGGTACCTCTCAAGATACCACAACAAGCATGACACAAACACCACAAAGGTTGTGCATGTCAAATGTGATGCATCTTTGTGACAAGAGACTGTTCTAAGTGCTGAATTGTGGTCAGTAGGATTGAACAATAGATTCAGCGGAGGTGCACAATGCACGAGATTTGTAAAGTAAGGCTGTCAATGTGAAGCACGATTTCCCATACAGACTTCTTTACTCATACAAATTTTGGTTTTGCTGGCAATGGCAGAAAGTTCCAATGCAACTTGAAAGAAATTGTAAGTTACAGCCTTGATAATTTGTTCTTTTCAGAAAATTAAAGACCCTTGCAATAAACCTCGCCCTCGTCTTAATGACGAGGCGGGCCCTCCCCCTCCTCCTCCCCTTTCTCCTTTCCTCCCTGATCTATTTTTAGGGGCCCTGCGGCCCTTTTTTAGTAATTTTTTTTATTTTTAATGAAACGGGGGACCCCGAATTAGTCTCGGGCGACCCACTAGATTAATTTTAGTTAGTTTATATATATATATTTTTTATTTTTTTTTAATTTTTATTTTTTTTTCTCATCAACATGCAAAATATAGGGGGCTTTTTGCCCCCTCCAATGACAGCCCTGGTTGGGGGGCCCTCGTCATTAAGACGAGGGCAAGGTTTATCGCAAGGGAATTAAAGAAGGCATAGTTGAGAATGAACAGGTAGTAATCCTCATCACACCATACACAACTTAGAGCATCCCGTACAGCGACGCTAATCACACACGCCAACCGGCTTTAGCAAGCCCTTAGTAAAAACGATGGCACAGTGGGCACTCTATAAGAGCATCTCCACCGTGGGCGCCAGCGGTAGGGTGTCGAGACTGGAGGGCCACCAGGGAGGCGCAAATGGTAGGTTTGATATTGGCCACCCTCAAACTACCTCCCGGTCCTGAAGCTTACCGGGACTTCTTCATCACGCTACATTCCTAAGATTCTCGGATCCTATCAAGTCTGCACAACATCTCCACAATTCATGATGGTGAACAAGAGGAAAAAACGTGCGATTGGTGCTAAGGGGAGGGGGCCTCGTTGCTTGCGCTTAGAATGGGGTCTTAGCTGGCATGATTTGGCATGCAATGGCGTGAGTGGGTGGGGCATCCACCCGTGACCGGGAGCTGTTTTAAGCACCGACATCGACTCCATAGGAGTCCCCGTTGGAGCCAACGAGTGGAGATGCCCTAACTCTCGCCAACCGAGCGGGCCGCACCACATACAACACGCTCTCGTCAAATTTTTGATTTATGCAAAGAGATGTACAAACCTTCGCTAAATGTGGTCAATAGTGCATCCACTAGTAACCGAGGAGGTCAACCTGACATGCAGTGGGGGCCGTAACTATCTAGCGGGACTACGCACATCATGTGTGACCACTCCCCTAATGCCACGTCAGAGTTGGGGTTTGATCCCGGGATGTCACAACGAGTGGCCATTAAGGAGAGTATACGCTACAACCAACACATTAGTATGCAAAGACCCCCTAAAGGCCATTTGGAGGGTGTGCTTGACGTGTTACAATTGGGGATGCTTTTATTCCAAGAATGGCGAGGAATTGAGCACGAGGGGCCGAGACCTTCAAAGGCTTACAAATTTTTAATTTAATTTTTGAAACAAAATGTAACGTTTATCACTAAACCTAGGGTCACTTCAACCAATATGATTGTAGAAACATTGTATATTGGCCTTTCAGAATTCACGTTAGAGCCTAGATTAGTTCAAAGCAAGACACCCACCAAAGCAATAACATGGCAACACATTTTATGAATTGTAGCGCCAGGAGTTTGGATTGGATGAGAATGGTAATCCAAACTTCATCAAGAATGTGAACCGGGTTTCGATCAAATTTTTTGGGTACAAACACGCATAAGAAGACAAGAACTACAATATAGTCATTCTCTACAAGCATTTGAATCCACAATTTATTTGGCCTTCTACATGCATTAACGCCAAAGCTATGTTAATCTAAACAAATGACTAATTTTAAGAGGCCGATTTTTTTGTAATAATGAAATCTTTTCCAAATGTTTAATTTTAATGTAAAATCATCCATGATATTGAAAATAAGATTCCCTCTTTCGATTTACAACCTACTATTTTGTTCACTGTAAATTAGTTATTACATGAGAAGAAAGTATTGGTGGTTTTTCAGACAATCTTTTTATTAATGATAGTAAAAATTGATAGCCACCAAATTCAAAATTAAATAGTTTTAGCCCTCTTTGATATTGAAGGAGGAGTTTGCATGAGATTCCATAAATAACAACATCTTTTATTTTTTAAGCTAAATTTATATATCTATAGATGCTTTAAATTATTCAAAATAAGCAAAGGGGCTGTTTTAATCAAAGTAGTGGTGATTTTGAAATCAACACTATTAATCACTGATTTACACATCTTTTTCAATTTTTTTATAATTTTATAAATTTTTGGCATATGGATTTTGGACTTTGGGCTTCATATTGTGACTAACCAAAAACCAAATTTGTGCGCTGCATACGTATGGTTACTAATCTAGGAACTCATCCCATTGTTTAGATCAACCATCCACTTCTGTGAGATGGTATAACTGTAATCTTCTCCATCGTCACAAAATTGCTGGAAATGTTGCTTTTGATAGGAAGACTCAGAGTCGATATAAGGTTGAATGTCCTAAAAGCACCAACTTAAGCGACCTGACCTATTTTTAGCAGTGGTAAATTCGAAATAAAAATATGATCACATTCAAAATAGGTTTTCACGAGGATTGAAAAAATTTACATGTTATTCGCATTTCTGAATTTTATAAAAAACTCCAAACTGCTTAGTAAGATTTGACCCAAATGCGCACTCTACAAATGAGGTACATCTGTCCTCTCAAAATCAAGAGATTCGGACATGGCGCTTTTGGGTCAGGGGGCGCTTTTAGGTAGTGCAACCTTACATCATATACAACTTTGTTTGGCAGATTTAAATTGCAGCCACATAGTCACTTCCAAACTTGCGAGGCGTCTCTGCAAACATCATAAGGGAATTAATGGACTCAAGCAACGGCATGATGCAAGGCAATGCTAGCAATGTCCCAATACCACAAAAAAAGTCACAATTCAAACTTGCCGAATCCCTCGCGGCTTTTTGATTGGTAGTAAGATCATGTTCTTTTAATGCCGCATCCTCACACATCTTCACAATGAGAATTTCATACTCTCCCAACACTCTCTTAAGTGGATCCAGAAGAGAGATCCATCGGGTTTTGATGTTTCTCAACATCCTCAAATCCTCTGTTTTCATGAGATCAACAAGTTTCTGATACTCAAGGAGCTTCTTTGGACTTGCACTGAAATAAACATACATTGCTTGGCAAAGTGACTCTAATTTTACCACAATGGAAAAATTGGAAATTGGTTGAATTGCAAGGTTTGTGTGATAGGCCATGCGATGGACACCTAGCATGAAAAGAATGTGTTTTTCCTTTAATTGTGTTGTTATTCTAGTTCTAGATCCCTGAAAAGCAAAGACATCATTTGCATCAAAAGACACCATCTTCTCTGCAATGTGGTAGCCAACCGTCCGTGCTGTGTCATGTTGATGACAATGGCCTCCATTACAACAGTTGCACCGTTGCCTTCCACAAGCTGTTGCAATGCCAACAATATATGCTCACTCTCTTAAATCTATTAATAACATAAATATAAAGTGATAACCAACTCCGATGATCTATTGTGGTTGACGCGTGTAATAAAAATTGAGAAGAAGCTTGCATTAGGGATGATTCTCTTTGTGTGAGAAGAGAGGACCTCGGCCTTGCTAACAACCAATTTTTAGCCGCAATATACACTGTACTGCTTGCGGGGCATGTCTAGAACATCTAACTACTGTAGTAATTGCGACATAGTCAATCATTGGCATGCCATAAGTGAATAGTGAAAACAATACTCTGAATTGGACAAGTTTTTTTCTTCTCTGTGATCCCACCTCTGAGGACTTGCTGCACCATAGTCTTGCTGCTATTCCTCGCAAAATAAATCCGTTCATTCTTCACATGCTGGCACGTCAACAAGAAGTAGTGCTACCGCCAATTGACCTTACCAAATTCCACTAGGGCCCTCCATCTCCTTGCATGCTTCCACAAGGAGTCTAGCTTGCCACTTCGATCGTTAGGTTTGGAATTGCCGGGTCGAGCATCTGCAGGTCGGAGTCAAGGCTCGCAACTGGTACCGCCACAGTTGTCCCAACAAGGACATTGTCCTTGAAGCTCTCCTTTCCAGCCCCATCAACGTCCAGCGCTCCACATTCCGTCTCTACACCTACATATATATTCGCACACCCCTGCTCAAACCCGTCGCTCAAGGAACAAACAAAATTTGGACTAACTCTACCATTGTACAAATTTTTTTCTCATTAAAGATTACCAAGGAGCCATGATCCCTTGCAACCTAATGCAATTCCAATGCAACCCACGTATACAAAGACAAACAAAATGAACGAGAATCGAAAGCCAAGAAATGCATGCCGAGAAAATCCTTGCTCACACGCAATATTAACATTGCCATTGTCTACTCAAGGTGCTTCGTCGCAACCACCTCTACTCTACCTAAACTGGAATCGAACCTCAACAACCTGCAAGAATTAGGCATAAACAAAGACAACTCTGGCGAGCGCCGCCCTCGAACGATGTTGAAATGATGAGCAGACAAAAGCAAGTTAACCCTTAAACGTACAGGTGAACCCTTCGGGTCACCTTTTTAGTGTATTTTCCACACTGCTGGACGTTTAAGGGTTAAATTGATTGGCGGACTAAAAGTGGAAGAGAAGGTTGCGCGAAGTGTTCATGATAGATCATGAAATTGCAAAAGACAAGTGACAGTGTGGAGCTATGATGGTGACTAGGCGGGCATCATGGGCGACGTGACAAGCGACATGACTCGGTTCCTTCAATCGTGAGTGGCTCTTAGGGTCCCTAAAACCGTGGAATCTGAGAACGTCAAGTTTGCCATCATCAAAACAAGGTAAGTTACTAGCAAAAAATTGCCAATTTTTTTTTGCTTGTGCCGTGGCTTGCATGGTTTTTTTGACCATTGATTTTTATGCAACTAAATTAGTTACATTCGATTCAAAAAAAATAAAACTTCCCCAAAAAGCACCTACTTGTGGTATTATAGAAGGAGACAACACACTGGTTGGGCAGTCTCTGCAAAAGAAGATTGAAAAGATGAAGACTTGCTAGGTTGATTTCTAATGCATGGCCTGATATGTCTGGCTGTCTCAATCTCCATGTTCATTAAAACTACACATTGCAATGCAACTCTCATACTCTGGGCACAACTGCATATTGTGTAGTCCAGCCCTGATTGATATCCAAGGATGTCTAATTTAAATTTCAGACATAATTAACTCATTTCTTTTATAAAAACCACTCACAAAATCCTAATTTATGTGAGTAGGACAGTATTACCTTTTACCATCTAAAGTGTGTGAGAGAAACTACGATATTCCATGCCATAATGCAATGTTTCCAGCCCAAGAAATGACACGTGCAATTACCCTTTACTTAACCAAAATGGAGTCCATATGCTCACCTAGGGTTACTCACCCACTGACTAAACATCAATTCTGAATTTACTGCCTCCATGTAGAAGCCAGCCCTTAATTCCCAGAAGGCCTGATAGAGAGATCACCCCTTAATTACCCATTTAAAATACACCCCTTTTGGTTGATTAACCGTGATTGAAGAAGTTATGACTCATGATGTGCAGCCCCAAATCTCAAACACCCATTTATGAAACCCCTCAATTATCACCCCCCTCCTACAATTGAATGACCCAACCCCCTTTCAATGTTCCCATTCCATGGTTAAAGCAACCCCTCCCTTAAATGAAAAGATACCCTTTTTTTGGGGAACCCCCCACCCCATTAATAAAATTTCAAATACCTCCCCACACCCCCCCTTCCTAGGATCAAAAACCCCTCACCCCCACTGAACCGCACTAGTTGGAAGTTATGGAACTCACCTCGGGCCCACCACATCCCCCTCCGTGACCATGACCCACCTGAAAGAGAATTGTCCCACAAGTCACTAATTATGACCCCCCTCCATTAATACCATTCCGCGTTCGCCGTCCTCCCCCCCATCAATCCCCCCATAACATAAATCACCAAAAAACGTAGATTCTCATCACAAAACTCTACACTACACTTAGATCTTGAAAACTTACTCCTTAATTTAGACTCACATCACACAGATCCACAAAAATGTACACTCTCAGCTCATGAAAATCAAAACGCATAGATTCACGTGAACAGCGACATCCAAACCCCCAAAACCATCACCACCTTCCATAACTAAACAGTCTAATCAACTCATATCTACGAAAGACGTAGATTTACAATCACAGCGACGGTAACGGCTTTCCCCACACACCACCTTAATTTAAACGGCCCCCTCCCCCGCCGCGTTTCGTCCACCCCCGTCCACAAATCGTCCATCCGTCGTCAATCCACGTCCCCAGTTCCCAAACGTCCCCAAACGTCCCCAATCGTTCCCATCGACCACAGTGCCGTTTGGCGAGTGCCCTAGGGAGTTCCCATGTAGGGTACGAGTTCTCAAGTGGGGAACATAGAGTTCCCAGGTGGTTCCCATGGGGCGTCGTCTCGCTCCTTGAATCAAGGGGTATGCGCAGGGAGCTATTGTGGAGGGGAGAGCAGAGGGCTGTGTTTTCGGAGCCATCGACATGGGCTATGGCGTTCCGGGAGCTCGGATGTGAAGGACCGGGGTGTCTGGGCTAGGCCGACGGGGTTGGGGTGGTGCGGGGATCTGGATGCTGGCGGGCGGGGTCTGGGTGTGGGGCTCCGGCTGGGATGCGGAGGAATGAGTGAGAATGCGTGACGCTACTGGAGGCTCGGAGCGTCAGCCGGCGTGCGGGGGTGTCTCTGCAGCTCGCGGGAGGGCGGTCTTCTGTTTTCCTACTCGTCCGCCTCCTGTGTTTTTCACCGGTGAGTTGACGCAGGGTTTCGTTTCGGTTTTTTTTTTTTCCGTTTGTCGGTTCTACTGGAGTGGTGTATCACTGTTGGAGTTGACCGTTGAGTAGTGGTGTCGGTTGTTTCGTTTTTCGATGGCGATGGAGGTTCGGGTTCTCTCTGCGAGTGTGAAATGTTGCCCTAGCTTAGTGCAATTGTCGTGCTCGGGTTTAGTCAGTGGTGGTAGTGGTAGTGGTTTTTAAGCTACTAGTGGTGAGGGTGGAGGTGGTGGTGGTGGTGGTGGAGGTGGAGGTTGGGGGGAGGGGGGGGTGTTTGAGCGTTTTGAGCTGATCCTGAGCTGTTTGCGAGTGTTGGCATGCATTGTCGATATGAGGTGGAAATAATTTGGCTCTGTTGCAATTGTGGCAGTGGTTGAGAGAATTTGCAGGGGGCGTTTGTGACGTGTGGAATGTTAATGCTACATCTGTTGTCTGGCAAGTAGGTAGGGCATGAAGGCATGCCTGTCAGGCACAGGACGAGTACAGTACCTGCTGCTGCTGGCGTGCTGCCTTTTTTCCCTGGTTCCGCTTTCGCATTGCGGTGAGTGCTCGCGTGTTGCGGGTTCCGGGAGTGGTTGTACTTGTTTGGTGTTTAAGGTAGCTGGTTTTGTGGTTTAGTGTAGTCAGAATTTTTCTTGTATGTTTTGGTGACGTCTCTACCGACATTTTTAGATGTGCTTTTTTTTCCCGAGGGAAAGTGTTTTATGTGTTGTTATTTGTCTCTGCCTCTCGTGCTGTTGTTACTGGCTTGCTGAGTAAGTTTTTGTGTGTACTGTTTTGCAGAAACTTGCCCACCTGGATGGCAGAAAGGATACAATGACACTGTCTGCCTTACTCTTGTGACGAATTCCAGTGTCTGGTCTGATTCAGAAAATGCTTGCAAAGCTCAAGGGGGACAGCTGGCATCGTTGAACACGCTGGACGAGTTTTATTATGTCCAGGCGATCTGTGGTGCTGGGACTCTAGATGGCTGCTGGGTTGGTGGCCAGGAGGTAAGCTCCACTTCAAGCAATATATTAACAGCTGAGTGACGTGTATTTGTACGTGGGTGGGGCTGATTCCTTAAACGAGCTCCTTGTTGATCAGGCACTCGTATTGCATTTCCTAAGGCCATATTTGTTCGTGTAGAAGCCCTAATTTTGCGATGATTGGTGTGGCAGCTTCTCCAGGCCCAAAATGGTGCCATTCAGTGGAAATGGAGCAACTGTGACACTATCCACGACGTTGACCAGCCGTGGGTGCCCATACTTTCAAATGGGAGTTGCACAGCAACGGCCTGTCCCAATCCAGCAGCACCCCGGCTGTGTACAGTCGTCACAAGGGCAGGGGTTAAATGGGATTTATGCTCCTCCACTCATTCGTTTCTGTGTGCTATCGGACAAGGTCAGTCGAACACTATTGCTGCAAGCCGATATACCGTGTTATTTTCAGCAGCGCATTTCAATTTGCAATTTAATCTTGGTTTGGTTGAGAGTTTTCGGAATTAATACTCTTAGCTTGCCATTGCAGAGTCTGAATGTAAGGCTCCGAAGCCAACTCACAGAGAGTACACAATCATACTGATCTCAGTATGCACAATTCTTGCCTTCACCACCACAGCTATTGTGGCATTTCTTTTGGCGTACAGGCGAAGCAAAAGACGGCGGAGATCCCGTCGTCGGAAGCTTGCAGAGTTATCTAGTGCCAGCGGGCTATTGCAACCCGCATTTAGGTTGTACACAATCAGGGAGTTAGAGGTCATGACTGGGATTTTTTCAGAAGCAAATTTGCTAGGGAGTAGGCAGAAAGATATGGGGGGTACGTACAGGGGGACTCTGCCAGATGGCACCTTGGTTGCCGTCAAGAAGCTGCAACGCACACCACTTCAGTCACAAAAGGAATTTGTGTATGACGTGCTGCGCATTGCACGGCTGAAACAGCCCAATTTGGTGGCAGTGAGAGGATGTGCTTACGAGAACCGTCAAGGGTACATTGTTTATGAGTTTCTTGCCAATGGATCGCTTGAACAATGGTTGCATACCAGGCCTGCAGGAGCTCAAGCGTTGGACTGGGACCAACGAGTGCGCATTGCTACAACTCTTGCCCAAGGCCTCTCGTAAGCTGCCCACTATAAACTTTAAACTCATATTCTAGCCTTTTTTTTTAGTGTTGAAATTTTACATTGTTATTTATCGTGAAACTTTTTGGTTGTTTTCCATATTTTAGTTAATATGTTTGCATATGTGGTGCTGGCAGCTATCTACATGATACATTAAAGCCACAGGTAGTACACAAGGACGTCCGGGCCAGCAACGTCCTTCTGGACGAGCTTTTTGATGCACATATCCTGGGCGTGGGTTTGAGCAGGCTAGTCCTGCGAGAAGCAACTGTGGGTCACACCGTAATTGCCGGGACGTATGGCTACCTGGCTCCTGAGTTTGTGTACAGAAACGAGCTCACCACCAAGAGCGATGTGTACAGCTATGGGGTACTACTGTTGGAGCTCATCACCGGGCGCAAACCAACAGCAGATGGTGTGGAGCCTTCTGACTGGCAGAGCACGTTCGAGTGGGCAACCCCGCTGGTCCAAGCCCAACGATTTACTGAGCTTCTGGATCCCACTATCCAGACCATTCCTGATGTTGCGCAGATTCAGTGTTGTGTGGACTTAGTGTATGCATGTACTCAGCATGTTCCTGCCAGTCGGCCTCGGATGTCTTACGTAGCTCATCAGTTGATGGAGCTGCGCCAGGGGTTGGTTCCGCGACCTTTGAGTCGCACGCAGACTCCTCCACCTCGACCACCGGCAGTAAGTAGGGCTGAGCACACGGGTGAGCTTATGAACTTGATCAGCAATCAGGGCGATAATACATCCTCTATTGAAATTGAAATTACAGAGGTCCCTTCCTAAATTCGTATTGCCCTGTTGTACATGGTCTACCCCATGGCTCCAACTGAGTACGTTGCTATGCTTTTGGAGTCGGCTTGAATTGATTGTGTAATGGACTAGGTAATGTGCAACCAGGCCCTGATTATGAACGACGGGAGTCACTTATTATTTCAAAAACGAGGGGCTGCTTGCACATTCCTAGACATAATGTCAATGGGTGAATCTTGTCCAATCTTCTTGAATGACGATCAATGGAGGGTTATGAAAGTAGAGTACCATAACTTTAAGCAGCCCAAGACTATGGAAAGTAATCTTATTCAATGCATCGGTGCCACCCCCACAGTACTGAGCTGAAAGACCCGGATCCGGGATGAAATTACCCCCACAGTACTGAGCTGTATTGACTGTGGAATGTATTGACTGTGTGGAATGTATTGCTCTGGTTATGATGTCTGCAAAATCTTTGTCTAGGGCAGGTAGCTAATCCGTGGTTATCTTGTCCAGAAAGTGGATATTTGTTTCAAAGTTACATGTACTATCAGGATTTGAATATCGGCAAATATTTTTGTTAGAAAGGTTCTAGAAAGGTTCTAGAAGGGTGCGACCTCGGGAGCACCGACATGCAACTCCCGGGTGTCTTAAGCTAAAGTAGAGTACAACACTAAGTTAGTCATAGTTAATCCCTCAGTGTCATCACCTTGAGGGCTTTGGAGTTAACGTTCTTGAGGCAATAAATAAGATCAGCCTGAGGAAGGCTACACACTTTCCATCTTCATTTTCCCCTTTGCTCTGAGCTTTGTAACACGTTATCAGCACGAGTTGCTCTTGATTTGTTTACTATTGCTCATTGTTTCTTACTTTTGCTCACTCCTTCTCACTATTGCTCTCATTTGGTCACTGTTCATTTGCTCTTGGTCACTTTTCATTTGGTCACTGTTGATTTGCTCTTGGTCACAGTTCATTTGCAGATTTGGTTAATTATTGGTCACAGTTCATCTCTGGTTTATTTCATTTCTGGTTTACCTGCTTTGGTTTTTCCAAAAGGTACTGGTTTGATTGCTCTCGGTTCATCTGCTCTGGTTTTACATAAAGTTCTAGAGCAGCCAGGAGGAGCTTCATGTGGAACAAGTGAACTCTGCCCTCCTTTGCGCGCAGTCGCGGGGATTCGGTCTCTGCACCCATTAGATGCAAGCTATCACAGTCACTGTCAATTGACTGATTCGTTTGCTTTCTGTTTATTTGTTTTGCATACCGGGTTGATCTGAATTTTGGGTTGAGTAATCAGAAGTGCACCTGCACCTGCACCTGAATTCAATCACATGATCATTCAGGCTCTCCTTGCAATTGGAATGCTGCTGATGCTGATGCTTTTGCTTACTGAGTCTCTTTTTGTTTATTTGTTTCACTTACTGGGTATCAGTCAAATTTGATTTATTGTTTTCTAATTGATTCTGCTCTGGTTGCTTCAAATTCTCAGTTTGATTTTGCTAACTGGGTTCTGGTTCTCAGTTTGGAGTTTTTCTTTATTTGTTTTCTGCTCTGGTCTAAGTTTGCAGTTTTTATTTTTATTTTTCCATTTATTTCTTCTCTAGAGTTTTTCACCTTGGTTTTTCCATCAACCTTGGTTTTTCCATCAACCTTGGTTTTTCCATCAACCTTGGTTTTTCCATCAACCTTGGTTTTTCCATCAGTATCAAGTTGTAGGACTGCAAGCACGAGGACCGCCAGCAGACTACAAGACAGACGACTTCAGCCACAACCGGGAGTGATCTATTTCCCGTCACTCAGATTTTATTTCTACTCTTGGTTTTTGAGTTTTTGTTACTAGGTGTTGATTTCTATATCTTCCCTAGGTAACATCGGAACTCACTAACCGTGCAACCAAGGTTTCTGTCACACAGAAGTTGGAGCAGTTTGTGTAGCCGTGCCCCTCCTAGGAATTGACAAGCTTCCGAGTGGGCCAGCTCTTGAGGAGCTCTTTCCTTCGTCATGGCTAAGTCCGAAGCCAAGATCAAGACTCTCCTGTTCGATCCTTTGGCGGCTGATGGTAGTAATTTTTTGGAATGGTCTAATGAAATGACTACCTTCCTATGTGCAGAGGAATTGGACGGAGCTTTGAACGCCCAGACAGCGGCTACGCTTCAAAGTTCTTGGAAGCATCAAGCTTTGATGATACTTCGCCGTCACATTGATGCCTCATTGCGATCACAGTACATTCAAGTCAACGATTCGACAGAGTTATGGAAGCAGTTGCAAACTCGTTTCCGACATGAGAAGACTCTCTTTTTGCCACAGGCACGCACTGATTGGTATAGGTTGCGTGTGATTGATTTTCCAAACTTGAAGGCTTATGATGCAGAGATGCACCGCATTGTTGCACAACTCCGTCTATGTGGCGACGTGATCACCGAGGAGCAACTTATTGAGAAGACACTCTCAACCTTTCCTCCTGCTAGTTCTGTTCTTGCTGAGCAATATGACAATATGAATTATAAGTGTCCTTCTGACCTCATGAGTAAGTTGTATCAAGCTGAGAAGAAGGCGTTGATTCGATTGAAGAATGCGGAGGAACGACCAGTCCGGGAGATTCATTCCACTCAGAAGCCATCAACTCCTGAACCGTCAATTGTTCCTACCAAGAAGGAGCCAGAACATGAGACTCACAGCACTGAAGCAGCCAAACGCCAACCCCGAAGTACAAGTGGTCGTGGCAGAGGGCGTGATGGTCGGTATTCCTCAAGAAGAGAAGACCACCGCTATAAATCTAACCAATGCTATCATAATGAGCGTCGAGACTATTCCAGGTACCACAACAACCATGAA
Source organism: Ceratodon purpureus (assembly GCA_014871385.1). Lineage (NCBI taxonomy): Eukaryota > Viridiplantae > Streptophyta > Bryopsida > Pseudoditrichales > Ditrichaceae > Ceratodon > Ceratodon purpureus. The sequence continues at coordinate 21,016,356 of CM026422.1, forward strand.
TATCATGAGCGCTATCAGAGTCAGTCTAGTCAGACCGCCAGAACCAGTCCCGCTAGAGATACGTGTCACCGATGTGGACGACAGGGTCATTTTGCTAGAGAATGTCGTACTCCCGAGTACTTTGTTGAAATGTACAGGGAGTTACAGAAATTGAAAGAGGAGAAGAGAGAAGTGCACACTCTCGATGCACCCTCTTTCAATGACATTTGCCCTGAAAACTATATGGTCTATCAGTCTAGTTCACGGTCTGACACGGCACTTCTAGATAGCGCATCTACTCATTCTATTTTTCGAGATCCTCAGTTCTTTGAGGCCAATTGCTTGGAGGGACCCTGGCAAGAGTGCACTATTACTACCATTGCCGGAAGACGGAAACTTAAGTTCCGTGAGGGCCGGGCAACAATAGTATTGCCCGGGGGATTCCCCCTCGAGTGTGAAAGAGCCATGTATGCTCCAGCCGCACCCCGTAGTCTGATCAGCTACCGGGATTTGCGTGCAAATGGGACCACGCCTTCACCCACGGGGAACGCGATGATGAAAGGGCGCTAGCACTGCGTAAAGGAGGACAATTGCTTGCCATGGTACAAGAAGGCGCCACTGGACTTTATGAAGTATTGATTTCGGCAGACGCAAGCAATGCCCGCTCTTGCAACCTCACGGTGATTCCTAAGACTCAGCTCTGGCACCGGCGCTTGGGACACCCGGGTGCCACTATGTTCCGCAAGATGTTGCCAGTACTTACCGGCCATCCATTAAGTACCAGTGATGCAGACAAGGTGGCTGATTGCACAGCATGTATTCAAGGCAAGTATGCCAAGGCAGCATCTCGGTGGAAGCTCCCGACCGAGCTCCCTCAACCCCTTGAGCGCCTCCAGGGCGATATTTGTGGCCCCATCAGCCCACCGGCAGGTCAGTTTTTATATTTTCTGGTCCTTGTTGATGCGTCTGGTAGTCACGCCGAAGTATCTTTGCTTACAACCAGGAACATGGCCTTTCCAAAAATTCTAGCTATGCTCATCAAGTTTAGAACCCATTTTCCTGATAAACCCATCAAGACTCTGCGTATGGACAATGCTCAAGAATTTAGATCTCATGCCTTTGAAGACTATTGTACAGCCACAGGTATAGAGCTCACGTATGCTGTCCCATACGAGCATTCTCAAAACGGTCTAGCAGAAGCCTACATTAAGAAAATTCAGCTTATTACCCGCCCCTTGCTTCTTCATGCTAATCTCCCTGCTTCTATGTGGGGACATGCTGTTCTCCATGCTGCTAATCTCTTGCGACTTAGACCAACCCTTCTCAATTCTCAAACTTCATTTGAGTTAGTCTCAGGCAGAATCCCTGATGTTAGCCACCTGCGAGTATTTGGTTGTCAAGTCTTCGTACCTGCACCTGAGCCTCAAATCCGAACCATTAGTGCTCACATGATAGAGGGCGTTTACATTGGTTTTGACTCACCCAGCATCATCAGATACTTAGTGCCTACCTCTGGAGATATCCATAAGGCCCGTTTCGAAAACTGTCGCTTTCTGGAAACTGTCTTTCCCAAACTCCCAACCAGACGAGCAGGTGCACCCTTAATTTTCCGAGCCCCTGAGACATTCACTCAAAACCCTGATCCTCGTACTTCCCTTACAGAAACCGAAGTCAAGAAGTTACTCGAGCTTCAGTCCTTAGCTGCCCAAATCCCCGATGGTTTTGAGTCAGGGCCCCGCATTTTGAGAAATCCTATCCCTGGCGCTGGCAATGTTAGGCTATCCCCGATCCGGAGAGCTTCTAGAGTTAACACCCGACCCTCCAAGAAATCCAGAATAGAGCCTCAACCCATAGAACCTATTATCGACCAGTCAGAACCTGAATCCCATTGTCTTGAATCTGAATCAGACACCCAGGTTGAATCCTTTGTCACCAAGCTAGTTAGCCTCGACCATGAACCTAATTCCTTAGAGGAGGCTAGAGCTAGTCCTGATTGGCCCCAGTGGCAGGATGCCTTACAAGCTGAATACGATTCGCTCCGGAAAAGAGGAGTTTTTGGCCCCTTGTGTCTGACCCTTGAATCCAAGCCCATAGGGTATAAACTGGTCTTTACTAGGAAACGCAATGCCGAGGGTCAGATTGTCCGGTACAAGATCAGATGTGTTGCCCAAGGCTTCAACCAGCGCCGAGGAGTCGACTTCGACCAAACTTACTCACCAGTCATGGATTGTTCATCATTCCGCTATTTGTTGGCTCTAGCAGTCCAGCTTTCGCTTGCAACCAGATTATTGGACGTGGTCACAGCCTATCTTTATGGTGAGCTTGATGAGGAGATTTACATCAGGCCTCCACCAAATGTTTTGAAGCATAATCCCACTCCCCAACCTGGGAAATTTAGTGGCCTCAAGCTTCGAAAAGCACTTTATGGACTTAAGCAAGCGGGAAGAGCGTGGTATCATCATCTTCGACGTTTTCTTACGATTCACGGATTTACTTGTCACACAGCCCTTCCTTGCATCTTTGTCCTTTGTAAGGATGATGGTTATGTTATCTTGGCAGTGTATGTTGATGACATTAACTTGGTTGGTACTTCCAAACTCTGTACAGAAGTTGAGGACTTGTTATCTACCCAATTTGAAATCAAACTCCTTGGACAGACTAGCTTCTGTCTAGGTTTGCAGGTTCATCACCTCTCCGATCGGAGTATTCTTCTTCATCAGGAGAGTTATGTGAAGAAATTATTGAAGCATTTCAATATGGCAACTTCCAACCCTATCTCAGCACCGATGGTTGGCCGAAGCAAGAGTGGAGAGGATCCTTATCGACCTTGCGAGGAGGAGGAGGAAGAAGTTGATAAGCAACGTTACCTCACTGCGGTCGGAGCTTTGATTTATCTTGCAACACATACAAGACCCGACATAGCTTTTGCCACCAGTGTACTCGCACGTCACAGCCAGAAGCCAACTCACCGCCACTGGGCAGCTATCAAACACTTGCTACGGTATCTCAGAGGTACGGAAGACCTTGGCCTTCATTTTTCCAAAAGAGCTAACCCAGATATTGTGGGATTTGCCGATTCAGGCTTCAAAACAGATGAGATCAATGGAAAGTCCCAGACGGGATATATTTTCATCAAAAATGGTGCACCCATTTCTTGGAAATCCATGAAGCAAACCATCACTGCTACATCAACAAATCACGCCGAGTTATTGGCGCTACATGAGGCGGCAAGAGAAGCAGTCTGGCTTCGTACAATGGTACAAACCATCTCAGAACAATGCAACATCAAATGCAACAGTGAAGCTACTATCATTTATGAAGACAATGCGGCAGCTGTAGCTCAAGTTGCAACAGGTTTTATAAAGGCGGATAGGGTAAAACATATTAATCCGACCTTATTTGGTTTCATGCAAGATCTTGTAGAAAGTAATCAGGTTATTGTTAGGAAGATTGAGTCGGCAAATAACATAGCCGACATGTTAACCAAGGCACTTCCAGCTTACAGGCATCGTGAGTTGGTAGCAGCCGCAGGGATGAAATCGCTCCAAGAACTTGACCAGTTTTAGGGCATACTCTTTTCTTACCTAAGAGTTTTCCCCACTGGGGTTTTTCTCAAAGGTGAGTTTTTAATGAGGTGCTCCTAGGTCGAGGAGGAGTATTAGAAAGGTTCTAGAAAGGTTCTAGAAGGGTGCGACCTCGGGAGCACCGACATGCAACTCCCGGGTGTCTTAAGCTAAAGTAGAGTACAACACTAAGTTAGTCATAGTTAATCCCTCAGTGTCATCACCTTGAGGGCTTTGGAGTTAACGTTCTTGAGGCAATAAATAAGATCAGCCTGAGGAAGGCTACACACTTTCCATCTTCATTTTCCCCTTTGCTCTGAGCTTTGTAACAATTTTGGGCCTGAACATAGACTCATTCACTCGCCTTCCTTGACTCCGTTCTAACCACCTCATACATCGAAGAGCTTCTATTAGAGTGAAATGTAGTGTAGCACATGAGATGTATTTTGTCTATTGAATTGCAATGGTTGGGCTGTTCAAACCTTGCCTTAAATTATAAGATATTATACAGTTTTGCTCATTTCTTAAGTCTAGCTTCACCTTTACAATTTATTTTAATAAGACTTATCAAAAGCAGGCCAAAGATATTTATTATTCTTGAATTTTACATTGAAATACTACATCTGTATTTGTTCATAGAACTTCGAAAAGCTAACACATGGCCACTGTTGCCTCTACTTTCATTGAGGTGGGTGTCAAAACTCTGCATGTAGTTCTAAAATTAAAGGCTTGAATTATACACTTTCAATGCTCGCTCCTACATTGACTTGATCCCATATAGTAGATGCTGATAGAGTGAGTTGCATAGGATTTCCATAGAACACTAAATCTATATATCTTAGGTCAAAAAGTTCTATGGGGCACTTGGGAAGCAAATTCCAGCGACATGTGTGTAGATCATATATAGTACTGTGTGATACTCCATTCAAATCATACGACAGTACAATAGAATTCTTGAACCCGGATGCACGAACACCATTTAAAGAGAATATATCAATATCAAGCAATTGCTTCAAGTTGTTCAAAGTCAATTGAAGCACTACTCCGCACGTTTGATTCACAAGATTTAGTTCCACTACTTCAAATCTTGGCACATCCCTTGACGTGTCCCAATGATTCCTTGGTAAGCAAGTTCCAAAGAACAAGCGATTGCCACTCACAAAGAGATGAGGATTTCTTGACATTGTTAATCGAAAATTAAAACCATGGTCATTCCAAGTGTCTTCAACGTGGTTCTAGCTCCATATTAGCCCTTGGTAATTAGTACCATAGTAATTATAAGGTAGTGCATTTGAACACACGAAAAGGAATAGCATCCCATTGAAGGAAACACTACATTTTACTGCAATCAAAACATCAGTAATTTGTTGCATTGGAGGAATGCTTGATTTGCGCCACCGATTAGTTGTCCGCTCGTACACGTGGATAACAGGGTTGTCTTCACTTATATAATCTTTAGTATTGGGCATCACAAAAACCTTGTGATTGTGAGCAATACAGTCAACAACTATGTTCACTTGTGACTAAAAATAACGAGAATTCATGAAGTTGAAAGGACATGGTGGAAACGGTAGTCTTCTTGATGCCTTGCCAATGGGATTGGAAATAAAGATTGAGACATCCTTTTCCATATAAAAGTCCAAACCAAAAACTTGGCAAACCAACCCAGCATCCGTAACTATGGGGCTTGTATAAAGCAACTGGTTAAAAACTTCTTCATTGTCTTGTGCAAAAGTATACCATCGCTTTGCATTCAAGTCCAAAAAGGCCCACCCATGGTGCTTGCTTAAGGTCTCCTTGAGAATATTGTCATCCCAGAATTTTATCATTTTGATGTATCGTGCGACTATGAAACATGCATCTGGTTGCCTCGCATAGGATTGTTCGAGTACACTAAAGTTAGCATTAGAGATGCTTGAGTTCCAACTCTTGCATACAGCCCGCAGTCGGCATAGTTCAGGCATAGGTAGGAAAGAAAGAATGTGCTCTACAACATTGAATGGAAGCTCGTATCCCACCCCAACCCTCATATTGCCCAAACTATTCTCACGAGTGTGAGAAAAGTCAAACAAAAAATATCGAAGGAATTGTAGTGGTAAACATAAAACATAAATATATGGCTATTTTTCCAAACTAAGAACCTCACACATAACATATATTAATGACCAATGTGGTTCACCCCCTTGCCTTATATACAACCAAAGCAAAGTTGCTTTTACTTATCATTTGCTTTTCCTTTTTGCCTGTACTTTTAACTTAACATAAAAGTCTAGTCTTTTGGTTATTTTCTTGACATTTAGAGAACCAAGTTCATGGTAGGTTACTAATGAGAATACACGGCGAGAAACATTAGCTGCCACATGCATGAGCCTTTCCTTTGAGGCGATTGTGTGGACGCTACTATTGGCCGCCATACCATATTATTTGCATATAATTGGAAGGCATTATGTCTCACCAGGTAGCACATCCCGTTGTTTCTCATCCCAGAGAACGCGGTTCATTGAGCAATTAACCAATTCGGGCAGAGGAAAGGGGCTCGCAAAATAAATTGTTGTAACGGATTTGATTACTATATCTCATAGTGGCACAGTTTCACTGCTTTTTTGAATGAAAAACGACGCATTTGCTTGCAATGCAAAATGATATAACCAAAGCTTGACAAACATGATCTTTCGCAACAACGGCATGGATAAAAATAAAACCTTGAAGCACATTAACACCATGCACAACCAAGCATTGCATTACAATATACACCGAAAATCAGCACTACGTGCTACAATTTCAAAATATTACCCACAGAAAAGAGAGGAGTCACCTGAAGCTAAAGCTGAATCTGATCTCACAGCAAACACAGTGAATCGGGCTCACTCATGCTCTAATTACCTTGAGCGAATGCAACAAGAATCAAACATGAGTGTGGCATAACTCTCAAATCAAAGAAGGAATTAAGAACTGGAACTGGATTCCTGACCAGTTGCAAACCCTGAAGCCGATCAAGTTGTACAGTGCCAAGTTCAATCAAACCAGAATCAAGCACCCGGCATTATGGACGAAGCATTCAATTTGAGCCGAGAACTGAAGCCACAGAGATGCCAATTTCAAGTGGCAGAGTGACTGAGAAAATGAAGTTTTCACTTAAGGTAGTAATACTATAAACCGATAGAATAAGGAGTTTTGAGCAATTTGTACTATCTTTTTCTTAGGGAATTATTGCAAGTACATAGACAAATTGAAAACATAATGATAGAAGTTGTTTTTATAATTTTTTGATGAAAATACAATTTCCTAGAAATATTTTAGCTGAAAAGTTTGTCCACCCCAGTTCTTGTGTTGTAGACTTCATAAAGTCTGCTACTGGCATAGGCACTATTCCAAAAGCAGCTCTACCCAAAACTGATATAAGATCTCAAGGCTTGTTAGGTATATCAACGGTTCTCAAAAAATCTCAACGCTGATTCCTGTTGATTCCTGTCGGTGCGGTTTCAGCACAAGTCTACTACACATGTTATGGGGGGGTCTTGGTTTATGGTATTAGAGCATCCGCACCCCTACTCCAAATGCTGGGCCGGGGTGCTCTGTTGCGGACCCGCACTCAATTACGCCCCCCACCGACACTCGCAGAACAAGCACATCTCTTGCGGGCTCCAAAAAAACATGCTTCGACTCGCTAGTTTGCTGTACTCCCTGCAGTTTTAGCGAGTCTCTCTTCTGTTCTATTTGTGGCTGATTCTACTAAAAATACTCCTGGTCGTGGTCGTGGGTCAAGGCCTTGAGGATTGCATGTGCTGCATCGCACTGTAGTTGGACACTCCAACGAGCCCGCCGGAACCGCTTCCCCACTTGTCTGATCTTGAGCACGTAGGTGAGGCTTACAAATTTTGCCGTGCCACATTCACCCTTCAGGGCCTTCGAAACCCCATTTCGCGAGTCCAGCATTTGGAGGAGGGGTGCAGATGCTCTTACTACCTTAGTACAGGAAGATTTCCTTGAGAAGATTTCAGGCCAGCGGTTCCGGGCTCTATTAATATTCGTATAATACAGTAAGATTTTAGGCAATGGCAATATCTCTTAGACCCTGTGGTGTGCAAAATCTTAAAATACAACAGTGAGAAATTTTGGATTTTCAGGCTGTCCCAAGATTCAAGCCATGTTTTAGTTAGAAGCCATGATTTGTCGTTGATAGAGTTGCATGATGTGCACACGCTTGCTCTTACTACCGAACAGTTCCGTATCCAAGTTACTGTATACTGTATACTATTTGTGACTCGCTTCTGTCGATTCTTCCATGTCTGCATGACACTTTATCACAATAGTCAAATGAGTCACACTGTGGCAAGAATCAACATGGTATATTATTCCATTGAATTGAGGTCCTAAGGTAGATAAGGTTGATTGTCCTAATATCAACCACTACCCCAAAACCATTAATTTTCATTTTCAGCATGATTGATTATATCCAAAAGCAGTTTTCGGTTCATGCACTACTGGTTGGTTTTGGATTTGATCATCAACAGAAAATAGGACCTCCACAGTTTGATCATAGGAGAATGATATATCAAGTATGGGTCACGGGGTACTTTGCACTTTGGGATTTTGTATAAAATTTAAAAATACAAATTATATGTTGCAAATTTTTGCAATCCTCGTGAAATCCTAGTTTGAACGCGGTCAATTTTTTTTGGAATTTACCACTACCAAATGTAGGTCAGATTGCTTAAGTGGTTGGTTATAGGACAACCTACCTTATATCTTAAAGCAACCAATAGATGGCCTTACAACCGACCTATACTAGACTCATATCCAATTTGCCTCCACGGAGTATTACTATTTGTAAGGAAGCAACCCACTAGTGGCATTCAAGTATTGATATTTTTGTAGAGTATCTTAGTGAGCATGTTTAGAATATTATTATAAGCGGAAATTAGAATGTTTTAAATGAAGAAGTCTAATAAAGAAGATGTGCTTTAAAGTTCTTTTCACACCTAAACTTTGTCCAAATTTCAATAGTGGCAGATCAATCATGCAAAAAAATGCATTCTTTCCACCAACTTATAAAAATTATTATCTTTACGATGGATGGTTCTAAAATAGTGTAAGTAACTTAAATTACTTAAATAAGGTATCTCAACCTTGAACTTGTTTTGATTTAAGAAGATTTTGTTTGAGGAAGCAGTGGATATTTTCTTTTGCCATGTAGCACTTTAAGGATCGCACAAAGGGACCTTCCTTCACATCCAAAATTGACATGACATCTTATACCACCTTATTAAGATACGAATGCCTTTTCAAAATTTCCTTTTCGTGCGTACCATAATATAGTTTATTATATTATTCTTCCTCACTATCATTTTTCTTGCCTTCTGTTGTCAATGTCGTTACCTAGAGTAGAACATTTGTTTTGGCAGCACTACAAAGTAGCATTAACTAAGACTACTTAAAACTATGGTTGAAGACATTTTAAGGATAAATTGAAGACATTAAAGTGTCTTAAATATAATTAAAGTGCTTTTAAAGACATTATTTTGTCCCCGCATAGTCTCTTAATCAATCCCATATTTAGAGGAACAAGTGTATGCATGCGCTTAATTTGATCTACTTGAGTTACAGATGCCTTTACACCTAGCAGGACCTATCTTTCTATGTGTGACAATGTTGACTCCAATACTAGAAAAAGATAATGGTGTAGGTTGCAATCTATTTTTTTGAAATACATCAATAGTTTCTACATCTTCTTCTCTATTTGAGGCATGTCTTACATGATGTGTCTAAATGTAGATCTTAAATCGATTTCTTTTGCAAGCATTTTCTTTGTATTTGTATGTGTATATTATACTACATAGTTAAACAAACACCATGCCTACTACGTTGAGATACTAGGCAAATCTCTCTATTTTTCATGTGCACCTACCTTAATACAATGCCAGAGACAACAATATGGCATGTATGAAAAAAATAAAAAAAGAGGTTGATAAAATGTATCTTTGTAGGTCGCATGAGAAAGAATCCTCTAGCTAGACGAAGTGCAACAAAGGTCTAAAAAGCTAAAGCTACAATTGTGAAATTCAAAAGCAAAGAAGAAAAAAATGCTATTAAGAAAGAATCCACTACTTTTAACATCCTTACATCCAAAGTGTGAATTCTTTAGTAAATGGAATTTTGTACAAATTACGTTAGTTTTTCCAGCGACTATAATCAAATAAAATATCATGCAATCAAACTATTGTTACACAATGACATTGTAACAAAAAGGACACTTGTTACACACAAATAGACAACCTTAGGTTACAATGATTGTGGAAAAAAATTAAATTTGGTCTCTAAAGTTTCCATTATAGAAAGAGTGAAATTGTACTAATTTTATATTGCACAGTTTTCCAAAAAAATTACTTCACCTCAAAACCTATAATTTTTTAATTTATAGGGTGAATAATTGTATAGATAATTTTATCTAATTTAAAAATCCTATAATTGAAGATGGAATTTTTTTCTTAGGTTCGGCACACTTAAATTTGAAATAAGTAATGGAAGCAAGAAAAGTGTTCACAGTGCTGAAAAATAATAAACTAAAACAACCATAACAACATTTATAAAACAAAGGATTTCTTCATCTTCCCTTTTTAATCCACATTGAAAATTAATTTGATAGTTTTAGTATTTTCTTGCAAGATCTTCAAGGCTTTGGTTGTATAATTCCCAGAATAGTTTCATATGCCTTTTAAATAGTTTATTGTACTAAACATTTGATTATGCTGTAATAGCCAAGGAAATTCTAGATATTTTAGAAAAGAACAATTATGAACAAAAGACATATTGTGCATAATTCTTTTTATTGTGACTTTATACACTCCAACCAAATTTTGCTTTACTTTGCCACTGCAAGGACCAACAATAACAAGACTTGGAAATAATCACGATTTTATTTTCTTGAATGTAAACCTCTTTTATTCATCCCTGTTTTTGGGTTTTTCTTCCTCATCTTTTATTTCATTCAAATGGATTAGGTCGTTGTTCTACATGAACAATAGCCCGGATAATAAACCTCGCCCTCATCTTAATGACAAGGCAACCCTCCTTCTGCTCGTCTTCTTTCTCCTCCCTCCCATATTCTAGTTTTAGGAGGTCTACGACTTTTTTATAGTAAATTTTATATTTTTAATGGAATCTAGGACTCTGAATTTGTCTACGGGTAGCGTTTTTTTGCTGGAAAATTTTCGCCATTACTGCATTGCATTTTGCATGTGGCTACCAATATACTTAAAAAAATGAACAAAAAAGTGGATAAATTTGCCAAACTCTTCTTAAACAATTAACCAAATTTGCCACTATTTGGATGAAAATACCTTAGAATAAATAAAATTATGGATGAGTATGTTCAAATGGATGATTCTGTGCATGTTTTCCTTACTTGGCAACATTCTCAGGTGCCTGTCGCTCTACCTATGGAAAATCCAAAAAAAAACGCTGTCCACGGGGATCCATTTAATTATTTTTAGATAGTTTATATATACATATATATATATATATATATATATATATATATATATATATATATATATATATATATATATATATATATATATATATATATATATATTAATTTTTTTTCATTAACATGCATAATGTAGGGGGCTTTTTGCCCCTCCTATGGGAGCCCTGGTTGGAAAGCCCTCGTCATTTAGACTAGGGTGAGGTTTATCACCGGGGGAACAATAGAGAATCCTCCCAAACTTTTAGGCAGGTGCATGAGGATGCTACAGGGAAAATAGTGGGGACAACTCCTGCATGGAAGCACTAATGGTGCAGGTAGTAGTAGGTAAGACCAATCCACAATAAGATAAGAGATACTAAATAAACACAAGTTAGCTACCCCACTCCAATTTCAGTTTGTAGTTTAGTTGTCCTACTACCCCCTCACTCATCACCTAAAATCCTGCAAACCAATGGCAACAAAAACGGAATTAGAGCACCCCTCTGCGCCAGAAAGGGGCACCAACAAGATTCCTGTAAAGATCCTTGGCTCATTTCCTGTTCATGCACAAAGCTTGCTTGCCATATCACTGTTACACAGGCATTGGAAGCTGTAGTGGTGTGGCCTCTGGGGAAGACAAGAGGGTAGCGGAGGCAGTTACGATCCACTGGCTACAGCTCCTCCCGTGCATTATACGTTACACACATACACACATACACACACGGGCCTACCAACATGGGATGGGCGCATGCACCTTCGATCTCTCCTCTCCTCTCCTCGTATCATGCTCCGTTTTTTATGTCCTACTACTGTAACACATCCCAGGTAATAAATGAGTTCACTTGGCTCCACTTGGGTTCATTTGCTATCAGTTTATGAGCTTAGTGGATGTTGGTAACGTTGGATTGGTACTGTTGGTTACACGGAGCGGTGAATTGGATTGTACAGTACAGGCCGTATGAGCACAATCATTTGTAGCAGCAGTGAGTTTGGTGTTGTCAAGAAGTGCGTTTCTGTGTGATGAGATTCATCACATAGCATGTTGCCGAAAGGTTACCGTAGAGCTTTTCTTAGAGATTCTCTGGTTGCTGAGAAATACAAGGCAACTTGCAGCATCATGGAAGTTTTTCATACTAAGTTGTGGTGAAATGGTGGATTAGCATATGGGTGGTTCCAAGGTACGGTAGGATGGGACTCATGGGAGAGTAATCACACATTGTAATTTTTATGGTAGTTTAGCATTTTTGATATATAATGTTCCTTTTTAATTTCTATTTTAGATTTTTATATTAATGGAAATACAATAGGGGAAGTTTTTTGGTTTGGTAAAGAAGAAGGTTGAATTATGAGGTCACTATTAATACTATATCCTTATTTGGAAGTATTATCGTGCACAATACCAAAGGCACAAAAATACTCAAATGTATCATGTATGTTATTTTTATAGATTTTTAGTGATCAATTTTGTTACATTTTCTTCTTCTTCATGTATGTTTTTATTTTCATTATTTATCTATTTATACAATTTATATTCTATAAAAATATTTGAATTACGAAATATTGTGTCAATTGTCTTTAAAATGTTTTCAATTTTCTGCCTTTATTTTTACTACCCACTTTCATATTGATCTCCTATCAAATTACAATTCATACGTGGTTAGTGGTAGACTATTTGAAGAACCCTTTTGGAATGCAATCAATTCTTCTAAAAATCAGAGAAGAGCTCACCAAACTTTCAAACATCCCAATTGCTTTCCCAGTTCTCAACAAACTTGATTTCAAAATGCTGTTTGATGCTTCCTGATCAAATTCCAGTAGTACAGTCTACTTGCCGTGATCATCTGAATGTACTTCGTTCTTTGTGTTACTGAGACACCGATTCTCTAAATGCGAGATTCCATTTAAAAACCCTGAATTCAATAAAATTGTTACACCATGTGCAAGTTACAACTGACCCTTGCTCTTGTGTGAATAAAACGGATCAAGTAGAATATTCATGATGTAATCTGTGTAGCATGATGTTCCGAACGCCCCTGTGTAGGCAACACCTGCCACAGTCTACTGTATACAACAAACATGTAAACCCATGCATGAAGAAGGTCTAATTTATCTTCCAAGCTGATCGGGTCCAAATTACCGAGCTCGCTAATATCCACAAAACCTTGAAACACACCACACTCCATCAATGCTAAAAATAAAAATTCACAAGTTAATCCTTCGTTGACAGACTCATTAACTTGTTTCATTTCCTCAAAGATACTAACCTCAAAAAAATCATGAGCTTCACGAGATTAGTGCAAGATTTATTCATGAAGAATCACAGTAAATCCTGAGATGAACAGAAGCTTGAATGGTATGCTAACAGTGGATTCGAATGTGCCAGACTAGTCACGGTGATTTCCACAGTGGGTTTGATAAAAGATCAAGCAGTAAGTTGTGAGACCACCTTGCACAAATTATCCGGCTCAAGGTCTGCATATATCGAACGATAGACTAAACTTGCGGTGCACTTGATAAGTTACTTGAGTGTCCTGGGAGGAAGGGAGGGGGCCCAGGAATAACACTAGATGCACAGCAAGATTCTATCCGCGACCCAGACATTGGTACTCGAGTCAGCTACGCCGGGAAACAAGTTTCTTGTAGGGAACGACATTGGGTGCCGGCCCAAATGAGCCTGCCCGAGCTGTATTAAAGGTCGTGTGAGCTGCTCTTCAGTTTCATTGCTCTCATCTGTGCTACCATCTTATATTCGTGCTCAAGCTCTTTGTCCGTTGTCTCATCTTCTCTTTGATCCTCTCCTCCACCAAGCTCTTCACCATGTCTGGATGCGGAAGTGCCAACTGCGGATGCGGCCCAGGCTGCCAATGCAGCGCTGGATGCGGGTATGTCAGAAATACAGTTCCTCTCGCATGATGGACGTCCTCTTTCTCCTTGCAGACTTTAGATGTTCACGATTAACTTTGTAGCTTGTTTAGTGTGACTGCTCAACTCCGGAACTCATATCGTCTTTGCTGCTGGACTATCTTCCGGTGCATCTTTAACCGGCTGATTGTTGTGTGAATTCATCCAGATGCTGCAAGACTTTGGCCGAGCCAACCTTCGGTGGTCTCCGCAAGTAAGTGCCCGCTTCTTCACCCTCAGTTTAGTGGGTACCTTCCTTAATGATGCGGCCATTAGACTTTTCAATAGCAATTCTGCAGCCCATGCTGCACATAGTGGTTGCCACATGTTCCAGTGAGTAGAGTCTAATGATCCCACTTTTGCTGTGCATTTGTGAGCAGCTACAACTCGGAGAACGACTGCAAGTGCGGCCCCAACTGCAACTGTGCTGATTGCGACTGCCACAAGTAAATCACCGATCAACAGGGCCATTGCCATGGCCGCATGTAACAGATAGCTTCCGAAGTTGAAAGCGAGAGTTGCATGGTAGTATGGCTGTTCAATTGTGTGAAAGAGTTTGAAAGATAGCAAAAAAAAGTCAAAAAATAATGGCTGCCCTTGTTGAATAACCGCGTGATGGCAAAGACAATCAGGTTTTCTAGAGAGAATGTGATGATGCGTGGGGCTGACCTGGTTTGAGTTGCAGCCCCTTATTGCCATCCTTTTGTAAACCGTGAGTCATATGAATTGGACATAGTGTGATTTATTGTGACCAGTAACGGGTGCTTCCAGCTTGTCTGTGAGATGTTATCCTTTGAATGATTCTTTGTAAAACTTACGTCAGAAGTGATATGATTTGTTTCATCTTCTGGACCAATATGCATCTTTAACGTCAGCTGAGCAGATGGCTTGGCAATTCGTAGAAGGCACTCAGTTATATATGAAGAACTTCGACGTGCCTGTATGAACTGGTTCACCGAAAGCTGTTCTAATTAGATCGCTGGATAGTGTGTGGTTACTTGAAAAGACTGCTTACAGCTCCAAATGAATCTAATGTGCAAGGTTCACTGCGAGGTTTGTTCTGTTTTCACTGAAATGGGCATCGTGAGATGTCTGCTTGGTAGAATATTCCCTAGTGCGGGGTTGGGTTCTAGAATTACAACCTTGATGTTATTCGCAACATTCAGAGGAAAACAGGAAGGGCCATAATTGTAGATTGCGCAACAACCACAGCTTAGAATCGGTGAATTCTAAGTTGGTGCGCTTACAGATATGTAGAGTATAGAGTTTTGAAAACAAGTGAATTTTAGAGTGTGAGTCCTCTTTAGACCTTGGATTGTGTTGAATGTGAAATTGTACAACTATCTGACTGCAACTCTGGTGATGTATTGTTCCAACAAGGTTCGAAATCTAACCTGTGATCTACTAACCTGCAGCTACGCAGTGAAACAGTACTGCCTCCAGTTTAGCTCAAGCATCCCCTCTTTGCACTTTGTGTAATTAATTGATATTCACCAATCACCAGCACATTTGTCACCAGAATACAAACATCAGTTACTCACTTTGTACTGCAAAATGGTTATACTCTTCCATCGAATCTTCAAAGGAGACATTGAGAAAGGAACTTACTGGCAATGCTATGACGTTCCTGAGCAGGGATCAAACTGGATGCTGAACAATTCGCTCATGCTCGCTGTAATGGAAATTGTAGTAAAAGAGACAATTCTATATTAATCAAAAGTGCTAATCCAACATCCAAATTTTATCAACTTTTGTTTAAAACTCCTTGAAAAATTAAAACCCAAAAGTATGTATCTTCATTGAAGAGTAGTACTGCACAGAATGTACTGTAGTATCCGTGCACCTCCCTACTTGGAAGTAGACGCCTACTGCTCCTTGAAGTCGGTAGGGTCTTCGTGATGAGTTGCTTTGGCATGCACCTTGAGCTTCATGCTAAGGTTGATCCATCTAACAAAAAATCAACAGTAAACTAGAACCGTCGTCGATATCAAAGCATCTGCGATTGAATACTTGACCTGGTCTACATTGCCGGCCCATCGAGATTCGAGATAAGTGAGATATTGTATGATCAGTGAGATATTGTATGATTCATGTGACTCTGAATGTCTAAAAGCTTACTGAATATAATCAATAGTATAACTTAAAGGTCGGTGTTCTCGAGAGTTCAGCCAGCTAACCCAAATTATATATTCAGGTTCACTTGATCGACAAGGTGTAATGTAAGAATGTTGTTCAAGTAATCCTTCTGAGGTTTGTCAGCGTTTGACTTCTAGGTTCTTTAATTGATCCTCGAGCACACTGGGCTAGTGGCTTTTACCGATATGAGGCTCCGTGCAACTGGTCTCTGAGTTATCAAAGAAGAAACCGATGTGCCGGTCAACTGATTCTTCTGTTTTTGATCTTGGTAAGTGAATAGATTCTATGCAAGTGTGAAGAATGAAAGTTACTTAACTGATCCGCAACTGAAGAATGAAGAGTCCAAGTTTGCTGTCGAAGGTGCTTTCGTCTGGTATTGCATATTCACAGTCAGATACCACCATTGCACTTCGAATCAGAGGCAGCTTAATTCGTCATCACCTTTACTCAATCAACTATTGCTTGAAAGAACAGAGAAGAGCTCACCAAACGGTCATATAACTTCTATTATGCTTCCTGCTTCCCGAATCCCAATGATCACGCACCAAATATGATTTCAAAAATATATGACACTTCTTAATTTTATCCAATGTACACATGCCGTGATCAATCAATCGTCCTTTAATCTCTCAATTTAGTCCCCCAAGACAGTGGTCCTCTAGATGTGAGATTCCATTCAAGAATGTAAAATCGGCATTTGTTGCATGATGTTTGAAGTACGTCCGGGCAGAACAGACGACAGTCTACAGAACCTTAGTATCTAAACACATGAACTAGGTCGAAGCTTGCCTTTCACAAGCGTTACATCCACGAAACCTTTAAAATACTACATATATAGTACAGTTCGATGGTAGTACATCCTAAAAATAAATTCACAGAGTTCGTACAAAACGTACTAACGAATAACTTCATCTTATCAAGGTGATTCTGGGATGCAGAGGATCTACTGGGAATTTACAATGAATTCGGCTATGCTACAATAGTACCAGCCACCATGATTTCCACATATTTGATTAGGAATCAGTTTGTAAACTGTAGACAGATTCTCGGACATTACATTATTATCCGGCTAGCTTTATGTCAGCTTCATGTGAATGCCATTCGTTAATTCGGGTCACCTGGTAATATACTGCGATACGCTGGATGGAGGAAGGGAGGGGCCCAAGAATATTGAGTGCGTGTGGCTAGATACCTTCCGCTACCAGACAGGACCCACACATTCGTACCTGAGTCCAAGTTGCTTGCAAGGAACAGAATTAGGTGTTAGACCTGGTAAGTCAGCCAACCATATATAAGGGGCCATGTGCTGCACTTGAGTTACATTGCTCTCAATTGTGCTTCCTTACCATCTTCGTGCCAAAGCTCGTCCGTGGGCCTCTTTCTCTCTCAAAATCTAGCCTCTCCTCTTCCAAGCTCTCCACCATGTCTGGATGCGGAGGCACCAACTGTGGACGAGGTGCTGGCTGCCAATGCAGCCCCGGGTGCGGGTATGTCAGCAACACAGTGCCACTCACTAGACGATCCATCTCTCACCTCTCAAAATTTTGCTAAGACATAATCAGTACTAACTTCATTCCGTTGCTTGTTCGGTGTGACCATGTGCATCTCCAGAACTCATGCTGGTGCCCTCTTGTCAATGATATTTTTCAAACATTTTTTTTAACGAAATGCGTGTTGTGTGAATCAAACCAGATGCTGCAAAAGCTTGGCTGAGCCAACCTTCGGTGGTCTCCGCAAGTAAGTGTCCGCGTCTTCACCCTCCTCACTTGAATATGTACCTTCCTCAATGTCGACGCTGCTAATTCTGTACAGACTTTTGAATTGAAACTTTCACCCCGTTCTGCACACAATAGTTGCTGCATGTCCCAATGTCTTTGAGTAGAGTCTGATGGTTCCCTTGCGGCACGTGCATTCGTGAACAGCTACAACTCGGAGAACGACTGCAAGTGCGGCCCAAAACTGCAACTGTGCTGACTGCGACTGCCACAAGTAAATCACCGATCGACAGGGCCATTGCCAAGGCCGCATGTGACTGATGGCTTCCGAAGTTGAAAGAGGTGCATAGTAATGTGTGTCACCCATAGTGTGCAGAAGTTGGAGAGTTTAAAACGAAAAGTAGAAATAGCTGTGAGAGATTTGGCACGATGGCTGCCTTTATTGAATAACCGCGTGATGGCAAGGTTAATCATATTTTCTTGAGAGGATGTGATGATGCGATACGGCCGAACCGGTTTGAATTGCAGCTCCAAATTGCCATCCCGCTGTAAATCGTGTGTCATATGAAGTGCATATAATGTGATGTAAAGTGGTGACGGGTGCTTCCAGCTTGTCTATGAGATGTTTTCTTGGATACTCGGAAAGAGTACTTGTAGCATCAATTGAGTCTTAAGTGCAAGGTTTAGTGGTGATGTTTCTCTGTTTGTTGTATTCTTTTCTAAGAGAACTCTAAGTAAGATATTTACTGCGAGGTCCACTCAAATTGAAGTCAATCGAAGTTAGTTGATAAAATAAGACCTGCAATCACCATTTCAGATAATTGTGACAAAGCTCTATCAGGAGATATGAATGCAATCATCTGAGATGACATGATAGACCTTTCCAAACACTTAACGTTGGATGCACACCACCTACTTATGCCTTTTTATGCCAGAGTAGAGAACCGATTATCAAACTGGGAACATATCCACAATGAAGATAATTTACCTCGAGCATTCTTTCTGAGTTCCTGAAGTTTCGAAGCTATCAAAACACGGTTTCAAATTTCTTACACCAAGGGATGGACTAAAGAATATTCAGAGGCAAATTATCGTTATAATAGAAACAAAGCGGAATATGGGACAGGATATAGTTCCTTACAGCGGACAGCATCTTCTTTCATTCTAAACAAATCGAGTTCGTCCTCATTGTCTTTTAAGTGAAACATACAACCATTCCTCATAATCAAACGGTATTTACTTTTGCGGATTGTCAATCCTGTCAATTGAGTTGAGTCTTTTAATACGTATACAAACTTGGCAAGAAGTTTGGCAGACGACTCGGAACCTTAACGTAGATGAACCATGAAACTCCACATACCTCTACATATCCAGATCAGAACCTTCTGCAAACAGGCTACTTTATCAAAAAGTAGTGGAAAAAAACAAAGTAATGACAAGTGCAAAGCTTGCCAGCCTCATGCAGATGTTACACATGCCGGACTAATCTAAAATTCAGCGAATTACTATGATTAATACAAGGATTGATTGAACATTGAATATATTTATGTATGTAATTTAATAACAAAATTTCTGTGAACTAATCACTAACCTTCGAGTCATAGATAGTTGTTTTCCTGCAGAGTCATGGAAACCCAAATTTCAGGTATAAGCTAGATTCTTAAATATGGATTCAAAACAGAAAAAAGAAAAGATTTCTGATAACAATTGTGGTACTATATTGTCTGTTTGTAACAACTGAGTTGCATATCCTCAAATATGGTTGCTATCCATGAGTTCCTAACTAATAACAAGAAAGAAAAGCATGGAATTTGGGTAAAAGTGGTACCGTCTTATGCAAAAGCTTGCACAGCTCTCTCGAAATCGGCCTCAGCAGAAGCAGAGCGCTCCACTAGTAAATGCTTTGGGTATGAGCTTTTGAGTAGGCTGAAAATACGTACAAACATATGAACAAGCATGTTGTGATAAAAGTCAGTGTCGAAGTTACACTCCAGCTATCAAGTGTCGTTGTCTAGCTTCAATGTTCATTAGTCCAGACTTTCATGAACAAAAAAAGTAGAGGACGATGAGAAGCGCTACACACCTCAAGTAACGTGTAGTGGGCTTGCCCAGTTGCAGGCTACATACCACTAAATTAGCAAGCGTTGTTGCATTTTTGGGATCCTGTAAACAGAAAGCATCCGTTATTGCCACCAAGAAAGAATGCAAAAGCAAGCCACTGTCGTCGTGTTTGTGAAATAATCTGTTGGACGTGGAAACGAACTATTGCAAAAGAAGAAAAAGAGCATTTCCTTATCATAATACCAAAGTGTAAGAAACATTACTCTGTTTAGGGCCTCAACAAGACGAGTCTCGGCCTCCTCAAACTGACCCATGTGCATTTGACAAACTGCACTCCCATTGATGAGCATGACCGTTGATGCGTACTTTTCTGCGAGTTCTTGGAAGATATAGAAAGCTTCTTGCACCTTGGCACCACCCTACCACAAAATGAAAGATTAACGAGGTGAGGAACCGCCACAAGTTCAGCTCAAACGCCGAGAACTTTGTATTTGAATTTTCTGAAGAACCAATTCAGAAAATGATGCACACCATCCTGTACCATCTGAAGCTGCCCCTCCTGCCAGCGTGTACAAAACCCATTCAAAAGTAGATCCAAGGTTAAGAGACAGAAAAGTAACCAAAACAATCCGGAGTCAGTTGCAAAGTAGATGCACCCAGACAAAACTTGCATCTCACCAAAGCTAAATTCACCCAGGCATTCGCTAGTTGAGTTAGGGTATGGTCTTCATCAATTTCCTGCATGGCCCTCAACTGCTTCTCCGCATACTCCGGCCGATGCATCTTCAAGTAAATTTGTACATTCAATGCACACCTACCATCAACAGAAAGTACAACCCAATGAACCTCACGTTTATTCCCTTACATGGCATGTGAAGACCGAACCACACCACGACATAAACACCAGAAACGGAAAACCTAACGCAATGGAGAACTGATCATAAGCTACTCACAACTCAAGGTTACCGCCGACGTGTGTGTGTTTAAGAGCTTCGTTGTAGTCTTGCTCGTGGATGTAGATAGTGCCAGCAACGACCCGAAGCATAAGATTGCTTGCAATAGCCGAATCAGCCAACAACTCACCCAAGCTATACAGGGCCTTCTCCTGCAAAACCATGAACACCAAATAGAGAATGAGGTATGAACCAATCAGCACCATCACTGCACATCAAATACAGCCATAATCACATCACCGCCCAAACCACAAGAGATGAAAAAAACGTAAACAATCCATACCTTCTCACCGGACATGTAGAGAGCAAGAAGCTTCACAGCTTGCAGCGCAGTAGGGGCAGCATCCTGAATCTCACTAACCACCAGCTGCCATGTCGCAAAACCAAAAAAATAAAATCACACAACATCAGAACAAATTCTGGGCACACTGTTTGCAAGGTCAAGAACTTCACCGTCACTTCAAACCATCTCAGATCTCATCCCAACACATGGCAAAGTGACCACCATCAGAGCTTGACCTTCTTCTCGATCGGGACCCAGGGTCATCGCAACGATTGCAAGCAACACCACTTACCTGATACTGGCCGAGCGCAATGTAGGCGCGGTACACCATGCAATCCTTGTCCACGAGCTCCGCGTCGCTGAGCTTGTGAGTGCCATGGCTCTCGTTGACGGCCCTCTGAAACGCTCCCAAGTAGAAGTTGTTCCGCACCGGAAACAACACATCCGGCCCACTCATCGTGGCAGGAGACTTCCTAGCTGATGATCTTCACTCCGACCACCGCCCACAAACCAGAAAACTCTCCAAGATGCAAGCTTGTGAGAGTGATCGGCAGAGTTTTCCGATCACCGAACACTCTCTCTCTCTCTCCCTCTCTCTCTCGCATGATTGGGGCCCAGGCCCCAGCCCACGCTACAGTGGGAACAGGGCTTTCGATCTGCCGTGTGAACAGGGGTTTTATTTCTACAGTGTGAACAGGGCATATACTGCTGCAGTGTGAACACGGTTCCACTCTTTTTCTTCTCACTATTCCACGTTGGAACGGTCGATCCCGCAGATAGTTGTTGCGGTGGGGAACGGGTTTCTGTTAGTGGTTATTTTGAGGGTTTGGACCTTTGGATTTTTCTTTGGAGATGTGATTTATTGTATATTTTATATACTGAGTGCTAATATTTTTTCAATTATTTATTAAGGATTTTTGATAGATGAAAATTTTGTTAATTTTACGTTGTATTTTGAGTGTCTGTGATAAAACTGTGTATTTTGAAATATATCATGTTTGAACTAGAGCTCAGGCCCCCTTTACACTAGAGGTGAAAGGCCGTGAGAAAAGAATTTTAAGCCAATGATATGCGTAGAAATTAAGAGGACCAAGAAAAGTCAGTTATCTCCAAAATTTTAGTCCAATGGACGAAACGAAAATGATATGGATAGCATTTTTTGCCTTTATGTTATAATAGTCATTGAGACTATAATCCAATGTTTTGAAAAACTATTGTTTATTTATTTTTATTTATTTTTGTTTTTTATATAAATCCAACATTTAAGTGTCTGTAACATTAAAATTATTTTTAATAATATTATGTAAGCATCCAAA
Source organism: Ceratodon purpureus (assembly GCA_014871385.1). Taxonomy (NCBI): domain Eukaryota; kingdom Viridiplantae; phylum Streptophyta; class Bryopsida; order Pseudoditrichales; family Ditrichaceae; genus Ceratodon; species Ceratodon purpureus. The sequence goes on from CM026422.1 coordinate 21,038,731, forward strand.
TCCAAAATTTAATTGAATTTGCATCTATGTAAATAATCTAAGATTTCTATTTTAAAACTCATTTCCAATTTTTGTTAATGACTAAAATGCTAAATAAATCATCCTTCCTGGAAAAACCAAACTGACATGAAAATAGCAATGTTGGACCCTACACTTTTTGATAGACACATTTAGACATTTTTCTCAGGTGATCCACTACAAACCCGTGCATTTGAATGTAACTATGAAGAGATGACTAGTAAAGTGCAAGGAAAGGTTTCAACTGAAATTGATTTTTGAGGGGTTTGCCAACACATCCGGCCAAATCTATTTTAAACAAGTTTGGTTTTTCCAGGGAGGGTGAGATATTAGAAGGTTTTAGTTAATTCAAACTATATTTTGAATAAGTAATTCTTTAAAATATGATATAAAATAATAAAATTAAAATATGTTTAAAAAAAATTTAAGTGAAGGATATTGTATCTGTTTGAAGAAATAATTGTAAATTTTAACATAAAAAAAATTAAAAGAACAATATCTTAAACTATTAGCCTTTCATTTAAATTTACATAACGTCTTTTCAAAAGATTAGATGTTTGATTGATATCCTTTAATCTATTTAGTAAAAACAAAATCGTGTCATATATAAACAAATTCGAACACTAAAAACTTTAAGTAGAAAAAACTTAAAAGAAACAAACTTCAAGTATTGTACCTATGACCGCGCCGAGAATACGGCTTCGCTATATTCTTTTTCAGTTCCCGGGAGAGGAAGGCATGTTCTGGCGCAGAACTGGCGAGCCCTAGAATCGTCAGGTGGTTCCGGCAGCCCTAAGAGCCGCGCGAGCACGGACAGCTTTCTCTTTCGCGTTTTGCACCCACGCTTGCGACGTTGCGTCCGCCTTCCGCTTCGCTCCTCGACCCCCCAGCTCGAGCACCATGGCGGAGCAGGTGCCGTGTGCTGGATCTCTCTCTTTCTTTCGCACGAAAACGATGTTTGGCTGTGGGATTCCGGGGTTTTGCCGTGGTTTTTGGGGTTAGGTTTAGGGGTTTGGGAGGTTGGGGTTTCGTGATGTTGATGGGGGTTTGGGGGATGGGGTCTGCAGACCGAGAAGTCGTTTTTGAAGCAGCCCAAGGTGTTCCTCAGCAGCAAGGCGTCGGCCAGGGGAAAGGCACCTGGGAAGGCTGGAACTCGGTTCTGGAAGAATGTAGGTCTTGGCTTCAAGACTCCCCGTGAAGCTATTGAAGGTATGGATGTCTGCTGGATTTTTGTGTCGAAGTTTGTAGTCCTGCTATGTGTCTGCGCGTGAATTGATCGCTGATTAGAATTCCCCTACATTGATCCGAGCAGTTAATACGTTTTTTTGTTTTTCGAGGTTTGAAGTACTCCTTGATTTACCATCATTATGACTAGCTTTTTTCCGTGTGCCTTCGTCCGTATTTAAACACATGCTCTACTTAGGTTGCGGCATATGATTTTCGAACGAATTAATATATGATAAGATATTTCAATATTTGTTTCTGCAGACCGTCGCCACTAGGGTTTGTACTTTTGTGTGTCTGAGCTATGTGTTCGATTACGCTAGCTAGGTTATGCTTTTCACTTCTGCAACCATACATTGCGCAAGACTTTCGGGCTCTTTATTAGGTTACACTTTAGGGCAATGCACAATAATACGCATCCTGTGTGACTCCGCGAAGTTTTGACAGTACCAATCTCAAGATGGAGCTTAGGGTTTATCTTGAAAGTGGCGTACCTACATTTTCTAAGTAGCTTTGTTTATTTACAGGTACTTACATTGACAAGAAGTGCCCATTCACCGGAGATGTCTCCATCCGTGGCCGCATCCTCACTGGAACCGTGAACTGCACAAAAATGACCCGTACCATCACTATTCGACGGGATTACCTCCACTTCGTCAGGAAGTACCAGAGGTGAGTCTGGTCTTCTCTGTTCGACTTCAAAGGCAGTTTCGGAATGATTGTATGCCTTTTCACTAAAGTACATGCATTGTTGTATACTTTTCAGCGATTGGGATATGTCCTTTGCATATTGGATTGGCTAATTGAGTACAAAATTTCTCCAGGTACGAGAAGAGGCACTCCAACTTGGCTGCCCACGTCTCTCCCGCTTTCCGTGTGAAGGAGGGTGACAAGGTCATTGTTGGTCAATGCAGGTTAGATTTTCTCCCGGCCGACAGATTATATGTTCGCTTTACGGCAGCTTGGAAGTCTTCCAATTTTAAGTGTCAATGACTTTATTTCAATTTCTGGAGTTTAGGAACAACTTGACTCACTTGTGATTTCTAAAATTGATTCTGTGTCTCGTCGTTAACAGGCCCCTCTCGAAGACTGTGAGGTTCAACGTCCTGAAGGTGATCCCAATGGGCGCTTCTGATGGAGGAAACAAGAAGGTGTTCACAGCCGTATAAAGTTACCTAGTCTTCTTTGTACGCACGAGTGCACTGGTTGGGAATTTTGCCATCCTCACTTTTGAAATGTGAAGTTCACTGTTCTATTTATCCAAAAGTGCTTCATGCCACCATTAAATGGAAATTCTAATGGTCTGCACGTCACGACGATCCCCGTGCCTTTTTGGATTCTCTGGGAGTTTCTAGAATATGTTAACTAGTTCGCTCTCCGATTCTTTGCATTGCAGTTTTAGGTCTTGCGTATTGTGTGTAGAAGTGAGTGCGTATGATCCCTAGTTGTGGCAGCATTCGCAGTCGTTACTGCCGTTATTCCTTCTGTTGTACCATTCCTGCACTGGATCAAATCGGTTATTTTTTTTATCCATAATGGCTCGTAACTTTATATTGAACTAAACCTCTCACTATGATCGCTGGAAATATCTGCCGACTAATGTGGTTTGACCGACGCCATAAGTTTTGCAGTGATTCAGCAGCCTCAGCTTTGTTGTCTTAGAGCTAATCAACAGCTGTTTACTTTTAACGTGACTGTCGAACTATGGATACTTGCCCAGACTTTGGAACGATTCATAACACTTAAATCCTGTTTACGCTGCATATGTCCAACTTCACTGCCAGTGTCTGACGTCAGAAACCTATTTCTTTGCCATAGTTGGTAGATCAAAATCTGGAAAAGTAATCGTATAATCCGTAGTGGCTCTCCAGCGACACCTACATATCACATGTTCCTGGCATTGGCATTGGGACTAATTCAAATCCTAGTCTTCTAAGTTGAACGCAAATACCTCGAAACCGTCACAAGCATTCTACGATATCCAAGGATTTTATATTGCTAGTGGTGCTGGGTTGCAGTCATACAGACTGGAAACAACAAGAACCATATGTCATGACGACGCACTTGTCCATCTTCATGGTTATCTCACTAGAATCCACATGAGCAGATTGTAAGGTGATTCAGCACATTCTCACTCATCTAGTAACACAGATGGAGTTGATCTTTATCAGGGAAATTCCATGTGCCTGTCTTCCGTGGTCCAATTGTCATGTTACACCGTTAAATTGGGCCTACCCGTTTGGAACTAAATTTCGGCAATAAAAGCCAATACTCCACATTGTGCAATGCTGTGTATGTACAAGGTTACACGAAAATTGTAAAACCAGTGATTGTGCTTTCAAACATGAACTTTTGAACTAGTAAGGTTCAGAAATTGGACAACAATAGTTTATTTTTTTCAATGTGTTGTTTGACCATCTATTTCTTAACTAATTCTTTATGATGGATGTGGCTATATTTGAGGTTATACCACAAAGAAAATTCTGTAGAAAGAACCAAATATTGAAACTAATTATATAATAATACACTATAGATTTGAATTGATGTAGTCTACAATGACGACTTTTTTGAATTCTATTTAAGAAACATATATTAGAGTAACCCTATTTTTTTCTAGACTTTAAAATAAGTAAAACATATTGAATTAAGATTACACATATTACAACATATATTGAGATTGTATTATATATATTTATTTCCTTATAGGAAGTTATGATCTTTAAGATTACATACTAATATGAAATTCCATCTATGAAAATTTTAGACTACAATGACACTACATCAAACAATTACATATCACAATAACTAATTTGGGGTCTGAAACACAATTTTATGAGCAACAATAATTCAAACCGAAGAGCCACGCTAATCCACAACATCTTACTTGTTCCTAATTTCCATGACCATAAACACTATACACATCATATCCCAAATTCGCTAAGAAATCACGTAAAGTTTTGAAACAAAGACGACCGGAATTACATAAGGAATTTAATGCACATTCAAATTACCGTTCCACACAAGAAAATACAAATTTATTTAACTCCAAAAGTAGAATAAAATGTACTTTTGACAGTATCCCTGACAAGCACAAAAAGGCCACTGCACCAGTAAATTCCCAGAATTCACCAACAGAAACCTATTCTCAACCCAGACAGGAAGAACTTCACAGAGAATAAAAAAGGCATCCGAAAGGAATCGGGTGAAAAGATTCCGCCAGGGTGACGGCAATGGGCGGAGCAGCATCCCAAAGCGATAGAACTGGCCTCCCTCGGACGGCGACAGTTTCGACCCGGTCCAGCGGAATCATCATCATCAGCACACCGCCATTATTACAGATCCACACCATCAAATCGCAAAAACCAAACCCACGCCCAACACTGCACTCTGTGGTTGGTGGGTTGGGTTGCTTTGCGTTGCTTTGCTGCGGCTCTTGTTGTTTTGTTGGCCCGATCCAGCGGTGGTTGTTTTGTGTTGGGTGCTGTTGATCTGTCGCCATGGCGATGGCCACCGCGCTGCGACGCCTCGCCAAGGCCCAGGGTCACCACCTGCAGCGCGCCCTCCAGCAAGCCCCGCCCGCCGCCTGCTCCAGCTTCCGCCTCGCCAGCAATGTGAGTCTCTGGATTTTCTCGCCTCCTCTGAATTTCCTCCGTTTCGCAGCTCTTGCAACTTTCTGTGAGTTTCGTAAGGTTTTTGTAATTTTTGTAATTTTTGAGATTTTTTTGTGATTTTTTTGTGAGTTTTTGGTGATTTTTTGGTGATTTTTTGGTGATTTTTTGTGATTTTTTTGGATTTTTGGAGTTTTTTGAGACTTGGAGTTTGGTGGGTTTTGTGTGATGGGTTTGATGTGAGCATGGGGGTTTGTGGGTTATGATTTGATGGTTGGATCGGTTGGTTGGTTTTGGTGTTGTGTTGCAGACTGCAGTAGCTGCAGAGGAGGCGTCATCTTCGAAGTCGCATATTACGGTGAGATTTTGGCTGTCGTTGCAATGGCATTTTCAGTTTTCTGGAGCTAGGACATGGTGGGAAGCTGGAGTAGTAGCTCCTGAACATGTGCCTGACTGTAGGTCATTGTGTGAGGAATTTAGTGGTGGGGATGTTTCGTTCGGTATAAATGAGGGCTGCACTCGATGGTTTGGATGCAAATGAGCTGTTGCATCACAATTGGGAGCAAGCATGGTGATGGTGATGATGGTTGCTGAGTAGATCCGGATAAGTAGTGAATGATAGGGTGGTCACATTTTTCATCGTTTTTCACTGGATTACTAGAATCGCCAGGATCTTTACAGCAGTTGTGGTTCTTGTGGAGATCGGGGTTGATGGTATTGCTTTTCTTGGAGTTAAAGAAGTTGGAAGGTCTTCTTTTGGTTAACTTGGCATGTTCATGATTTTGCACCTGGGTTGTCTTAGTGAATCTGGTTGTGCTACTGTCTTTCCAAACCTGAAATTTACAGGAGTAGAATTCAGCTTATATGCCTAGGTGAAAGAGTTTCCTTATCCTTAGTTCCTATGATTCATTCAGCAGGATTTACTCGCGCAGATAGCTTAACCCATTATTTCAGCGGACCACCCACCATCTTGCTTTTGCCATCACACAGATGAAACCTCTCTTCGAATGCAATAAGCAATGTTGTGACGCTTAACTCTGCGCCTTGTATGAAACAGTGGCCGAAACAGCTCAACACCGACATATCTGAGGTCGATCCCGAGATTGTTGACATCATCGAACGTGAGAAGAACCGCCAATGGAAGGTCTGGTGATCCGCCCCCTGCACTGGGTGTACACCGTCTTGATTGACACCCTCTATATCTCCTTTATACATGCCAGGATATTAAGAGACTTGACAATGCCGAACCTTTTCTAACTTGCATTATGTTTTGTAGGGGCTGGAGCTTATCCCATCAGAGAACTTCACGTCCCTTTCAGTTATGCAGGCAGTGGGGTCAGTTATGACCAACAAGTACAGCGAAGGATACCCTGGTGCTCGCTACTATGGTGGCAACGAGTGCGTCCCTTTTTAGTTTTTGATTGCATTTTGATTCGTCTCAACTGTGATCACGGAGTCAGTTATTATGGTCTAGCTGTACTGATGGCTCTTTTACTTTCCAGGTTTATCGACATGGCTGAAAGATTATGTCAGAAGAGGGCTCTGGCAGCTTTCCGTCTCGACCCAGAGAAATGGGGAGGTCAGTCTTTCAGTTTCTATCTACAATTCTCTTCTTGTCGTTGCTCTCATTTCGCGACGTTGCTGATTAAGTGGTTTTTTGGGAAGCATATCATACTGATGTTTTTGATTGTTGAAACAGTGAACGTGCAGTCCCTTTCTGGATCACCGTCCAACTTCCAGGTGTACACAGCTCTGTTGAAGCCACATGACCGCATCATGGCCTTGGATCTTCCTCACGGTGGTCACTTGTCTCATGGATACCAGGTGTGATTACTGACAAGCTTATGCGAGATGTTATTCTGGATTATTTTATCTAATAGGTGCAGATAATTTTCTTGCTCATTACTTATCTGCATGTTTTCCAGAGCTGTGTATTCACTCACATTTTCCCTTTCTTGTGGCTCACAGACAGATACGAAGAAAATATCTGCTGTTTCTATTTTCTTTGAGACCATGCCATACAGACTGGACGAGTCAACAGGTTACATAGACTACGATACGGTAACTGCCGCAAACTATTATTCCCTGTTTGTTCAGTACATGCTCCAGTTGCTGTCCGTTTGTATGTTTCTTGTCGTTTCAATACGAATCACGTGAACTCTAAGTTATATCTATCTGCTATACATGTTTTTCCCCAGAGTTACGATGAAGTTCAGGTGGATTTTAACTTAGGTAAGATGTTGCTTGTTTTCAGATGGAGAAAAGTGCCGTTCTTTTTAGACCAAAGCTGATTGTGGCTGGTGCCAGTGCCTATGCCCGGCACTACGACTATGCTCGTATGCGCAAGGTCGGTTTTAATACGACAACCGCTATCTGTGCAGTTTATCCACAGACGTATTGAGCTGCACTTTACGACGCTTGTATAACAATATGTTTTCGTAGTCCTGACGTTCAAAGCTTTATTGATATATTCAAACAGTTTCCTTGAAATTTACGTCTAATCTACTTGAAATGCTTTTGTACGCAGGTTTGCGACAAGCAAAAGGCTATCCTGCTTGCCGATATGGCTCACATCAGTGGGCTGGTAGCAGCTGGAGTTGTCCCATCCCCCTTCGAGTTTGCTGATGTAGTCACTACCACCACGCACAAGTCTCTTCGAGGTCCCCGGGGGGCAATGATCTTCTACCGGAAAGGATTGAAGGAGATAAACAAGAAGGGTGAACAGGTATCTCACACTAGATCCGATGTTTGTTTTTATGAAAATGGAAGCGATCTTCCACATTTATTTATCGAAGACTCTTCCTCTATGGTGGTATGATGTTGTGTCTGCAGTTCGATTTTTTGTCACCTGAATGTTGAGGATTCATCCTATCGTGCAGATCTTTTATGATTACGAAGACAAGATCAATGGAGCTGTCTTTCCAGGACTTCAAGGGGGTCCTCACAACCACACCATCACTGGTCTTGCTGTTGCTCTCAAGCAGGCAAGTTGTTTTCCTAAGCACTCAATTTTCTGAAGACTGCAGGCCTTTGACAATGTTTGTAAATTATCAAATGGTCCACAATCCCCCACTTTTGCTGCAATACTTGCATGGCTTATTGGGTGGGTCATGAAATACGGTGTACAACGTTCATTGCTTAATGATTAGATCTCGACTGTGGTGTGAACTAGAGCATCAGTGATGTCACATTTCTTCGGCCTTATCGAGTCTGACCTCCAATTTATCTGACTACAGGCAGCCACGCCAGAGTTCAAGGCTTACCAAGAACAAGTTCTCAGTAACAGTGCACGTTTTGCCAAGGTCAGTTCTCCTGATAATGTGTAGTAAGATATTTAAAAAGCGTGCGTGTGGTCCCTATAATCAAAATACCAGATTGTGGCATTTCAAGTTTTCGGAGTTCAATAGTGTAATGTGCCGAATTGTCATGCTGCTACTTTCTCAGTAGCTCATACAAGGGTGTGATTGGTTTATTTTATATTTAAGATTTTCATCTGTGAGTTACGTATATTTTATTTTTTTAATTTTCGATTTTTTATATTGTAGGCCTTGATGGACCGGGGCTACGAGTTGGTGTCTGGTGGAACAGAGAACCATTTGGTTCTAGTTAACCTTAAGCCCAAGGTATGTTGTGCGCACTATCTCAAAACAGCACTTGCATATATTTTGCAGTTTCTAGTACTTGATCTGTCCCTCGATTTGACAAATCGGGTTCTGGAGAATGACTCCTTTAGTTTGTCAGGGTGTGGATGGCTCAAGAGTGGAGCGAGTGATGGAGCTTGCTCACATTGCAGCAAACAAGAACACCGTTCCTGGAGATGTGTCTGCCTTGGTACCCGGAGGGATTCGCATGGGTAAGCTTTCCGAATCTGTTAGACCATAGCTATCCTTGACCACAATCTTGATATGATGAGACTCAGAGATATCACTCTGACAGCGTATTATTTTCTGATGGAGTTTATTCTTTGCTTGGAACAGGTACCCCGGCTTTGACAAGCAGAGGTTTCACTGAGGAGGATTTTGAGAAGGTTGCTGAGTACTTTGATTGTGCGGTAGATATCGCCGTGAAAGTAAAAAAGTCAACAGGTGAGACTTTTATGAACTTCTTTCATTTGACAGACCTTGGTTTGGGCACGCAAGTTTTTAAGATCTCGTAAATATGATCATCCCTATTTTAGTTTGTAACGAAATTAATTCGTGCACGTTCTTACCTGGTTGCAGGAACAAAGTTGAAGGACTTCAGAGCTGCCGTGGACACAGATCCTGAGGTCCAGGCGGAAATTGGAAGGTTGAAGGTTGAGGTGGAAGATTTTGCCAAGCAGTTTCCTACTATTGGATTTGAGAAGTCCTCAATGAAGTACCAAGATTAGGAAGACGGTCTTTGTATAAATCACACATCATTCAGGCATTTGAGTGAACAAGTCACATCCACAAGCCACCTGCAATCACCAAGTCGGAGGCCTCACTTTACATTCCATTTTATAAAATTTCTGAGGGAGGAGTTTTGTTAGTGAATGAGTGGCAGCTCTGCTCTAATTTTGTTTTTTTTTCGTGCCACTTGATATGCACTTGGGTACCATTGTAACTAACCTCGTTATCTTGAAGGGAAGGTATACGCCACATTCTGAATTGCCCTGTCTCCTTGCATGTACATAATGCCTGATGTTTGATTGTCTATTTTGAGAAACATTCTCTTGTATGGTCACTCTAATTATGAAACTGAGCTAGCTCCTCTCTAAAAAGCCTCCTTTCTCAATAACCTTCTCCTTATCATGCCTTCAAGCGTCTGTTGCACACATCTACCTCAGTATTAGCAGACGACAAGAATTTTATTCAACCGACTGGGTTGTTTCAGGTCAATTCCTGACAGTTCATCTGATTTTCATATTTGTTTCTAGTAGATGACAAGAACAGAGTGTGTGCGTGAGAGACAGGCCACAAACAGAAGTTTTAGTTTGTTGGTTCTGAATTTACCGACAGCAAATTCATACCAGTATCTACATCTGCAGTGACGATTGATTGTTCCTCCTCAGGTGCCTCACTGAACCTTCCGAAATTTACAGAAAGTCGAAACTTGAGCCCCAAACTCACAAAGCATACAAAGAACTCGTCTCAGGACATCTAGTGGGTTTACACAGGGCGTGTCAGTGATGTTTAGGTGCAGCATAAGGTTGAGAAGATGACCAGATTGAGAAATTTGCGACAAGAAAGTGGACTGCACAGAGGTTCGATGCTAAACAGAAGCATCGATAAGATTTACTGTATCGATGAGGAATTTAACCCGGAATCCTGGTTCTGCAACACGTCATGAGCCGATAGTCTGGACAACCCAGATGCTGAGTTCACTGTTTGATGAAATCTCGATTGTCGTCCACTTGAACATGGACATTTGAGAGTGTCCATGATACTTTGTTAGTTCTAGGTTTCGTGTAAGGTTTTGCTTTCGAGCTTCAAAGCTAGCAGAGTCTGATTGACTTGGAGTAATCTAGAGAGTGAAACATATGATGCGGTGCTTGAAAGCAGCATAATTCCTTGGGTACTTTGTTTCTTTGACGCTTTCCTCCGCCAACTGGTTGATAGTGGGGTTGCTCCAATTCCCAAATCCACTGTCATGAAGGGTACTCTTAGCAAACTCCTCCAATTCCCAAATCCGAAAAGATACGGTACCCTTTTTGCAACAAGCATATCGTTTCGTTCGCAGTGATTCGAGAATGGAGCGAGAGACAACAACCTCAGGGTTTAGTTTGTCGGATCTCTTTACCGACAACTGTTTCGGTGACTATACGGTAAGTTACTCTTTTCCTCTGAGTCTTTAGCTCTTCTGGCCGGCTGCTACGTTTTCGAATCTTAAATTTTAGTGACGGTAGTGCAAGCGGGGATGCGTGATGGGGTTTCGTTGTTGGTCTGCTGTTCTCAATGATGTACTCCTCTCTCGTTAGTACGTATCTTGATATTGTGTGCAGAGAATGATAAGAATGGAGTGAGATTTCAAAGTTGGCAGCTGTCGGTAACACAGGTGGGCACGGTTATTTTACCGAGAATTAGTAGTATATCACTGTTTGATTGTAATAGGCAGTGTTTTCTGGTGATTGTGAGTGTAACACGAGTTTCTGATTATCAAATGATGAATGCGTTGCCGATCGAGCGTTTTGCAGATTCTAATACGTGTTGGTCTGAACCGCACCAATTTAGCATATCGACTTCAACGATGCTCGTCATTGCTCAGTTTACTCACAGAGGACTCTTTCTGAGATTCTGCTCTTAACAGAATTAGAGAATGTTAGACTTCGACTCTATTCCTCAATGAGATTTCCGGATCTTCACATGAAGGCGCTGCTCGAATCCGCAGCCTGTTCATTTTATGGTAGGTAACTAGCTTACTAGCTCTTTGCACCGTAGAACTCTCATGATGTCGATTCCTTCCATAATCAAGTCACTGTGGATTCCTGACTGTGCAACCACAATGCTTCGTCTGTTGCTGGCAGGAGAATAGGATAGGAGGGTCTCACGGAATAGCCCACCATGTGCCGTCCCTGGTTTCATGTTCCAGTGGGGATGGTAATTACTGCTTCCAGATGTTTTTCTCGTGATCCAAACCCATCTTTCAGCGCTTCACGTGAAAGCCAGCAGGCACCATATAGTTCCACTTTAAAGAGCTCTGAGAAACTACGAACAGTTTGGGCGGTTCTAAATGATGATGACTTTTGGTAACTTCAGAAACAAGTTATCTGATTTGTTTAAGTCAAAAACCACTGAAGTTGATAATCCTGCTATCACTGGAGGGCTAGCAACCACTGAAGTTGATACTCCTGCTATCACTGGAGGGCAAGCAACCACTGAATCAGGTGACAGTGATCACCATATCAAGATGATGGGTAGTAATTACTAAGGATTGCGATCGGATGCGTCCAGATTACGTTCTTAGGTGTTTTACAGTTTGGTCGCAGATTACTAGAGGCTTAAAGTATAGTGTGTCTTCTTGCTGCTCTCTGATCTAGATGTCACCTGATTCGTGTTGTCGCATCTGTGATCTTGATTAGCTTGACGCGCACACTTTGTAATGAAACCCAACCTGATTCAGACTGTTACGTTGCGCTCCAGGTGAAAACCCCCAATTTTACTTGAGGCTGACAACACAATGTACGAAGAAAGTTCAAAGCATGGTTGCTTCCACTTCGCTGAAGTTCAACCACGAGCAATGCGAGTATCTCGCCCACAAACTGGAAAAAACTGTGCGGAGCGCTCATTCCTATCATGAGCAATTGACCAGTACATTGTATTTTGAGTTTGCTTCAGGTGAAGACAGAGAACGGTGTCTTGAGATATTCAAGCTTGTCTTTGCGTTAACTCAGGAAGTTGAGACGTTCATCCTGGGGTGCTCCGAAGAGACGTGGGTCCAATCCGCCATCCTCTTGGCAATTGCATCGGATGTGCACATTGCTTCATTATGTTTCCACCTGGAATTCTGCACAACTGTCTTGTCTAAAAGGAAGGTATCTGGAGGAACTCCAGTCTTGACGGATGCAGAAATTTCCAGCCTACATAAATCTGAATCTGGTATTGTCAAAGAGATGTCTCAACGGGACCGACGTAGTTTGGATATGAATCTCAGGGCTCTAGAAAACCAGGTGTCAAGGAAACCGGGTGGTGCAGATCAGGAGCACATCTTGGTTCTACGTGAAAGATTGAAATCCACAATGCTGATTCCAAGTGCTGAATTGCCAGAAGCGAACCAATTAGGTAGTCGTCCTGGATTTATACGCATGAGCAGCCTGAAGCAGATAACCAAGTTGGGGTCGGGTTCTTTTGGTGATGTGCACAAAATGAACTGGCTGGGTTTTGAAGTTGCGAGGAAAACTTTCCATGGATCCAGTGCGCCAGATTTTGAGCGGGAGATCCAGATCTTAGAAGGGTTATGCCATCCCAACATTGTGTCCTTGCTTGGGTATACAAGAAATACGCGCAAATGCTACTTGATCATGGAGTTGATGGATGGGGACCTTTACTCTTTGATGCAGGAAAGACTGGAGTTAGGAAATGGTGGTCTTCCTTTCAGCATTTCGGAAGCAGTGCACATGATGCTGCAAGTGGCTGAAGGGATGCTGTTCCTGCATGAGAAGCAAATTGTGCACAGAGACCTAAAATCGCAAAACATATTGGTGAAGCATATGGGGATCAATAATGTGCATGTGAAGGTGGCAGATTTTGGGCTGTCGAGGACAAAGGAGAACAGTAGGACGTATTCCATCCAAACCCTGAATCAAGGGACGTCAAGGTGGATGGCTCCCGAAATGATCCATCTCATGAATGAAGATGGTCATGTAGAGTCACATCGTGAGGACCTGCTGAAGTACCCTTTCAAAGTTGATGTATACAGCTTTGGAATGGTATGTTTTGAGATTTTGACTGGAGACCTGCCTTTCCCAAGCCTGACCCCGAGGGAAGTGAAGATGAAGGTGCTGCGGGGTGATCGTCCACAGTTATCAGATGACTGTCCGGAAAGACTAAGGTCTTTGATTGAGTCATGCTGGAGCTCCAAGCCCGATGAGCGCCCGCGATTTGATTACATTTGTGCGGAGTTGAGGCATCTGAAATGTGCACATTATATGACATGTAATTTTCTTGATTCTGAACCTGGGCTATGCATAATGTTCTTAATGAGAGGATCCTGTTATGTTGGAGCCGTCCCCGGGGCTTTGATTGTGGATTTCTCCAAATCAACTAGGGTTCGGACATTTTCAAAGTTGTGGTAGCGTAGTGATTCTTTGGAAGGACTAGTCAGGTCATAAGTGTTCGGTTTGCTTGTGCTCTTTTGATAGTAGATGGAGTTGGAACTTGGTCGGGAGGTTGAGTGGTGAGTTTGGTTGGTATGCAGCTATATGGATCAAAGCTCCCCGTTGCTTCAGATTTGAGAAAATCAAGAGAATGACAAAAGATTTCGCGGCACACAATTGGATAGGAAGAAGTTACGGCCCTAGGAAGGTTGACAACTAAACTTGTCTGTCTAGTCTCGATTTTTCTTGGAAGATCTAGGAATATTTGTGTTTTGGGTAGTTCATGGTTGGAATGGGTGTCGTGGCAGTGATGTGATGTTCCGGTGATGCTCTTGTAATTAGTTGGGACTGGATAACATCGACCTCAGTGGAAGTTGTTTGGAGTTTTGAACTGCATTGTAGAATCCATGACAACCTCTTCTGAAATAGAAAATGCAGTGTTAGACATGTCTTATGTGTAGATGATTTGACAACATCAAGTGTAACTGGTAACATTTTATGTGTCTGAGCAGGTGTACAAGGGTGAGATGGTTGACAGAGGTGAGGCTGTTGCAGTGAAATGCTACGAAGGGATTTCCTTCAGTTACAACTACAGGAATGAAATGGCTGTGTTGCCACAACTTCACCACAAGAATGTGGTGGACTATGCCGGATTCTGCTCGGACGTCGAGGGGATTCTTGTGTTCGAGTACATGGAAAATGGTTCGTTGGACAAATGGCTTTTTGGTGAGTATGGTCAGTGAGGGAGGAGTTTGTCCCAACCCTTTGGAGGCTCTTCGTTGACACTATCTGGATGCATTCTCATCCCAGCAATCTGTAATTTTTTGCGTGACTGCTCATGAGATGGTTTCTAGAGGGGTAAACTTACATCACTGGGCATCCTAAGAATACCCACTTTGGTTGGTTCATGCAGATGATGCACGGAAAGTGAAGATGACCTGGCGTGTGCGTCGAGACATTTGCCTTGAAGTGGCTAACGGCATCCAGTACTTGCATTCTGTGTCTCAACGAAGAATCGTCCACCGTGACATAAAACCAGGCCACATCTTGTTGGACCAGAATCTAAAGCCAAAGATTACAGATTTCAGCCTAGCATATTTTTTACCGGATGACAAGAGCGAGACTAAGGCGGATCGAGTTGCAGGCACCAGGTAAGCACTGCTTGAACCAGACTGCAGTAAGAGATTTCGTTGGATACGTGATGGAAAGAGTGGAAGTAGTTTTCCTATATTCCCTCACGTTTGTGTCGATTTAGATCTTGGAGTCGTCGAGAGATGTGTACCTTGTACTGACAGTTCATGGTGTGTTGAGTAACCTCTGAATGTGGGCTGCGTATCTATCATGCCTGCAGTGGATATATAGCTCCCGAGTATCGTGTTCATAAGGAAATTAGCCAGAAATGTGACGTATTCAGCTTCGGAGTTGTGCTTTTTGAGATTGTGGGTGGGAGAAGATCGTATGTGGATCTGTTCCCAGAGCTGTTTCAAAAGCAAGTTTATGATTTTCATGTGAGTTTGTTCATCAAATGCAATTTTTATTTGTTCGTGGAATATCACTGAGTAGTGGCTAGCTTGACATTTTCTGAATACTGCCAATACCGGCGCAATCTTGCCTCGAGCTTCGTTAATTACTAACTAAGGAGGGACCCTGTGCTACTACCAGGTTTTTGAAACGTACGATGTACGGAGAATAAACATGCTCATCGACCGCACTTTGGAGCTTCAACCAGATGAAGAGATCGAGGCAGTCAGGATCCTGAAGATAGCTCTACTGTGCGTGCAGTCGTCACCTGTGGAACGACCAGACATGGGCCTTGTGGTTGCAATGCTCCATGGAAGATTAGATGTAAATATTTCGAGGCTAACTGCAGAATCGTCATTCTGTTTGCGTTATCCGAGACTTTCAAAAGAACCTGAAATATGTAGAATTCTTGTTGGAAAGCGGTAGAGAGGAGAGAGAAGTGCACAGTCCTATTTGCGTGTAGTTTGTGTTGTGAAGCTGTAACTTCAAACCCAGAGCCTCCAGATTGTGTTGCTTTAATTGGTTCCAAATGACGTCCAACGCCGCATATGCCTGATGGATATATTCCTATGTTGTTTTTGAAGGAAAAAAATTAAAAAACTATAAAGTCATGCACATGGTTCAAGTCATGCTGCTTAAAATAGATTATAAATTGACATATTTAGGTCTACAAATTTGTATTATGTGTGGTAGACTTGAATAGCCTCCAGGGGACTATCCTTCATCTTCACTTCCCTAGGGGTCAGGCTTGGGAAAAGCATGTCTCCAGTCAAAATCTCCAAACATACCATTCCAAAGCTGTATACATCAACTTTGAAACCCGCCTCCACCAACACCTCGTGAAATGCGATTGGTATTCAGTTGGAAGTCGAACAGAGCTATACTCCAAGTAATTAGATAGAAGTGCATGGTTGTCTATGAACGCTAGGTACTACATTTGTCGCCATTGTGTGTAAGTTTGGTTTTCTAGCAGTAGTAGTAGTCCAGGTTTACAGGCTTACAGGCTTACTGGGGATGCTCTAAGGTATACAGTAGTGGAAAACTGATCCAAGTACACCGAGAACTACACCAAAAACAGGCCTAAACTTTGGCTGTGAGAAATCGTGTAGTTGGAATTCATTTAGGTGTAAACCGGCACCTACACACTTTGAATCTAATTGCAAAGTTCCGGGGTCGAATCCGCGGTGGTCCCTACTTGCGAACCAAATGCCAAGTCAATCACGTGGTGCACCTTGGATTTTTCCGCATGGTAAAAGGATAACAACCTGGGGTTTACTGATTTCTGTTCCTGGATGACGAGTTGGATGTGGTCCTTTCTGTCCAGCCAAAGGTAAATGAAGGCAAGGTAAAGTTGGCCAAGCCTTAGGTGCAAAATCAGGTCACAAAAAGGCCGTGTAAGCGGCACGTGAGAGAAAAAAACAGGCGCTGCCCGCGTACTTTTTGACGTGGCACGTCCTGTGCCACCGTGGTGCCAGCAACCGCCACGGGGGCTCGAACCAATGACCCCCGAGCGAGGCGTGTGGAGGGCACAAGCTACAGTGTTGGGCTGACACAACCTGCCCACTTGGGACCAAAGCCCGAGTCAAGGCATTCATGTCTCAACTAATATTCCGAGGACCTTTGTTGTGAGTGCGCCACGCAGTTCTGTGCGGGCAGCAACTCTGGCATCCGTTGCCAGCGGCAGAGGTGCCCAAAGTAGGGAGTTCACCTAGAAAGGGCAGGCTTACACGGCCTTATTTTGACCCCATTTTGCACCTAATGGAGTTTACCATGGGTATTTCCCAGATACCCGATTTGAAGAAGTTGATGTCATGGTGTGCGATCTTGATGTCCGGCCACAATTATTTTTGGGTATATATCCGGTGAAGTATGATACCCTTTGTCATTCACGCAATACTTCAGTGGTTATTTAGTTTGATGCATACTTGGGCTGATACACGGGTAGCTATTGAGGTCTTGTTATAATGGACCCGTACCAGGTATAATTTAGTACAGGTTATCAATGACTATTACCCGGGTATTTGTTGAGCAGTCCGGGTATGTGACGTGATGTACTACCAGGTCTCGGGTGACAATTTTTGGAACGTCGTCGACAAGTGAATCAATATAATAAGACTAAAATAAAATGCGAAGTGAATCATCGTTGCATGGTGGACCGGATGCTGCATTTAGAATCCTCTCACAGTTCTCCATTACAAAAAGGATAATTACAAAATGCTGCACCGTGAGCAACACAAATGCCTCCTGAAGGTTCAATTGCTAAAACACTCTACATGGACTTAAACTTCTACATTGCCCCCAGACTGTGAATGATCATGCAGTCTGCTTGGGTTTAACGACCTTGGGTTTCTTGTGTAACAAGTGGGTGTTCCACTTCACATATACCCTACCTCGTGGTCAGTTTCGACAAAAAATAATTCATTTTCTCCTTAAAGTGCCACGTGTCATCTTCTGATAGGTTTGTGATGACGTGGACCTCTGAACATCTGACATGGAAATCAGATTTCGACACAGGATTGCCGAATCTGACCACGGCGTACGGTATGGCGCTCCCCGAAGACTTCACCAATGCTTGGTCCAGCATTGTGAATGGCTGCCTCTCTTCTATAAAAATTAGTGGTAAATTCAGAACCAGGATTTTATGGATTTGGACCATCTAGTGCCCTTCACTACATAGCGAACCAAGCTTCTGCAAAGGGGATTTCCAGCTTCCTCCCATCCTGCCCTCAACGACGATTCTGTCTTCAGTGTCGAGGTGTAGTACGAAGCAAGGGGCATTTGCTACGAGAGGATCACTTGTTGTTCTTGGTAAGAGTCCAAGCTCAAGTCGCTCCCTTGGTAATCTGGGGGTCGGGGCCGGCACAGCAGTGATTGACTTCGCGCGGGTACTAATGCCTTCGCTTGCTGTAGTAGGAGTTGGATGCTGCGCCGCTTGCCGTATCTCAGTAGCTTGCATTGGCTCTGCACGGTGGCACTGCGATGCTGATGCCCCCTCTTGTCGACACTTAGATGTGGAGAATGCTCGAGGGCGCTTGTCCTGATCAAAGCAGACACTTTGGTCGAGACAGCTGCACCTACCGGCATATGGTTTCGGAAGTTTTGGAGCATTGTATTCGGTGTGACAGGAATTGTTTCTCCACTTGCCCAGGAAGGGGATGCGCTTGCCACTTTGCTGCGTACTGGAAGTACTCGTCCCACACTGAGTACGAGGTCCGTTTCGCACATAGGTGGTAGTTCCCGACCCGTAAATAATCGAGAGGGGGAGGCCGAGGAGGTACCGCTGGAGCGCTTCAACGCGTACCTGCGAGAAGAAGAGCAGGCTGACGATGAAGCTCACTATGACGATACACAATTTCTAGATGAAGTCGAGATTCAATGTGTCGAGTAAGTTGATGGTAGGATGCATCTTCGTTAACCAAGTAGTCCATGAGGTACATCAGACCTATCATTTGAATTGTGTCTTGTATTCTGCTTTGTATTACTTTGATTGTAAACCGTTTCTTCATTTAAATTCACCTTGATGACTCTTGTTGTAGCCTTTGAGTTCCTAGAGTGTTACAGTAACAAAGGTATCCGGATAGTTGCTATCTTTTTTTCTTTTTCAAAACATAATACAAATACGGACACTTTCAAAAGCCTTCACTCCTTCTCTGAAATTTAATCATTACATCTCGAGAATGGATGTTCGTATGTCTTATTTATTATAGTTAGAAAGTGCTATCCAATTCTATGAGAACAGTGACTGGTTCATAGTACCTGGTTCTGTCTTTGTGATAACCTCATCGTTGCGAAACAAAGTATTGAAAGATCATGCTCTGGATTTTACCTCAACACTCTTTAATTTCTAAACCGAATTTTAGTAGTGTCACGATATCCTAGACTCTAATCGCTGGGACATGGATAGTGTAATCTGTGTTCCAGATAAACAACGTTATAATGTATCGCTCCTGATCAGAATGTTTGCATGACGCATTGAAGAGAGTTGCTAACTTGCTGGTGGTGCAATCACTCTGCTGCATACAGCTAAACGTCATGGTATTACACCTACTGCATGCGAATTTCTTCATACTTAACCAATCCGTAGCAACACTTTCCATAGACGGCTTCCATTGTGGCCTCTTAGTAAGTATGTGCAGAAGCCAACTTTAGATATGGTTGTCAAATTCCTTTGTTAATCTTGTGTTCTTTTTAGCGCATCAGTTAAAAGAATATGCCAGCAGACTCAGGATCCAGATCCATAGATTCTGGCGTATCTGTGGTCATGCTTGCAGGAAATTTGGTTTTAAAATTTGTGGTCATGAAAATTTAACACTGATAGGAAATTATAGCTGCTTAGAATATTTACATTATCCCTCTACTCTAGCTTGAATGCACAGATAGCTCTCTGCTGAGGTTTTATTCCAACCACCTTGGCTTGTTTTTTATCCCTACTCTCCTTCTACCACTTCTACTTAGTTTTCAATTCGCCACTGCTACAAATGCAACATTTGAGCATAATGATGTTGTATTTGGTTATTGAGATTACAATGTTTTGTGTTTGAACAATTGGATTATGATCTTGGAGCTCCTTCTAAACAAGCATGGCGGCGCAAGCATAACATTCATGGTGATTTCTTGACGGAATTTCGGGCTCATCTTCATGGAAAGCGTGAGATACCATGACGTAATACCAAGTAGTTTATCCAACTACGTACTAGTAAATTTCCAAGCAATTATGTGAACTCACTACTTTGTGCATTCGTCACTTACTTCTCTCCCCAATGTGAGTGCAGGTCATCAATCTCACAGCAATGATGATTCTACCATAGGTAGAGTTTAGCTGAAATCTTTTGAGATTTAGATGGAAGTCGACATGACAGTTTGGGCTGGACACGACAGTTTGCATCAAAGTCAGCAGCAGCCACTCCACGCCATTTCCCTCTCCATTCATGATGATGGTTGTGGAGCTTGTCTCTCTCCCTCTCATAAGTTTTTTTAGACCCCTGTCCAAGGTGTATTTCTCTGTCTTCCTCTCGGTGTGGTTCACTCTTCATCTGCGCTCAACCCTGTCTCCTTCTTCTTGAGTGTATCTATTTCTTGCTGGTGTTCTCCAAAGGCACACTGTTTCCCTGAGTTGCGAGTTCCATATTGTTGCGTTCTTGTCACGCAAGGGCACTGCTCCGCTGTGTAATGTGAGTACTCTGTGGGTCACCTCGGATGCTGGCTCTTTTTTTTATGTTCCTTATCGTAGTTTGTCGTCCTCTTCCTTTCTTCTAGGTTTTCTCTGAGTCTACCTGCTCTCATATCTCGATACTCTCGATTCGGTGAATACGAGCGGTTCTAATTGTACCTCATAGATTACCCCGTGAGTTCTTAAGCACCAGGTTGTTACGCTCGATTTGCTTTGTAATCTGGATTTTGCTAACGATGTTTCATATCGTCACTGTTGACAGTTGGGGACGCGTGCATTTCCAGTTTATCTCAACCTTCAGTAATTCACTATTTTCTTTTTGTTTCATATGTTTTCTTTTGATGCTTTGTTAAGCCCATAAGCTTCTACAATTTGTGGCAGTGTAACATGTTAATCTCCAGAGGCTCCCTACATGGGTTAGCGATGTCTCTCCTTAGTTGAAGTAATTCGGTTCAGTCCCATTGTATTCGCTAATTGTGTATCATTTATTCACGTGGGCATGGTTCGTCACTTACTTCTCTCCCCGAACTCTTCTAATCTACAGTCCCATTTCTTTACTATGATTTCAGACCATGGCAGGGCAGTTGATCCCGGACATGTCGACTCACCACGTGACCTCCATCCCTTGGTTCGTTGATTTCATGCGTCTACACAATCGGGGAGTTACACCGACTTGCTTGCGTACTGAGTATATGCCCACAGGGGATGCTCTAGCAGAATTCTGAGGGCCTCCCACATTGAACGGCTTCATTTTCTCGGACCAGGGAATACCCGCTTACGAAATCTACGTTCGATAGCTATTTGGTTGGGTTCACCAACTTCCATGGCCGGTGAGTGGTGTCATCCCGTTTGACTTTGCTAGAGGATTGTTGGTGGAGGCCCTCGGCGTAGAAGTGAACTGGACAGACTTTGCTTACCGCCAGACGCATCCACCACAGCGGCACATAAGACTACCAAGAGTATTCCCGGAGTACATAATTTTGGTGACTCCTCTGCCACCGCTACCTCTTGTTATGCCACGGGCCAATATCACCGTAAGTTATCCCATTCTCTTCACTTTTAATTACTCTGTACAAGATGAATTCCTTACTCGTCGTTGAATTTGTTTGGTTATTCTTTCAGTTGACCCGGGTATGGCCTACTATAACTGATCTACTTCTTCTATCAAGTGAGATGCATGTTTGTCTTTGTTCATGTTTCCTGCATGTGACAACAGTGCTGGATCTCCCCGTTTTGTTGATTGCCTTTAATTTGGTAAGTGTTTCTCTGATTGTTGGATTTTAATCTGTACGTGGACAATCAGAACGAATTCCTAATGGCGACATCCATAGCGAGGGCATTGGACATGCAAGGTGGCACAACCTTTGATTCGGATTCCACTGTGGAAGCCGCTATGTCCACCCGTGAAGCCATTTTGGGCACAGAAATTGCACCGCGTGCAATTCCCCATTCTCCTACAGTTCGCTTCGTCGTGAAGACCAAAGATACGATCCCCGTACCCCTGACAGAGGCTAAAGTTCGGCCCCGTTGCATGTCTGATGTCTCACGAACCCTTGATTCCTCTGCCATTTCCGGGCTGATGATAGTACGTCCCACAATGATTGGTGCAGCTCAGAACGAGCGCAACCGCGTGACTATGTCCCGCGACGACGTTGGGAAATCCTGCAATACTATACGTCTTCGACTGACTGAGGAGCGAGAGAAACTAAATTCATTGAGCGCAAGGTCGGCGAGAAGAATGGTAGCCACAATAGAGCCGCCATGGAGTTAGAACAAACACGTGACATGATGGATACTTCAAAAATTGGAAAAGCATCCGCAATCACAAAGGAGCGGAAGATGGCAAACAAGGAGTTCCTCCAAACCATGGAGTGCAGCTTGTCGAGTCTTGGGTGCAGACCGTGGCAGCTGCCCACAATCGTCTTCAAACGTCGGAGTTCAAGCGGACACGGCAACATGATCGAGTGGTGTCCTTGACGGCAGAGCTACTCGCAGCAAAGGCGGAAAACCTGGAGAAGCTAGACAGTACCCTTGCACAACTACAGGCCCTTGAGGACGTCCTAGAGAATCTGTGATATATATTACAGTGGATCTGTTTGACGTTGTCCATCTCGGCGTGGGAGTAGAGAGGTTTCACTGATGTATTGTCCGAAGTCTGAAACAACATACGATTGCAGTTCATGCTGTTCGAAATGGTGGAGCTCGTAGCCTCAACGGAGTTTATTTTCCAAGCTGCATTGTTGCTCGATCAGGCTTAGATCAAATATGTACGTACTGTAGTAGAAACATTTGAACTTTCTACTTGAACAGCCATTTCTTTTTTATTAAAGCTTCTCTTCTTTAGTTTTAGTGGAGATAGTAGTCAAATTGAATTAGACTATACCGGATAGAGTTGCGGACTTAAGATACAAAACAATGTCACAATTGCAGATTCTGAAACCAAGAGAAAGAAAATTTTGTGCACTTTGTTGAAGAATCACCGACCGTTGAATTTGAGTCGTTGGCCGAGGTTGTTCATGTCGCAAGGACTATTGATATCCATGCAGGAATTGTGTCTGGGTCTCTTGTCTTTGAATCCCTGTAGTAAAATTCAATCTTTTACGAACCCAGCTACAGTATTTGACAGAAATTAACAGAAGTTTGCCGAAGTTCGATGAAGTTGCTCCAAGTTTGTAAATTCACTTTGTGGTTTTTTTTATAAGTTACCGGATACATGGTCAAAACAAACACAATTCACATTTCGAGGTAATCAAGTTCGCCTCGGAGAATCTACACGGTCGCATACGTCTGCATTGGTTGAAATTCCCGGTGTACAGTCCTCGGCTTGAAATAGAAACAACGAGATGATCACAGAGCATGGTGAACACCGAAAAGGATTTTCTGCCAATCACATTGCTGGGACTAAAAATAATTTACACCAAAGTTTGGTTTCGATGTAGTTGGCCGCTGTAGTAGGTCGCAGTTTCCACTAGTGATAACCAATAACTTAAGCATTTCAGCATAGCATATCTTGGGTTATCAAGAAGGAGTTATTTTTTTTTGTGCATAGAAAAATAAGGTTCATGAAGAATGAGATCTTTTCCAAAATTAATTAAGTAAACTTAGAATTACTACAATTTTTTCTGTTCAAAAGTTGGTCAAAATCCATAACCAATATATAGCTTCACCCATGATTGACAATAATAAGAGTAGTGAACAAACATAACACTATTTAATCCCGTAACACTCACAGATGCGCTCTATTGAAGGATACATCCTGAATATCTTGGATCTTAACCCCTAAAGTTCCTTGACTATGGTTCACCAAAAAACACTCCAAAATTGCCATTTCTCATATAAAAAGCACAAAGGGCTAAAAAATATTATTTTCCAATTCTAATTGTAAGATATTCAACAAGATTATTGTATTAGACAGCTCAAAAATTTTCATCATAATCGACCATAAAGATTAGAAGATTATAATGATTGAAATTTGAAAACATACTTTTTTGACAGGATTTTTGACTAGGTTGACAAGCTCTAAGTTTTTTTTCTTAGGTCTTTTTCATTATTGATTTTGGGGATTTTGGTGCATGTCAAAGATGACTAAGTTAGCTAATTTCATAAAAAATTACACACAAAAGTCAAGTATAGCATGTTGAATTTATTTTTTTGTTAAGTTGAATACACAAGAATGCTAAATCTTATTTCTTTCCTAGAAATTCCATTGTTTAATGAAGTCCTAATCCAAACAGTCAAAGTAAAGACTAATGATCATATTTTAAGTGAAAAAAAGAAAAAAAACCTAAAATAATATTTTTCTAACTTTTATGAAAGAAAGAAGAAGTCTTTTTAGTACACTGCCCAAAACGGTGAGAAAACTTTGATATCTTGTGGAGTGAATACTTTGTACTAAAAGAAGTTTTTTTTGGAAATCTCCATGATGACATCATGAAGTGTTCATAGAAATAATCTCAGAGGCAATAGATGTATTTAGCATAGCTGCATGAATTGCCCATCCAGTAGTTATTTTGACTTCAGGTACCATAAGTATTTTTATAAATGTCCAATTGAAAAAGAAATTAGATTCCCTTAAAGTTCTTGTTATGGCCTACGTTTACAAATTACAAAAAAATTCAAAAACAAGTATCTAAAATTGTAATCACAGATACTTGCCTGAATTTTTTAAAAGCCCATTCTAGAACAATGGTCTTTTCATTAGGAGAAATCCGGGGTCTCCAAAAGGCCTTTGGGTTTCTCACGTGCCCGAAATTTTGGTGAAACCCGTGCACTTCATCTTGCTGGCACCAATGGTACGACGAAGTCGCCAACAGTAAATTCTAAAGGTCCAACCAATCGCTGCCACTACTGGCATGTGCCAAATCTATCAGCGCAGCAAACATAACTAGGACTAATGACGTTGCCAGCATTGTGGTGACTGACGATGTCAGCGCGCATGACTTCCACCAATGGGATTACATGGAGAGGGATACGTGGGCAGCACGTTCACCTACTTCGGGCTGTCTTACAAGACCTTTTGGAGACCCTACATTTCTCCTAGTGAGGGGTAACTTAAATACCGGCTTTTAGTTTTCCAACGCATAGCAACGAGGAAGTGTACGATTTCTTTACAAACAAAAAATAAATTCACAATGACTACCAAGCAATGTCAAATTTGGTTAGTGTTCAAATTACCTGATATGTAGCAACAACAGTATGGTCAAGCCACCCAATGCATAACCAATCACTTAAAGATTTTAGCATATGATATTAAAATATATAATTTTTTTAGGATTTCTCATATGTGCAAACATAAGGTTCTTGTTGAATGCAAAAAGTTCCATGATTTTATTTCCCCCATTCAAATAGTTATAATTATTTGAAGTGAAAAGTTGCTCGTAATCCACAACCAATCTATAGAGTGCTACATAACCGCTCACTATGGAAGTAGTTTCTAATCATCCTGGTACATGTAATTGTCAACAAAGAAAGTCAAAACTTCTGTAACACAAATATGTAAGAACCAATAAGAGTGAACCACCTATGCATGTTTATAACCATCCATAAAAATTGGAAATGATTGGAAATGTGTCTAGCCCATGACTATTTCTATGTATCCTACATGTTGCCGATGGGGTCATGGTTGGTAAGGGGTGGTTGGACCATAGCTCCAAATACAAAGTCCTTCAAAAAGCTGCCCTCTCAACACTTGGAAGTTCTTGTGTACTAATAAATTGCTGTGAAGCTAAAATAATTGCAATAAAAATCATCCACACTTTCTTGAAAATCACCATCTTTATTAAAACACTCAATAAATCTCTCAAGGACGTGCCATACCGGACTTCATCCACACCCCACAAGTTTCCTATGAGACTTAAATCGGCCCTACAATAGTGCATTCCTAAAAAGTGGTGGCTAAGTGTAGTTAAATGCTATTAGTTTTGGTAGCTTCTAGAAGGTTCTACATTCTTTCACTAGTTTTTAGAACCTTCCACGCCTCTATTAGTTTCCAGATACTTCCACAAGCTTCAATTTTGTCTTAGCAGGTTTTGGAAACTTCCACAAGATTCCGTATAGGTCTAGTAGTTTTCGGAAGCTTCCGGAAGTTTCCATATGTCATCAACCGGGACTCGCCAAGAGTTTTTCTTTGTAAGAGTTATCTACGTCCCTCCTTCTTAGCGCACTACCTACACTCGAAAAAAATAACTGATCAGTAGAAAAAAACTCTAACATTTAACAATTTTCCTTAATCTCCAATATAGGGTGGAAATTTTACTTGCATAGTTGACGGGCGGGGGCGGAGATTTGGAGGGATCGGAAGTGCCGTTTGGAGAATGTGAGAGCTGGTGAGGAAAGGACTGAACTATGACCCCGTAGTATTCAGCCCAATCCCGGTTCGCGCAAGACTAGAGTGTCAATGCTCTAAGCAATTTGAACTCAAACTGAACGCACTTAAAAAATGAACCTGTAGTTTCCAAGATTAGTCAATATAGACCGGCTTCCACTCCAGATCTGCAACAAATAGAGCGGACATACGAACCTCACCCAAACACAAAAATCGCCTCTAACTTGCCCCTATTTAAAATCAACACACAACCACCCTAGAGATCCCATGTTTGTTAGTCTTTGTATACTTAGAAGACCATATAGTTCAGTATATATCAATTAATGTACAACAGTTTTTTGATATATTTGCAATGGTTCCACATTTCAAAAGAAATTTAGGCCAAAAGTGACACTGAACTTCTTGTTAATTTGGTTCTCACAAGCTTTTAGAATTTCCAAATAAGAACAATTTATCAAAAGAAAATGTCAAAACTACACCACTAAATTTACTACATCACAAACTATAATGTGTTGATGCAACATTCTAGCAAACGAAAAGGACAAAGTTGGTATTCAGTAATTGAGCCTCGTCTATTTACGTACCCATATTAAGAATAAAGAATATCTTATAAGGTAGAAGCACCTAAAACCAATCGCACCTCAGAACCAACCTGTAGATGTCCCAGAACCGCATTTTGGCTGACCACCTGGCTGACTAGCATTGTCAGACCATTGACCAATCAAAAAGTTCAAAAACACTCAAAAAGCTGGTCGTTTTGGGTACACTCATGAGTGGAAATTAGTACCAACTAGGTGTGACAATGGAAAAAGTCTAAATATCAGTTTTGGGTCACGAAGTACTTTTGTGTTTCGAAATTTGTATCTATTTCAATATTGGGAAGAAAATTTTGAAAAAATTTACATTCTATGAAAAACCTATTTTTCTACACGTGAAAATTACACCCCAAAAATATATCAAAAAAAAAAGGCTCAAAACCCGTAAGTTGTTGGTTTTAGGTGCTTCTACCTTACTCAGAACCTGCGACTAGAAAAATCCATGGGTCTCATAGAAAAATCCATGGGTCTCATAGCTCACGGGATACATTCGTGTAAATTATTAAATTTTGATTTCTTCAATTATTCTTGACTTGTAAAGAATTTAATTATGACATAAAAGAGGACCAAGCTTATAGCGGAAAGGATGAATGAATGCCTGGCAAAGTTTCATCCGTTAGGGCAGCCGCAGGGTGACAGATATCGTTGGGATCGCTCTAAAAGAGTCCAAGGGTCTGTCTCTCAAGAAACACCGACACACCTGCATTCTCATGCTCATGCTCTTCGGGCTCTTACATAGCCGATGCCTGGCTCTGGATTTCTACATTCCTCCACCATGGCTGAAGTGGGTTCCATGTCTTGCAAAGGCTTCAGCGCCGCAGGTGCGTGGCCACGTTCTCTATTGCATTGTGTTGTTGTGAAGCATGCATTCGTATTTGCATCGTACTCTGCAGTTTCTGGATTAGATGGGACTCGGTGTATGCGAACAGATGGGCATGGCACTCTTGATCTTGACCAGACGAAGCTGAAACAGGGAGAACGTGAGCACAGTCCAAGATTTGTGCATATTCTTGGGGTCGGTGATTCTTGATTGTGCATTCCTGTTACCTCCTGCTTTCGTGACTAGCCTCTCCCAGTCTAACACGTTTCTTCGGAGTTGTTGTCTCTGCATGCAGTGGAGAGCATGCTCTTCTCTTGATGGGGTGTGGGGTTATCTGTTCTCCAAACCCTTGTATCAGCAAGGTCAGTTCTGATGAGTGCATCTTAGGTTATGCGACAAAGATGCTCCTCAGTTGGTACCATGATTTTGTACCAGTAGGCTCATTTGGTGCGAACGTCTTGCAGATACGAGGTCCACAACAGAGACGATGTAGGCACATGGTGATGATGTGGGTTCTAAGTGTTTGTTGGTCGGTTGCCTGGTGATGCAAATCTGTTTTCGTGCGAGAGAGAGACAGAGGTGCCCTCCAGGATACATGGTTTGTGTGCGCAGGGATACAGGTGGAGAGCGTGGTAGCGACGGTCTTTCCGGAGGTGAGGTGCCATCATCCTTCTGTCGATTGTGAAGTGAAGCATGCTGGAAGAATGATGTCCAGAGGGGGCCGTGGGTGGCCTGCAAGTGATGTAAAGAGCTCCGGGGACTGACTGAATGCGCCTGCGAGTGAGGAACTAATGAAGCATCCAGTGCAGGTGGGTGTTATGAGATGAGTGTAGGGTTGGGCAACGCAGACGCCGGGCCAGGTCCTCGGACTTAGAATTCATTCAGAGTCTGAGGTCGGTAGAGTGTGGTGCTGCGTAGAGAAGGAAGTGGGTGTAGAGTATCCCTGGTCGTGTCATGCTCGTGGTGTTCCATTCTTCTGCCACTGCAGGGGCAGTGGGTAGGATTGCAGGACCGAGGAGGCAACGTTGCGAGGCTTCCTCGGTCCATTCGGTTGCTGCTGGACGTGGTAGCGGTTGTGGTGTAGGGTTAGGGTTTGGAGGTTTAGATAGTAGGTGAGAAGTAGGTTTGTCATGTGTCGGTGATCGGCTAACATGTTCATATGGCCGAGTTGGTCTAAGGCGCCAGATTAAGGTTCTGGTCCGAAAGGGCGTGGGTTCAAATCCCACTGTGAACATTGCCCCTCCGTCGCTGGAGGGGGGCGCCCCCGATCATGATCTGTTACTTACCGACCATAGCTCAGTTGGCAGAGCGGAGGACTGTAGAGTTGGCAGATATCCTTAGGTCACTGGTTCAAATCCGGTTGGTCGGACACCAGTTTTGTTTCTGCGGGTTGTGTTTTACCTGTGTGGATGTGTCCGAGCACATTCTCAGGGCGTTTTTGTGAAGACACTAGGGCGTGCTGCTGGAATCAGCATTTTGCGTTTTTTCCCTTCGTTTCTGTATGTTGTCATTGGTTTTCTGGGCGTGTTCGAACTTCGGGTGGTGGCTACTCGAAGCAGAGAGTGTTTGTGTTGACAGAAGAGGGGGGGCGTTGGGAAGGAGGGGAGGGGGAGAGTGAATTAGCAATGTGTTTGCGAAAAGTAATGTGTTTTGGAGAAGCATTGTGTTCTGCGAAAAGCGATGTGTTTTGCGTGACGGGTGTTTTGGTGGTGCGTTTGGGGTTAGGCTTTGCGGAGCGCAGTGATGGAAGCATGAAACTGGGATCCGTGGCGCAATGGTAGCGCGTCTGACTCCAGATCAGAAGGTTGCGTGTTCGATTCACATCGGGTTCAATCTCCCGAACATATCTTCCTAGCGCGTTTTTGATTTTGTGATCTTTTTTTGATCGAATGTCCGGATGGACATATTCGATTGTGTACGAAGGAAGGGAGCGTAGGTATCATCTCGAGGCATTTCCACAGCAGCTCTGCTTCGTTTCGTCAATTTGGCCGAGTGGTTAAGGCGGCAGACTCGAAATCTGCTGGGGTTTCCCCGCGCAGGTTCAAATCCTGCAGTTGACGTACTGCTTCAATTTTGTGAACATTGCTCGAGCGGTTATGTCAATATCGGAAGTACTGAGCGCACGTTGATCAATCAGTTGCAGGTTTTGATCATCGAGGAACAGAGATCATCTTGGCTGCCAATCCGGAGGGGTTTCCGACTTCACCATTGTGGAGAATGGAGATGGATCATGCTATCAGACTGGTTTACCGGCGTACATTTAAGTTCACCATTTCTTTCTACCTTGAGGAAGCTGTGACCCTCTTGCGTATGTATATGTTGACACTCATTCGCCTGGCTCAGTGTGCTGTCTCGTCCTTGAGTGTGCCGTCTCGTCCTTCAGTTTTTTCCTCTACACCTAGGAGCAATTGTTTTTCAGTCGCATCGTCAGGTACAATATTGGTTCACTCATCTATCAGGGTGCGGCTGTTGGTTTCCGTCGAGCTGTAGTAGCTGCTGTGGTAGCTCAGAGGTGTAATGATGGCTGGAAGGAGAAGAGATCAGTACGAAGTACTCACTGGGTTTGAGAGATTGGGTCAATGATCGACTGCAATGCTTGGTTTCAGGTGATCGAAGATGGCTGCTCGACGTGTGTTGCCTCCGGTGATGGCTACCATGGCTACTCAAAGTTGACCGCCATGTGGTGAACCGGCTCCAGGCCGCATAGGGCCAGAAGTAAGCGTAGATGCAGAGTTCAGACCAGATCTGGTGACCTTTGAGAGAGCCAGTGATAAATGCAGCTGTGATTTGAAGTTATTCTTCTCAAATAAAAGCTAACGGAACAAGACTTTGTTCTTTAATTTGGAAAATGGGTGCCGTGCTGGAAATTTATGAGCTTATCAGCTTTCGTAATTGCTATTGTCTGGATCTTAAAGATGTATAAGGTTGTGGGACCGATAATTCCTGACTGAATTTCAGCATTAGCTACAATATTTGAGCATTTCTATAATTTTCTGTGATATTTTAAAGTCTGCATGTGTATAATCTTTGAACCGCTCATAGAGTCCTGGATTTCATGAGAAGTTGAATCCTAAAATAGAGTTCTGCACCAATCAGAGCTAATCAGAAACAAGGCACTCATACGAAATTTCAAACTGGAAGGGGTTCTTGAACATAGATGGGTTGTCGAGCACCGCAACGTTGGTCACGTTCACAGCCGACATGATGATGAAGCAGAAACTCCCACAAAAACTACCTCACTCTAGAACCTCTCAGAGACTGAATATAGAATGGGAGGAGCCCAGTAAAAGCTCTACGCGCAGCTACGAAGGTAACCAATCCAACAAAACCGATCACGAAGCTAGAGCTTAATCAACGACACCAGAAGTCTAAACACCAAAATCCTAAGCAGAATGAGCGGAGGGGAGAGGGAGAGCGAAGTGAAGCTTGAGTTGCGAGTGCTTGATCATTCGCGACATTCCTCCTTTCTAGAGGCGCCTTCAGACCGCAGGAAATATAACACACTAATGAAATTTAATATCAGACTTTTTGAGCTGAAAAATATAACCATGAGTGAACAGGTAGTCTAGCCATAGATCATATTCCTCAGAGAAGGTGAAAGCGATATTGTGCAAAATAGAAGCCAAGTCATACTCCAAGTCAGGGCACTGGTAAATTTTCACTGTATTTTATGTATCCTCAAGCATCTGGTAAAAACAGATGGAGTCGCCTTAGGTAAAGTACATCAAAACTAAGCTCGTATGACATAAATATGGATATAAATGTCACCACATCATTCAACTGATTGCTGTCGCGGACCACCATGACCAATTCAGCAACCATCGAACCACAACATCACCTACCGAGAAGAGACCGCCAGCAACAAGACTGGCGGTATCCAGGAACCACTAACGTCTTGGCACAACCAGATACCACTAACTTCACAATCTTCAGCCGTAATTGAGCCGAAAAATGTCATTCAACACATATAAGCTTCCTTGAGGAGTAGGAAGGAGGTGGAACATCTGAGCAAATTGGAGCAAATGCTCCTCATCAGGAAGTTGCAAGGTCCCGCTCACGAACACCACCATGCCACCCGCAGGCCCCGAAGGCTGGCAGTCGACGGTCGAGACGATGTGCTTGCACTGCTGGAAACAGAGGCTGTTCAGCTTGTCGCTGATCGCCTGGCCGCCCTGCACCTTCTGCCCCTCGAACGTCAGCATAGATCCCTCCTCGTAAAGCCCCACGAGCGCCTCCCGGTTTGTGTCAAATGTGCTGTAGTAGTGCTCTACGAACGCCGTGCTCAACACATCGGGATCCATTTCTGGCACTCGCTGCTGCTCTTTAATGTCGAGTACTGTGGCTCTTTGGTGCAGGTGGGTGAGCGTTATATAGATGCGCAGGTCAGGCGCGTGGAACTCACGCAACAACGATCACGCAACCCGAGGCAGAGCTGCCCAAATCTCCCCTTTCTCAAAGCCCCACTGAATTACCCAAATAATTGTGCCCGACGAGCCTCTCTAGAAGTTTAGAGCGAAGACTAGTCCTAAATTTGACTTGTTATATGCCTTGCCACACACTCAGCAGAATTATAACTATAGAAATCCAGGCAAAAACTGATAAAACAGCAAATAATTCATTCGGGGCTCAAGCAAACCTAAACTCATCTCTTAGCAAATAATCTGAAGGCTTTAACAGAATTGACAAGAAACTCATTGCATTCCTGGCTTGGAAGATGGGATGGAAACTGGCCCGCCCCGGTTGTGGGGCAAATGAGGAGGGACAACATTGCGAAAGAAACTGTTACAGTAAATCGAAAGACCCACCCCACCAATCCAACATTCCGAACTCTGAACCAGAAATATTCAATGGCTTGACTTGTACATGAACGTCAAACAGAATGATGACCTAGAACATTCCGTAAAACCAACGCCAGAACTCGAGGGCCGAGACTACTACTGCTGGAAGCACCGTCATCTTAGGAACGTCATCTCAATGGGGCTAGTAAAGCTACCCACCAGTATTTGGTTCCCGCATTGTGCACTTATCAGACCTCAGGTCGGACTCAAATCCAATTCTAAGCTGTGTTCAACACTCTATCCCTGAATGTTTCACTTGCTGAAAGCTGTGTTCAAAACTCTTGCTCCGACTAATTCACTTGCTCAAACCAAGCATTGCAGTCGATCATTGACCCAATCTCTCAAACCCAGTGAGTACTTCGTACTGATCTCTTCTCCTTCCAGCCATCATTACACCTCTGAGCTACCACAGCAGCTACTACAGCTCGACGGAAACCAACAGCCGCACCCTGATAGATGAGTGAACCAATATTGTACCTGACGATGCGACTGAAAAACAATTGCTCCTAGGTGTAGAGGAAAAAACTGAAGGACGAGACGGCACACTCAAGGACGAGACAGCACACTGAGCCAGGCGAATGAGTGTCAACATATACATACGCAAGAGGGTCACAGCTTCCTCAAGGTAGAAAGAAATGGTGAACTTAAATGTACGCCGGTAAACCAGTCTGATAGCATGATCCATCTCCATTCTCCACAATGGTGAAGTCGGAAACCCCTCCGGATTGGCAGCCAAGATGATCTCTGTTCCTCGATGATCAAAACCTGCAACTGATTGATCAACGTGCGCTCAGTACTTCCGATATTGACATAACCGCTCGAGCAATGTTCACAAAATTGAAGCAGTACGTCAACTGCAGGATTTGAACCTGCGCGGGGAAACCCCAGCAGATTTCGAGTCTGCCGCCTTAACCACTCGGCCAAATTGACGAAACGAAGCAGAGCTGCTGTGGAAATGCCTCGAGATGATACCTACGCTCCCTTCCTTCGTACACAATCGAATATGTCCATCCGGACATTCGATCAAAAAAAGATCACAAAATCAAAAACGCGCTAGGAAGATATGTTCGGGAGATTGAACCCGACGTGAATCGAACACGCAACCTTCTGATCTGGAGTCAGACGCGCTACCATTGCGCCACGGATCCCAGTTTCATGCTTCCATCACTGCGCTCCGCAAAGCCTAACCCCAAACGCACCACCAAAACACCCGTCACGCAAAACACATCGCTTTTCGCAGAACACAATGCTTCTCCAAAACACATTACTTTTCGCAAACACATTGCTAATTCACTCTCCCCCTCCCCTCCTTCCCAACGCCCCCCCTCTTCTGTCAACACAAACACTCTCTGCTTCGAGTAGCCACCACCCGAAGTTCGAACACGCCCAGAAAACCAATGACAACATACAGAAACGAAGGGAAAAAACGCAAAATGCTGATTCCAGCAGCACGCCCTAGTGTCTTCACAAAAACGCCCTGAGAATGTGCTCGGACACATCCACACAGGTAAAACACAACCCGCAGAAACAAAACTGGTGTCCGACCAACCGGATTTGAACCAGTGACCTAAGGATATCTGCCAACTCTACAGTCCTCCGCTCTGCCAACTGAGCTATGGTCGGTAAGTAACAGATCATGATCGGGGGCGCCCCCCTCCAGCGACGGAGGGGCAATGTTCACAGTGGGATTTGAACCCACGCCCTTTCGGACCAGAACCTTAATCTGGCGCCTTAGACCAACTCGGCCATATGAACATGTTAGCCGATCACCGACACATGACAAACCTACTTCTCACCTACTATCTAAACCTCCAAACCCTAACCCTACACCACAACCGCTACCACGTCCAGCAGCAACCGAATGGACCGAGGAAGCCTCGCAACGTTGCCTCCTCGGTCCTGCAATCCTACCCACTGCCCCTGCAGTGGCAGAAGAATGGAACACCACGAGCATGACACGACCAGGGATACTCTACACCCACTTCCTTCTCTACGCAGCACCACACTCTACCGACCTCAGACTCTGAATGAATTCTAAGTCCGAGGACCTGGCCCGGCGTCTGCGTTGCCCAACCCTACACTCATCTCATAACACCCACCTGCACTGGATGCTTCATTAGTTCCTCACTCGCAGGCGCATTCAGTCAGTCCCCGGAGCTCTTTACATCACTTGCAGGCCACCCACGGCCCCCTCTGGACATCATTCTTCCAGCATGCTTCACTTCACAATCGACAGAAGGATGATGGCACCTCACCTCCGGAAAGACCGTCGCTACCACGCTCTCCACCTGTATCCCTGCGCACACAAACCATGTATCCTGGAGGGCACCTCTGTCTCTCTCTCGCACGAAAACAGATTTGCATCACCAGGCAACCGACCAACAAACACTTAGAACCCACATCATCACCATGTGCCTACATCGTCTCTGTTGTGGACCTCGTATCTGCAAGACGTTCGCACCAAATGAGCCTACTGGTACAAAATCATGGTACCAACTGAGGAGCATCTTTGTCGCATAACCTAAGATGCACTCATCAGAACTGACCTTGCTGATACAAGGGTTTGGAGAACAGATAACCCCACACCCCATCAAGAGAAGAGCATGCTCTCCACTGCATGCAGAGACAACAACTCCGAAGAAACGTGTTAGACTGGGAGAGGCTAGTCACGAAAGCAGGAGGTAACAGGAATGCACAATCAAGAATCACCGACCCCAAGAATATGCACAAATCTTGGACTGTGCTCACGTTCTCCCTGTTTCAGCTTCGTCTGGTCAGGATCAAGAGTGCCATGCCCATCTGTTCGCATACACCGAGTCCCATCTAATCCAGAAACTGCAGAGTACGATGCAAATACGAATGCATGCTTCACAACAACACAATGCAATAGAGAACGTGGCCACGCACCTGCGGCGCTGAAGCCTTTGCAAGACATGGAACCCACTGCAGTCATGGTGGTGGAAGGTAGAAATCCAGAGCC
The DNA here is from genome assembly GCA_014871385.1 of Ceratodon purpureus. Lineage (NCBI taxonomy): Eukaryota > Viridiplantae > Streptophyta > Bryopsida > Pseudoditrichales > Ditrichaceae > Ceratodon > Ceratodon purpureus. The sequence continues at coordinate 21,074,103 of CM026422.1, forward strand.
AGGCATCGGCAATGCAAGAGCCCGAAGAGCATGAGCATGAGAATGCGGTTTCTTGCAGGTGCTTGGGCTTTCTTGGAGCGATCCCAACGATATGTGTCACCCAGACTCATCCACAACGGATGAAACCTCGTCAGCATTTCATTCACCTGAATCCGGGCCTTCCTTGGCAGCAGTCCGCACTTGCTCTCGTTTATAAGCTTGGTCCTCTTTTATATCACAAGTAAAGTCTGTACATGACAAGAACAATTTGAAAAAATCAAAAAAATTTAAAAATTAATCGAATATGTCCCATGAGCTGGGTGACTCATGAATTTTCTAGTCGTTGGTTCCGAGAGTATGGGTGTTTATTATTCCTAATGTAGTTGTATATATAGATTTGGCTCAATTATCGAGTACTAACTTTTTACTTTTTTTTTTTTTTTTTTGCTGAAACGTTGCATCAACACATTTAGTCCTCGGTGTAGTAAATACAATGAGGTAGTTTTAACATTTTCATTTTATGGATAGTTCCGATTTGGAAATTTTAAGAGCTTGCGAAAACCATTGACAAGAAGTTCAATGTCACTTCCTATCGTAATTTCTTTTAAAATTTTGAAGCATTGCAAATGTATTAAAAAACTATTGTATATTAATTGTTATACTGAGCTATATGGTCTTCTAAGTATACAAAGACAAACAAATATGAGATCTCCGGGGTGGTTGTGTGCTAGTTTTGAATAGGGGCATGTTTGGGGCGGATTGAATACTGTGGGGGCGGGAGTCCAGTCCTCAACGCATTGGCTCTCGCCATGTAAAATTTTGTGATTGATATCACAATTTTTTTATAATGTTAAATGCGATGTGATGGATATATCACCCACCGGAATCTGCTGGCACATGCGGATAGGGCTGACAACGGCGAAGCTGTCATAGGTCCGTAGGCAAGATTCACATGGAAGGCCCCACGATGAGATTTATCTCACATGGAGCTTGGCGAATTAGCATTTCCTTAATTGGTCATGCCCCACGAGAGCAGCGTTTATTTTTTATTTTTTCATAGGTAGCACGACATTCACCTTGAAATGAAGCCAAGTAAGAAGAATCATCCATCTGAACATATTCATCCATAAAATTCTATTTTAAAGTATAGTGTACTTACATCCAAACTGTAGTGACTTTGGTTGATTTTTAGAAGATTTTGGTGATTTCATCCATTTTTTTCTTATTTTTCTTTGTGTAGAAGGAGCCACATACAAAATGAGGTAAGTTTTTGGCGAAAATTTGCCAGTAATTTAAACCCTGCACGAGAGGCGAACAAAACATGAAAATATGCCGGTGTGTGTGCCCAGCGCATGGTGTTCATTAATAGAAGGCGAAAGAATAGTTTGCATTGCCCATGAGTATCCGGCTGTATTTCTCAGATTGAGAGAACCGGCGTTTAGAGTTTGACGGAGGAATCATCCGTTCCTTGCAATGCGTATGGGACATCAACTACTCGGGTCATCTAGTGTTTGTATTTGTGGATCCCGTTTGCCTGAGCTCGATGTGTTTAGAGGCTCTTGAGTGATGAGTCTCAGCCTCTCCCAACGCGAACAGTGAAGAAAACTCGTCATCATTGTGTCCTCCTTGACTGAGAAGCACCATTTTTACTACTTTTATTTGTCTGTTGTGTCTTCCCTGACTGATGAGCATCTCCAATGGCAAATAGAAACGACGTGTTTCCTTCTTGTGGAAGGATATGAATGCAGACACGTCATTGCAAATGGTGGAGCAGTTGTTCCTTTGGAGCATCAGTAGCCGCGTCAAAACGCAGGTGTTGTTAAGGTAGATTGCTCTAAAACCAACCACCCCCCCCCCCAAAACCAACCAGTAGATTCCCAAAACCGATCAGGCCTAATTCCTAGATTTTGGAAAACATATGTACTTCATTTGTACATTAGATGGTTTTAGATCTCAGACACTTTTCACCCACAAAATTCATAATAAATTGGTTTTTTGCTATTTAATTTTGGAAAAAACTACCTTCGGCATCATTCTTGTTCTGCCTTCGATGAAAAATTTCAGAGAATGCATACGACTTCTACAAACTTCGGAATCACCTTAAGTTGGTGGTTATAGAGCATTCAACCTTATTGAATAGCCCACTAATTAATAGGGTCCACACTATACTCCCAAAACAGTGTCCACAGTGTCTACACTACCCTCGCTCTAAACCTCGCCCTCGTCTTAATGACGAGGCGGGCCCTCCCCCTCCTCCTCCCCTTTCTCCTTTCCTCCCTGATCTATTTTTAGGGGCCCTGCGGCCCTTTTTTAGTAATTTTTTTTATTTTTAATGAAACCGGGGACCCCGAATTAGCCTAGGGGGACCCACTAGATTAATTTTAGTTAGTTTATATATTTTTTAAATTTTTTTAAAATTTTAAATTTTTTTTTCATCAACATGCAAAATATAGGGGGCTTTTTGCCCCCTCCAATGACAGCCCTGGTTGGGGGGCCCTCGTCATTAAGACGAGGGCGAGGTTTATCGCAAGGGGTCTACACTACACTCCCAAAACAGAACGTGTGCATATCCCATCCGCAATGACTAGACCACTGGCCACCCTTGTCGACTACAAAGCCCGGTGCGCTGAATCCCACTGGCACGCTGCGGGTGCTCAGCACAGTGCGAACTATTTTTTCGCTTTTTACTATCGAATACCATGCGCTGGTTACATACACCGACTTATCCCATTTTTTGGGCTGCCCCTCGCGGGGCCCAACCAACACCGAAACCCAAACTGAAGAGCTCACCTTCACATGACGGAGCTGGGAGTAGCATATAGCGCACAAGACAGGGACGGTAAGAATCGCACAAGAACTGCTCATGCCTTCGCAAGTTTACACTCATGTTGAATATGTTGGACACGAAAGAATGCAATCCACTCGAAAACGTTACGCAGTAGGAAGTGGAAAACCCGTCGAATATGAATACACGAAAACCAAATTGTTCAAGAGTTGTGTAAACTGGTGGCCCAGGTGTGTTCGCAACAATCAGCAGAAACCTCATCTTCCCTGTGAATCAATTGATGAACTCCATCAAACATACAAGACCTCGTCTTTGACGTGACTAGTGGTGCTCACAACGAACTTATGCATATGAACAACATTTGCAACCACATCTCTCCAGCCATATCTCACGGCCTCGGGACTGTCTCACCGAGAGCATATATGTAATCACAATGAGCAGGCTGAGCCGGGATTTTTAGGTCCGCATCCGAAATGCACGATCGTAATTAACCCATAATCGATACCAATATATTGCCCGGCTCTCGAGTACAATGCCGGTGCGTCGCCCCATTCCATCATGTAGCCGGGTGCTCAGCACAGAGCGAACTATTCTTTCGCCTTTTACTAAAGAACACCGTGCGCTGGGCACACATACCGGCATATCCCAATTTTTGGATCGCCCCTTGCAGGGCCCAACCAACATCAAAACCTAATCAGGATGGCTTCTCTCGATATCACATAACGCGAGGGCTGGGGTTAAGACCACAGACCTATCATCTAGACAGACAGATCGTGAGATGCAGGGAATGAGGCGAGTGTGAGCGCCACCCGAAGACCTTCAACGGCACCTTCGTCAGCGCTGCCCTCGGGTGACGGATTCATCACATCGAACTCAAGCCACATTGCATCACCTTGGTTGCGGAAGTCGAAAGTGCAAAAGATTAGTACCGCGGATGATCTAGAAAAGGTCCCGGCGAAATTTGAACTCGCGTTACTGGATTCAGAGTCCAATGTCCTGACCGCTAGACTACGGGACCAACGAATGATTCAGATTCACAGCGGAGCTAGGAGTCGTTTCTTGAACTTTGGCACGGAATCAACAACCCTAACTCAAGTTTCAAAGGACCCGTCCATGCCACATCGACAACAAGTTCTCTCTCAATCCTGCTCAGCCTCGTGTCGAAGATGGACACAAGCACACTAAAACACTGCAGATTATGAATCTTCAGCTGGAAACTATCAATCGGCACATCACTTTGTGGTGGTTGTGAGGACATACTTTTCGGTGGGCACTGCAGCTAGCCGGACGCTCTCACGTGGAGGCCTAGAAATTTAGAGGATCGATTCTTTCGAGGCTCGTCGTTGCAGGCTCGTCGTTGCAGACCTCGTGGCACTCGAGTACGATGCATCCAACGCCATGCGAGGACTCAAGCTGATATCACCCATCGTAGGTGGCCTAATTCAAGTCCTCGACACCAAATGAAAGTCTCCCTTTGAGTTCGGTTCCATCGGCAAGGGCATCGGCTCAGCTTTGCAGGCTTGGCTAGTTGTGCTGGTTTCACGGCGAAGACTCACAAATGCAACTGAAATAGCAGCGCACTTCTGAAATCAATCTCACTGCGTTTCTTATGCTGTGGAGGCTCCAAGGCATGGCTGCAACGCGATGGCACTGAAGCAGGCCTCAATCCATAATTTGTACCTGTGCCGTCCAAGCACGCGACACCAAAATCGTTGCCAAAATTAACTCTGAAGTACTACGACAATGTGCTCACTGCTCACTCAAGCAACTAATCTCAACTGTTTACCACTTCCGCCAGTTTGACAAAGTCCAAATTAGGTCACCCACTTTCTGGCGATGGCATCTCCGTACGTAGCACTGTTCCGAAGGTCTGGAAGTAAGGTAGGAATACCAGAAACGGTGAAAATAAGTGATTCGACCAGAAGGAATGGAGTTAGAAATTATGTGAAAATTTTTTGAGATGAAGAAGAAGTGATGAAGAATGCAACTTATTTTGTATTTTTATTCCCTGTAAATAATTCTCTAGAATTTCTCAAAGTCGGAAGTTCATCAAACCCCCTTCTTGTATACTAGACTCTTCCTGAACCAAACGTGATGGTGCTCTAAAACGGTTAATTAACATCATCAAAAAGTGAATATAAGAAAACCACAATTGACATTATGTGGCAGAACCTCATTGGTCCACCACTAGGTTGCTCATGCAGAAATTTTCCATTTTCAGCCCACTATGTCCTTGTTTCACTATAACTCTACTGCACGCCTTGTGGGTGTTAACGATTTATGGTATTCCTACCTTACTCCAATGCTGGAAATCCGAGCTTCCACTTTCAGGATTTCAAACCCCAGCACTCCCAATCTTCCGGTCATGTTTCTCTAGGTCCTATTTCTCTAGGGTTTCTACACTTAAAGTGATACTAAGGTATTTTTGTAAAGTACTTCGAGGTATATTGTTGAAGAATGGTCACTTAGCATTCTTGATGCAGAAAGAAGATCTTGATCTTTGAAGTGTGATTGAACACAATATGGAATTGAGAAGTGATGGAGATTGTCGGCCATTTTCAAAGGAGGATGGTGAAGTCATGATGTATGGTAGTGCATTAGGGGTAGAATGGCTCCACAATCGCGACATCATTCATAGGGATCTAAAAGCATCAAATGTACTTGTGCAAGAATTCAAGAGTACGTGGCCAAAATGGATTTGTTGTGTAGCAGATTACGAATGTTCTGATGGGGTTGTAGAAACAGGTTATTTTAGGACATCGGAGATCATTGCAGGCATGCAAAGAGCGGTTGACAAGTCAAAAACCGGAGGTGTTTTCAAGAGCAGCGGATGTTTGTGCTTACGGGGTGACTTGCTATGAGGTATTGACAAGGAAGCTTCGTTTTGAAGATCATCCACTTAGTCGCAACAACCGTTTCTTCACGGATCTCGTGATCAATCAAGACCTCTGTCCAGATATACCAGAGTATGTTGAAGGTTGGATATGTGAGTTATTGAAATGATATTGCCAATGTGATCCAATTGCAAAACCAAAGATAAAAGAAATATTGGACTTATTGTCAAGAAATTCAACATCTATTAAAAGGCGGGAGGAAGGTTTGAAGAAGAAGTATGGTGAGGATTGTAGATATATTCCAATGCCCTTATTTGAAAATAGAAGTTGATAATGTTCATATCTTGAATATATAGATAGTATAGAAAATATTATGAAGTAGAGTCGGCCAAATTGAGATTTTTTTTACATATTGTAAACTTTGATTGCTTTGCAAGAGGTATAAAAGTCTAATGGCATTGATGAGTTGAAGGTACTATTGGAATTGTTGATATTGTTGAGAATTTTGTAATAGAAGGATTTCTTAATGATGGGAAGTTAGATTGGAAGCTACTAATGTTTTTATTTTCTATGAATGCAGGCAAAGAGATTTTTAAATCTCTATTTGTGTGAATGAGATTCATTTCTTTTTACAAATATATTCTGAATCATGTGATAGTTGAAGTATGTTATTATTGATTGACTTCTTTATATGGATTGTTTGTAAATAATCTTCATACTAAAAACATCTTGTATTATACAGATTGTATATAATAAGATGGTATTATGTTGAATCAACCATGATGGTTGAAGTTGATTTTGTGGAATTTGATGTTGTTTTGTCTTCTCAAACAATGCAAACTTGATGTGCCTTCATTGTGAATTTCTATAGTGCATTAACTTTGATTCTTTGATACTTTAAATGTGGAATTGATTTCCATCTCTTGGTTCAATCTATATGGTGGATAGAATTCAAAATCATTCCTAATACAATTGGTTATACATACTAAAATTGATGAAGTAGATTTTGGCTCATCATGTGTAAAGTTTATAAACTAGTTAATTCATAAAATGGAAGTATGTGGCAAAAATCTTAGCTTATGGCATGTAGTCTTAGCAGCCCAAAACTAGAGTGGAATTTGATACATTTGCAGAAACATTTGCGTGGATGGTTAATTTTTGTTGTTTGGCCAAAGCTTTTCCAAATCAACAATTGCACTTGTTCCAAACTTCAATAGGTTTTCCTTAGAAACGTTGAAAAAAATTTAGGACCTTTAATTTATACACTACATCAAATGAGAGTCTCTAAACAGCTGAATAATATATATGATGATGTATACTTTAGTTTATAGAACACTTATGTGATGGAACTATGTCTTTTTTTTGTTCTTATTTTATCTCATCTTATAGTTGCTACAATTGTTTTCTTATAAATTTTTCTTTTTTGATATATATTCTTTGATGCATTAATGCATTTGTTGTTATACATTTACCTAACATTAGTGTGAATTTGGATATCTTATCAAAATCTTATGTCTCTTTGTCTTTAAACAACATTGAGATATTTGATAATAGAGTGGTAGCTACCACCAACTTTTATAAGTTGAGTGATGCTAGATTGGTTTGCAAAGCAACTTAAAAAATTATATCATTTTTATATATAGCAAATCTATGATGGAGGTCTTCTTTAAAATAATTAAATACATGTTTTTGTCTTCTTCTAGAATTATTCTAATGCGATTTTAAGTCCATCCAATTTTGAATGGAATGTCTAGTTGTTTGTTGTAGAGTTCAATTATTAAAGGCTATACCACCTCAACCATGGTTGAATTCTATGAACATATGTTGATTCATTGACATTATGTTAGCATTGCTACATTATTCTATTATATTATTGAAAGCATCTACACTTTATAAATTCTATAGAAATACAAATAAATGTGATTTGTGACTTTCATTGTTTATTGAAAATATAGGCTTTAGCTAATCCAATTGTAGATAAAATGGGTGCAAGAAGCAACTGTGGAGAATAAACCAATCACAAGTTCCAAATTCCATCCAACTAATTGAAATGATATGTAAACTTACAAAATCCATCAACAACTAAAAAACAACCGTATGTCATTATGATTGCAAACTTGAGGCAGGATCCAACCAAGTCCCGAACTGCTCTGACAGAACACACAACTAAAATACAACAATTGAGCAATCGAGTCCAAATCCATGTGAGTTTTAGATCCATCGTGATAAATTCTATTTAAGGTAAGAAAGAGCACGTTTACCAAAATATATGGGATCAACATTGTGGTGTCTAAACAACGATGTTTTAGTTTCCACCAAAATAAACTCAAAAATAATTTCAATCTTGTTTAGTTTTCCATTAGAACTCACATGGGGTCGGCCAACGACGAACCCCATTCACACTAGACACACAAATGAGGGACACCGTTGGCTTAGCCCATATGAGTGGTTGGAACCATCATGGTAATTCCTATTTAAACCAATAAACAGCAGGTTTACCAAAGCATATGGGATTAACACTTTGAGATATAAACCGCACTTTCTCTCTCTAAAGTAACTCCAAAAAAAGTAATTATCCCTTTCTCACTAACCAAATCAGGTTAAAACAAATAAAAACAAAAAGGTGACAATAATATCAAAGTCGTAATTCTTATAAATATTAATATTGCAGTAAAGTCAATTTGATATAAGTAAAATCATTATTACATAATGAAAACTGAATTTTAAAAGTGCAATATCTATATACGTGTTTGTACATGCCATTTTTCCCATCCTTTATGATTCTTATATTGGATCAAAGTAAATATTTGCTAAATCTCTACCTAGTCCAGCTCAAAAAGGGTGTCGAAACACATACATTAAAATAATATAAGGTACAACAAGTGCCCAAAAAATGTAAATAATGAATTGAATATACCTATACATAATAGTTAGAAATTACCAATGATATCACAATCTTACAAATTTCACAATTTCAAAACGTATTTGTCTCTTTATATAATCTGAATCAAATAGGGAGATTATATATATGTGTATATAAACATATAAATATTCTAAAAATAAAAAAATAAAAAATATACCTACACTATTCAAGGCGAAATGAATACATGAATAAATAAATAAATCACTAAATAAACATATATGAATATATATACATGATAAGTATAGCTAAAGAAATATTTAGATAAAAAAATATATGTAAATACAAAAATATATCTATCCAGCTAGATCAAGGAATTTTCATTGACTCACTTGTAATAATTTAAATAGTCACATTATTTTTAATATTGAAATTTAATAAAAATATAAGAGGTGATTAAAAACATTAATCCTAGGATTTTCCAAATACATTATATAAATCTGAGTTTTTGGGAAACGAATATAAATATTGAACCTAAAATGCATATACATGATAATTTATAATACCCACTCTACAATTTCAGTATTCCGATAATTTGCAAACATATTGATATTTTCATATAGTATGAATATTACATGTAGCAATATTTTCTATATTTACATGAATATATTCTTAAAAAAATAATTAAAAAAACTCTCACCATAAATATACATACATATTTTTATACATATATAAGAAAATACACTTGTATACATAAAAACATAGAAACGTATATAAATATATAAATGAATACATATATACACAAGTACATGGAGATATGAACATCTGCAACATTGTACTTCTTTGCATGAACCTCAATTTCTAAAGTCAAAAATATTTAAACAAGTTTCAAATTAAATTTATTATCTATACGAGATAATTAATATCCATCAAGAATCCTAAACTTTAAACCCTAAATCCTAGACTATAGACCCTAAACTCTGAATCCTGAACCTTGAACCCTGATCCCCGGAAGAAGAGGATAAGTTCCGGGCTAAAAGTCAATTTTATATCTGGTGCTATGACGTGTCCAACCCATCCCATTTGAAATAATTAATGCACCAAATATTTTGCATCAACATCTGGGTAAAAGGGCCGAGGTTTATGGAAAGCTGGATTTCCTGCGCTCACCCACACCACCAAATGTGGAGAGACAAATGGTCCGGCTTTGTTCCCACCTAGTTTCAAAACAAGAGCGGCGAAAAAATGGTCACACGTTGGAGAATGACCTCGGGAATCGTCTCTTTTTGAAGTCTTTTCTCTTCTCACTTGCTTCTCTGGCGTGTAGGAGCTCTCAGCGCTCTCTTGGAGCTTGTTGTTGTCTGTGCGGACACTATATTGCGCCGTCTCTCACGTACGTCTTCTCTTCAGTTTACTTCGAATATCAACAGTGTATAATTGTTTCTGGGTTGTTCTATATTTGCGATTGTTGCAATGCTCGGTGTATAAGGAGACCAACTAACCTCTTGTTAGCAATTCCAAAACATCAGATCGAGGAGGGCGTTTGCTTACTCTCAATCTGAGAGTCTGGATTCCGGGAATGTCTTCGGCGATAATAGCGGCCCATTTTACGGAGGATAGTTTAGCTCGAGTCGAGCTAAATTGCGTAAAGGCCATGATATCTAACATGTAGAGATATTTTTATTAAGTACTTAAATATGTACTTACATATTCGCAATTGTTGAATTCTAGATATAATGGATTACTCCTCAGACGACGAGGTACTGGTTGAAGCTCTACTGAACCCAAACCTTCCCGACTTTGTGGTTGTCCCTTCTAGATTATGGCAAAACGAGACTGTTACAATTTACAGTAGCGACAATATCCCATTAGCAGAGGGCTTGATCCGGAACCCTAGGACCAGCTTGGTAACTAACTCAGTTGGTCCTTTTGGTGATTTGGTCATTGTCGTCTAGGTATCACGATCGTTGATCGAAGAAGAGTCAGAGGATGATTGGAGGTACTCATTCAAAACGTGGCCAATAATCAATTAGCCACGATTATCTTAAAGGAGTTAGTCTTCAACACCATAGTGAACGTGATGTTCATAACCATTGGATTGCCGAGCCTAATCGATCCCTTGGTAATCGTACACGATTGTATGACAACTCCTCTAGAAATACCCCCCCCCCCACCAATTTCACGTAACGCCCAGTTTCTGATGCCCCAGCCGTCAATTAACTCTATAGCGTCAAACACGTGTTGCGCTCAGCTATGCGTCCAACACTATCCTAGAGATAAAATCTCTACTTTACGGTCTCGTATGTATGACAAATCCACCGCGCAGTTTCGAAACCATATCAAACTCGACGTTCATAGACAAATTCACAAGAATGCCGCGGGGAGGAGTGTGGTGACTCTCGAGGGTATAGATGTTTGTCCCTTTGCGTGGATGAAGATCATGGGAGTGAGATCCTGTATATTCTATTAAAATGCTAAGTATGTTGCTGCTAGTTTCCAAGTTCAATTTTACGGTAACACAGGTTTACGTAAACCCAGAAATCACACCGTTGTAGCAACTGCCGTCCTAGCTGCCATTCTTGACAGGCATGCGGACCACATGCCCCACAAGAGTTGTGTCCTGCCCACAAGGTGACAATTGTTGCTTAAGTACTACCTTCTAGTTTCAAATGGAAGGAACAGATTCCGATCCTCGATGAACATCTAGCGGATTGTGGATTGCCTCTATGTCCGCTTCTAACTTGAGCAAGATCAGGAGGCTTAGCTATCCAGAATATTACGCTAAACGAGCAGGAGACAACTTTGCTCGTTGCTCAAAATATGATGAGTTCCAGTCCCAGAAGAAGTTGACCCCAACTGGCTCCCAAGCGTCTATGTTATGGTCTAGAAAAACGAGGTTGTACAATGACTCTGCCATGGCGCATAGAGACTTGTACTACCTAAATTGATTCAGGTCAAAGGCCACTCCTAATGAAGTTCTTACAATTATGCATGATAAAATGGACCACTCCAAGACGGCGTCGCCGGCCTTATCCGACAAGGTCAAACATTTAGATGGTCTCATGAAGCTTCTTCTTGCTGTCACAGGAATACTTGCTCATGGGCATGTGGACCAGCGTTATGCCCATTATGGCCTTGACATTTACTCACACGATGCTAATTACACGGTTGGATCGTTTGCAAAGCTCCTCCGCGATATGGAATCACCCCCTAAGTCCACCTCCAGGGAACTCTTTCAGAAAAACCCTTCTCATCCATTGTATGCCACACTTTTGCATGGTTTAGAGATGTGCCTTGATCCTCTTGGCCCTCCTCCAGAGGTTCTTGTTTCAGCAAAACCATTGCCTCCCATTCTTAACGTCCAAATGGACAATGATGTCAGCGATAACAAGAATAGATTTGTTTTTTCATTTTGGTCCATATTAGTCGCGAAGCGGGTGTTTCGCGAAGTGTATGTGAACTTCATGCTGGTCGGCCATACTCATGACGATATTGATGCCCTCTTTGGACGATGGAGCATGGCTTTGCGGAGGGAGGACTTCCCTACTGTTCCTCTGCTCATGAAGTCCTTCATGAAAAATGAAGTTGTTCCAATAATTCCACATCTGATTCAGGATGTCCCAGATTTCAAGAAATTCATCGCGGATTGGATGCTTGACGGCGACGACACATTAATGGGTCACACAAAAGCTCATTAGTTCAAGTTCTATGTAGACTCTTCAGGATGCCCGGTCATGAAATATAAAATATTCTGTCAAGACGACAATTCGCTGCCAAAAGGAGATGGATGTGGATTCAAGTTGTGGAAGGAGGATTCAGAAGGTCGATCTTTATGGCCCCGTCGTGTTACTGGTGCGGTGGCGCCTCGCGAGATGCAACACCTGCCTGATGTGATTATAGATTAAGGGGTTGTCGGGTTTTGTAGATCATTGGGAGAGGCTATCTTTTGATTCAGTCGAGTCCAGAAGAATCTATGAGCCCCTCTCATACTACTGGAACGATGTTAAAGAGGCTCTTGCCATCCCTTTTGATGCATTCCCCACTTTGCAGCACGGCTTTTGGCCGTCTACTCGGCTCGCTCACTCCGTTGAAGACAAGTTTTAGGAGGATGGAACTTTGCGCAAGGAGTTCGCAAAAGATGATCACTTTGTTGGTCGCAAATGGAATCGCCCAGGACCTTCATTCTATGTTGCCTGAGACCTTTTTGTAGGGTACTTCTTAGCATTACGACTCTGCGATGAAGACGTTCGTCCTTTCTGGCTTGCGCGGGCCTTGACTAACCTTAATTTGAACCCCGACCTCCCAAACACGATCCAAGTAGAGTTCTACCGTCCAATTTCCCGAGAGGAAGATGTTTTAAAATTTTATACCGGCTGGGATGTACATGGGAGACTTCGTTGGACAGTAGAGAAGGATGTACACCCGAATCGTGGCACAATACCAGGGTTGTCACGGACGTCCGGGACGCTCGGGACGTCGGGACGTCCGCGGACGTCCGCCAGCGCCCAAGGACGTCCTGTGACTTAGGAAAAAAAAATCACCCGTACAGGTTTCACCCCGGGGTGAAACCACACCTTGAACGCGGGGGAGGGGTTGCGGGGGGAGGGAGCGGCCGTTGCCGCGGAGAGGGGGGGGGGGGGGGGGGGGGGGCGTCGGCCGCGTCGGGAAGGGGCCATCCCCTTGCCGTCGCCGCGGTGGTGGGGGGGGGGGGGGGCCGTCCCCGGCGACGGCCCCGCACACGGCCCCTCGCGGAGACGGCCCACGGCCGCGGGGACGAGGCTGTCGCGGCCGCGGGAAACTCCCCCCCCCCCCCCCCCCCCCTCTTTTTTAAATAAAAAATTCTAAAAACATATAATGCTACAACTTCCGACCACATATTAAACTAAACCTGTTAATTTCTTTCACCAATTAAAATTAGAACAACAGTAAATGTTAACATGAATTTAAAGACTTCATGGTATGCAAACCATCTAAATTCTTCAACGAGTCATTATTCCGTACACTCCACCCAACTTAATGTATGTGTCATTTATTGGAATCATTTGTTTCGTTATTTCTGTCGTACATATTTCATACAGTCTACCATTCCACTCCAGAAGTTCTCTGCTGAAATCCAACTCAATTAAACCCGTTTTAGAAATTTTAATCTTAATAGTCCTCCATCTTCTTATTCTCCGCTTTGATTTTTTTTTTTTTTAAATACATAAATACTTCTACTATTCTTTCACTAAACGGCTTCATATTCTCAATTTAATTCGGGTTACCATCTCTTTATGTACTTCTAACGTTCTGCCCTCTCTACAATTTCCACTCTCAAATATGTTTTTCATTTACTTTTTCTTTATTTTCCTCTATGTTTTTTCCCCTCTATGTTATGCCCTTTTTTTTTTACGTGTAATTCGTCTAATCTACCACTGTAACCCTCGAAGCTCCAGAAATGTTAGTGTTGAATTTCTTTCTTTTATATCGTTTTGAACGTTCCTATTTCAATTTATTTCCTCCATGACCCATGTTAAATTATATTTTACTAATTCTAGCACTATTCCACCATAGTGACCATACCCGTTCTCCATGTACTAAAATTCCTTAGATCCTGAATATGTATTTATATTTGGTTCTTTCACATGCTCCTGAGTCCTCCATCATTCCAGCTTGGTTTTTCTTGTTTCTCTTTCCTTCTGCTACCCATTCCACTACTCTTTTATCTTGATTGTAATTTTTTGGACGGCGATATTCATCCCCCTTGTTACGTTCATGGCCTTTCAAACATTTTATTACCATAATATTTAAATCGGGTCATTGTTTCATTGTAAATCTCTACATCTGCCACTCTTTCAATATACCCCTTCAATTACGTATAAAATCGCAACCCTCAAGCAACCACACTTTCTTTTGGTATTTAAACATTCCTTTACAATTTCTTGCACTCCTCCATTTGTTAAATTTATACCTCCCATCGCACAACTCTATTACCCTACTGCTTTAGTTTTTATTGACTACTGTATCCCTCTTTCATATATATGTTTTTAACTCCCCATGTATCACTACGTCATGGCCATTGTCTATTTATTTTAATAATTATAATTTTGTTAGTTTCTCTCTCTACCTCTATTTTTTTCTTATAATATTTCGATGGTTCACTCATTTGTTTACTTATGAATATACTTCTACTTCACAGTCTTCCCCAAGTGTAGCAAAATATAATTTTTTAATATCACACCCGTCGTCGTTATAGTTCTAATATTCATATCCATCCTCAACCTTCTTATTCTTTGTCTTGTTGATTAATTTAATTACTTACTATTTTGAAACAATACCACCCCACCAAACATTTTTCATTAGTATTTTTAGTATCCTAATAACATATTTATTTCTAAAATTATGTCCCATCAATATACGTTCTTGTGTAATAATTTTATTTCCATACTTGTAGTTCCAAGTATTTCACGCCGTGCCTTTTTAATTTTTCCTTGGTACACTATATGTCTCCATGAATTATCGTGTTTGTTTAATTTTCTCATTGTGTCATTAATAAGTGATTACTTTTGTACGTATATACTATACAAGTTGGAATCCAATTTTATATTTCTATTTACGTTAAAGTGTATATGTATAAACATATATTCCTATAGTGTATAATGTAAATGTCTTACTTAATTTATTTATTTTATTTCATATAAGTTACAACTCAATTCTGGGCGTGAGAAACTAGAATTGTTTATAAAAACAATGATTTCAATTTTATTCGTTCACAAATTTCCATTATTCAATGACAATTGAATGTTTTTTTTTTTTTTTTTTTTTTTTTTTAATTTTTTTTTTATAATTTATTATTATCCCTCTTTCATCTCATAATGTGAGCTAGTATTTCTGTTTTTTTAATATTATCAGAGTACTAGGGTATGGGAGTTTGTAAAATAAAAGACATAAAAGTGCAAGAAGAGTTTTTATATTTCATATAACTCTAAACTGGGCGTGAGAAATTAGAATTGGACCATTGGTTATAAAAACAATGATTTGAGTTTTATTCCTCCCCTAATTTCCATTATTCCAAGACAATTGAATGTTTTTTTTTTTTTTAATTTCTTATTATCTCCAGTTTATCTCATAATCTAAACTACTATTTATGTTTTTTTTTTGATTTTATCCAAATACTAAAGCACGGGAGTATGTAAAATTAAAGAAATAAAAGTGGGAGAAAACATTCCATAAAAAATTAGAGTTAAAGAATCTATATAAAAATTTTCATTGTGTACCACTAATCGAGAAGAAACTGGATCTATTTTTCTAAGAGATTTATGAAACCGTAAACCGGTAAAATATAAATGCAAATCTCTTAACTATGTAAACGTAATTTGCAGGGCATGAAAAACCAAGTGTGTACATGAATTTATGCTGTGAATTACATTTAATGCATTTTGACCGCGATGTTCCTTTTATCATGTCGTTGTTGACATTTACTCTTCCGATTCGTTATTATAAAATGTTAATTTATTACCATATGCTAAACCATGAGTAACTTGGTTTCTTTAAATGAAAATTGGTACAAAATGTTTTAGTATACCCACAATGTTTACGGTTCTTTCCATTCAATAGAATATATATTCTTCTTCATAAACATGTTCACATTATTTGTAGATCCTAGGGGGTTATCGACCCCTAAAGAACCAAAATATCACATAGTTCATTGGATCCCAATTTTAAACGTCGACCCCACCTCCCCGATCACAGGATCTTCAGGACATTCCCCACAATATCCGGAATATGTCTGAATTTTCCATTTGGGGCAGATACGCTCTCCAAACAATCCCAAGTGGGATTTTTTGGGACGAGAAGGAGGGAGGAGAGTAGGGGAGGAGAGGGGGGGGGGGGGGGGGGGGGGGGGGGGGGGGGGGAGAGGAGAGAAAACACAAGGGGAGGGGAGTTCCTTAGACCCTCCCCCCCCCCCCCCCCCCCACGGCCGTCCCCGGAGACGGCCACGGCCGACCCCGCGTGGACGGCCGTCGCCCACATCCGTCGGATCTTCTCCGCCAAGAAGATCCTACGGCTGCGGACGACGGCTGTCCATGTGGACGGCCGCGGCCGACACCGCGGTCGCAGCCCCCCGACCGCGGGGTCGGCCAAGGCCGTCCCCGGAGACGGCCGCCCGATAGAACGGCCCTCCCAAGCCGACCATGGCGGCCGCGGGATCGGATGGCCGAGGAGGGCCGCCCACATCCGACGGCTCGCGATGAGCCAGAACGGCCGCATCTTGGCCGTCGGATCGAGGTGCGGCCGTCCCCGGCAACCCTGCGGCCGTCTCCGCCGCCGTCCGTGCGATCCGACGGCCGAGATGGGGCGTGGTGGCGGTATCGGCCGATCGGACGGTTGGGAGATGTTTTTACCCCCGCGGGGTTGCAAAATTATTACCGCGACATAATTCTCGAGCGTCGGGGACGCCACGTCCAGGACGGGGGACGTCCGGAGCTGGGTCGGACGTCTATTTGAACAATCCTGCAGAGTACCGATGCAGTCCTAACAATTTGGAAATCAAAAGTGAAGAAAGATGCCAACGAGTGGGGGCGTGGAAAGGATCCGACGTTGAAGATACCACAGAAACAAGTGGACATTATAAAGGCCTCCCTGGAGAGATTTGTTTCTCCGGAATCTGAATAGACTTATAACATTGAAGTTGATTGTGTAGGAGTTCTGAATTCTAGCAAATCACTTATATAAATGTTGGGAGGCAACTATACTGATTTTCTTTCATCCATAGATTCAATATTGAAATTTAGCTCGAGGCGACCTAAACGACATCTGGCCTTGATGTTCATAGTTTTCAAGTTTTGAATTCTAGCAGATCACTTATAGTTGTTTGGAGAGATTTATACTTAGTTCCATTTGTCCGTTGATTCTATATCATATATACTAGACTATAGGCAGTAGTTTAAGTCGAGGCGACCTGAACGACATATGGCGTAGAAGTTGTTAGTTTTTGAATTTTGAATTATAGCAGATAACATACATTTGTTGGCGTGGGACTATACTTAATACCTTATGTCCATTAATTCTATATCATATGTACCAGACTATAAGCAACTGTGTTGGTTGAGGCAACGAGAATGTTTCTACAGGTTTGAAAGGGCCCGTAAGGTATTGAACATTTTAGTAGGGTCGACCTAAATTGTATTTTCACACATATATCTAATATAAGTTTGCTTAAGTTATCCGGTGGTTTCATTTTCCGTTATTTATGCATGATGTTCATTTAGGTTGGTTCGACCTACCTTGTATTTTCTCATATATATTTAATAAATTGCCGGTTTATTCATTTCCCATTATTACTGCATGATCATCTCCCAATTAAATGGAAATTCCTAGTTAAATTTTTCTTGCCAAGTATGAGACCCTTGTGCCCATTTTAGCTCAACCATAGCTAATGCATTATTTTGGGAGATGATGAATCTCCCAAAATAACGAATATGGTGTTGTATCATATTTCTACAAGTACATCCACAATCAGAACGCAAATTATGAAAACCATATCCTTAAACAGATTATGCACATTGCACCATAAATCTGATGTACGATCTGCTAAGTGCTTAGTGAAGGAAAGTACTCCTATCATCAAATCTCATAAGGCTAGACACATTGTTCTTTACTAAAATTTAGACAACGAAAATTCATGCCAGACTCTCCAAGCACTGTATCTACATGGAAAGAAACTGAAAGTTCTACACTAGAACTAGAATATCTCAGATGGAGAGAACCCAGTCTGCAGAAGTGTTCTTTCACGATTGCAAACGACTGAGCCACAACTGATCCCACACTCAAAGTAACTTACAATCTACCACTCTCCTTTCAATCTATTTGACTTAATTCCCAGATTCACAACCTGTATCTGCAACATGTCTTTGACTATCAGCTGACTGTCTAACCACAAAATTATCAACTACTTTACATCTATTTAACCTCCTTCATTTCATTACTCAATACACCTTTCTCTCTGATTCTAGAAGTGCAAATGTGTTTATGGTTTAGCAAATCCTTGGTGCTAGGCCAACTTCATCTAGTGCTCATAACATCAAATTATGCAATTTAAAATGTTAGTATGGAACCCAAAACAACTAGAGGAAAGGACAAATTGTTCCAGAACACGCTACATGAAATTTGCTATGTCAATTGCACTTTATGAAATTGTCACCCACATAGTGCTCATAGACATAACACTGGTAACCAAACTACATTAATTGTACGAAAATACCACCCCAAAAAAATTCATCTTCAAAAATACATGTACTTCGCAAACCTCCTTCTAATGCCAGCATTCCAATGGAACAACATCCGCAATAAACGGATGATGTAAACTACAAGAACTACAATGCAAACTACTCCTCCACATACTATAGAAGCAACTACAATTTGTTTCTGATACCAATCAGAAGATAGTACAGCAATGCTTGCAGATGAAAAGCTAATGAGAACACACATGATGGATATCAACAACATGAAAGCTGAAGCCTTCAAACACCTCTCGCTTCTCAGGAGTTCGTCATACAGAGATTCCTTGGGCATAGGAATAGCAGGAAGGAGTGCCAACAAAATACTTGCCACTGAGAAGAAAAATGACAAGCTGTTGCACACCAAGTAAACTCGCACATGACTTCTGTCAGATTGGATATATCCATCAAACGATGAGTATCCAAGCGGGGGTTGAAATGGCCCAATGAATGATGCCGTTGCCACAAGAGCAGCAACAACAGAAGTGGCATTAGCAGCATAACTTACGCTTGTCTTGGCATCCACCACCTCTTTGACTACCTTATCATACCACCATGTGTTGGCATCATCGTTGGCCATGGGCCCAGGTGTAGGAAATTGTTTGGTTCGAGGATGTGGAGTCCAAATATCGATACCTGCTTGAAGAAGCAAATTGATGCAAGTTTTCTCGTTTGCTGTATACATCCTCGGCACAATCTGATTGCCCTTACACCTAGTGAAGTCCTCTTTGAGACGTTGGAATGTCTCGGAACTTGGCAAGGCATGCATTGAAGCTAGTATTTGGAGATGCTCCAAGTCTTTTTCTTTAAGATTTGATTGCTTCACAGCTACAGGGGGGAAGCACAATAAAGTGAACCAAAAAAGTGCTTATCTTTTCACCAATTTCAGCCCCTTCTGTAAACACTAGGGAAAGTGGGATCTATGTTATGTCGATGCAAGATTGAGTTTGGGATACGGAAAGTAGACTTGATCTTCTTCAACTTCCCAAAGTTGCGAGAGAGGACATTGAGTTTACAATGGAAAACGGAGACGTCGAACTTGGACAAAGTGAATGGACTCATTTGGAAAAGTGAACAAAACGGTTTAGGATTTTGTCCGAAATCACTTTTAATTTCGCGGGGCCCTCCGTATGTTTAAAAGGTATTCTAAAATAGTCAATTCATATACTCATTGATTGATTTAGGGTTCCAAAAGTATTGCAAGGATGCTTTTTAAGAGGGTCTTTTCCGTGATACTTTTTGTCACTTTTTTTTCACCGAACATTGTTTTTTAAATTGAAAAAAACATCATCTAAAGACAATAGAGGGCCCCAAATGAAGAAATCAAGACTTTGGAAAAGTTCATTTTCATGATTTAGAACTAGTGGTCAAATTTAGTTTCAATTGAAGGTGTTCTTTTTATGGAGATGCCTGTGAGATACCTTGTGACACCTTAGAAAGTGACTAAAATGCTCAAAAACTACACCAAAATCCTCAAAATCAGCTTTGAGCCTTCAAAAACAGCACACTTCATATTCACTTGTTAGTGGTCACATTTTGCACTTTGTGGTCCACTTTATTGTGCTCTCCCCCTACATGTAAAGCTGTGCCACTTAGCCTATCTTCAACTATTGGATCATAGATAGGATATTTGAGAATGGTTTGGATGGCTTCAACTTGACCAGTTAGTACAGCACATACAATTGCGGGTACTCCATTTGGTAAATTTGCAAGCCCTGGATCGAGGGTAGAATTGAATTTTGAATGATGCTGGAGGCAGACAAAGAAATTAGTAATTATGTTAAACTCAGTCTATCCATATATTTGAATTCCAATCAGTTGACATGATTCAAGAAAACATAATTTGCTTAATTTGCAAATATTACTAAACTTCCATCATTTGCTATCATTGACTAAGTATTAAGTTTTATAGAGCATAGAATGTGTATCTAAATATTGTTATTGTAATATTTGAAAATATGTGAAATTTTACATTTTCTGGATTGTAGAGTGGTCAACGTGTCCTATAAAGAGAACAATTTTATTGGTAATATATAAAAAAATTGAACACATAAATTGGTTACTTTTAAAAAAAAATATATTTCTTTTATATTTAGTGATCAAATTTAGTCTTTATTTCCATTGAGGTTCAAACTCAATCATACAAATTCATAGAAAATAAGAAGAAAATGGAATCAAAATAACAATATTAGTAATATTTGATTATAACATCTTTTAGCAACATTTGGTAAGTATTGAAAATTACAATTATTAGAATTATTTGAAGCTCCATTTTCAATAAATAGAGGTAGCAATAGTTATTGATGTATAGTAATTTATTTAGCTATAGTTGACAGCATTAAAATGTTCTCAAAATGGCCATGAAAACATGATTAAATGCAGTACTTGCATCAAAATATTACTAGCATGATAGGTTTGTACCTTGAGCATACACTCGAGAAGGGTTGTCCGTCCCAAATATGCTGCAATTTGAAGTGGCGTTGAAATTCCATAGCAAAGAAAGGTCGAGGGATCATCATCACGAACAACCAATGGTGATACTTCATACCAAAATCCACCTATCGTGTGATGCCGTAAAGAGAACAATTTTTTAAACACTGCGGTCGAATTGCAGAGGGCTACCAAATGAATTGGTTTGCAATTGAATTTGTCGGGATTGCGGCAACGTTCCGACAGATTTGGATAACACCATTCCAGCAAGGTCTCTAGGTCGCGACCATGTAGTGAACGCACAGTCGCATCAAAATCCATCTTCTCCATTAAAACCTTGCGTGTGTCTTTTGAAATTGAAGTAATACCATGAATACACATGTAGTGAAGAAGTGTACGACCTGAAGCATCCCTTGCATTCAAACACTCAACGATTGTTGCGGGAGAAATAGGAGGTGATATGCCATCTGCACTTGATTCCATGATGCTCACTAACTGATGTAGTAAACTCCATTCCGAAAATACAGAATCCTCATAAGCATCCTCATAAGCAGCATGAAGAAACGTTCTTCCCTGGGGATCGTGCAGGTTAAACAAAGTCTTCAACATCTCCCCGCCTCCTCCTTCCTCTACATCACAGTGATAACACGCCTGAATAATTTCTTTCATGACTTCGATGCCGAGAGCTCGAGCATAATCACTATTGTACTCATTCATCACAATATTCGCGAGAAAGTGCAGGAACACATGTGCAACTGGTGAAAATTCGAAGTCCTCATGCTTCATGCATTCCTTTTTCAACTCCTTGATTATTCTCCTGTTGGCACTTGAAGAATTCTCAAGTACGCTTTCGATAAGATCATACACTTTCCGCACCCTTGCAGCTACGTCACTATTATATACTCCATCGTTGTCTTTGTCTGTCACGTCTGGAACCACTGGAGGATGCCTCCCCGATGACGGGCCCCCCTCTCCTCCACCGGGTGGAGAAGCGGGGGATTCCGATACAGCAAGTGTCCCCATATGAAGTTCTGTCACATCGGCAGCTTGCGTCACGGTGGCTTCTTCCATAGTGACTTGATCTTCCGTGGTCGCTATCTCATCCACGCCGGGTTCTTCCACAGTGGCTTCCTCCGCGGTGGGACTTCCAACTGAACTCTCAACATCAGAAAATTTCTTCAGACCGTATATCTCCAGGTCTACGGCATGCAGGAGGTCATCGAGAGAATTATGCACGTTATCTCGAAAAGTAACTCTAGATTCAGAAATGCATCTGATTCGTCTTCGTTTGTCCTGAATAAACCTGCTTGTGTCAATGGCCCATTCCAAAAGTAGGACCATCTTTGGACTCCCATTCACCACCGCAATGTGAACTGCGGTAACTCCATCTGAATAAGTCTTGCGAAGCAAAGCATCCCTCATCAGACAAGGGGACGTCCGTCCATTCAGGTCACATTTACAATTACCTTCAGTATCAAACATATCAACCAAGATCTGCTTTGCCAGCCTCACACACCCGTGTTTCACTGCTTTGTGCAATGCAGTCACACCCCAAGGCCCCGTTTGATGAAGCATCTTTAGTTCTCTTTTAAGGAGGGTACAAAGTTTCCTGCATCTGCCATGAGAACCCAGATTCTTGTACCACTCAGAAGACGCATCAGCTGTGAAGAAAACACCTTGTGCGGCAGGAACTTCTTTGCCAGCCGATAACCAGTTCTTTCCTTACAAAGTCGAAAATTATATATGACACGTACTTCCCCGAAGTATAAGTGGTACTGTACGTTATATTTGCTCGAAAACTGATAAGCCCAGGTGCTTCTCGTTGCAGTAAAAAAATGCTTGATTAGCCCACTTCAAGTTGCTCATTGATATTAAGCGCAGCTTGCAGATCCAAGTTGCTTCACATCTTCCCGATATGTTGTCACAAAACTTTGTTGAGCACCTGACTACTAAACACAATGGCAGCAAATTCAGATCATGAGTTGGAGAGGATAAGGCTTCATATTTACTTGAAGTTTTGCAGCCACTATCGCTCGTGAGGTTAAGTTCCTTACAAACAGTACAGTACTATGGGAGTATGAAAGTTGCTTCAACAAATGCAACTCAATAGTCTACCCCTTGTCCTGTAATAGGATAGCCTTCACAGCGACAAAGTTTCTGAAAT
Source organism: Ceratodon purpureus (assembly GCA_014871385.1). Classification (NCBI taxonomy): domain Eukaryota; kingdom Viridiplantae; phylum Streptophyta; class Bryopsida; order Pseudoditrichales; family Ditrichaceae; genus Ceratodon; species Ceratodon purpureus. The sequence goes on from CM026422.1 coordinate 21,097,414, forward strand.
CGACGACATTAGCAATCCTATCCGTGACCAATATTCTGAAAGCGAGCGCTAAGTAACAATTTAGTGGTAATTCAAAGCCTTTGCATGCACGCTTGTGCATACTCAAGCAGAGATCTGCAACTGCTATCATCACTTCGCATAATTTAAATCTAAAATCTTCCTACCTAGACACAATGCTTGGGGGCGTATGATGCATACTTGTCAACAGCAAACTGACAGTAGCCAATGAGTCAATGACAGCGACAACAACTCTTGATAACATCAAAAAATACCGAATTTCCAAGATTGCAGCAGCACAAACTAGGTCACACTCGTAACCTCTCATGACCCTCCTTGTGTTCTTCAGTGGATCAAATCAAACTAGGAGACCGAGGATCATGCACTTTAACGCAAAGTCTTAGCAGCATCTAGCGAGTCGTGCAACAATGCATTTCTGACATGGTGGGCTGAATGAACCCATTGTAGAGAATATCTGGCCTAGGTCTCACTCTTCAGTTCTACTAAAGATTGTACTAAAATTACTATATAGCACTGCCTATGATCGAGAACTGTTAATACAAGTTCCAGGACTGGGTTTTAACCCGCCAAACTGGCTGAAATTTGAACAAAGTTCCAAATGAAAACTTCATCCAGTATTCCTAATGATGAATCAAGAGAGCCGAACTTAGTACATAGCCGGACTACAGATTGTAGACTCAGCAAAAGATGACAGTTGTCACAATTCCACAACTCACCGCTACACTACTTTCGGAGCACAGTGCAAGGTGCTGCTATGAAGAGCATCGTAAGCCATGGCCAGTATACATGTGTAAGAAACGGTTTCATGAACCCACCTTCCTAGCTAGTCCCTTGACCAAATCTAAACACTAAATCAGAGAGAGGACATGAAACAGAAGTTCAGATGAACACGTACCTTACAATCAGACGAAAAAGATGTTTCCCTCATCGAAGTATATTGAGGAGAAGGGCCAACTTAAAGGTCCGAGCCCAAGAAGTGCACCTGCTTCGCCTGCCCAAATCCTTGTGAGTGCTACAAACTAGTTTTTAAACAACTGCAATACAGAAACTTCACAGCAGTACTTATCACAAGCAAAAAAGTAAACTGTAAGAAATTATATTGAGAAAGAGAAGAAGCGAAGTTCAACCTCACTAGCCGATCAAGGCTACATCTGTATTAAACCAGTGACGTGAAGAGTCGGTATAGAGGTTTAGTAACTAACCTGGATCTCGATGGTATCAAATCTGCAACGAAAGGCGCTAGCGTCGTCGAACCTGAATGTCGCAACCTGGAGACGAAGATCAAACACAATGGAGCTCCAGTTGTGCAGACCTCTGGAGGAGATAGACGAGTGCCCAGGAGAATATGGTAGACAGGTCTACTAATTAATTGCTTTTCTGTCCTTCAAGCGATCAAGTACAGACAGCTTGTGCAAATCGGATATCCTTCCACCGGAGTCAAGCACCAAGAGAGCGACTTTTCTCCTGCAAGTGTGCTGCTCGGGTCTCTTTATTTTCCCCCGTCGAGACTCTGCTAGGCTCGGTGCCCTGACTATAATCCTCGCCCACGTCTTAATGGCATTCGCTATTTCTGTTCCCTTCCGCGGCGGTCCCGCGAGACAGGGCCCACGGCGCGAGACCCTTCTTTCGCTCCAGAATTCTTTCCGTCGCTCCCCCCCTCTCGCGAGCCGTGCCCGGGCTCGGGATGCCACGTCGGACCCCGTCTCGAAACCCTCCCTGCCACGTCCGCATCCTCCACCCTGTCTCGTCTCGGAACCCAGAAAGACGAGACACCCCATGCATGGGCTGTCTCGCGAGACAGCCTCATGGCACCATGGCCCATGGGCATGCATGGAGATTTTCCTACCTTTCCGGGGCTTCCCTCTCGTAGGCCTGAGACGTGGAATAAGTCTCGTCTCGGTTTCCCGCTCGCGATTCCCAGGCGGGAGTTTGTTGTCTCTAAGTGCTCCATCGATTTCAAATTCTAGGGTTACCCGCCGTCTCGCCAGGCCCAGACGAGTGGCATCAGTGTCTGTCTACGGCGGACCCGTTTCGGTGCCCTCCCTGTGTCTTGCATGTTCCCGCGAGGGGGCAAGCATCCTAGGATGTCTAGGTAGGAACGTCACACTGTCATTTCCTCTGAATTAGAGATTTTTGACCTTGTGATTGGGTTTAGGAAAAATGATTTTTTTTTATCATTGTATTCCAGCAAGTTCCAGCACTCATTGTTTTTGCATAGTATGAAGAGATAATTAGAAATGATTGGTGTTTCGTATTCCTATGAGTTTAGTTTGCTAAAAAATTCAGGAATGTCACAATGAGAAGTCATACAGTCAAGAACTTGTTATAAGTACCCGGTGTGTTAGTTTTTGAGATGCATTGATTGGGTTGGGGCGTACAACGTTAGGCTACTTGATTTTGTTTTTTATTTTGCAATAGGCCAGAAACTATTTTTTGAGGGAATTTTCGAAATGGCCGCATCCTGGAATTATGAGGGCGCTGGGAGTAAGGAAAGGAAATTCGACTCTGATTTGTATTATTCCAGTTTTGGCACCTAGAATTTTCACTCCTCTAACGGCTTGCAATTGCTGATTGCCTGCGACCTATGTTCTCTAGAACTTAACGACCATAAAGAATCTGGAAATAGGAAAAGGAAACGGTTGAATTCCAGTAAAGTCGTTCATTCCTAGGACCCTTAGTTCCTTGGCCACTTTAAATCTGCGCCGTTAGATCGTAATCCAACTGCATGTGACGACACCACGGTTGGGATACCGTCGTCTCTCTCACCTGGGTTTCCCTGTCGACACTGTCCGCGGCTGCGTGAGTTCCTGCGCAGTTGAGTTATAGGAAATTTTGTAAGTATGGGTTCACGACGAAGTTCTTCAACTGCTTCACAAGCGTTGATCACTGATTTTTTTCAACAAGAGAGAGTGACAGAACGTGAGGTTGACGAGTGGTTTTTTTATCAGACGTTGATTACCGACTTCTACAGGGAGAGGGAGGAAACAGTAGAAGTCGGTCAATCACTTTCGGAGCGTAGCTTCACTGATTCAGAGTTCCATAGCGTTCTGGACATAGAGCCACAAACCCCAATCTCACAGTTAAGTTTGAGATACTCAGATTGCACTCATGTTTCCGAAACCCCTGAAAATAGAGTTGCAAGACCGAACTTCGGTTTTGATTCGGAGGTTCAGTCCCAGATGCGTAAATGCCTGTGGTGAGGTAAGTGCCGAATTCATATTTTGGAATGCCTAATGGGTTTTTGTCATATTTCATTTAATTTTGTTTTCAAAAATTTCGCAGTCTCTAATCATGACTTCCTTTTTTGCAGGTAAAAGGTTCGGTACCTAATCAGGAAGGAAGTATGCTTGCGGTGGTTTCTGTATGATGAAGTTCGAAGTAGATTAGAGCTCATGAATGTGCCTGCTAAGTGATGCATACATAGAGCAGCATTATATAATCTTAGATAGGTTGTCAAAACGTTAATGTCGAGTATATGAGTGGCTGGGGGTAGATACTCCACCGTTGACTCTCTTTAATAAACTAGCTACTGCATTCCAATCGCTGAAATCAATTTGTAGAGTTGGTCGACTTCCTATGCAGCCGGTGACTTTGAGCAGGCCTTGTGGTTGTCATCGTTACGATTAATATTTCAGCAATTAGGATCGTTAGTTATATCTGTTCTTCTCTAACAGTTTTTAGGATGGCTCCTCGTAGAGATGATAGACGACTTGGAGAAGGTAGCAGAGCCCGATTAGCTCTTCAGGAAAACTTAGTTTTGAAAAGGGAGAAAGCGGCTCTCAGACAGAAGAAGTGCCGAGAGAGGAGGAAGGAGATATTACAGAGGGTGTGTCAGGATAGTTTAGAGAGTGATGTTAGTGTGGTCAATATCCAAAGGTCATCTACTCGTGCAGCAGAGGATTTAGCTCTGAGATGGTTTGATGAGACAAGTAGCAGGGGAATAGAGTATCAACAAGCCTTGCTACCAAAGATTCTCAAACACAGTATTTGGCGTAGTGTACTCCCTAATTACTCTAACATGGAGGTAGCTTACAGTGCAGTGTCAAATATTTCTCAAGGATGGCAGTATGTTAAAGGTGGTCATTCCAGAGACCAACAACGAGCCAGGAATGTGATCATTCCCATGCTTCTAAGTTCGGGTGGTATTAGTGCTAGACAGACCAGTTTGTTGACAGGGATTCACAGACGAAACTTGAAGTCGGGTTTGGTGAGGAAGCTAGCGTTAGAGTCAAAATCTGATAAAAGTCTTTGGGCTGTTTGTGGACGGCAAAGGCGAGTTGATTGTCTACCTCCTCATGTGACGAAGTTGGTAGAAGACTTCTGGACAGCAAACACCCGAATCAGCCCCAACAGAAAAGACGTCGCAAGGAAACGTATTGGTGTAAAGGAGTGGATTTACCACCCCACACATCATCTCACCGAATCTCAGGTCAGTTAATTGATCACCTTGTTTAGCCACAGTGTATGGTAGAATAATGTCCAAGGTACTAGTATAAAAACTCTGCAAATAACATAGATACAGTGACTGGTCGATGCAGCCTATGTTACTTAGTCTCGGCCCTGAGCTATAATCCAGGAGTAGTAGTCTTTTGAAAAAAAATTGTTGTATTGTTCTAGTCTAATTCGTTTAGACACTACTGCATTCCGTTAGTTTCTAGTTTTATCTCCAGATAATTTATCCACATTTCAGTTCCTCGGTTCATTTTGATATTTCATTGGGTTAATTGATTAACATAATATTTTACAAGCAATTGAAATAAAAGTAATGCTGAAGTACTATCATGTTCACTATGCTCATCAGGAGACGATGCAGTGAGGGCAGCCACTGTTACTTCATCTTGGACACGATCTATAAGAAACGGAAAGTAATGCCGATGAATTATAGGAACAGTCTTGTCTAGGAATTAAAGGAACCGGAACTCAAGGAACAATAATGCAAGGAACAGTAATGTCTAGCTAGGAATTGAAGTCCTCATGTTTAGGAACGTTAATTCTAGGAACAGTTATGTAGTCCTAGGAATTCAAGTCGTCATGTATTTTTTAAATTTTTTATTTTTGCCTCAAAAGAAAAGTCTATTGCAAAAGAACAGTTCATAAGCCCTCATTGGGCGAGAGACAGGGCGTGGGTAGTTGTCATGTATTTCAATTCCTAGATTCATTCTAACTTTTTTTCCTAACAAATCTTGTGGATTTTGGCTCTTCAGCTTTCCTTCTACACGCGATTCAGAGTAGCACACAGTGGCGTCGAAATTGGAGTGCGATCTTTTGAGTCACTGAAACCTTGGTTTGTGCGGAGGATGCGGGAGTTCAACAGTTGCTGCTGTAGGTACCACGTGCAGATGGCTGAATTGAAGGATGCACTGAACTTCATGCGCCGTGGAACAGTGCACAAGAATTGCTCTTGCCAGTGTGAAGTGTGTCGACCAGAGGGTGGACAGGGTGAATGTAAAGCATCAGAGGTGACTTTTCAGTCAGTTACAAGACTCTGTGAAGAAGTTATGTGCCCAAAGCCCGAAGAAGAAGAGTTCCATGCACTCAGTTGCATTCGGGGAGATTGTACGATGTGTGGGGCTACGAAATTGAAGATTTGCCCCAACGAACTGTCTGGATGTACGAATGCTCTGGTTTCCTGGAAGCTGTTTGAGATGGTATTTGTAGGGAGAGGAGAAGACGGAAATGACAGGCATGCACTTCGTCTGGAGCACAAGTTGACCCCACCGTGTGACTTGGTATCATCTTTGCGGTCCCACTTGGAAGAATTTTTGGTCCACAATTTTGAGGCAAAGTGGCAGGATCAACAGTTTAAGGTATGCATGGGCAACTTAAGTCCTGATGCAATTGTTTCGGTTGTAGATTTCGCTGAAAACTATGCATTCAAGTGGCAGAATGAGGTTCAGTCCCAGCATTGGTTCAGTTTTCAGGTGTCAATCTTGGTTCATATTACATTCCGAATTCATCCTGAATGGGACGGGTTGGATCCTGAGAATAAGATACTCACGGAGTATCATTTTTATATCAGCGATGACAAGTCCCATGATAACAACTTTGTCCAATACTGTTTTGGGCTTCATAGAGATTTTTTGAAGGAACAAGGGTTTCTTTTCCCAGTGGAGCACATAGTCTTCTCTGATGGCTGTGCCTCGCAGTTTAAATGTGCGAAGTCACTGTATTTCGTTGCCAGGTATCCTTCTCTAACAATATCGGAAGAGTTACCCCTCGGTTGTGTGATGCAATGGAATCATTTTGGTACTGGTCATGGTAAGGGTCAGTGGGATGGAGCAGGGGCTCACGTGAAGGAGGCCCTGCGCAGGGAGCAAGTGAAGCCTGATGGAGTGCGGCTACATAACTCATCTGATGTGGTAACTTTCCTACGTCAAGCAATGAACCGTGAATATGCTGGTTACCACAGTGCTCGAAGATCAGTACACAGACATTTCTATGATGTAAAAGAGGCTGACGTGAACCAATTCCAGGCTCCAAATGCTCGCACTGTAGAAGGTACCAGATCATTTCACCAGGTTAGAAGTGTTGGATTAGAGGGGACATCATTGCAGACCCGGCGACTATCTTGCTTTTGTAAGTTCTGCTTGGACGGTGGCGATGGACCATGCGATAGTGTTGGGTTTGTTGAACCTTTCACTTTGATCAGGCTAGAGCCTTGTGAGCCCCAGACACTAACAAGGCGTGATAGGGCGCGTCTTGATGCTCAGGAGAGTAGACTCCATCCCCGCATGAGTGCTCGAGAATCACTTGCTGCCACGTTGGAGGTTGGTGATCACTTTGCGGTTCTAGCAGATGACGGATCCGGGGTTCCTGAATTCTGGATACTTCAGTGTCAAGAGCCCTTGCATGGCGTCGAAGAGGATAAGATGGAAGATACCTGGGGTCAGACAGTGTATCGTGGGGAGCAAATTGTGATTGGGACTTATTATAAGCGAAGGGGTAGTAGCAGAACATCTTACATCAGGGAAGACCCACGCAGACCCGCTTTCATTTACTCTCACTTGGTAGTGGCCACGAAGTTTGACTTACCAGCAGCCACGCATCGTCAGAAAGGAGGACGTGGAGGTACCCAGGTGTACAAACTCACCACCGAGGCCCAAGATCATATCCACTCTCAACTCTTAGTAGTTGACTAAGGAGTTCAGATATAGTACTCTGGCCAGGAGATTCATGATACGTTTATGGCCAGCAGTTGTTTTAGTAGCTTGCCATGATGTAGTGGAAGTTTAGGTGGCTTAGATTTGTTTAAATTTTAGTTTGGAGTGGTTTGTTTTGGTCATTTGCAACAGTGCTATGTATGTAGGATTACAGTAATGGTAAATAATAATTAAAAAAATGGATTTTGCTACTATCAGTTCCCGTACAATTGCAGTGGGTATTTAAGCAGAATGAAATGACTGCAATGGATTAGGGGATTCTCGTTTTTGAATACAGTACTGAAATTCGGAGAGCGCATACCAGGGACTAATTTCAATACCATATCCACATACAAATGAACCATAAGAGGCCAGCATTGTACACAATCAAAACACATCCAACTTTAATGAAGTACATCCCGTCTGGATGAATTTATGCTCAATCGAATGAATATTGACACTACCAGAAGAATGAAACAATTCCATTCCTACGAGTCCAATACATGATGATTTCCTTGGTACCAGGAAACCTTATTTCCTTTGCAAATGTAAATAGGAAGGTCTTTCGTTCTTAACCAATCTACTTTAAATCCTGATTATTTTCCTCTTATATTTATGTTTTTTATTATATTTTTCTAGCATGTGAAGGGATAGGATGTCATCCTGGTATATTTTTTTCCTGGTTACATTACCCCGTAAAGTACTATTTTGGGGAATATTCCGTTTTCTAACCAATGTACGAATAATTTTTTAACATTTTTTTAAACTTTCATGAAAAGGTTGTCATCCAAGACACTCTATTGTTGGTTATATTTTTGCGACGATCAAGATTATAAATTTAATATTTTTTATCCAATATGATATATGTGGACTTATTCACCAGTGTCACATGCCTTGTATAATTATTATGGGCATGAATTAATGAAAAAAATACTATTCCGTAGATTGGATCAGGGTCTTCATCTGTAGATTGGATCAGGGACTGCCTTCAATATTATTAGAAAGAAATGAAAGTGTTGGACATTCAACTCAAGGGATCATGAACTGATTAGGACATTGAAATAAGACCCCCCTTTGAACATACATAAGTGTGAAATTGGTATAAACTCAACAACTTAGGAAATTAGGAAATGTGTGCAAAAGATAAAAAGTCACCAAATTAGGAAAAGAGTCTGTTTAGGCGAAAAGGGAGTGCAAATATTTTTAAAAAATGGTCCTCACGCGGACATGAAACCGGCTCCTATTTAGTTTTGTATTGTGTCATGTTGGAACCGGTCCCCGCACAGTCTGGGGCGACGTACGTCACTCCACTTGATTTCTCTCGACCCAACTCTGAACTAGGACTCGGTTACCAACTGACGAGAGAGTATTAGTAAAAATCCATTATATTACCGCAGCTGGGTTACATTGCAATCAATATGGGATAAGTTCAATCTAAACGTGGTTTAAGGTAGGATCGAAGAAAGTCAACAGTGTGTTCAAATCTATGCGTGTCGTAGATTCCTTACTGCTCGTTCCTTGAAATAATATACTGATTTTGCCGAAACCTAGATTTACTATCTTGGATGTCTACCATGACATCAAATTATTGACAGTGGGTACATTTCGAGAAATCAGTGTAAGTAACTATTATTTCGAGTGGATAACTTTTCAATGTAAAACCAGTGACCAATAGTGCACTCAGATTTGCTTAATGTATTAATCCAATTTGTATTTACTTGTTTCACAGTATACAAAGAATGACCTTACAAAACTTAAGAATAACATAAGAAACCATAACAGGATTATGTTGTTCCTCTTTTTGACTTCTCAATTCTCTTAGTTATAAATATCTTTACTACTTTCTAAGAACAAACCTAGAATTATGTGACTCTAATCATGAACTATGTACCAATATTGTCTAATTTTACAATTATTTATACAGTCGTTTATCAACCTCGACACTTGGTAATATTTTTATATTATTTACCTTTGATACTATTTGAAGGAATATTTTAATTACGAGCCAGTATAATTTTGCCACCTCACATTGTTTTTTTTTTCTTATATACCAAGGGGATTATGATTTCATTATTAACTCTACATATTCTTAGTGTATTGTCCACTTAAATTACTCAATAAGAATATATTCTATTTTATAGCCAATCTAATTATGACATGTGTCTTTTTTATTCTTATTTTATTTTATTTTTATTTAGGCTTCCGAAGGTATGATGTCATCATTTTGATATTTTTTGTGAAGACATTGCGGGATATGATGTCATCGTTGGCGCTCTATATTGGTCTTCTATTCTCCACCTACATTACTATTTAAAGGAATATAATATACAAAAGTATATTCTATTTTATAGCCAATCCAATTATCACATGTGTCTTTTTTTTTTTTATTTTGTTTTATTTTTATTCATGCTTCCGAGGATATGATGTCATCATTGTTTATTTTTTGTGAAGACGTTGCGGGGTATGATGTCATCGTTGGCGCTCTATATTGGTCTTCTATTGTCCACCTACATTACTATTAAAAAGAATATAATATACGAAAGTATATTCTATTTTATAGCCAATCCAATTATCACATGTGTCTTTTTTTTTTTATTTTGTTTTATTTTTATTCATGCTTCGAAGGATATGATGTCATCATTGTTTATTTTTTGTGAAGACGTTGCGGGGTATGATGTCATCGTTGGCGCTCTATATTAGTCTTCTATTGTCCACCTTCATTACTATTAAAAGGAATATAATATACGAAAGTATATTCTATTTTATAGCCAATCCAATTATCACATGTGTCTTTTTTTTTTTTTTTTTGTTTTATTTTTATTCATGCTTCCGAGGATATGATGTCATCATTGTTTATTTTTTGTGAAGACGTTGCGGGGTATGATGTCATCGTTGGCGCTCTATATTGGTCTTCTATTGTCCACCTACATTACTATTAAAAGGAATATAATATACGAGAGCATATTCTATTTTATAGCCAATCTAATTATGACATGTGTCTTTTTTATTCTTATTTTATTTTATTTTTATTTAGGCTTCCGAAGGTATGATGTCATCATTTTGATATTTTTTGTGAAGACATTGCGGGATATGATGTCATCGTTGGCGCTCTATATTGGTCTTCTATTCTCCACCTACATTACTATTTAAAGGAATATAATATACGAAAGTATATTCTATTTTATAGCCAATCCAATTATCACATGTGTCTTTTTTATTTTTATTTTGTTTTATTTTTATTTTGTTTTATTTTTATTCATGCTTCCAAGGATATGATGTCATCATTGTTTATTTTTTGTGAAGACGTTGCGGGGTATGATGTCATCGTTGGCGCTCTATATTAGTCTTCTATTGTCCACCTTCATTACTATTAAAAGGAATATAATATACGAAAGTATATTCTATTTTATAGCCAATCCAATTATAACATGTGTCTTTTTTATTTTTATTTTGTTTTATTTTTATTCATGCTTCCGAGGATATGATGTCATCATTGTTTATTTTTTGTGAAGACGTTGCGGGGTATGATGTCATCGTTGGCGCTCTATATTGGTCTTCTATTGTCCACCTACATTACTATTAAAAGGAATATAATATACGAGAGTACATTCTATTTTATAGCGAATATAATATTTTCACATGTGTCTTTTTTATCTTCCATTTATGATTTTCAATCTTCCTTTTATGATTTTCAAGAAATACTTTCACTGATCTCCAATCATATTTTTCTCCACCGCTTTTGCAATAGATTGCTGCAACAATAAGCAAAGTAATTGGGAATTTGGTGTCATTCTTTGCTTTTTATATATATATATATATATATATATATATATATATATATATATATATATATATATATATATACTTACAATTTATATTTGTAATTAAAATAGTATTTTATTTCCTAGCCAATCAAATTATTACATATTTATCTATGTTTTCTTAACCTTTGGGAATATTTATTTCTTTTCCTAAATTTCCCGCCATGTCGTCCCTCTAATTAGGAACTGCCACCTGTATCTCCCGCGTACTCGTGGGCCAATCAGATGGTCCCACTGTGTTCCCGGGTTTTTTTTTGGCGCACCAGCCTCACTACAACGTCCATGTCCACGTGATACCCGGAAGATACTCTGCCGGTACCATCCTAGTACTTAGACAACACCTGGGTAATACCCGGTTCTTTTTCCCCCCCAATACCCGGTTCGTCTTCCCCCCCAATTGGTTTCCCAGGATTCCACGCAGTAGTGTTCCTTGTACACGCCGTTCTCTCTCCCTAGGGTTTTGTTTAGTTGTTTCTCAGAGTCTGTGTTGGGTTTTGGGCGCACTAGATTCTCTAAGTGTTTTAGCTAATTGTGAGAGAGGTTTGTGGGTTTGTTGTGCAAATTGTTTGCTAGATTCAAACTGTTCGTGTGAGTTTTCTAAAGATTACAGTTAGGCATCAAGGCCCAAGGAATAGGTGTTTGTGTGAGTTTGGTACCATGGGATCACTTCGGGGGCCACTACTTCTGATTTCTCGTGGTCCGTGTGTTTTACAAACCTTACTAGAGATTCCGCATGCCATGGTGGACAGGTACGTGGAAGCCGATTTTCTAAACTTTCACATTTAATTTGTACTTCATTTGCACTTGAATCGCTGGTTTTTGGGTTTCACTTCATTCCTAGGATTTGGTTCTAATTATTGCACTTGGATGTTGGGCTAGAAGGAGGTACGGGTCAATGGACAGCCCAAGCCGTGGCAGAATTAATTGGATGCGACACTTTGGGTGTCGGCATCCATTATTCCGTGGTCGTCTCTCTCTTTGGATTCTTGGAAAGGAGCTGGAGTTCTTGGCCACATTGATGTTCTTGTTGTGGTGTGCTCGGTTAGTGCTCTCGAGGTTGTGTTTGATTCCAAGTGATTCATGTTAGTATTTCCAGGACCTTGAGCTTTGTGTATCATTTCGCATAGAAGATGTATTGCTTTTGGGCCACGATCCGTGTGTTATAGTGCTTTCATTTTGAGTAACACTTACCTTTTTCCTTCACTGTCATCGTTGGCAGGGTCTGGAGTCACGCATTTCTCCACTGTTCACCAAATGCTTCAGCTCCTAGTCATCAGATAGTTCAAGGATTACAAAGGTGAGTTTGTAAGTCTACATGTTAAGTTTTCCTTTGAGGTTATGCACTTTGGAGAAGAAGTCCTTTAGCTGTGACCTTCCAAGGAGATTTTAGCGTGGAAATCTCTGTACTTCCGGGTCTAATGTGATGCAATAGGAAAACAGTACATAAAGTAGGAGATCAGAATAGCATCAGTAAACCATTGTCGTGTCCAGTAGCCATTCCTTGCTCCTGATATGAATTTACGTTGGATTTTCCTCTTGCACTCCTGGATTTGCAGTGGTGGTCCTGTTCCGGTGTATTCGCTGGAAACATTGTCCGGGTCGAGCATCCTCCACAGTTTGCAAGGAGTATGCAATACTCCTCCTCCTTTTCAGGTTTTATTTTTTCTATCAATGTCCTTCTTTTGATGTCGATCTCCTGGCTTTCATTTTTTATTTACTGGTTCCGGTTTTTGTCTTGGAGTTACTGGTTTCATCCTAGGAAGTCACCTCCTTCTCACTTCCTACTGTTCCTTCGTAGTCGTGGTTTGCGGTCCTTTTTCCTGAGCATACCCTTTTCACAATTAGCGTTCCTTTTTCCTTGCCAAGGTTTGGACTTGTATCCGTGAATGCGGTCTTCATTTCCTAAGTCCTTAGAATTCCAGTGTAGGAGATGTTCACATTTTCCTTAGTCCTTTTCCAGCACCCGTAACTCCTGTTCTAGATTACTGAACTCCTGTCACCAGATTCCGTAGCCTTTATTTCCACGTTCCTTACTATGAAAGTATTTCCTGGCTAGGATCTAGTCTTTTCTTTCATGTCCTAAATCCTGGTCTAGTATATCCTAGCTAGGTTCCTGTCCTATCTTTCCAAGTTGAATACTTTACATGCGAATGATACTTCTGATGTCAATGTTCTAACTAGATGAAATGAATTCTCTGATTTCTTACCGTATTCGTTGCCCCTGTTTCTTACACTATTTCAGGGCTTCAAACGACATCAGCATGGAGACTTTCTACTATCCCGAGAAGGGTTGGTTCAAACACGTCACCAAGCTGAATGCGACTGGACTCATCCCTGGTAGCACACTGACTGAGCAACATGTCAGCAAAAAAGAATGCAAGATAATGTTTCATTATGGTGGAGATCGATCGAACAACGGCTACAGACTCAACCCCCACTGTACCTTTTTCAACGAAAGATTGCAATGGCTTTGGCTTCGGGTTCATCAAGTGGAGAAACCTGCAAATAACGACTTCGGACTTGCATTTGCCCAGGCCCTGATTTATGAGTATAACACTGGGGAAGAAGTGGACTGGGCTGAACTCGCATTTCGCACCGTGACACGTTATTGCAAAACCAGGGGCACGAAACAGGTTCATCCTCTCTGGGCTTGGGCCCACCCCAGCGTCACTATTAATCTTCAGACTGGTGTCCCCGTTGGAACCAATTACCACTTCCCCAACACTCCAGGCTCCAGAATAATTCAGCTGTCCTCTTATCCCCCCGCAGTAATTTCTCAACTCACTCTCCTTGGTTTTCTTATATTTTGTTTGCCTTTATGAGTAAGTTATAGATTGTAGAAATATAGAAAACCATGTATGAATCTATTTTTTAGGATCTTAAGTATGAACCTAACTGAAGTACACATTTACTTTTCAGGATCTTTCCACGCCCAGGCCTGTAACACGTTCAACACAGAAGGTAAAGCGAGAAGATCCTTCTTCAGCAGAAGACTACTCTGACGACGACAGTCACACGGGTAGGCAAAAGAAACGCAAACGCAAGCAGATGGCAAGATACGAGAGCCCCTGTCAAAGATCTGGGCAGCCTTCTGCTCTAAATATGGGGTCCACATCTATGCATGTTACACAGTCAGCACCGGAATCCCCTCCCAAGAGCGAGACAAAGGACACGGATCAGCTCCTCACTACGCCTACTGAAAGCAATGATCTGAGGTGAGTTTAGACCGTACTTAGTATCCTGTATTATCATGTTTCACAAATTCCATTGATTCCCAACTTGTATTACTGTTTAATGTTTATTCCATTGTTTTCCATTACTTAGCTTAGGTGCCCATGTCTTTCTTCACAAATAACATAACTAACGTTGGGTGTTGTGCAGATCTGGGATTGCACGTGGAGAGACGTTTGAAGCTCCACTACCTCCAACAGTCGTGGCTGCCATCATGGAGTTCAAGAAGGAGATTCTAAACATGTGTGAAACAGTTATTAAGGACCTTGATCTTCGAAGGTCAGAGCTCCAAGTGAAGCTGAAAACTTTGGGCGATCAAGCATCCTTTGCAAACTGGACTCAGAGCGAGCTAAACACTGAACTGGACCTAGCTAATCGGGCTCTTGTTGAAAAAAATGATGATGCGACCCAAGGTGAAGTCCGGTATCTACAGTCAGCTCTCAGATGTGCAGAGAGCAAGCTGACAGTCGCTATGGAGAAGGAGAAGGAAACATCAGACACATTGACAGCTTTGTGTAAAAAAATTGAAGAGAAGCGCAAAGCTAACGGGATACTACAGGAACACTTCCAATCCTGTACAGGACCAGGTACGTATATTTTGAACTGGTTCTGAATTATTTAGTGTCGTATGTTGCCTTGTATAATTCTGCCCATCTACTTACAATTCAGTAGAAATTCTTGACATACGTTTGGTTTCGCAGTTCTTCGTTGAAGTTGAAGATCAACATCAGTCACCGACATAGGCACATGCCTGGGCCAAGGATTTCAGTACTTGTTACAAGTTCGTTTGTCGTGAAGGATGTGATTTGTAACTCATTTTTGATCTACAGACCCTAAACCCTTTGTTTCTCCTTACGGTTTGTAAATTTTGAACTCAGCATGACATGAGTATCTAGTTCCTTTTTGTTTTGCTTACATAGACTCGGTTGGTGTAGTACATAGGATATAATAGGCTAGTCAGTGACAGATACTGTGTGTTCAACTTTTATCCTAGAAAAAGTAAACAGTATAAACACATTTCAATTTACAGTGGATGCTTATTATGAAAGCATAAATGTTTGGATATCTAATACTCTGGACAGTCATGGAGAATCTTCTCTTAGATTAGTATGCGTTTACTGATTCTGTGCAAGTAGAGCTTACAATTCTATTCATGTGTAGCTGCCCTGATGTCTCATTGTGCTTGTAGGGAACGTGTGTTTTTTTTTTACAGTTGGGTGTGGGTTGATCGTAGACTTACAGTGCCCTATTCTACTTATGCTGAGTGACAAGGAAAGTAGCATTAGACATTCATTTCGTTGATGATCTGATTAAACAAATACAGAACAGTCTGATGCTATTAGAAATTGTTTAGTTGTAAGTCTTGCTCTCATGTTATGGACTTGAAGTCGAAGATTTTAGATCCTTACCTGATTTTCATTAAATTGTGACATTGCAGTCTTGTGCAATACAAACTTCTTTGCATTTGTATCATGCTCCTTGTTTTTGAAGTTTAATTTCGCTAAATAGAAATGCTTAGTGACAAACAGAACATAGAGGCTGACTTGTATAAAAAACCATTGAAAACATCAAGCGCTTCTACCAACGAATTCAGAAAACAATAGCACTGTCAGTCTTGGCCGTAGACATATCAACAAAAAGTCAACGGTTCTGACTTACCAAGGAGCAGGGATGGTTTGCTTCGAAGTGGTACGACAAGTCACTAATATTGTCAAATGAATTAGCAGAGAAAATTGTGTTGTCATTGGCAGTGTGTTGTACAATTTGCACAAACAGATATGCAAGAAATTCTTTACATTTTGAGGAACACACCCAAATCACTCTCCGCTGTGGCTGGGCTTAACTAACTATACATTAATAAGTGTACACTCCAATAAAAGAAACTGCCTCTTATTAAAAATGTGGTCTGTACATGGCTTATTCATTTTCAAAACATCAAACAAGTCTTTCAAACTTGGACGTTATTTCTGAACCAAGTTAACGTGAATAAAAAACAAACTTTGATTACACCAGAAGTAGCTAAAATCGAACAATGAACCTGAAGAAAGGTTCTTCTACTCACTTTCGATAACTACTCCTTTTGCTTCTACCAGCCCCAGATTCTTTCGTGATCGACTGGGCTTGCTGGTCAGCCAGAAGTCGCAAAACCTCTTTCTTCTGGGATGTCACCAAGACATCAGTCTTTCCATCCTTTCGCAAATTTCTCTTGGGACAGTTACTAGGCTCAGTCGGGTTACGTCGTTTTGAGATGATTCTCGGTCGATCCTCCACATTGCTATTGTCTACCTTTTTAGTGAGTGTTGGAAAATCACCTTCTTCATTCTCTACATACTCTGGAACTTCCTGGACCACTAGCTCCGCTGGACTGACTAGAGTAGGTGTTGACTCGAATTCTAATCTATCGTCAGCCCTCGCAGAACTTTCTAAATCCAACACTTGTTCAGTTTCAAAAATTTCTTGAGCGTTACCCTCCACAAACTGTACATTGTCCTCCACAGGAATGTCACCGCCACATGTGTCTTCAGTACTAGGGCCCTGTTCACCAACAATTCCTTGTCTTTCTACACCAGCAGATAAGCGTCTTGGTTTGTTTAAAACAAACGTTGATGGCGTGCTCAGTAGAGCCTCCTCATCATCGGAGGATGATTCATCAGAACCTGACTCCAAATCCGGTTCTGTACCTCCAAAGATCTCCATGCTTGCATTACTTTTTAGCCTAGTACCATTAGACCTACTAGGTGTAGCCTCGACGTCAGGATCGACACTAGAATTAAAAGCGGAACCTAAAGCCAAAGGTTTCAGCTGACATCTCATTTGCGCATCTTTAGATCCCTCCACGGTGGTTGAGCACTGAGGACAGACCAGAATTTCATTTGCACATGTCTTGCAGATTCCATCGTGCCCACAAGGCTGGTTCAAGAACAACAGTTTTTTGTCAAAGGACCACAAATTATTAGTA
Source organism: Ceratodon purpureus (assembly GCA_014871385.1). Taxonomy (NCBI): domain Eukaryota; kingdom Viridiplantae; phylum Streptophyta; class Bryopsida; order Pseudoditrichales; family Ditrichaceae; genus Ceratodon; species Ceratodon purpureus. The sequence continues at coordinate 21,114,582 of CM026422.1, forward strand.
TTTAAACTTCCATGTAAACAACAAAATAATACCACAACTAACAATATTGTAAGCTTTGTAAAGTCCATGATATTACCTCTAGAGCAAACATGACAGGGTCAGCTTGGTGGCATATGGAGCATGCAATCTTGTCTTCAGAATCTTGCGAATTAATTGGTGAAACAAGCGAACTGTTCTTCTGTCGAGCGTCCCCCCAATCTCCATCAGTATTAGGTTGTTGTAGAGCTGGCGAAGCAGATTGTATATCGCCAGCGTGTCCTATTGGGTAGTCAGAATCCGCTGATTGGACATCTATACAAATCAGTGCAAAGCAATGCCACATCAACCACTGTCAGTGAAAGGAATACGTATTTCCATGATTTAATTCCTGGAATAGGAATCTAATATAAATCACTATAAATCAAGTAAACAAGTTCCTACTACAAGTACTTATCCTTTTCGACTAGGAGATTTGACTCCTGGAAAGAAAGAGTTGTAGGAATCCTAAACCATACAGGACATAGGAACCAAAACTCTCGCAGGAAGACAAGGAAAATAAAAAACATAGTACTATTAATCTCCTGTTCCAAAAAATACTTCCAAGCACACAGGAAAAATAGCAGATACGGAAATTATGCTCCTGTGAATACTGTAGTACCCAAGGAGACACTCCTTCCGTAAAAGGAACTGATCCCGAAGGTACTCATTTACAAAGGAAAGTCTGTGAAACATGAAATAGGAAAGGAAGAAATGGGAACAAGAGCATGGAATGATGCATTCGCCAGTACCACAGTTCCCAGGAAAGGAAGGAAAAAATCATGACCGAGTACTAGTGAAAGTAATCCAGTAAGGAAAGAAAGGAACATCTAAAGTTTCTAACAAATTTCAGAGTGGGTTCAGGGAGTTACCGATACTACTGGACAGGATACCTGTTATTATCCTTGGAAATACATCGTGATGCAAGTACTTGAAAAGAATTCAAGGAACATGGCATAGGAATCACTAGGAATTCCATTCCTTACTGTACATATAGTAAGTGTCCGTTCTAAACGTCCCATGCCTCGGTACAGTCAAAGAACTAACAGTAATGAATGACAGCGGAATAAAAAAAAAAAAATCTTTAGGAAAATTTTTTGATGCAAAGAAGAGGCCCTTGGTTGCAGTAGAGGAGTCTTACCAGACATTGCAGCAACGTTTGGGCTTCCAACTGCTGCATCGGTAGAAGAAGGTGGAGCCCTCTCTGGTTCCGTAAAGCCAAACGACAGTCGCCACTGCGAATCAAATTCCTCGTTGCAAAACTTAGCTATACAGGTTCTAGACTTCGAACAAAGTGAACTAATGCAGAAAGGATGGTAGCAGTGTCCACAGGAGGCAACAACGATGTCATTGCAGTGAAAATGTTCCCCACAAGCAGGACAGTTTTCCACGTACACTATGTTGGTTTTCTCATGATCTTTGAGCCTCTCTATTGGTGTCGGCCTGAAACTATCCAAAATACCTGCCTTGAGTCTAGTAAGATACTCGGATACAGAGACAAGAAACTTCTTCGTACAAAGCTGGCTCTCAAGTAAAGAATCATATCGCTTTTGAAAAACTTGCATTCCCTCGTTACACCTCTCATAGTCTGCTACAGTAGCTTCTAATTTCAAACGTGTCTGTCTACTGTTCCTTTCCTCACATAGAAGTTGTTGCTGCAAATCTGCAACTCTAGTTTGCAAATCCTCCTCACTTTCCTCTAAACCAGAAGTAGATGATAGGTCTAAACCTTCACTCCCTAAGCAATTTGTCCACTGGTCGACGTACTTAGAAGACTCCTCTAATGCCAACTTGACTCGCTGAACCTCCGCCAATGCCTCGTCAGACAGAATCTGCCTATCATCCCGCATTAATTTAGCACGCCTAAGCTCTAACTCCTTATCGTCCCTCTCTCGTTCTAAAACCTTCAACCTTTCTTTCCTTGACAAGTAGTAATTTTGTTTGTCTACTAACAAGTGGTGTACCCTTGTGATAGTCTTCTCCACTGCATCAGTGATGGCAGTTTGCTCTGAAGCAGTGAGTAAACCGCCAGGAGAAACTCTGACACGACGTCTGCTAGAAGACGCAGACTCCATCCTCCCCTTCAAACCTAGAAGACGACCAACACGGGATGGCAATGGAACCGATGGACAGGGAGAAACACGAATAGGTGGAGGTTCTCTAAAGCCCAAATGGCTTCCTATACCAACGTCAATAGTCACGGCAGAGTTGGGCTCGGAATTTACAGGAAGTGTTCCTAATCCATTTCCTGGGACTCCTACACTGGGGACTTGAGAGACCACAGTAAAATCCGGACCAACTCTACCGTTCACTCTCTTCTGGGGAACACCGAGTTGTTGGGACCTGGCCTTTCTTGTTAATATCAAATTCCGTCGCTTGGAACTTGCAGCAACGGCATAGGCTGCCCAGTTAACTTTGATTTTCTTTGACTCAGCAACGACACCCCTTGCGAATTCTAGAGAGATGGTGTCATTCATAGAACGAATGTCCTTTCGAAACACTCGGCGGTAAAGGTCACCAATCCACCGCTGGGACTCGGTAGTCACACGAGGAGGTAAGATCTTCCACCCATTCTTATCAAACCGTGTGCCAAGAAACTGTGTGATTTCTTCTATAGTTACAACAGTATCCAATGTCTTCACGATAAGTCCATCCCCACGGAGACCCTGCCGTTTAGTGAAGTACTCTAGGTCGTAAACAACCTACAAAAAGGCACATTAAGCCAAGCAGTTAGCAAGAAGTATGTAATGAAAACAAATCTGTGAACATAGTAACGAAGCTGACTAAGTCAAATAAAAAAACATATCAGAGAAAATGCATGAGTGTTACACGTCATTTTCAGAAACACATCGACAACAGAGAATATTTAAATTATACCCAGATTCCTTCCTTCGAGATGACATTAATTTCAGTGACTCAGAATTCTAAAGACTACTCTGAGCCTTTCTAAGTAACCACGAGTTGTAAAAAAAGGCTACTCTATATAACAGGTTTGCAACCCACTATATAGACCATGAAAAACACAAATTCGAATCAGTACCCAGTACTTGGCACCAAAAAAAAATTCCACTTTCTCCTTTACCTGCTGTTATTCATACAACGTGCATTGTTAAATCATTACTAAATCACTACAAAGGCTATCAAGTGCAGGTATACAAGATAACGAGGGACAACAATACTGCTCAATTCATCTACATTCTGGGACAACCTAAACCGAAAAAGAAAACAACGACAGCTTCTGATACAACCCAATGCTAAATCACTGTGTACTACAAGGGGATCTTTAAAATGCGGAATTGAGTCATTCCAGGCTCTCAAAAAGGAGTTCACATTTATGAAATTGACGTGTAACATGTATCCACACTGAATTCTGGACCTAACCATTTTCCTTTGATTCTTAACCTATCAGCAGTATGAGAGAAAATGGGAGGTCTAAGCAAACGAAAAAATTCGAGAACCCACTGGGTCGAAAAGGGTGAAAGCAGCAGGCATCGACAAGAAGACAAAGAAAAGACCCACTGCTTCCCCTACGTTTTGTGATTCGAGTTCTGATCTTAGAACCCAACAAGATATCGTAAGGAAAATTCTCAAGTCAGGTACTGAAAAGCACAAACAACAGAAGCAAAAGATTACCGAATCCATTGCACATGAAACAACGCACAAAGCTTGGATATGCAACTTTGTGAATTGAAAAGATAGTGAAACATTACCTCTTCGCTGGGGCTCTAATATCGAAGGTGCTTAGAGTCGTTGCTACAAACATTGAGAGCCGTAACAAAAAGCCAGAGAACTGTGATAGAGAAGGAAAGAGCCGATGCGACACCTACGGCAAAGGGGAGCAAGCCAAACAATGAAGCACAGCTTGAAACCCTAGACATGCCTGAACCGTTTCCCAAGGATAAAGTTGAGACTTCCTGGTTTCCTAGGTCCTGGACCAATAGAAAAATTGCATTTTATTGTTACGTTTTTATCACCAGTACCCCCAATTTCCTTGGTTCCTTGGTTCCTAGTGGGCCACCTCAAGGATGCTTGCCCCCGCGATGCATCGTCCGATACCGCTCGTTTTTTTGGCCGTGTCGATGCCGAACCCGTGAACGCGAGACCGAAGGTGTCTTCAGGAGTGGCATCGGCTTGTACCGCACCTGTTTGCGGGACAAGCGCAATCTGTTGTGATGCGTGACGCGTGATACCCCGAGAGGTGCGGTCGGGATGGAGACCCTGCAAGAGGACGCCGCGAGACGAATCCTGAAGGACGATCTTCCGCGAGACAATGGAGCGACCGTGGCTTCCCATTCTGTCGACGTGAAGGTGGAGGTAGACACCTCCTGGATTGGACCGTGGGAGACAATCTACATGCAGAAGAACGGTCACATTCTGCAGGGATACCGAGACGCGGTACAGTTCCCACCTCGCGGTCCCTTCACGTTCAAAGACATCAAGTGGGACTTCCGCCAACCGAATTCGTATCCTGATGTTGTCGAATACTGTAGACGGAACGTCCCGGAGTCCGGGCTTGGAATCGGGCGCTCCGAGGGTGATGTCTCGGAGAAAAGGTATCATGTTGCTTACATTCCGTGGGAAAGAGTGGAGGACTTCGTCGAAGGCGAAAGCAAACGAAGGTCCGATGTCCAGACAAGATTCTTGAAACGACCCAAGGGGAAGCCGCCTGGTCACGAGCCGAGACACAATACTGGCCTTCATACTTTCTGGTTAGTTCATTTCCGAAACCGAATACTTCTGGGTAACGTTTTGTATGTTCTTCTATTTGTTTATACGTGATGTCCGTGTCTCGATGTTCTTCGATAACGAGACAGCATTCGCGAAACGGGTTCCGAGACAGTCGATAACGGCTCGCTAACTTAGTATTGTATTTTCGGCACAGGTACGAGTGCCAGTACGGGCCGAAGGACTTGTCCGACAAGGTCCTCACAATTACTCCCGAGATGGAGACGAAGAAACCGAAATACAACGTCAAGGGCAAGTTGATTCCCAACGGGCGTGGGAAGGGGAGGCCCAGAATTGGCGCTGCTGCGACTGGAATGAGCATCAAGAGAGGATGCGTGTGCAGATTCCAGGTGAAGCAGCTCTACTATCTCCGAGACGTGGTCGAGATTGTATATTATAACCCGAGACACGAAAATCCTGCATTGCTAGTGGTCCACGGCGCCGTCATACCCGGCGAGCGTGGTCGTTTCGAAAAACAAATCCCGACGGAGCTCCGGAATTGGGTACTGTCGAGCCTCCGGTCTGGCGTTTCCAGTAACAAGATTCTTTCTACCCACCGTGCCGAGGTGATGCGTCTCGTAGCCGAGGGTGTTCCGCCTGAACGATGTCACTTTCTACGGGAGTGGGATGTCCGAAACATCGCCAAGGAATTGAGGAAAACAGAGTATCAGAGAGACGACAACGACGCCGAATCCGTGAAGATGTGGGTGGAGGCTAACCCGGACGATGTTTTTTTCTATCGTCTCGTTAAGAAAGGCACTGTCTCGGGAACTCTCACGTCTGCGAATTTGCCGTTTGTCATCGGCACCCAAAACGAGTTCCAGTTCAAGATGATGCTACAGCACGGCCACGAAAGTATTGTCTCGATGGACGCTACGTTCGGAACAAATCACTGGAAGGTGAGGCCCATATATTTCGACTTTGTCTCGTTCAGTACTCATTTCGTTTTTCGAGACATTCACATCTGTCTCGCTCTTGCAGTATCCCCTGTACACTCTGATGGTGTTCGACAAGTGGCGGAATGGAGTCCCTGTTGCTTTCATTATCGCGCAATCCGCAAAAGAGAAAGACATCACTCCCTGGCTCACCGCAATCAAGCAGAAGCTAGTTTCGAAGATGCCAGAGTGGCTACCGAGTGCATTCATTGTCGATGATGCATTAGCTGAGATTAACGCCATAATGTACGTATTCTGATATCTCTGTCTGCGTACTGTCTCGTGATTTGCCGACTCGCAAGCTGTCTCGTGACATACCGTTCCGCACACTGTCTCGTGATTCCCCATCACGCATACTGCACCTCCACTTCTGTACCCCTGATATGTCTCGTGCGTTTCATAGGTTGGTATGGCCCAAGATTAAAGTATTCCTATGCCTCTGGCATGTGAGGCGGGCCTGGCAAAAGAACGCCTGTGCCAAAATTAAAGGAATAATCACCAGAGCGTGGGCGCTGCGGGAAATGGGAGCGCTCATGTACATCGAGGAGTCCCCCGATTCGAGGTTGTCTGTCTTGGACTACGTGAAGGCTAGGTTCGCGAGACTGAAGACATTAGTGTCCGGCGCTGCTGCTTTCTGGGCGTACATTGAAAAGTACTGGATGATAAAGCCCGAAATGTGGGTGACAGGGAACAGGCACATACCACATGCTGGTCAAGACACGAACGCAGGAATTGAGTCATATCATGGACACACAAAGGCCACTCTGAAGGCCGAGAAGAGTCGGTTGGATGGAAGGCGTCTCGATTGGCTCATTCACGAGCTCACAAACGACGTCGTAACGAAATACGACTACAACCAATACATGAAGGAGAATGGCTTCATAACAAACAAGAAGGCAGAGCAGATCGTTAGAAACTCCATTATATCGGCGAACAAGATCCCGGACTCCTCTGTCTCGCTGCCGTCTCGACCCGGTGACCCCGCCATAGTCACGTCGTCCAAGCGAGCCCACATTAGATACGCCGTGTACAATCCCGATACCGAGTGGGCTGTTTGCGAATGTGTATGGGCCCAGAAAGGAAATCTTTGCAAACATCAGCTGAAGGTTCTTCGTCTAATGAGGCCTGACCTTGCCGACGGGACGATTGTGAAGGTCTGCGGGACACTGTACGGTACCAAGCTAGGCGGTGTCTCGGCTCTCCTAAATCCCCCGGGACCGGGAATTCCAAGCGAGACTGAAACCGGACCGTCGCAGGATGTCCCCGAAGACTGGAATGCCAACAGCGAGACACAGGATGTGCCCACGGTCGACCCTCCACCGAGTCAAGAAGACGAGGTGGCAAGAATGAAGCGCATCATAGACCAGACGGGAAGAGAAATCACGGAACGAGCTGCGAGACACTACGTCATTCAGAAGCACCTGGCGGCGGAATTGGCAGAGATGAATACGAGACACGCTGCCATGGAAACGAGGATTCTAGCCGGTCTCCTTCATCCAACGGAGCGAGACGCCCCAAGATTTGAGAGGAATGACCCGAACAAGCCCAACTCGCTGAAACGGAATAGGGATTTCCTCGACGGGGGACGCGTCGGACGTCCGCCCAGATCCACGCAGGAGTGACCCCACGTCCCTGTCTCGGATTTCTATATTCGATGTGTCTCGGATCGAGACAGCGGGAACTCTACCTATAAGTACACCCGCCACGACTCGTACTTTCTTTTTATTTCTGCAAGTGTTGAGTGGGATTCATAATCACGGGGTACCAGTTTCCGTAGTTCCCGTTTGGCGTTCAATTGGGTTCGCAGAATGGAGTCCATGAACGTTAACTTCTTCAATGGGGGGGAGGACACGGTCCCGGGAGTTCATCCGGAGGGGCCTGTCTCGGGTGCCACAGGCTGCTGTGATCTCCAGGAATTGGAGGCCGACGCTTTAGAGGTACTGGAGCAATTGTTCTTGGAGGCATCATATGATATAGCGTTATCGTCTCGGAGAATGAGCTCTGCGAAACGGAATCCAGTGGACGTGTACCGTATACCGAGACAATACCTTGGCGGGCAGTCCCGAACACGAACTGTCTCGAGGCGAGACGGGGTCGACTACGAGTCCCTTACGTACGTAGGCATCTGTCTCACCCCTTGGAACCCCACTAGGTCAAGGAGGATGTTAGGACCATCAGCATTCGGTAAACTGTAGCTCTAGATTGTGTTGTAGCGAATTTATTGAAGTTCTGTCTCGGATTGTAGCCTAGGAATTATCGGTACTCTTTTATGCTCAATGTAGACAAGTATCGGATGTAAAAGAATCTTCCGTTTTCTAATTATACGTCACACGGTATCCCGTGGAAAATTTTGTACAAAAAAATTTCTTCTTTCCTCTCCGACCCCTGGGAGCCAAGCATCCCACATACGAGACACTGAGCTCTCAACTAGTCACATGGAGTCCACTACAAACGAGAGGCGAGACAGTCACTTCCCTTCCTTGGACTGTCTCGGACTATACCATTCATCTATACACTGTCATTGTGTCCTTCAACTATGCACTACATCTCTACTACTGTACGTCTCCCTCCCATCCCCAAAACTGGTACTATGTACTGAGCAGTCCTGTACAAGTCTCCTGCCTGTCTCGCCCCAAAACAAAAACGCAGTCTACAGCCGTCGTCTCGCCGAGCCTGAAGGAGAGTGCACCATCTTCTCGAATTTCTCACCCTTAGACTTCCTGGACTTGGTGGCGCTTCCGAGCCTCGCCTTTGTGTCTTCCTCCTCCTCAGAACCTGGTGCTCGTGGTTCACGGATGTGGAACGCATCCACCTTGTACCCGGTCCGAGACATCGCTGGCGAAATACCGAACACTTGGACCCCGCCTTTTACTGTGACGTAGTCCGGGACAACGATATCCCCCTCCATCAGGTTAGGCAAGTCATTCAGTCCAGTCCCGCAGATCCTCGGTCTTGGTAATCTGTCGTCCGCACGGGCTGTCTCGATGTACAGCTGCTCCAAGAACCACAACTGCATTTGCTGCCCAGTCCATTTCAACCAGCGCTTCTTCTTCATTTTCTCCGCAGGCTTCGGGAAACGACAACCATATCCACGAGTGACCATGTACTGCCAGAACTGGAAACTCATCGCGTATCCGCACTCCCATGACTCCTTCTGGTTCGGAGCCTTGAGCGAGACACATCCGCGAGACACTACCTTCCACCAGTCCTGCGATCCCGGAACAATTCCCCTGGAGCTCGCCCACGCGATGTGCACCAACGTGACGAAGTTGTCTCGAGCCTCCGTGTCGTGTATGTGGAGGAGGGATCCAAGGTGATATGTCGTGTCAAGCTCCACAACAAACAGGGTCCAGTGATCCTTATCGCAATAAGGGATCACCAACGTGTTCTCCCGGCCATTGCAACCTGAGAGCCACCGGATTCCGAAACTCCCCAGCCATTCCCAGTCCCCGTTGCACTCCAGGATGTGCGCATCCAAGACAGTATTGACGTTGGATTCTGCCACCACATACTGTCTCGCGACGTGGTCCGGCGATCTCAGAACCAAGTGCCGCAGGAGGAGGTCCACGAATGGCCCAATCATGCACGCCTGTGGTCTGAGTACGCACTCCCACTCTTGGACCAGGACAGGGATCTTCACGGCAATCCGGGGGTCGTTACCAAAGTAGATGATGTAATCCCCGTACTCCGTCTCGGCCACATGCCCTTGCCTGAAATAGGAGACAGTGATAATGTTAGATCCGAGACAGGGTAGAACCTGGACAGCGCTATAGGAACATGATATCGGGACACCGCGAAACATTTTCAAGAATAAAAAACATGGACACAACGAGCCTAAACATACCATGAGTAATAAAACATGCCATTCACGAACTTAAGAACTTACTTGAAGCAGCCAACGTGGAATGGAATCATCAATACCCCAAGCACTGCCTTCCAATCCATCTGTACTCCCTCCGAGACAAGCTCCGTCTTGAAATCCTTCGGGGGCTCCAATGTGTTCGGAACAGGCGTGGCAGGGTCCATGAATTTAAAAATCCAGTGGCTCCCCGGTTTCAATTTACTCGGCGGTATTGGTGCGCCAAAGTCGAGGTCCCAAATCTTGAGTCCTTCCTCTCGTGACCCAATTCCAGAGGACTGTCCCTCGTCTGACTCCGGCTCCTTGTCCTCCTCGACCACTGTCTCGGACGCCGCCACTGCGTCTAGTAAAGACACAATATTGCAACCCCCGTTAATTAATGTCCCTCTGGACACTGTATGATGAGTTGGTGTGCAAGAAAGTAATTGCGAGAATCCGAAACAGTCCATCTGGGATGCAGAGGGAATGCCATCGCCCAATGGCAGGGAACTGAACCCGTCTCGCAATTCTTGGGTCCATGTTCCGGGACACTCACCTCTGGGTTTCGCGGCTGCCACTGTCTCCAATGAGGCAGCCTCCTTTCGCGGACTCTCGTACCGGCGAGGCGAATCCACGGAGGCAATGTCAACAACCTCATTCATTTCGTTGTGAAATGGGGATGAAGGGCTCGCTGTCTCGGTCCCTTCCGAGTCTTGTGCAGGTTCGTCGACAGGTATCGCGTGACCATGGACGTTCAAGTGCCCGTACACCAACCTGTCTCGCGAAACCCCGTCAACAGCCGTCTCGGCAGCGGACCACCGGTCTTGAGCGACACCATTCAAGAAAGTGCGCACTGACAACGCACTGCGCAAACCAGAGGCCCAGGCCGGCTTTGCAAAGAAGGTCCAAGCCGTTAGCTTCGGAACGCATGAACTATTTCCGAGACATTCTTACTACAAGACATCAGAACATGGCCTCTGTGTCGGATATGAACTTACCATCCGCGAGAGGGATCCAACGGAGATCTAGGTCCTCCCGTCGAGTTAATGCTTGCCGCAAAATCTTCAAGCACTCTGGGAATACCTCTTCCGAGACGGGCGCCGTCAACTGCCACGCCGTCATGAAGGATTCCGTCTCGGAAGATGCAAAGTCCTCCAGTGCCCGAGCCTGGACTGAAAGGAGCCACGCCTGCAGGGCATCCGAGACACCGCTGTGGAGGGACATGCATGCTGCTGTAATGGCGTCCGACGTCTCCGTCTCGGCGTTTGGATCAGCACCGAACAGTGTACTCCCAGCGGCCTGAACGAGACACCTCGCTGTGTCTAGAGCTCCAGGCGAAGACAACTTCTCCTGGACACTCTTGTCCAGTGCTCCTTGCAGTGGGTCCGCTGAGCTGTTATACCAGAGCACGAGGAAAATATGAGGGGCCCGTGACGGTTTTTTTTTATTTTAAATTATGTTGAATTGAATAAAATACCTCAGGAGGAAAAAATAAAAATAAACAAGTACACAATACTGACCTGTACCGAATATTGTGGACGAGGAGGAAAACGCGAATGATCTTTGCCTCCAGACCTGCTCCGACTGGCAGCGTCCGTCTCGTACCGAGTGCCTTGACCACGTCTCGCGCCTCCGTTTCGTTGTGCTTCCAGGGCATGGGAGGTAGCCTCTCCGAGACAGCGGGGTTCTTCGCGCATATGTGGTACAGGGGATTCCAACCCCATGACACTTCCTCCAACTCCCCAGCCTTGGACTCCTCCCACGCTGCAACCCTGTCCGCGATGAATTTCTCCTTCAGTCTGGCGTTATGAAGGCGCTGGGCATCTACGGCCTCCTCGTGTTTCTTCCAGTCGTGGACATTGACGTAGTAGTCCATGGAGGCGTTCGCGAGACGATCCATCTCTGTCTCGGACATTTCCCCGGTGTCCAACACTTCAGAAAGATCTGCCGCTAGACCGCTATCTCTCTCGGAGTATAGAGAATTCTGCAATTCAGAGAGTACGGCAGTCCTCCCCCGTTAGCAACCTTGAGGCACAGATTGAAGTGCGAGACAAGTATGAAAGATAGACGGAAATGAATTAAAATATCGCAACATATTCACGACAAGTACAAGTTATTATAAAATAATGAAGTTGAGAACTCCAGGGAGGAGATGTCGTACCTTTCGATTCAACTTCTGGAATCGGAAGTAGGTAAGCGAGATGATTGTCTCGCGCCCCTCCTTCTTCAAGAACTCCCCCAGTCTGGTCCGAAGAGTTCCCCTGTCCCACGTGTGGAACTCCCTCTCCTCCCCAAAAAGCCCATAATCCATTAGGATGGTGAGGCCCGTGTGTCCCAAGCGTGTCTCGGGCTGGCGAATTGGATCTATTGTAAACAGGGACTCCGCTGCCTCTTGAGCCTCCTCCACAACCTTCTCCTTGTCTCGCATTAAGGCGGACATTGGGCTCAGGGGAACCTCCATCGGGGCCTCGTCGACCACCATAGCCACCGCTCCAGTATCCTCTGTGTGGACAGTGGGAGTGGAGACGGCCATATCAGAGCCGTCCCCGGGACGTATCCGAGACGTATCCGAGGCGTACCCGGCTGTCTCGTCCCGGATTGGGGATGGCGGTTTCTCGTCCGATGGTTTCGGTCGCTTCGCTGCCGTCGTGTTTGTCTCGCTCCTTGCCGCTGGGACCCTCTGTGCCGGGGTGGTCTTGCGTTTGTTTTTCCGAGAGTAAAACTCCCTCTCCTCGGGTTCCTCCTCCGGCTTGGAAGCCTTCACTTCAATGTCTCGTCCTTTCTTGTCTCGCTATCGAGGAGTGAGTCCTGCCCGAGGAAGAACGATGAACGTATCAGGTACAGCTCCCGTGGCGTCCTCTTCGCCTGCAGATGTGTCTCGCCGGGGCGGTGAGAGGATGATAGGGACAACAGCAGGCGTCGGTGCCGTCTCGAGATTGGGGATGAACGGTCTTCGCTCCACCACGGGCGAGTCCGAGGCCACAAAGTCACTGTCTGCCTCTGCCTCGGAATCTGAACTGCTCAGCACCATTTCCAAAGTCCTGACAGCCAACCTATCAGGGACAGATTTTCTCTCGGCCTTCATGGGTTTCTTCGTCTGCTTCTTCGGCGATCTATCACTCGGACCACGAATCGCAGGGACGCCTTGTTGGAATTTGACCGGCTCCCCTCGCCGCAACATAGCCTGTGTCTCGTTCACGTAGTCCCTCACCAACTTCTGGGGCGAGACACCCGCTTGCAGCTTGTCAATGGTAACGTTCTTCTCAAGCAGATTCGGGTACATCTTCTCCGGGATGACGTTACCGTTCGCGTCGACATTTAGGGGGCACCCGTGCCATCTATGAGTATTTAGACGCGCCTTCTGAGCACACATGGGCTCCCCATTCTTGCCACGGCATTTGTGCTTGCAGCAGAACAATCGACGTCCTAACATCACCGGCGCGCTATGACACTCCAGGAGCAAATTCTTCCACTCCTCCCATGTGTAGTGTTCCGTGAACAACTTCTTGTCGCTTTCGTGGACCTCCGTGACGCCGTCGTCCGTGATCTGGAGGTTCCTCCTGTACTCGGGAGCCATGTCTCGCTAACTTGAACCTAAAACAAACAGGGGCGGAGGTTAGTAACCTGGATGCGAAGTTTATAAGACCTTCCGAGACACAGACACAGCGCCGAGACTGCGAGACAGCTGCGAAGCAAAAACCGTGCACATCAAATTCGGCAGGAACTGTGGACGACAGGAAGGAGCCTCTACGACGGATCTTTGTCTCGGCGAAACATGAACGACGAATCGGAACAGAAATTAAGATTCTATGCACAAAATTGGTATACTCAAGAACTCCCTCCCAATTCCAACGCGAGACACTCCTGTAACGGGGGCGACATCGTCGTCCTCATTTGATTTCGACAATAGCAGCGAGGCCACCCACAACGACCGCAGACAAGATACACCTGAACAGTATTCCACGAGACATGTCTATCCTAAACCCTAAACCCCAGAACGTCGTGACGTATGACTACTAAACCCTAAAACTAATCTCTGTGACAAACTCCGGCAACAAAATCGCTATCGTCTCTCCGGAACACCATAAAAACAAACACATAGAAGATGATGAACGTATACATACCTCGATTGTCTCTGCGAAATCGCCTCTGCACTCCTCCTCCGACCAAATCGCACAAACTCCTCGATCGCGGCTCCAGCAACAGACTCCGACTCCTCAGTTCTCACAACACTCTCAAACTCTATCACAACACTCTCCGCCCATGAAAGCGCCTCTCGCACAACACTCTCCACCTCACAAACACTAAGCGTAACACATCTAACAATGGCGCGAGACAGCGGAGAAGGAAACGGAGAGAAATTGGCAGAGAAATTAGCAAACTTTGACAACGCGCGCATATAAACCCTCGCACCTCCTCTCGAGGGAACACTCTCACCACCCCTCGAGACAACTCTCGCAACTCTCCTCAGGCAATGGCATAAAATGAGTCCGTTTTTCCAGGAGGCTGCCAATTTATACAGGGAGCAGGGGGGAGACGCCATCATCACACCTACAAAACCTCAGAAATCAAAATCGAGGAAAAGGCTGCAAGAAACGGCGCATGATCTCCACCCACAGAACCCCATCATCACCTCAACACCCGAAACAGCTCCGACGAGACAGACTGAAAGCAGAAGTGACAGGAGAAAGCAGAAGTGACACCCACGAAAATGAGACATCATACCCTAAAACGTGGAAGGTCATTCGACAGGACGTGACGAATTCTGTCCGTCTCGGATGGATGAAAATCTCCATGCATGCCCATGGGCCATGGTGCCATGAGGCTGTCTCGCGAGACAGCCCATGCATGGGGTGTCTCGTCTTTCTGGGTTCCGAGACGAGACAGGGTGGAGGATGCGGACGTGGCAGGGAGGGTTTCGAGACGGGGTCCGACGTGGCATCCCGAGCCCGGGCACGGCTCGCGAGAGGGGGGGAGCGACGGAAAGAATTCTGGAGCGAAAGAAGGGTCTCGCGCCGTGGGCCCTGTCTCGCGGGACCGCCGCGGAAGGGAACAGAAATAGCGAATGCCATTAAGACGTGGGCGAGGATTATAGTCAGGGGGCTCGGTGGGTTCCATTTTGCTGCCCCTCCCCGTTTTGGAGTCCTAGGGTCTTTTTTTTTTTTTTTTTTTTTTTGTTTTTTTTATAAATTTGGGGCCGTAGGCTACAAATTACCCTAAGGAGGTCTTCTAGAGATCACTAGGACCCCACTCAAGGCAAATAATAGGGGCAGAGATTTGCCGCCTCCCTTCCCACCCCCCGAGTCTGGCCTCCGAGGCTCGAGCCACCGCTTGATGTAGGAAAATAGACAAATCCAAAGAATTCTTTCTGGGCCCAGTGAATTAGTTTTTAGCAAGTTGGACCTAGCCCACTTATCTTTCGGATATCACTGTTTTCTAAACAAGATTAGTATTGATTGTAGTATCATGAATTTTAGTGTCTATTGATTGTAGTATGATGAATTTTAGTAAAATTCATGGATGAACAAAATTCATGTTTGGAATCTTACAAGGGCTCCCAATCCATCAAGGAATTATGTTAATCTTTAAAGTTCCTTGACTAGGTTTCACGAAAAAATGCTCCAAAACTGCCAGTCCATTGTAAAAAGCATGAATGACTAAAACTTCATTATTTTCTAATTATAAGTTATAACCATAAGATCTTCAACTAGATTATTGTAGTAGATAGCTCAATAAATTTCATCATAATCGACCATACAGATTAGAAGATTACAGCAATTCAAAATTGAAAACAAACTTTTTTGACACGATTTGTTGACACACTTAAATTTTATTTTCTTATATTTTTTGCATTATGGATTTTGGGGGTTTTGGTGCATGAAAAAGACCACTAAGTTAGCTAATTGTATAAAAATATTTGCATACAAAAAACAAGTGGGTGCGGGCACGATCAGGGTACCCCGCCCCGGACAGGCATGGACTCATGGACAGTCATGGACACGGAAGCGGAGCTACACAATTGTGAGTGCCGTGGTCGTGGCCACGTCGGATCCTGTCCGTATCAGGAAGTGCACAGGGGCGGGAAACCTGAGCTGCCGTGGCCAGATGCGCCCAATCAAACCGATCCCCGCCAATTTCTGCGATAGAAATTCTTTAACATTCCGAACCTTCCTTCAGATCTGTATCTTTTCTGCCACGCTTCTGTCATCCTGTACTTTGCAATTACTTCGCAGATCTTGGTTACTTCACGGTGAGTCACTCTTGGCTTGTGTCTCTTGCATGGCGTGTGTTTCTTGCGAGGGTTTTCTGAGCGAGGGTATTTCTGAGCGAGAGCTTTTTGAGCGAGAGCTTTTTGATATGGTAAATTGAATCTTTGTCAACCTGAGTAGGAGGCTTGATTTTTTTGAGGGAGAGCTTTTTGATTTTAGTACCTGAGGTCAAGGTTTTAGTGATTTAGGGTTTTACTGGATATGGTCGTATTTTGGACTTCTTCTTTAGTCTCCGTTGTTTGTTATGCTCGTGATTTAGACTTACCTTGGCCTTTGTGTAGAAAAGTGATCAATATTTTTCTAAGCAGCTGGGTTCTTGTTACCAAGTACAGTCCAGGATTTGTTGAGCTTCATTTCTTTTTTCTGGGACAGTTCTTGTTCTTGTGTATGGACACAATTTCCTTCGACCTCGTGTTGGGTAGCTCTACTGTTGCAGGATTTGGTTGCCGCTTGCTCTGTGAATTGCTCTGTCGATGTAGCTCTTTATCCCTTTTAGCATTGCCGTAGCTCCCTCGATGTTTCTTTATGTAGCTTTGTGCGGGCTTTGTGCGGGGAAAATGTTTATTCTGAGGTCTTCGTTGTGCTTCTCGTGTAGATGGAGGGTTCAAAAACTGTACCAAAATCCTTGAGCGAGGATCCTCTCTTCATCAAGTTCTCAGCCATTTTGCCCTGCCATGGTGCTATAGTAGATGAGATTCGCGAGGAAATTCCTGAGTCCGTAGTGTCTTCATACTTCGGACCGAAAGCGAGCAAATCTGGCTGGAAGTATGCTCGCCACTCGAAACCTGAAGAGGCTGCTGCGATTTTCGATCTGTGGACAAAGGTGTATGACGATGGTCATATGCCGAACAAGGAAATAAGTCTCCAGTTTGCGAGGGGCCTCATCTTGCAACAAACTCAGCCCGTTAATTGGGCTGAGTTTGCTATAAGGAGGCAGAGGTATAGGGAGCGTCAGAGAGAGTCGAAGAAGATAGGTACTGTGAAGGTAGAGAAGAGCACTGAGAATCTTGGAGGGGTCCAGGTGTTGGGCAAGAAGAGGTTCCAAGTTCCCTCACGTACTTCCGAGTTGCCGTTGCCATCTGTTCTGAAGCTCACCCTCAAAGAAGAGCTGGAGGAGGACTGCACGATGGGCAAGAGGGTTGGGCCACCGAAGGGGAAAGGGTTCAAGAAGTGCTTCGACGATGGAGCTCCTCGTTGGGAGACAAGTGAATTGGAGTCCATGTCCATTGTCATTGAGAGGACAGAAAGCTTGTTGGAAGGGTGTCGTGTAGAGTTGATAGAAAGATCGGAGGAAGTTGAGAGAATAGAAGGTCAGTCTAGGAGGGCCGCCTTCATGCTGTCAGACAGGGTTGTTATCTTAGAGGATCATGAGCGGGAGGTTGCTAAATTCAAAGAGCAACATACATGCCTTCAGAGCACAATTCAGAAGGCTGAGTCGCCATTGAAAACGGAAAGTGGGAGTGAAACTCAGAATTCGTCCCTTGTAAGCAGCAAGCTGCAGGTCGATGATGTTTCCCTTTCGATGGCACTCGCGGCAAAAGCAACTGCCCATTGTCGAACAGTTGTTGATGGGTGTCGGGTGGATCTTGCGTCAATAGAGGGGCAACTGCGTGAGAGTCTAGAGAGGCAGGAGAATGTTCGAAGTAGAGTTTCAGGACTCGAACGTCTTCTTGTCAGCATGCATGACCAGTCGAAGAAGATGAACGAAGGCACTGGATATGCCTTCTTTCCAAGACCGCTCGGGAATAATCCAGAGAGCCCCTTGTCTACTGTTCACATTCTGAATGCGTGTCCTGTCTGCGGGTACTGGTATCTTGCCAACAACTTTGTTCCCTTATGTTGTGGGCATACATATCACGTTTTCTGCTTGGCTCAACACGCAAGAACATCCTCTCTGTGCTGCTTTCAGGGATGTGATCAAGAATTTTTCCCTGACAGCATTTGCTCAATCGGGATACGGATTTCCCAGCCCATTACCAACCACCCGAGTGAGGTCAAGATCGAGGGCGCAAAGGCAGGTCAGGGCAGACAATTCAAGATCCATGGTGAGCACTCGCCCCTGCAGACGTTCTTGTAAACGATGTGGTGTTTCCCAAATTTTTTTTTGTTTCTTTTAACTGATCTATGTTGTTTCTTGTATCCAATATATATTGTTTCCAGTTGCGTGGTTTTCTTGATGGAATAGGAGATGGATTTCAGAGTGGAGGATATATACAAGTGTATCGATTTCTTGCGTGGTTTACTTTTAAGTAATTCTGAAGGTTTTTAGAGGAGTCGATGTGTTGATGTACAGACTTCCCTTCTGTAGTCGTTTCATTACAAAGATCCTTGTTTCTGCATAGTGGCTTTGATGGTCTCATGATTTGTCACGTATAATTTCTGCAGCAGGTTTAGTTAGTTTCGTTTCAAGAGTTGACGTTCCAACTGTAAAACATTTATTTCAGAGATATGCAGCATTAGACGAGGATGACGAATCTGTACTTTTACTTAGTCTGTGATCTGAATTTGACTTCATCTGGTCTAAGATTTTTCTTGTTTGTGAGTCTGTTCTTTTGTTCTTGAAGTCAGCATGGCCACGACCTTGCAACTGGTTCTCTGTTTTGCCCTGGAGAGATATTTCCTTTTGGTCATGGTTCATTTTTCTTTGATTTAGCGGTTCTCAACTAAGAATTCATTTTTTTCGCGGCCAATTTGTCTATGCACAAGTGGATGACGTCTAGATACTTCATTTGATATACTCAGAATATCGTTCAATATATATCATACTTGATCTCCAGAAACCCTTCTCGGCTCTAGAATAGGATCGAGTCTGCAGTGTAAAACAACTGTATCGATTTCTTGCGTGGTTTACTTTTAAGTAATTCTGAAGGTTTTTAGAGGAGTCGATGTGTCGATGTGAATACTTTTTGGGAAGAAAGATGGTTGAGGTTGTTTTGAGTGATAATTCTTTTCTGTACAGTGAGTCCTTTGTTAATTCCGAGAGTCCTTTGTTGAGTCTGTGTCGAGTATTCATTTCCTCTTCATAGCTTTGAAGTTTGTGTCATGTGACTTCAAGTCCTTAGGTGCCTTTCTTTGTGTACTTTGTGTATAAAATTTGTCTTAGAGTCCGTTCGTTGTGATCCAGAGTTGATCGCCTCCTTTTCTTTCACCGTTGTCCTGCTCACTCTTCCGAAGTCACTAAAGGAACGCTTGAAGTCCGGTTTACAAAGTCAGGTCCAGGTCATTGAAAGTCCTTTTCTAGTTTTGTTTCATCTATTACTTAGAAGACAAATTCCTTTCCGAGTTTAGGTGCATAACATGAGTCCGTTCCTTTAGTTTCGGAGTCCGTTCCTTTAGTTTGTGTGTCTGTTCCTTTTGTTCGAGGTTCTGTTCCTTGAGTCAGGGTCTGTGATTGGGCATTCTAAGTCTGCTCCTGGCCCAGGCAAAGATTAAGACATCTATTCCTTTATTAATAGAGTCCGTTCCTTTTTATTAGTTTAAAAAAGTGATCCTTTAGTTTCAGAGTCCGTTCCTTTAGTTCCAAACTTCCAGCTTCCGTTCCTTTAGTTTCAGCTTCCGTTCCTTTAGTTTCAGCTTCCGTTCCTTTAGTTTCAGATTCTGTTCCTTGAGTTTCAGGGTCTAAGAAGTTGGGATTTAGAGTCCGTTCCTTGTCATGTAAAGATTTTGACGTTCTTACAGTGATCGAGTCCGTTCACGATCAAGAGATTAAGGAAACGATCCTTTAGGAACAGAGTCTGTTGCTTCTCATATCGTTCACTTTCTCTTGAGTTACAAGTTCCGTTCCTTGGGCTGGGATTGAGAATCACCAAACTTGTGGTCCTTGCAGGAAAAGGTTCAGAGTTGCAAGGTCCCAAGATTTCACGTCCAGCATTGGGACAGGGAGGTGCAACGCCAAGCACTTCAGCTTCCACCGCCCAAGATTTTGAGCCGGACAGCGAGTCTTTTCAGAGGAGGGAGGCAAATACGATCCATATATCAGCGAGAACAAGATCCCCACAGCCAGAACATGTCACTAATCTCGCAGGTAGTGACAGTTGTGGAGCACGTTCATTTTCGGGGCTGGAGAAGGCACCACAAGCCGGCTTCAATCAGTCGCAGTCCAGTGTAAGCAATGGCATTTCGGGGACGACAAATGCGGCAGATGGAACTACAGGCAAACTTTGCAGCATGTGCAAGACCAAAGCATCTTCACTGTCACTCACGGTAAGCAGCTTCTGTATTTTGCTTTTTCTACATCTCACTGTCCTTATCCACTAGTCTAATTAGCAATATTTTGTTTTAAAGTTTTAGATGTAATGTAATCGTTTTAAAGTTAGCAATGTAACCATCTTTAAGTTTTGGATGTGCGAATGTTTTGAACAGGCATGTGGACACGATAATTTCTGCTTTAAGTGCATCTCCGGTTTGGAGAATTGCCCAATATGCACAACGAAGATTGCAGGATGGGTTGTGACGTCACATAAATCCAACCCATCGCTCTTTCCACCTGCTGAGGCTCTAGTAGATCATGTAGACGCCAACGAAAGCGACGACGACGACAATCCAGCAGGACTTGTCGAATGGTGCGATGACGATTTGTTCTCTCAGGGGGGGGTGCGAACGGTACTGGGAAGCACAGTTGCAAATGATGGTATAGGCTTAGAGGGAGGTGAGAATTCGATAGCAGAGGAGAGGCCTAGCTTGGAAAACAATGAAGTAACGGAAACTCCAGAAAGGACTGAAGAGAGGGCTCCTTCGCCGAAGAAAACTTTCATTCGCCGTGCTACGAGGACGATGGCCATTGAGGAGCCCGCGGTTGCTGACGTAGAAATGGAGTCTAGTCGGACAACAGCTGCATTCGCTAAGAAGCGACGTGGGCGACTATCATTGGACATAGATACGCTCAATCATACTCGGCTCATGGAACGGCCACTAACAGAGATTTTAGTTGAAGCGCCACTAGCTGATCTCGACAGCAAGGGACTGGAGAAGGATGCTCAACCAACTGCGAAGGGCACAGTTAAGCGATTGCGCACAGGAGCGACGCGGGGCAATCAACAACGTCTGACTATCCCTGCAAAATTTAGAGAGTAGTTTCGATGCTTTGTATAGGTTTTGCGCTGAAATAGAAAATGCTTCAGGTTTCGCACATGACGTTCTTGCTGAATGGCTCTGGATCTTGTTAGCTTCGAGGTGTAGGAGCTTTGTTCTCGGTGTTCCCTCTGTTGCCATTGGGCTTCAAGCGGATTTGTTTTATGTTGAAGCAGATTTGTTTTATGTTGAAGGGTGTGGGTTTGGGGATTCGGTGAAGGAGCTTTCGAATGCTTTTAGCGAGTCGCTTGGCAATTTGGTACAATTGCATGATCTCCATATGTCTGGAGTAGCATCTGTCCCCGAGAGAGTGGGTAATCTGACGCAGTTGAAAGAGCTCCATGTGTGGAATTCAGGGAGGAACCCTCTTCCAGATGCATTGAGGAATCTAGTGTGGTTACAAATCCTCCGTGTTATAAAATGGAGGTGCGAAAGATTGCCGGAGTGTGTTGGTGACCTAGTGTCGTTACGGGACTTATCACTATGCTGGTGTGGTGAACTGGTGAAGATCCCATCGTCGCTGGGCCGTCTGTCTCAACTGCGGACTTTGGATTTGAGTTACTGGGAAATTGGAGCGTCTCCTGGAGTCTCTTGGATTGCTGACTCAACTGCGAGAAATGATTTGTGGGGTTGCTGGAAGCTGGAGGGTCTCCCCGACTCTGTTCTTGGGCTGACTCAACTAACACTACTGAAAATAAAAGACTGTTCCAAATTGACTTTGAAGGAGGAGGTTCGACATGCCTTGACAGAACGTGGTTGCAAAATTTGGGGTTGATGGCACTTAATCGGAGTCATTGATTTTTTAATAATGTATCGACTTCTGCTTGGGAATTCGCCATCGAGTTGCACAGTTATCTTAGTTCTGTTCACGCTTTGCAAGCGAACTGGAGGCGGGAGTTGGAAGTTTCAAGAAATAGGGTTTGGGTGGAGGTGGTGGTGGCGATAGAGCGTTCAGCATCGTAGCAGCTCTGCTTCCACAATTTGTGATTTAGTTTGTAATTCTTTTTGGTAAGAGATAAACACATACCTCAAACCCTATGTGAAGGCTCCGATCGTATGTGATTGATTAATTTGGCCGTGTACTCACAAGAGGTGCACAGACACACGTTTTTATACTTTGAGAAATGTTTTCCTCCATCGTTTGATTCGAGTGGTATGTTTCAATTTCGCAGTTAACATCATTACGACTTGCGCTCTAATTTTTTTTTTACTGCCTTTTGTTCTAGTTCACAGCAATCACACAATAAGGAAGAAAATAGGAAGCAAAATGTGGGTAAATCGAATTGCTGTAAAGTTTTCAGAAACCTTCAAGGTCTCCTTTTTGTCAATTGCTTCAGTTTGGTCGTCTGTTTTCCAAGCTGGTTATGAATCGTTTCAACGTGTAGAGTAAAATCTTCTTAGCTGGCACTATAGGAGCCTTGGAGTATGAAAGATTCACTGTAGCCGTTGTTTCTTTCTGTGTCGTGCATAGGCTTTCTTTGTATGTTACTTATATCTTCCATTTTGTTGTGCGGTGTGGTTGGGCAGATGGAGAAGCTACAATGGGTGCGGACATGTCACGTACCAGCTCGTAGTTGAACTGCAACTCGTACTTTGGAGATTACTTTTTATACGAATGCATAAATGCACATACTGTGGATGCCGGACGAGCTCAAGATATGGATGCATACGTATATTTCTCACATCGGGTCTTGAGTTCGAGACACAAGTTCTCGGTGACCTTGAGTTTCTGAGACACCTGTTTGGAAGTTTTAGTTTCTGAAACGGAGAGTGTGAGTTGCTTGGCATAGATGTACTCTAGAATTTGTGGCATCTAGCTTTAAAAGGTAGATGGAAGCACGCAGCAACTGTTCGTTTCAAAACTGTCTTTTGTTGTCGAAGGATAATCCAGTGAGTTCAATCCTTCGTGAGGGATGCATAACCTTTGCAGGATGCAGAGGTGAGGACTATGCAAAGCAGAGCTCACCATGTATTTCGCCTCAATGACATTAGTAGACTCGCAATTTCAAAAGAGTCTGCAATAGCAGCAGAGCCACAAAAACAGCTACGCTTGCAATGACAACCAGAAACAGATCCTAGCAAAACTAAGGAGGGCTCTCAGATGTTAATCACCAAAATGTATGTTCAATCACTTACTCATCAAAATCGCTTTCAGAGTCCTCGTTACTGTCTACATCATCATTTTCCTCGTCTTCTTCTGTAGCGAGGTCCTCTTGTTCACGACGTCTCATCAGAACTTCCTCGATGTGGTCCAAGGTGCTGTCACTAATCTGAAAGACAGTCTCGTTACCCTTTTGCCTGTGCGGAGCCTGGGTCATACTGAACTTAGTAGCACACACGAGATGGGAGTACACACGAGCAACTCCGGGCTTCTCTCAAAAAAACATAGGAATTCGGTCGGTCTACCTCGATGGCGGTAATAGTACCCCTCTAAAACCTCGTCTCCGTCGTCAATCACAGTGTTCCAGCATCCCTGGTAGACGGACCTCGATGCACATACATAGACTTGGTGCACTGTAGGACATAGAACTCTGCCCCAAGTTCATCTAAATTATTTGGATCAGCAACTATTGCGAAATGATCTCCCACCTGACACTGTGAAGCTAGTATGTTATCGCTAGTCTGAACAATCCAGCTTGGGTCGGGAATCCTCAGACTCTTGCACTGCATCGTTGCTAGAAACAGGTTGTAGTGTCACGAGCTCCCAAGGACGTACATGGGCAGCGTTGGCACACACTCCGGATTCTCCCGACCACATGTAGTGCAAAAACAGCAGAAATCCCTGCACTCAAGGAGCACATTACTAGTGTGCGAAACTGATCTGATTGAATGCAGACTTCTACTTCCCGGCACTGTTTGACACGCTAAAGGCTTATCCCGGGGAACGTCAGATGGACCTATAGGTGGAAATGTCTAACAACATGTTGTTTCGCATTTAGGTAGGCTGCATGCGGTAAGTTCATTTCTACCCGCATAAAAGGAGACGACGTCTGTTGCATTATGAAGCTTGATGCTATCTTCCTTGAGTTGTTCTTTTCGAAGAGCCCCGTTTCACGCATGCTCCTGCCCCATCGTGGGGACCTTTCCGTGACCAGTCCCCCAGTAATTCCAGTCGAGCTTGCAGCCCGTGGGCAAATTCTCTGACACCGTCAAGCTGGGGTATCTGCATCTCACAGCCAACGACACATCATTAGTCATTTGCACCATTACAAGTCCCAGGAACCCTCGCGTGTTATCAATTAAATTGTTAGTTCTACTGTACAATCTGGGTTCGGAAATACGTACTTTCCACTCAATTAAACAAAGTATTCACTCTCATAATTTCCACAAGATAGTCGGGAAAGTTACAACAGCTGATACTTGTACAACCACACACTATCTAATTACTTGTGCTGAACAGCGGTAAAACACATTTTTCTATCGATTATTCAATTCAATATCACAGATATGACACGACACTCCTGAGACAGTGCTGAACAGCGGTCCACAAATCAACTCAGAATTGAAATGGTTAAACACTTTACTATGGAACACACCCAAATAATAAACTCCTTAGCGCACTAGCAGTCACCTCTAACTCACCGAACAGAAGCCGACAAGCACAATATTTTCCACTTCAGTGTTTCCGTTGTAACACTACTAGAAAATTTCACATGGAATCAAGTGCTGGGGAAGAGAAGTCAGTTGTTTCTGTCTGTTGAATCGGACAAGTTGATTCACATGCAGGGAAGAGATTTTACTTGACTTAAGAACTAGAAATCCAGGTCCTCCACGTATGCGTCCAACGTGGACTTGCTGATGACTAGAATGATGAGTCAGCGTATGACCGGGCAATTCGACGTGGCATGACCTCAGGATGTAGATTTCAATATTTACTCAAGATGTAGATTTCAGTCTAAAATGATCTATGTACATATCTTTTATTTCTTTACATTTTAGGACAGATCTCACACAGTAGTAGATGTAAGGTTCAAATGAAATGTCTCAATGGAATACCAATATGAACTCAAAGTGTCATTTGCATTTACATTTCATAATGTGTACAATGAACATTTTGCCATCATGTCATAAAATCTATATCCTATCATATGTCTGTAATACAGCGTCTAATCTACAAAATATTTAGATTCACTATTTCGCCCATGTACTCCAGATCTTCTCAATCTCAAGATGTACTCCCAATCTTCTCACTCTCAAGATGCAATGTTCAACCTGTTACAATCCCAACCATCCTCAACCTTAGTGTTATGCTTGAAACTACCATTCGAACCAAATCTACACAATCCTCAACAAAACTCTCCCCCGAAAGAATCTCAGGTACACCAAATCATACGATTAGCAGCTAATTCTCAACACATACAAATAACAAATTGCACACAAATTATGTTGTCACATCCTGTCTCGCTACAAATTGACTCGAAGCTTTTTCACGATTCAACCCTCTGTTTGGCAACCTGCAAATGATTCTACGAAATGCAGTATGAGGATCGAGTGGTCTGCTATATCTGTACTAAAAAAAAAGAGTGGACTACTCATCCTGCCAGAAATTTTTACTGCCAGAAGCGTAGAAAATGTATTACCTGGGAAGCCCATAGAGGACGAGGATGGCCGTAACTTCACAGTGACGAACGAGCTTATGTGGCTCAGTCCAAATACTAGGAAAAGGATTCCTGCCTCTAGATTTTCCTCCGAAAACCTGCTTGCAAATTGCATTACCAAGCAGACATTCAGAAACTTGTAAAATTGGTTTCTCTTAACTGACACAATTACTGCTCCACTAGCGTGAGAAAATGGTCTCATGATGATGCGAGGAAGTGTAGTATAACAACGAAGTATCTGAGACTGACCGTAGTGATAGTTTGTTCCTCTGAAAGGCAAAGCCCTCGTGTCTCCGAAGTGTGCATTCCCTGTCAAAAAATTCCCCTTGAAATCAGGCCAAGTACCTTCTTTCTTTCTTCCTCTTGATTCTTATAACCAGGAACAATGATTCTAAAGATGTGGCAAGCATCTTGAAATATATAGTGATTGTTTTGAACTTGTACCGAGAAAATCTAGTAACCACCCTACACCTAAAACCATACAGAACATTAAATATATACCTCTTTCTCCCCCTCTCGTGCTTCGTTGAGAGCATCACGGGCAACCAAGAGCATAGGAACTTCTTGATCAATCATCATTACTGCTGGAGCTTCTACTGGCGCTACTACGATCACCACAACCATCATTCTGGCCCAACCGCCCTCATCCAAGCACGAACATCCTTACACTTCTGTAAAATACTCGGAAAGCTTCAAACGGTTTGCTTTGCAACTAAACAACTACCAGTATTGAAATCACCTATTGTAATCAAAACTTGGACGATATTTGTTTATGAAGTAAATTCACCTCACCTCACCATGCGCCGGTAGTAGACTTGCTGCGGTGCTTGATCTTGAAGTCTAGAAGCTGTATCGCACACAACCGATCATCGAGGTTCTTCACCGACTGAGTCGCCTTGTAGAATGCCTTGTAGAGTCGCCTTGGTTAACAATTCACAAATCGCCAAAATCACGAAGCGAGCTTCTCGAACAAACACAAAACTCCCCCGTCAAATAACGGATACGCAACTGACATAGACAACAGAGGTTGTTGGTTTGTAAACTTACAAGAAACAGGAAGAGAGCAGCCGAGGAGCAAGTAGAGCGAACACGAGGTGTGGCAAATGAAGACTTCCACTTGCAATAACCACAGAACAATCCTCGCACTACGCAAACCCTAATCGAGGTTCTTGACCCACACTTTCAAATTCCAACAAAAATTAGGCGATCCCAAGTCACCCACATGGTCGTCCTTGCAGATAAAACAAAATCCAAAGCTGGAAGCGATCCTGACTACCTGCCACATGAAAAACGGGGAAGTATGGGGAGGCACATGAGGCCGACCTTGAAGTTATTGTAGTCCTCGTTGAACGCGTGCCGCATCTCCGGGGTGAGATACGGCCCCACGAAGACGTTCTGCGAGGTTTCCAGGTTCATGTCACGGCAGAGGAGGCGGACTCGAATCGGGTCGCGCAGGGATTCAGCCATCGCTAGCCATTTCGCAATGTGCTCCTGCTGCGTCTTCTCCTGGATTGAAATGTACACCCTGAGCGCCTTGAGAGTGAACAACGGCGCCAAACGGCGACGTAAGTCTTTGTGCTCCTCCCCAAACAACGAAGCCCTAAACACCACGTCACTGTGGACCCTTTCGCCACGTCAGCGTGCTTCACTTCTCGCTTACCAATGAACAACATTTTCTAGTTGATTTCAAGATTCCGTGATAATGGTCTTGATACCCTTCCCCGGAATCAACTGCGAGATTGGTCTGCTGTTGGGCCGAACAGTTTTGAGTTGATTCTTTGTTGTTTTTTAGATCATATTCTAGTAGTGTAACTTGCTAAACTCAACAAGCACGAAATTTGACTTCTTCAAAACATGACAAGGGACTTACTTGGCAACAAAGAAGAAAACCTTTGCTCCCTTGAATTGAGAGGCACAGCCGTCACTCCACACGATATGTCGATTTGGAATTCTTTCTGCAGCAACTAATGAAGACCATGCAACATAAGACAATGCTGAACGTAAAGGGAGTCATGAACTCTATCATCACTTATATAATAGTGGTACTCAGTTGATAACCTCTTCGATTGCGGGTCTTCCGGGTTGTGGTTATCGTTGATGCGGTAAGTGATATGCACCAGGATTGTCAATTGAAACGAGAACCAATGCTGGCTCTGGATTTCGGACTGCCCCTTATAGCTGTAATTCTCGGCGAAATCGATGAGGCTCAGAACTTCACCTGGTTTAAGATCCTGAACTGATTGCTTAAACTTAGAATCTTGCCAACGTGCAACAAATTGGTGCCATACGAATTGCTTAATCTTCGGCTCAGCATACAGTAGGAAATCTCTGGGTGTTGTAACCTTGTACTCCAGTCGTATAACCTGCTTGGGGTCACCCTTTTTGTTTTAGAACCAGCAGAGACCATTTCAAAGCATCTCCATGTCATTGTGCTCTTGTTCTCCGGATCTACCTCTCTTTCACACACGGAATTAGCTTAAATCCGCACTCACTGCATTCTCCTTTGAGCAACTTTTAGCATGCCATTCGCTCCCATGTAGCCGGGGACATAAACTCTGCTCCCAGAGTTCGCTACTCCGTTTGTACCTAGCAATCACCGAACTTAGTCAGAAGACATGAGAGATTACAAAACGGTAAAAGTTGATAATGGGTTCAAATTATTCCACATACAGATATAATCAAATTTTCAAGCAAACTGAATTAATCATGTTAGGGAGCAGAGATTCGAGTGTACCTGTGACGAGACACCTGGCAGTCACTGGGCCTTCCCCCATCGATGATTCGCCAAAATTCGTGCATACACTTGCACAACCACAGGTACACCCGCTCTCACCCGCCTCGATGTGGACTTTGTTCTTTCGCATATTCTGAAAACCGAGAGTAATTTCCTGCATTTCCTGATGATACTTACAGCAACAGCTATTGAAGTCGGTAAGTTGTTTAACATAAAAGGCTTCAATCGTTTGAAGACGTGTAGGATAAAGAGAGGTCCCTGTTTGCAGCCCGAAATCTGGTATAAAATCCAGCTGCATCATCAATTCACTTGATAGTTAGAAGTGTCTCTAGCAAAGATCCTACACAAACTACTGTTTTACATCACTAGAAACTTGCATAACTACGCAACTTCACTTAATTATAATCACCAAAGACCAAAATATCAAAGGAAGGAATTGGTCCTGGATCAGGAGTGCCCACATCCGAGTTTGTAATGACTCATACCATGTCCGGAGTCTAGGAACGGAACATGTCAGTAAAAAAACGGAACGGAACTGTTTGAGAAAGAAACGCAAAAGTTGGAGGTGTAAATACGGAACACACAGTGTCCGGAGTCTGGGAATGGAGCAATTCCTTGTAAAAAAAAGGAACATGTAAAAAAGGAAAGGAAACAAGTCAAAGGAAAAGGACAGTAAAAGTCGAAGAAGCTTAAGGAACATGTGGAAAATGGAAAAGGAACTTAAAAAAAATGGCCACGTAACATATGGAAAATGGAAAAGGAGCGAGCTGCGACATCAAGACGGAATTACAGGAACTTGTCTGAAGGATCTGGAAATGGAAAAGGAGAGAAAGGAATATGTCAAAAAAGACAAGGAAGATGTGAAAGAAGGAAACTCAATTGCCATGTTCGGAGTCTGGAATAATTTTTCCGGAATAAGGACAGTCGCTGGAGAGGAAGAAAACGTCTAATGCTACAGCTCTAAAGGAAGGTGAACGGATCTTCTAACTCCGGGAATCACAGAGGCACTAATTTCTCCTTACACTTGAAGGGTAAAGGACTCCAAGACGACTCCAAGACCACTAAAATCAACAACACATTCTACAGGACTTAGCCATGTTCCTCATGCAGGGTTATTCTTACTCCGGAGCCGAACTCAGTAATCAATATCCTGAGTTAATCTTTCCAATCCCTATTCACTCCGGCGACTATCAACTGAAAACACCAAAGGCAGTTCTGGACTTCGTCACGACTGGGTACATTTCCGTTAACATATTGATGGACTCATATGAATCATGGAGTCACAAACTCCTTAGACTAAAGACAAGACGACGACAATCCAACACGAACATGAATTAACGGTTTCCACACTGAGCCCACAAGAGAAGACGAAGTCGATGCAGCTTCCTATCACATTCTGTAAAATTCACAAGGTTCAACTGTCAAGACCCGAATTCCAAGAGAGCGACCAAATGTGTAAACTCACCTGACTCTCCTCAAGCCAGTGCGTTGCGTGAGTAATCTTTGTTTTGAACGCAACCCTTTTCACTCTGACGTCCTTCTTGCAAGGGCTCACTCTGTCTCGTCCGTCCACCAAGCGACAACTTGGTCAACAATGCACTGGTCTGTAGCGTCCTTCCTTTTGCGCCTGTAAGCTTGGCCCACACCTCCCCATCCGAAGTCTGGTTAAGCAAGGCCCTGCGTTGAATTGCACGACGAATCGTCTTCTTGTTCATCCCGACGCAAGTGGCTGCTGCTCTCATGCATCGTTCGTCTCCAATCGAAATGACGGCAGCCTCTATAACATTACGTGCCAATGTCCGATCCTTTCCGATCCCATACTTCAACCCCGACCACGCTTGCGCAAGACCATCACAAACAACTCCAGAAAGTTGCAGTTGCCGCCTCTGCGACACATAGTGGGGAACTACATTAGCTAAGACAGGCTGCTCTATCAACTTCTGCAGAAAGACTCTCTGGTATTCCTCCCCCCTTATGCCCGTTTCTTCACTAATGCTAAACGCGACCTTCTTGGCATGCGCAGCGGCCGCCCTATGCAAGAGTGCCATACGAAGACACTCGCTGTTATCAACAGATGCTGGAATGGAAAGTGCCGCATCACGACGTATCCTCTCGATCTCTCTATTCCTTCTCCTGCACTCAGTATTTCTCTGCCGTTGTTCCGCAACCCTCAATTTCTCTACCTGTCGACATCGCTCTTGCCTGATCCGGACTTCGTCATTCTCTCACAAAACTGCTCCTCTAAACCTTCATGCCGTTACCCTAAAACTGAATCATCTCAGTTGATCCAAAAATTCTGGAAAGACCCTCTTGCTGCAAAGACCGCAATTCTGGAAAGACCCACATCTTGCTGAGAAGAGCGCAGTCGCAGAGCGTAGCCTCATGCCTAACCCTTCCTCTCGGGAGAGACACAATCTGCATCGTTGAACCCAATTCTCATGCGAGATCCCCGCCGTCGATGTGGCCGCTGAAACTCGTCCCCTATTGTGCGTCCTGAACTGTACTATCTGTCAGTGAGATCCGAACTAAACATGTCCTCCATGCGTAGATAGTTGTTTCTGAAATGTACTTCTTTTAATGTTGCTTTACAGTACCTAGTGGATTTTGATATTGGCGCATTTGCAGTTCATAAACCCCCTTGAGCCATTAAATGAATTAATTTATTACTGAGTTTTTGAAACAAATGGATTTACAATCCACTATACATACAATTCTCACATAAAACTTCCTTCATTTTGAATGTGACTCTTCGATATTGTAGATTTTGACTTAAAATGGAATAAATTGTAATAATCGATTTGAAAATAATAATGCAATTACATTAATTAATTGGTAATTCACTCGACTGAAATTTCTGATTTTCATTTTCGGTTCAAGCTTTTGACAAGGAATATATCTTTACATCTTCTTTTTCTTATAGTGTCCATATTTTTTTATTCTATGTGTCGAGCAAATATATTATATATGTAAATAATTTTATCCCAAATTCTCAACTGCAACTTCTATGTCTTTTTGAAAGTCCCCAGTCCATGGGCCTGGGGTCCCCAGTCCCAGTGCTTGGGGTCCCAGCCCCAGTGCCTGGAGTCCCAGTCGATCTTTTTTCAGTTTTTACTTTTCTTAATTTACTTTTAGGATCGTAAGTAGGAATACATAATCCTCATACTATATAGCCAATTAAACTAAATTCCAAACCTCTTGTTTTCAATCATTGCATGTGAGTTTAAGTTTTTTAGAGTAACAATCCCAGTCCAAGGGCCCGGGGTCCCCAGTCCATGGGCCTGGGGTCCCCAATCCATGGGCCTAGGGTCCCCAGTCCATGTGCCTGGGGTCCCTAGTCCATGTGCCTGGGGTCCCCAGTCCATGTGCCTGGGGTCCCGAGTCCATGAGCCTGGGGTCCCCAATCCCAGTGCCTCGGGTCCCAGTCAATCTTTTTTCAGTTTTTACTTTTCTTAATTTACTTTTTAGGATTGTAAGTAGGAATACATAATCCTCATACATATATAGCCAATTAAACTAAATTCCAAACCTCTTGTTTTCAATCATTGCATGTGAGTTTAAGTTTTTTAGAGTAACAATCCCAGTCCAAGGGCCCGGGGTCCCCAGTCCATGGGCCTGGGGTCCCCAATCCATGGGCCTAGGGTCCCTAGTCCATGTGCCTGGGGTCCCCAATCCATGAGCCTCGGGTCCCCAGTCCTAGTGCCTCGGGTCTCCAGTCCATGAGCCTGGGGTCCCCAGTCCATGTGCCTGGGGTCCCCAGTCCATGAGCCCGGGGTCCCCAATCCATGAGCCTCGGGTCCCCAGTCCCTATGCCTCGGGTCCCCAGTCCATCTTTTTCAGTTTTTACTTTTTTTAATTTACTTTTTAGGATTGTGACAAGGAATATATCTTTACATCTTTTTTTTTTATAGTGTCTATTTTTTTTAATTCTATGTGTCAAGCAAATTTTTTCCAATTCTTGTACTATTTTTTGGATTCTTAACAAAATGTCATCTTAATCAATAAACCTTTTGAAGTCATTGTGTTTCTATTTTATTTGATATACATATATATATATTTATATATTTATATATTTATGTATATTTATATATATTTATATATGTAAATAAATTTATCCCAAATTTTCAACTGCAACTTCTATGACTTATTTTGAAGCTTCTAAGCTTATAGTTTTTTCAATTTCTGTGTGTCTTTTTTTATGTATACAACTTCTAATTTTAATCAATCTGCCTCAAATGAAATCAATGTGCCTCAAATCTAAAAGAGGGTTTCTAGGGTATAGGGTTTATAGGGTATAGGGTTTCTAGGGTCTAGGATATATGGTTTGAGGTGCAGGGCTTTTAGTAGGTTGCATGAATTGGAGGAATGGTTGCTTGTTTTTAAAAATATCATGTTAAAATCACTTGGAACATTATTTAAAATCACTCTAATATGGTTTTCATCTCTTTATTTATTCACCATTGTTTGTAAAGATCATTTAATGATAATTTTTATTTTATTTATTTTATTTAAATGTTCATTTTTTTCAATTGCTTCTTTGAATTGATTAATTTGTTTTTTAATAAAAATTAATAATGTCCATTTTTCATTTGCATCTTTTAATTGATCCATTTGTATTTTCGTATTAATTTATCTCTTTTATATTTTCAATTGCTTCATTCTAGAGTAAAATTTGTTTTTTTGATATGAATTAATTACTTTATTTTTTTTCATTTGCTTCTATTAATTGATTAACTAGTTTTTTAATATGAAGTTTAATCACTTTAATTTTTTTATTTGCCTCTTTTAATTGAATAATTTGTTTTTTAAAGTACAACTAATCACTTTTATTTTCTCATTTGCATCTTTTAATTGAATCATTTGTTTTTTAAAGTACAACTAATCACTTTTATTTTCTCATTTGCATCTTTTAATTGAATCATTTGTTTTTTAAAGTACAACTAATCACTTTTATTTTCTCATTTGCATCTTTTAATTGAATCATTTGTTTTTTAAAGTACAACTAATCACTTTTATTTTCTCATTTGCTTCTTTTAAATGAATCATTTGTTTTTTAAAGTACAACTAATCACTTTTATTCTTTCTTTTGCTTTGTTTAATTGAGTTATTCGATTTTTATTGTCCAATTAATCACTTTTTTTTTTCACTTGTTTCTTTTAATTGAGTTATTTGTGATTTATCGTCTAATAAATCACTTTTATTTTTTCATCTACTTCTTTTTATTCAATTATTTGTTGGTGATTTCCCTTCTCAAATGAGAGTGCCTCCGAATCGGAAGAAGCAACCTCCTCTCAGTGGTGTTGCACATTTCTTTAAAATTGTGCTCTCATTAATCCGTAAAGAAAGCGCACGGTAGAGCTTGGAGGACCACCGGTTAGCTTCTTGACAGACTGCAGTTCTTCTCCACATTTTATTAACAATACGTGGTCTTGTTGATCTCCTCGGTTGTTGTGCTGACGGTCGAAACTGGTGGGTCGGTGTTGTGCACAGATCCGTAAATTTCTTCATCTTACATTTTATCTTTGGCTTTTTAATGGTTTAATGGTTTAATGCCTTTTCATCTTACGTTTTCTTTATGTTTTATGCAACATTTCCAAACAATTGGACTCAAGTTTTTGTTTTGATTATTTTAAAATCTCTAATTTAATTTTTGAAATGCTCTATTTTAATTAATTGTCCGATTCCCGGTTTTTTACTACAATTAAAAGACCATTTTATTGATTATTTTTTAAAACAATTAAAAGTCCATTTCATTAAATGATTAATTGTCCAATTGCACGTTTTTTTTACAATTAGAAGCCTATTTTATTGAATATTATATTATTTTTCAACTAAAAAACCAATGGCCCATTCTATTGAATATTTAAAAAAATAAATTAAAAGTCCATTTTATTGAATGATTAATTTTCCAATTCCAGGTTTTTTTTACAATTAAGTGCCCATTTATTGAATATATATTTATTTGAACTAAAAGCCTAATTAATTATTTTATTTTATTTTTTACAATTAAATTACCGTTTTATTGAATAATTAATTGTCCAATTCCCAGTTTTAATATTGATTAGTGATTCATGTTTGAACATGCTTTTGACTTGGAAACTACTAATATATTATTTTCCCATTAAAGCCTTTTATTTTAACCTCTCTTCGTTTTTGAATATTATTTAGTTTAATTTATTAATCACTTAATCCAATCAAGTTAGATTTTTAATCCAGCAGTGTATGCACTGTCGCTGCCGAGGATCGAACCCGGGCTGCCTCTGGCACAGGTGGGGGTGCTATCAAAACTGGAAATCTCTTTTCGGGTTACTAGCCACGTTGACTTCGACATCCCATCCCCCTCCGATTCTCCCGATACCCATCTGCCTTCCGACCTCTTCTATATCTACCCCGCCTCCCACCATACCCACCCCGCCCCTCACGATACCCACCCCGGCCACGCCCCTCCCTATACCCTCGCCCCTGCCATACCCTCGCCGCATCCGATACCCTCGGCCCCCAAACTTTCAAACTTCTCATTCTTTCTCCCTCCACTTTCTCCCTCTACTTTCTCCCTCCACTTTCTCCCTCCACTTTCTCCCTCCTTCTCTTTCTCCACATTGTCCATGTCATCTCTTTTCTACATTTCATGATGACATAAATAACTCTATTCACACTCCTTCACACCCATGAAGGAGCTCCAAGTCCTTCATGGGTCCTTTGAAGGACGTTTACATTAATCTTTTACCACTTATGCAAAAATTAACATATTAAATTAATTTTAAGCTACTTTCACATGAACATAGGATTCTTAGACATAGAATATTACAATGGTTTCCTAAAAATCATAAAAATAAACATTTTATGATAAGAAATGTGCAACATATAAACTTGGGCTTTTAATTTGACATTTTAGAAGGAGTAATATGTTTTTTTAGTTTTCAACTTCATTTTCGTATTATATTCTTTCATTTATATAAGTTCCCCAATTTTTACCCCAAAAAGGTACATTTTACTTGTCCTTTCATGTCCTTTTCGTCAAAAAAGGAATTAAGACAGTTTCCTTTATTTCGACAAAAGGACATAAAAGGTGCTTTAAAAAATTACCAAATTTACGTCTAACGATTAGTATTAGTTAATCACATGTCAAGTTTTCATATTTTAACATCACCCAACTCCAAGTCCATTTCAAACCTTTCTTGGAGAAGGTGAAAAGTGTCCTTCTATCCTACAAAACCTTGGAGACACTACTTTTTGCACCCCGGATAGGGCCCGCACCCAAGTGTAGCATGTTGAAAACAATATTTTTATTAAATTGAATACACAAGAATGATAAACTGATAATTCATATTTTTTTCATAGAAAATCCATTCTTTCATAAAGTTCCAATCCAAACCGTCAAAGTCTTTACTTATTTGCTGACCCTATGAGGTTATAAGATGGATGTTTGCATATAAATATAACAAGCTTGCACGGACTGATGCACTCGTATATAACCTGTTCGTATAAACCTCCCAGTTTCCTCCTTCGGCATGTCGAAAAGGTACGTATACGTATCGGGTAATTACATATTCTGAAACAGCGCGACGTGCTTCTAGTGCCAGCTTTGTATAATCGTTTAGCTGCTGCGGAGTTAAGCAAGCGTTTTCATTTTCAAATCCCACGACGTGAAAGCCAAGTGCCACAGATATAATGTGTTTTATAAGGTGCCACAGCTAATAGTTTGGCAACTTTGAACAATCATGTACACACTTTTTTCGATTCATATAAAACCATGGTAGCTTTATGACACCAAACAGAATACATATCTGCGGTAGAATGTAAACATGGTGTCCCGACAGGAACCGATTCATTTTCACAAGATATTCCACAATGATTAGAGCTTCCTGGTCTGGGACTCAATAGGCCACTTCCATGCAAAAGAATTACAAGAGCTAAAATTTAAAGAGTGATAGCTACTATTGTTTGTGCACAGACTCTTCAGTCTCGTCGATTCTCTCAGATCAATCACTCATGCTATACCTGCTTTGCCCAAAAAAAACTCCTCCGTGCACAAGCTAGCTAGCTACGACACACGATACTTACAAATAGAGGCATGATCCTAATCAAGAACATCAAACACGTACAATAGCAGGCTCATCAGACTTAAAACACAATCCGCGCTGTAGAACTCAGATACTGCAAACTGAAGTGCCTGCTGGTGTCTTGCACACCATTCAGTAAGTTAAACATCAATTTCTATTTCCAAAGACAAACGTTCCGAGAACTTTACGCAAGTAACGGTTTATATGAACCCAACTACTTCTTCACAAACTGATGAATACCTATATGGTACTGATCGATCCTATATTTTTAAAAACGCATGTACTGCAATGATATTCAAAACGAAAGAACAGTACTTATCATTTTGAACATCAATTATTCTAGTTTGAAGAGCTTGATTGATCAAAGGAACCAAAGTATCATAAGCTACAGCAGCAGGCTATCTAGAGTACGTCGTAATTCCCCATGCAGCGATGATCTTAGAACCTGAATCAACGATCAACCACATCAAAGACAGTGGCCTCATTAACGGAATTATCCGGAACCAGGGACTGGTCTCGGATCTTCTCCTTAGCAAAAAACTGCTTCAATTGCTGCACGGTCTTCTCGTCTAGATCGAAACCCTTCGTCAGAATATTGTCTCCGATGGGCGGATACGTCCCGAAGGTAGCCTTCCCCTCGTTCTGATGGCCGGGGTTCTGGCTATTATGCGCATTGTGCGCCATCGCGGGCTTAGTGCCGATGTTCATATCGAAATGCAGCAAGCCGCGTGGAATGATGGCGAGGTCACCGGCCTCGAGCGTGTTGTACCAGAGCTTATTCTCGATCGAGTCCACGAAGCCCACGAGGAGCGTCCCCTCCTGGCAGTAGAAAATCTCGCTGGCGCGCGGGTGCCAGTGCAGGTTGTTTAGACCATTCACTGCATAGTCGACGCGCGCCCAGGAGATGCCCTGCGTGTTGAGCGCGGGCCATTGTTTGACGAACACTTGCGTGATCGGAGCTCCGAACTCTTTGGTCGTGTCGCCCGCTTTGCGCAGGCCGCGGTACACGAAGTCCTCGTTCCTGGCCTTTAATGGGTCGTAGCATGCGTAGCCGTTTACGTGCGTCCAGCTCCACACGTCCGCTATGCAGAAGTCTTGGAGCGGGTCGGGGTCGGATGCGGAGACTACGACGGCCAATATGGCGGTCATAAAAATCCATGTCGTGGCCAGAGTAATCTTCTCCTTCCCCATCGAAATTCCTTCAGAAACTGGAACTGATAAGACGATCAGCTTGAGTATGAGCAAAATTGTTAGCGAGAGATGGCTGTCTGGTTCGTGTCTGGAGTAACTTATAATATGACAGGACTTCCTGA
The DNA here is from genome assembly GCA_014871385.1 of Ceratodon purpureus. Taxonomy (NCBI): domain Eukaryota; kingdom Viridiplantae; phylum Streptophyta; class Bryopsida; order Pseudoditrichales; family Ditrichaceae; genus Ceratodon; species Ceratodon purpureus. The sequence goes on from CM026422.1 coordinate 21,152,139, forward strand.
AAGGAGGATCGGGAGTTAAATGTCATGACGCTTTGATTTGACATTCCCACGCCAATTTCGTTCTCCTGCATATCTACGGCGGATTTGTTGGAATCGCTAATTAATGCACAACAGTGGTTGCGCAATGTTTTTGTCAAAGCCGGGAATTGTTATTACGACACTGCTTACTTCCAGAGGCATTTGATGCATGTAGAACTAACTCAGTGTTGGTCACATATCAGTCTCAGTGGCATGCAGAAACCTGAAATTATGTGTTCGGATTACCGGTAGTGGTGATCGCGACATCCAAAAGTTAGATTTAGTTACATTGTGTGTTAACTTTTGAACTCGTCGAAGCAGTAGATAGTAGTTGGAATCACGGTCAACAGCTTCGGCGATCATATCACGGAACTAACTACATGGTGGTTACTGGGGCGGAATTTGAGCACCAACATCTGAATTGAAAATACAGATCTGCGGACAAGTTGCCGTATTCACTCCAGCGAGAATTGTCCTTCCATCAAAAGTAACTTGACATTTCCGCAACCACAGTGCACGATCGATGCTCAGTACATAGTGCACCATAACTGCAATGTTCTTCCACCTCAACTGAAATGAAAACGAAAGGAAAGGATGACTTTGCAATTTGGGACATGCAATTTGGGACAACTTTAGGCGATCTCAGGAAACAGGAAATGACTACTTGAAATCTTCATCTTTACAATCTAGGTCACGACTCACTGCGTGCTATCTGTGAATGGTCTTGCGATGAATTGGTATACAATAGAATTTTGATGTTTTAGAATGGTTCCATACTTGACATGGAAATTGGTTTGAAAGTGAAAATGGAATATATACTCATGTGGTTTTGATGAATTATTGAAATTTCAATTTGTGACCTTCCATGGAGGCTAAAAGCTAATGTATTATTACATCTTGGATTTCTAAGGGACTAAGGTTAAATTATCTTTTATTCAATGGATTGCACTGAAATGTGCATGCCACCCAGCATTAATTAATTAATGAGGTGAAGGGTCAGGTCAATAGCTCTGCCATATCTAGACTCTAGCTACATCAAAGCTAGGCCAAGCTAATTCTTGGAAAATCCTCGAATACGAGTTAGCCGTGGCTCCCACGTGTACTTGCAGATGGTGACAAGCTGAGAAAATGCAACGCTCGCCTCATAGTTCCAAATTGTGGTAGAGTCCGTAGAGTACACAATATTCTCCTTCAAAATACGACAATACTCTTGCACCTCAGCCTCAATCTCCAACATGCATCCGATGAACTGCATGTCCCCGAAGAAGATCTTCATCTCCACCTCCGTATGCGGCCCCGCCATCTCTAACAACTAGGTGATTAAAACTAAGAGAGAAGGAGAGGAGAGACGTCACGAGGAGAGAAAGATGGAAGGAGAGGAGAGACGAGAAGAGAGAAGGAAAGGGAGAGGAGTGTGAGGAGAGGGGAAGGAAAAATTGACAATATAATAGAATAGAAAATTGTACTTTGATTTGTTAACAAGTAGACCATTTATTTATACTTTGAACTACTTTTACTTTTGATTTGAAGGATTTTACTTTAATGCATAAAGAATTGGACCATCTACATTTAATTTGGACTTGAAGACTAGAAAAAGTAAAAGTTGATTAATAGGTGTATATATATATATAGAGAGAGAGAGAGAGAGAGAGAGAGAGAAAGATATGATTCAAAATTAGAAAAATGAGGTTCCAAATTAGAAAATTTGGATCCATATTTAAAAAAACATGGTCCAAAAATAGGATAATGGGATCTAAAATGAGAGGGGAAATATGATCCATAAATAGGAAAGTATGATCTAAAATTAAAAAATCATTATTAAAAAGTAAGATAATGGAATCTAAAATCATGAAATATGGATCCAAAATAATGAAGTATGATCTAAACATAGGAAATTTAGATCTATAATTAGATACCATAATAGAAAAAATGCATCTCATAAATAATTCTTTTGAGTGATATGTCATTGTTGGATAATATGTAATTCCAATGTGTATTGCTACATGTAGAGGTCCTTTTTTGTCTACGTTGATCAAGACGATTCATTGAAATGTTACCAAGTCTTGTAAGGAACTAAGGTTAAGTTATCTTTTATTCAATGGAATGCACTACACAAAGCGAAACAATTCTCTTAGGATAGAGAAGAGTGCTCCAAAGCTATTACTATCGTAACACCATTATAGCATGTTTGCCACATAGCGAACAAATATTTCATTTATTTTTTTGGAAATAAAGTTTGCCTCTAAAAACTAAGTTTCTCAATTTATGTTTTTCAACAAAAACAAATCAATAAAATTATCCTTAAATGGCTTAGAAATGACAAAATATTACAAAGAATAATTTATTCTATTTTTGTTCTAAGGTCTTCATAATTCTCCATTTTTTACGTTTTTTATATTTTTAACTATTTTAGGGCAAACCTATTAGGGTACCACACTATATTATGAACTGGTAGTGTTTGTGATCACATATCATGTCACATGTTTAATGATACTTTTATAATCACAACATTCTTCAAACCCATGGATAACACTTCTTTCAAATCCACAAGGGTAAGCACCAGGAGTAAGCTTGTTCAAGCTGAAACTTCCTGAGATGATTGGAACTACTTCGTGAATAAATTTTTGTGTAGTCTGTCCCAGTTGTCTCTCTCTACCAACTACTGCTTGAATGTTTCCATTGTAAAGTAATCATCTTGCTTTGTTTTTTATTGATATTGTAGGTTATTAGCAGCTTGGGCACTGTTTTGCCTAATAATCAATTAAAGTACAAAAAGTGGTCACGCAGTTTGAAAAATAATATCCTTGAAAAATAATATCTGAAAGTTGGGCAACCAAAGTGAAGAATTTCTAGAAAATTTAGGCAGACTTTTAATGAATCATTTTCTGCCTAGGGTGCTAGTAACCTGCAGTACTCATGGGTTTTGCAGAATAGGTCTTGAGCACATCAATAAAAGTTGAAAGACTTCAACAACAAACAATACCCTCACTTTCCCATACAAACAATACCCTCACTTTCCCAGACATGATGAGACTCTAAGACTTGGTATTCAGAATAATATGTATTATACCAGATATTGGTTCTTATTCATTTGCATTTGTGTGATAATTACATGTCTTAAGTTTTTGTGGATGTACATGTTGGTTAGACCAACTCTTCATTTTTTGGCCTTTTAGCATTTCCAAAGTCATTTTGCCTTTTTGGCATCGAGATTTGAACTCATATAAAGTGTACAAGTTTTATACTCCACTAATCATATTGAAGTTATCACTTAGTAATAACTATTATTTTAGTTCTCTATCTATTTTATTTTATTTTCAAATTCTGGACACCTTTACTACTCTCATTGGATGTTGGACTTGACTTAGACGATTCACCAAAGGAATTGGTCTTATGGTCTTTAGAGTGTTGTGTTTGACTTGGTGTAAATTTGACATCAATGCCCAAACTTTTATTGAATATTCTTCTAGCCACAACATATGATTCCAAAATTTATTTGAAGTTTTTTATAGCCCCATTATATTATTCCCTTGCTGTCTTTTCTTGTCTTTGTTTTGGCCTTGGCTTCAATGCTTGAAAGTTTGTTCGTAATACCATTGATTTTGTTCTTGCCATTGTACTCCCCTTGCTTCATGAAGAATAATGGTGGTCTTGAAATGTGTGTTCCACATACCTCCTCTCTCTCCTCTCTCTCCCCTCTCTCCCTCTCTCCCTCTCTCTACCAACTTTTGTTTTTTCTACTCTTCAAGTCCAAATTAAAAGTAGATGGTCCAATTCTTTGTGCATTAAAGTAAAATCCCTCAAATCAAAAGTAAAAGTAGTTTGAAGTATAAGTAATTGGTTCAATTTTTTAAGGATCAAAGTACATTTTTTCAGTTCTATTATATCGTTAATTTGTCCTTCCCCTCTCGTCACACTCCTCTAATCTCTTCATTTTTCTCCTCTCCTCTCTCTCCTTCCCTCTTTTATCTCCTCTTCTTCACTCCTTTCTTTCCCTCTTCTCTCTCCTTTTCCTCTCTCTTCTCCTTCTCTCTTAGTTTTAGATACCTAGTTGTTGGAAATGGCGCGGCCGCAGACGGAGGTGGAGATGAAGAGCTTCTTCCAAGACATGCAGTTCATTGGATGCATGTTGGAGATTGAGGATGAGGTGCAAGAGTATTGTCGTATTTTGAAGGAGAATATTGTGTACTCTACGGACTCTACCACGATTTGGAACTATGAGGCGAGCGTTGCGTTTTCTCAGCTTGTCACCATCTGCAAGTATACCTGGGAGCCGCCATCCGCAGAGCTAACTCTTATTCGAGGGTTTTCTAGAATTAGCTTGGCCTAGCTTTGGTGTAGCCATATATGGCAGAGCTCCTTTGTCTTTATTACACTCTAGCCGTGGGCCCCAAATTATGTACAAGTTTTATTATCGGTTAATGAACGTGCACAATTTTATTTGTATTCCTTGTTAGTCTCATATTGTTAATGCACCATTGCAAAAGTATAATGTTCCAATTTCATAATTGATATATTTAGAATCAATTTACTATGACGTCAAGATTTACTAATTAGAATATATCGATGGTATCTATATTTAGGATGAAAACTTCACCTAGTGTTACTTTGATTTTTATCTAAATGATTCTAAATGTTTTAAAAAAATGGCCGTGAAATCCACGGTCATAGGTGGTAAAACACTCGAGACTGCCTCTGAAAATCCCCATTTGTCAGCTTGTGAATAGTTCGAAAGTTCCCAGCCACTTCTCTACAATAATTTCTAATTCTTTTTATGTGATGCATCGTGTTCATTCTTCTGCTTTTACACAAAGTTGTCTCTGATTCCCTTCAGGAATTCTTCTGCTTTAACACAAATTTTTTGCTCCCAGAAGCAAGGCAGTTACACTATCCATGTTATCTTCCCAATGTAGACAGATTGGAAGCACAGAAACTTAGTACCTGAGAAACAAGACCATTGGAAACATGTAGCCAGATCAATGCATTAGCATGGCTCAGTTTAAAATAGTGTCAGCTTTTGTAGTTACAGAACCCAAAAGGACACCGATTTTTCTACATGTAGCCCTACATCTGGAATGCGAGATTTTTGTTTAGTCGTCTATTTAGTGAAAAGAAAATTTGAGCTTGTAGCCATTTAGCGCTATTTTCACGTGACTGGCGACTGGTATTTCACCAAAGCATCTATAATGTAGCCACCCAGCACTATGTTTAAATTCCCTAAAAACGACTGGCTCCAACTATGTTACAGAAACAGGAATGTGACTAAACCTCGCAAATGCCTTGCTAAATACAATGTCCTAAGGTATCATCAGCTTGTTTCTGAGTCGTGCTTTTCAATATCAGCATCTCGTTTCTGATATTAAAAAGCACAAACCTACACTCCTCTAGTATGGCCTCGGTTCTCGCCCACGACCTCGTCCTCTGCCCATGCCTCGACCATCAAGGGCTGCGAAACCATTCTGCGCAGGACCTGAAGCCCTCGCTACATAAGTTGTTGTCTGTCGTTGCATAATAGTAACACCTCGACCTGGAGCCCATCCGTTAGGAGGACCTGGGGCTTGGACTGGAGTACTGCCAGCCTGAGGATTTCCTCCTCTGCCCATGAAGCCTGACCCCCCGTGAACAGGAGGGGCTCTAGGAACTTGATGTGATTGAAATGGCTGAGACCCCGGCCCTGAAACTTGAGATTGAGGGCGTTGCCGATCGCCACCGGAATATCCAGCTCCGTTAAAACCACCTGGACCTCTTGGACCGTATCCCAACCCCTGATGAGATTTCGGTCCTGCTCCAGCTGAATTGAAGAAACCCTGTTCTTGTCCTGGGGGCCCAGCGGGTCTAGGAGGCCCAGCTGGTCTATACTGATTACCTGATGGACCTCTTATTCCATTCCCCTGCTGCCGTTGCAACATCTGCATGGCTCCACCAGTGCTGTTTGAACGATTTCCAAGGCTGTTCATAATGAGCCGATGGGCAGCAACACCAAGTTCCATTCCTCCTAAAGCTCCTTGAACTGGTGGCCTGCATAGTGTTATAAACAGGTGAGACCTACATCGTTTCGTCTCAAAACCAAGGCACGTATTAAATATATCCAAACCAACGCGCAGACCTGTTAGGGTGATAGTCAAACTATACCTTTCTTGAACAGTTTGCCTTTGACCGTGATCTTCATGCCACAAAGGCTGTAGCCTTACATCCTGCTCCGTAATACTCTGCAAACCACCCAAAAAACAGTTAATAACTCAATGAAATTCATGGATTCGATGACATTATTCATAAGCCACAAATTTTAGTCTGTCCAAAATTGTGAATAACAAAACCTCAGAAATCCACCGAAATTGATTGGAGGGGAGACCACATTGTGTGCAAGAGTAAGTATTTGCATGAGTATCACCAGCAATGAAAATCATAAGGGAAACAACTCGACAACACACCTTTTTGGGAAAAACAACACCTCGAGGTGGTTTAGCAATATGTCTGTGCACAGACGGATTTCTAAATATGACCGTCCTGAAAAAACAGAGAAAAACACATTAACTCCTGTATAGTGCAAAGAAGCGCACCCCCAACACACGCAATCAATAACAATGTAAGCAGATTATACGAGCCTAAAATATAGAATGACAACTGTGAGGCAACTGCATCTGTTTCCGTCGGAATTCCTGTTAAAATCGTCATTACTGACGGTCCTTCACTCCAGAAGGGATGTATGCAGGACCTAGATGCAAAATATAGACAAGCTATGACGGTAAAAAGTTATCTACTCAATATCTCAGGGAGTCGGTTTAGGGTTAAGCCCTAAATACGTCGCTTACAAATTGCTCAAGCGATTGACTAATCACGTAGTCATTCAAATACAGCATGTACGGTACTTACAACACGGCATTATTGTTGATATGTGGCATATTCTTGACAGGTGATCTGAAAACAGGTGGGCAGCCTTCCCCTTCACACAAATGGAAATATCCATTCATTCCACCACTGCATAATAAATCAGCACAATAAGATTAAGGTAAGTCCAAAACCACTTCGAGTGGAAGGCACTACAATTAAAACAGTATTCTCACAAAAACAGTTCAAAATTAAGCAGGTTCGCTGGACATGCAGTAACTAGTACATCTAATTTCGTAGTACCTCATTGTAGGATCGATTTCTTCAGTAACTTCAAACCGCTGGGGAGGTTGAAGACGTGAGTAGCGGCCATAAAACGAATAAACAAGGGCAGCAAGAGGATGACTTCCCGAAATAAACAACAGATCCGCCAGTATGCTATTTCGACGTTTCTCAGAAGGCTGCACCAAATCACACAAGGAACACAAATTACGTTAAATTCCAAAGTACTGCTTTGCAAGATATGGCTAGGTAACGTTGTACATATAGTTTTGCAGTTTACTTTACAAACACAAGATTGGCATCTTCGACCAAAGATCAAGAGTCAAGATTAAACGGAACAACGGACAAATTCAAGCAAAGCTAGATGCACAATCGCAAATTAAAATTGGCAGAATCAGAGTTTGCTCATAGAGTCGTACCGTCAGTGTGTGTTCAACCCGACTGATTTCTGCAAGCAGACGTTCTTCTTCAATGAAAGGCAGCTTTGCTACTCCCTGTCACGCAGATGGATATTCATTGTAAAACAGTCTTTTGAAGTACTGAAATCAATATCCGCAACAACGAAATGAACAATAAAAACGTTAAAACCAAATACAGCAAAACTGTAAAATAAACCACTGTACGAGATTTTTACCTGCCAAGCGAATCGTTTGCCATTCATATCAACCTCAAAATCTGCAAAACAATAATCATGAAACAGTAGAGATTTATTTATTTCACAACTAAAACTCTTCAGACATAAAATGTATTCCGTGCGAGAGATGCCAATGGTAGATAGCGGATCCACTCGAATAGAATTACGCAAGCCAATACCTCTAGGATAGAAATCAGCAATTGGAGAATTTAAATCAGTCATTAGCGGCCTATAATGAATCGGCAAAGCCTCCGAACTGCACACACCGATAGCCACATTAATATTAAAGTACAACACAAAAGAAACAAGATACTATCCGGAGGAGAAACAGACCTCTCAGTGCACGAGTGAAGACACAGACAAAACCGAAGACACAGTTAGAATGCCCAAAGAAAACATTGCCTGACGTTGTAAAAATATCGTGCACAGTCAGATTGAGGTCAGATTAAGAATAAGGAAGCGTATGACGACAAACAATTCAAAATTGAGAGGCAGACCTTGCAGCTGGAAGCACCCCCATCAACTGATCGAACGGTTTGAAAGGCTTTCCAATGAAGAAAGTAATTTCCAGTTGGTCCAGCTCCTTCAAGTCCGATGCAAAAGGAGCATAATGATAGGGATAGTACCTGTGCAGATTGTCAAAAGAATAACATAAGAGAGCTAGAGCGTCAACTTGTCACCTAAATACCAAATCTGTCAAGGTAAAGGTCGATCACCTAATACAAGAAATGAAAGGGAAACATGATCCTGCTCAAGTATTTTCGGTCTCAAGTGTAAGAAATACTAACCAGTTCCAAGAGCAAACACCTTGGTAGTAATACCGCATGACCCAGCACAAACCCTCCGTGTATCTTAGAACCTGCACAAATTGGTCCACAAAAGTAGATCAACATCAACAGATACTCTTGAAAACGTTCTATGTGTTTAACCAGATCAATTAGCAGCGTAATGCTGCCCAGAAAGTACAGGTAACATAGAGTACATCGCAAAAACATTCCACCAAAAGAATTATCTATACAGGATACAAGGGTTGCCTTTTCCAATTATGCAATATATGTGTAAAGACATTATACATTAAGATGGAGAGGATCAAACAATCATCACAATCTCCGTAGCCACTTTAAGAGCCACTAGAAAAAAGCAGATACTAATAACAAAAGGTCCACAATTTAACTTGCATTAGAACAGCATTGAACAGCATTGAACTAGAAAACAAGAAGAATACCCCATACTAAATTTTAGATACCACGGTTCGTGAAACATACCACGTCTTGCTGAATCGCCTCCATCTCATCTGGAGACTTGGCAAAGAACTTCTCCTCGTAGTACCGCTCCTTCCAGCCAGGTTCACCAAGGCGAACAGAGTCCTCAATCTCCCCGCCTCCAAGAGTGACATCGGCCTTATCCCGCAATGCATTTTTCAATCTCATCTTTAGTTCGTCCAAATTGTCCTCACCGTCTTGGTCCTGAGCAAAGAATGGAGAAAAATGAAATCGCTGTCAGGAAAAGTCAAACCAAACCGAGAAAATACACAGAATTACAAGAATAAAAAAACCTTGCAGACACAGTAGAAATCCTGCATGATTAAACTTACAGGGAAAAGTACGTCAGGATCAACATTAGGCTCGGCATCGTCTCCCCTTGGTTTCTGCCTGTCTTTATATTGTTGATCACGCTTTCGGCGATCAGCATGTTTCTGATAGGACGCAGACATCAAAACGCCTTAGTCAATATTATGCCATGAAATCTCTAAATGTTTCATCTTAGAAATGTTGGAATGTTCATCATCAGCGCAAGGATCATTAACAAGAGTTAAACAAAAGGCAAGACGTAATATCAATCATAACCTTCACTTCATCTCTAATCAAACCAATATCAAATCCGTTCGAGACAATCTTAAACTTCACACCTGAGTTATTCGTGCTCTTTTCAGAAAGATGGTGTCTTCCTGCGCTCCAATGGTTTGGATGAACTGCTCAACTCGTCGTAAATTCACCTGCAACAAAGAAGCTAAGCTCAGCGAAAATTTAAACCCGATTCAGACCTCAAATACGCACAAAATCAACGCAAGAATACCTCCACCTAATATTACTCAGAAAATTTCATCAAAAGACAATAAAATACAAATTAACCGTAACAAACCTCGCCATTATCTGTGAGATAGCCTCCCATCTGCCTGAAAACCTTCTTGTACATAGCCATGAGCAGGTTAATAGCCCCCTGAAAATAGCAACATTAATTCATTAGGCCACCATAGACGTTACGAGATGGAATTGCCAGATATAACCAGTGATAGACATTAACACATACCTCTCGTATTTCTAAAGTTGGCATGTGCGGGAGAAAGTCGTTGCCAACAAAGAAACACATGAAGACAAAGTCGTCAATAAGCCGCTCAAAGTCCACCTCAAACGGCGCATCATATATCTTCAAATCGAACTCAAGATATTCTCGCAATAGCCATATATGGAGAAACTGCCAGACAATTCAAAAGGTAAGTTTACAAAGTCGGAACAATCCAGAATATACAGTGAGAAATAGAACTTAAAACTTGAGACCCTGCAACGAAGAACTACTCTCAATCTTGCAAAATATAAGGATTCATAATTCACAGTTCAATGATTCACAGTTCAGTGTTGTTATGAACAAAATAACGAACACGAACCAGAATAAACCTCTATACACTATATCGTAAAAATTCTTACAACTCCCCAGCTCACCTGATAAGGTTTTCGAGGTCCGGTATCTAACTCCCCGCCCTTCTCATCATGCTCTCCCCTTTTCCTCTTCGGTTTTCCTTCACATTCTGCAGCTAAATGACCTGTTTGTCCGCACAAAAAGCACTTGTCTGCCTGATTTGGTGCAAATACAACCTAAAATACACCCAATAAGACAAAAGTCAGGGATGAATAGAAGATAACGCAAGCAGATATATCTAGTACATCGTATCAAACAGACAAGACAAGTAATATCAGGAAACAAGTAGCAATTACCTCTCTTAAGATGGAAAAATGAGGCTCATGAGTGGCCAAGGCAAGCATAATTAAATCTGCATCCTGCACAGACAAAGTACATTCAACTTATGTACAAACGAAGAAAAGAGTACAAGTCTTTTTTCCCCCAAGAAAAGGAGATTCTGAGCTACTGCAAATAGGAGGATAGTGATGTATAGAGAAGCAAGTTAAGTAACTAGGCACATGGTAGAGTCATCTACAAGAGAAACACTGCACAATCCGAAAACATCGTGTGCATACACATGTCTATATCCAATCCTACAGTTTCTTGAAAAATCCTTAACAATTACACAGCTAAAAGATAAGCCTTAGTTCTCGTATGATGTATTCTACATGCTGAAAAGCTGAAGGACAACCCACAGACCAAATTCAGATAGAGAGAGTAGAAACGAACCAAACCATAAAGGCAGTGCCTAGTATTTGGATCAAAACCAGGAAGATTTCTCTGCAGCCGTATGTAGGACATGATCTTATGTTCACCCTCTCCGGGAACATTTGAATCCGACAAAATCACCTGTTACAATCAACAGAAACAAGGAAGATGAAGACACAAGATTTCTCTATTAGAAAATAATCAAAACAACATAACATATGGTAAAAGCATGGAACAGCAATCTTGTTTAATGAAATCACAAAAAACAAACATTATTCAGATTTAGCTCATTCACAAATCAGATGCAACATACCTTAACATTGCGCCAACCTGGGTCGTTGTTAAGGCGCAAGTGAATGTAGTACTGCAAAGCAGTAGCAAGACTTGCCATAAATGGTGTTCCAGGTGTGATTACATTAGAGTCAAAAGCCTCGGTTTTCTCTTTCGCAGCAATGATCCGCCCCTCGGCCTCAAACTCTCTTCGCAGCCTCTCTTCTTCTGCTTTCTGCAGCTCTCATCAGCCAAAAATGTTCGTTACTAAAGAAGAATAGGACTATCGTCTTCATAACCTAATATACAGTGCGTTTAAATTCATGGGATAGATTGCAGTCATTCTACAAGGTTGGAGAATGACTAAAAGATGAATCTCAGGCGGTGATACAGAAAGAGACAACTAAGGATGAAGTACAACCCAACTCATACTTGGATCTTCGATTAAGAAAATGCACACTGCAAGGACCTCAAAAAAATTTCAACTAAAATTTATTTTTAAAATAAAAAATACATATTCATAAAGTGATATTTCTCTGCAATGTTTGGAGACAGATTTTCTACAGAATAGAGTAAAAAAGCAGTATATACCGCATCGGCTGCGTCTTTCGCAGCCCTAAATCGACGTGACCGTTGTTGATTCATTTTCGCCCGTGGTGCCACACCATCTGGAACATTAAAAATCACGAAAAAATTAGACTAAGAACAACATCCACAAAATAGGAAATACTAATAAATAGAAGTTAACCACACAAAGAAATGGACTGCGCACTGATTCTCCAGCAGCGATACACAAAGAAACATGAGAGAAATAGCACCTATGGCCATAAATAAAAGCTTCCTCGGCCGGACTATAGAAAATAGGCGATCAATGTATTCAAACATGACTTGAAATACTTCATCGAATGTGCTTGGAGCGGCCTGCATAACCCAAGCAAAAAATTATGATTTATAAAGAACTGATTCAAAGACGCGTTATAAGAACCGCTTTGTATTGAACTTACACAAGCTTGAAATGCCACAAAATGATATAGTAGCTAAATAATACTGACTTGATCAAATTTAAGTTTAAGAACTGTGAAAATAAGTCCAGCAGGCGGGACTGGAGTAGCGTACTCTATCTTCTGGGTGGAAACAGGGGTGAATGATGCCATTCATGTCAAGGTACAGATTGTCGTACTCCAGCCCATTTGGATTTGCTTGAGTTGTATCAATTGGAACCTTCACGCCCTCGATGATATGCTGCTCTTCTTCAACCACGTCTATAACAACAAGGGGATACTTGTCCGCCAACCACCGATAAAAAGCTGGGACTCCCATCTTAGCTACTACTGCTGATTACTAACCTAATCCTCACTTCAAGTAACCAAGAAAAGGGTTGCTTCACTCAAAGTTAGCTCTAATGAAAGACCCCAAAAGCTAATGGTTACACTTGAAAAAATCGCTGCACAAAGACTTGCTTGAATACGCCTGAAGCAAAAAAATAGCAGGCGATAATGTATACAGACTAGGAAGGAAGATCCTCAGAAGGAAGAGGACACGCCACTAGAGTAACTCAATCGAACGTGCCTGAGGTACAATTGTCCCATCGAACAGTGAACAATATAATTTGTCTAAGCCCTGCACAAGTCTCCTACAGTTTGAAGAAGAATTCTCTCACTGTGACATGCCTTGATGAGTATCACCAGCAATGCCAACATCAACAGGGCAAAGAATATAGAACTCAAGTGAGTAAATTATCGAAGCTTCAGCAAACCTCTATAATGCTGGAGGAATGTGCACAGCACACCCTTGCGAAGCAAAAAATCAAACCGAGAGTGTGAGAGCTCGGACCCTCCAAAAAACGGTCCAAAAGATCTCTAATAACTTGCATTAAGGTTGCAAAGTTGCAGTCCTTCCACTCTGCCTTCTTCTCCCTCAAAACTCTTCTGTATTATCCAACAAAACGAACCAAAGAACAAAAGTCAAAAATCTTTGAAACCTACAATCGCTTGAAAAGCGAAATTTCTGAAGATGAGTATAGGATATGAAAAACTAATAAGTGCATTCCCGAATACGTCTAACCTTAAAGTGCATGAAAATCATTCTGAAATGAACCGTCCCTAATTTCACTCAAGATATAAGACCATACATTCATCACACGAAGCCAGCTGACCACCTACAAAAAGGTTTGCAGCTTTAAAATGACAGATTCCAACCCCCAAAAAACCCCAGTTGTGCCTCGATCGTTCAAGCTCCGGCTCTGTAAATTTGAAAGACGGAACAGAGACGTTTTACTAGTCACAGGAATGTCTACTTCCGGAATAATCGAAAGAGCACAGCTATAGCAGAGGTGTCCCACTCTACGAAACAAAATAGAATTACAGATGGAAACGAACAGCAACAATACACATGTGAAAGTAAATGCACCCAAATATCCTAAAACAGCAAAATATTGAATGCTCCACACAATTCAAGCGCTACGCTGATCCCAACTACGAAGAAAAGATAAACTCTAAGCTAGTCGACCTACAAAAAACCATGGAATGTGAAATCCTTGGATGCTCAGGCACGAAGAAGCAATGAAAACACTCCACGCCAAACTGCTAGCAGCAGCAGAAAGCGACCACACTAAAAAAAATATGCAGCAATTCAAGACTCAATTCAACTCAGCACCCCCACATGGACACAATACTATCACGACGAGGAGGTGCTACAGATAAATCGCAACCTGAAATAGGAATTTTGCTCATTGACAAAACCGTTCGCATGAAATATAGCTCAAAATGCTCAAGAAAATCAAATCCAAATAGCACACCAACATAAAACTCACGATCACTAAACCCTACCTCAACTCAAAAACCAAAAAAAAAACGGAATTGTCTAACCAACAGTACCAAATCCCTAAAAACCAGCCAAACGACAAACTCCAAAACCGACCACCAATTGAGCTGGTCGACGAAGCTCCCAAGCTGCACCGGAACAACAAAAGCGAAAATCCACCCTCACTCTCAAAACCAAACGGAATTCTTCCCACCCCGATCCACTCACACTCTCCAAAACCCAACCCACCAAAATTCACATAAAAACGACGCGAATTACTAAAAATGCCACAATATTTCACAGAATTCCAACTCAGTGAAAGAAGCTGAAAACCAAAACAAACCTCGCCAGCGACTAACGGATGACTTCACACACTACCTCTCTCCTCAGAATATAATCAAATTGGAGCAGGATCGTGAACCCTAAGAATGGCAAATGGCCCCCAGCACTCGCGACGAGCGTTCTGAACGGGGGAGGAAGCGCTCAAGGCTAGAGCGGAGGGAAAGGGAGGTGAAACTGGAAACGAGAAACTCACAGAAGAGGGACGGGGGAGAAGCGACAGAGGGGGGAGGGGCAGGAGCAGGGACGAGAACAGGGGCGAGCGGGGGAGGGAGGGGGCGAGAGAGGGGTCGTTGGAAAGCAGGGGAGGTGGCGGAGATGGTGGTGGGGGTCGGGGGAGGGGGGAGAGGGGGCAGGGGGTGGTGAGGGCGGGGGGGGAAGCATGGGGGGATGGCTATGGCGATGGCGTTGCGATTCCTTTGCGACGCTCTCGCAAGCTCTCTCTCTCTCCTTCAAACCCTAGAACGGAGGCATTTCGGATGAATGTGGATGAGTTCTGTGGATGTCTTGTGGCCCGTCCAACGGTCGCCTCCCCTCCGGTGACCAATGGTCGCCGACCCGTCCTACGTGGAACCAGACGGAAGTGGCGCATGGCGAACGTGAAACCATGAATTCTTCGTTCATTCTGCGGTAGACACACCCTTAGCAAACCTTATCAAAGGAGATGTTTTAATAAATAAATCTCAATAAATCTCAATAATAAATCTCACAATAAATCTCGCCCTCCTCTTAATGTCTTAATGACATAATGACATAATGGCATAATGACAGGACTCTCCTCTTTGATTTTAATTTTGATTTTAAAATTTATTTTAATTAGTGATTTTGAAATTTTCAATGGAATAAAGGACTCCGAATTGGGCTTCTAAGACCGACTTATTTAATTTTAGATAATTTTAATATGTTCTTTAATTCTTTCAAAATTATTGAATGAAAAATAAAAATTAAATCTATTATAAATGGATATAGTGAAAATATTAAATAAATTCAGAGCTGTAAGCCCATCGACTTTGTTAGTGCAAATTAATTGATTTTGTTGCAACACCACCAGTACCACGTAGCACTAAGGTAGTGGTCCCAGAAACCGTCCGAATTTCAAGTTTGCTCATTTGGAAGAGTGGTGGAATTTTTTTATAATTTTTGGATGAAGTGCAAAGCTAGTGCAAAGCTAGTGCAAAGCCATCAAAAAAAAAAAAAAACATTTTTTGAGTAAGTCTACAATTTCCTATGAATTTTTGAATGTTCAGCCCTAGGTGGGCCACTAACCGTCCCTAGAGTCATGGTTAATATGACCACTTGGATTCTGAGAATAGGACGTTTCTGCACCAATCACAAGCACTCAATTTCTGCAGCCATAGACGGAATTAGAATGATTGTGCATAGTTTCAGGGACAGCCTATGTCAAGCCTATGGGACGGTTTTTGGGCCGGGATGGTTTTTGGGAGCACTACCTTACTACGATTCAACCTACTTGATACTACAAAGCTTTTCTATAGAATTCAACACGGTCATTGAGCCATTACCCTGTCCATTACTCTCTAACTATAATTTATTACTTTACAGCAATAATTTTATGCTATGCTATTTGAAAGCTTGAATGTGTGTTATTTTGCCATTGAAGATTGTCAAGTGTACTGGCAGGGATACTAGGATAGGGTAGTAGAAGGATAGTATGCTGGTAGTACAAAATCATTGTTTCAAGGGGCTATGTTGTATGACACAAAAAATAAAAATCAATGATAACTTATTTGAATCATCTTATTTGAAACATTATTACTTCCAATTGCCCAATATTGAAACATTATTGCTTCCAAAGTTGTGTTGATTTGGACGGTCTAAAATATGAGTAAAATTGAAGTTCATTCTTTACCCCTAAAGTTATGAGGGTATTTTTCATCAAAACTGCCTCAAAACAGCCCCTCTTCAAAGCAAGGTGGATTTTGCAAAGTTGTGGTCTTAATTAGTACATCTAACCGTAAGATCTTATAGCTAACTTCTATGTCTATATGTTCACCAAATCTTAGACACTCATTCCTCACCAATTGCAAGATCGTAACGTTCAAAGTTGAAAAACAAGGTTTTTTTCCCTGCACAAAAAGGGAACAACAGAGTTTTGAAGGCCCAAAAAACCATTTTTTTGCATTACGGATTTTGGGGGTTTTGATGCACGTCAAAGAATACTTAGTTAGCTAATTGTATTGAAAAAATTATATTCAAAAAAGTTGTGGAAGGTTGCCAAACAAATCATTTTCTGCTAGGGGGTATATTGAAATTAACAAACAAAGGCCGTTTTTGGACAATAAAAATAGCATATGAAAAAAAATTGGATTAAAAATCCGAATGGTGGGAACATGCTCTACTGCCTTCTCTATACATAAAAATTTTATTTTTGAAAAATATTAAAATCTCAATTTTTGGTGGAATTTCAAAGTTTCGTCTTTGGGCAGTTTTGGGCAGTTTTGGGCAGAATTTGCTGCATTTATAGTGGCTGTGAGCTTGCCCGAAGTATGGCTGAATGTAGCTTTTGACATTCAAAACCCCGTAACTTTTTTTCAGTAGGTTCAAAAAAAAATTAAAAAAAATCTGCACAAACTTCTTCAAAATGCCTACCTACATTATTGTTTTCAAAGATTTAGGAATTAAATTGGAATTCTAGGAACCTGCCCAAATTTTAAAAACGCCCATTTCAAGACTATTGTCCTTTAGGGGTTAAGTATACTATAAAAGGGCTACACATAAGACTTACAACTTATTCTCTTTGGATAAAATGGCAAATTGAAAATACAAGAATGATAATCATTGTTCACATTCGAGATGTTGAGTTGTTTGAAGTAACTACAGTTGATTATAATTCAACTTTTACATAATTCTTTTTCTTTATGTTTATATTTTATTTTATTTTATTTTGTTTAAATACTACTTTTACTTTATTATTTCAAAACTATACATATATTTTTTGTTTTAAAATAATTCAAAATACAATAATTTTTAATTTGATAACATGAATGCTGAGTGTTGTATATAATTTCTTGATTGTAATACTTTATAATATTTTGTTTCTTCTATAAATTTATAAAGATGACTACATCTACAAATAATTCCACTTACCTTACAATACATTCAGTGCCACAACTTATGATGGATGATATGTCTATAATGCAATATTCCAAAAACATCAAAAAAATATTTTAAAATGAAAAAAGAATATTCAAAAAGTTTGAAGAAATTGTACTAAAAGATTAAAAAGAGCAAAAAACTAATATTTTTCGTGTAATCAAATGCATAAACGACTTGTTCAAAGGACATCAAGACCTTATTATTGGCTTTAAGGTATTCCTTCCAGAAGGCTATAAAATTCTTTGCAATTGATGCAATCGGTTTTCATGACTTCACCATTGTTGAACGTTATTGCCTTGAATTATCGACATTGGAGCCTTAGAGCGTTTACTCTTGTTTTCGTGATGATTATCCTCTTTTCATATTTGTTGAAGTTGAGCCGGTGAGTTACTATAGCGTTGTGGTAAAGTTGAAGGCTCAAATCCCAAAGGGATATCATTGTTAGTATCACAATACTCTCCTTCTTCGCTACTTCTCAAATCTTTTTTCTTGCTCAAAGGTGGAGAATTTTACATATATGTGGTTGACTCAACTCTAGAGATTAACCTTTTTTTAGATCGATGCTTTATAGTTTCATACTCATTTTGATAGAAATGTGATGATTCTTTATGTACCTTTCCGAGAGGAGAGTCATGCTGATTATAGGCTCGTGGGTGTTTACGGCCATTTCGGTTTTCATCACGATAATATACCTTCTCATCTGTGTACCATTCTTTTACAAGATTGTAATGGCTTTGCTAATGTAATGGAATTTGAAGACAAGTTTGAAATTTGATATCAAAAAAATAAACATATATATAATAAATTTCTTAAAGCAATCTATATGTATGGAGAAGTCAAGAACAACAAGTCCATCCATGATCTATGCCATCGAGTAGGAACGATATTATATGAAAATGATGATTTATGGGAAGATTTTATGAAAAAAATTGTTCATAGAGAATATGCCATGAAGGTGCAAGAGATATATTTGAATTTTTCTGAAAAACAAAAACGCAAAGTTTATGTAATATCTTCTAATGGATCAACAAGTATTGGATGTGGAATTATCTGAATTAAAATACAGACTATTTACACTTAGCTACTATTATTGATTAAAATGTAATTCAATGATATAGATTCAATATCAAAAAACTTAATTGACATCTAAAATTTCATTACTTTGAAAAAATCTAAAATACAAAGTAATACAACGTATTGCATAAAATATTATACAGTTTCACAATTGTCTTATGACTTAGTTCATGTATATATGAATAGGAGTTTCTTGCACCTGAAGTTGATCTTTGAGTTTTGTATGTACATTGCTAGAAATTGGTTTGAACGACAACGTCGTCATTAGAAAGTATTTGTAAAATCTAATCAATAGCTGCAATTTTCTACTTGTGATTGTAGTAAAAGTTCAAGTGTTGTGAATAGCGTGTGAACAACGGGGCGACTATCTTGTAAGGAATTTCGTGATCCCGCTGCAGTGAAATCTCCTGGTGGAATAGAAGAGGTGAGGTTACTTGACACGGTAGAGACACACATTGATTTTACATTTGTGTTTTGCAGATTGCATTGACAGTGCAAGCGCAAGATCACATGGTTGAAATAGCTGAACCGTTTCAAGACTCCGTGGTTCCATACAATTGACTAGCAGACCATTTATTGCACAAGGATAAATTCACTCTTCAAGTACATTGCTTTGAATGATTTTCTGTGATAGTACAAGTGGTGATGAGAAGGGAGAGCCAATGGAGGGCAATGCATGACTGTGGTGTGCTTAGAGAAACCCTAAGTGTGTTGTCTTCATTCATTGTTTTCTAATGCTTGAAATGTTTTCCAATGCTTGAAAATGTTTTCTAATGCTTGAAATGTTTTCTAATGCTTGAAATGTTTTCTAATGCTTAAAAATGTTTTCTAATGCTAGAAAATGTGAACAAGCATGATGTTTATATTGGTGAAGTCAAGTCAAATCAATTCCTTTGCTTACACAATTCTGCCCCACAAAACAAATTTTCATTTAGCTTGAGAATGGAAAAACATAGAGATTCCATAGAAGATAGCCGCCCCGTTGTTCTTTGAATCCTTATAGTGTAATTTGATGGCAACACTCCATCTTTTTTACTCGAAGAAACGCATTACAACAATAAGCTCACCAAACATTTCCATCATTGATATATATATTTTTAAACTTTTCTTTAGCTTTCTCTAAGACATCATCAATTTCTAACACTCTTTCATCCAATTCAAAAATATTGGCAATTTGATAAGTTAAAGCATACTCATTTTCATCAAGTTCAAAGTCTTTAAAAATGAAGTGATGTTTAAATGGTTCATCTATTTTCCATCTTACTCCTTTTTGGAAGACTATTTATAAGGGACATATGGAAACAATATAATTGCTTCATTACACACAAATGCTTCATTATACTTCAAGGATGTAAAGAAGTTAAGAAATATATAATATATCACGCAAAACCACACAGATACTTTAGGCCAAGAGTAACCAATAGCAAAGAATTCACGATTTAGACTTCATCAGAATGTACATTCTGTCCAAAATCTACAAAAGACCCGAATGAATCATGCTTAATTTAAAGATTGTACATCGACGAAATTTCTATTCTACATGACACAACAATTGGAAAGAATTCCACGAAACGACACGACAGAGTTTAACGATTCATCCATCACCACCCTCTCATCCATGAACTGACCCCGACATCCATCCGTCCAGTGCGGGTCCTCGGACGGCAGCAGTGGGCACGGACACAAGACAGCCTGTACGCACTGAGGCAGAGCCAGACACAGCAAGCGAAGAATGGGCCCATACGCTCCCCCCTATATACCCGCCGGGTAGAACCACAACACCAAACCCTACCATCACCGGTACCTCAATCCAACATCACAGAAGCATCACACCAACATGAACGGAGTACTACCTGGGTATCGCACGGACAGGAGCCGAAACCTCAGTCCAGAGAAGGAAGGCTTGGTGGACTCATTGTGGAGGAGAGACGGCGATGGCGAGGGCGAGGGCGATGGCGATGGTGAGCTTGTTGCGGTTTATGGCAATGGAATGGGGGAGCTGTTACTGGTAGGACTGGAGCACGAGCTTAGGATGAGAGTGCCGGGGCGGTTGCGGAAGCGGTGGAGCGATGTGGTGCGGTGTGGCGGGGGAACGAGAGCTGTAGGTACTGGAGGTGGGAGGATTTGAGATGGCGGGGGGGATGTGTGTGCGGAAGGAGGAGAGGGAGGTGAGGGAGGAGGGAGGGAGTTGCGGAGGACGATGAGGGGGATGAGGACGATGAGGAGGTTGTGCGGGAGTCGCTGAGGAGGAGGAGGAGGAGGAGGGGGAGAGCGTTTTGGTAGGGTTGCGGCATTGGAGCGATGGAGTATGACGATGAGGAGGGCGTGGACAGCGCCATGGGAGCTCGGTTCGAGAATCTGAAGCTCATTGGGAAGGGATCCTTCGGGGACGTCTTTCGAGGGTGAGTTTTCGTGCGATCGTTAGGTTTCTCGGTCAAGTGTGTGATTGGGGAGGGAATTGGGGTTTCTCTTGTGGTGGAATTGTTGGTTTTGTGCGTGGTTTGGGAATGTTGAAGCATTGAGGTTGACTTGGCACTGTTGAGCTCGATTTTTAATCAATTTTTGTTAATTGTTTGTCGATGAGAACAGAGAGCGAGAGTGTTGGATACGGTAGGTTTAGTGGTAGTGCAGTTGTGGAGAGCGAAGAGGTTCGATTGCTATGTGTTTAGGAATTGAGTTATTTTCAGCTGTTTTAGTATGCGGATCTGATCTGGTAGTGGAAGTCATTTTCATAATTTAGGTTTGAATTAAATTGTGATGGAGTGACTAGAATGTACTGTTGAGCTGGTTTACAGGAGGAGAGGCACACACATGATCCTCTAAAAATGTGTAGATCTCTCTTACTGTACAATTTGGCAACCGGCGACAGCCCTGTGTGAGGGCTTGTCTCGCTTCTGTATGTCTCGTGCTCATGGAAGGTGTTACTCGAGAAGCTAGGGGTGATTTCCTAGCCGTTAATGCAGAGTTTGAGGATACTCACCCGAAAAGCTCTTCAAATCAAGGGGCACGAGTTTACTCGTGAGATCTTACAGAAGGTCTGATGAGGTTTGCTGCATATGATCCTTTCTGAGCTCGTGACAGTACCTTCTGATAGTTCTGAAGTTTCGTAAATTCCGACTGTGCAGATTCGACAAGGAGTTGAATAAGGAGGTGGCAATCAAAGTCATCGACTTGGAGGAAGCGTAAGTGAAGATCTTCCTTCTCTATTCAGTTTCTATTAGAGATCCCATTTGGATCTATTAGGTGACATGGGAAAACATGTGTAAGTGCCACTGGGTGTCGCTGTAGACCCGAGAATGTTGCAGGATGAGTGTATCTATGGTCAAGAAAGTCTAACTTTGTCCGTTCGTGGTGTGCATTTTTCTTGTGATCAGAGAAGACGAAGTCGAGGACATACAGAAGGTTGGTACTTTGACCTTGAATATCCCGACTTAAGCTGCAGTATTGACCTGTGGCTGGCTGGGTGGATATCGTATTACCGTGTGGTCTTGAATGGGTTTGTTTTGCATAATCTTAGTATGTAAGTCATACTGGCTTACAATTTATGTTGGCTAAATGGTCATATGTTCTTTTTTTTCAGGAAATTTCTGTACTATCTCAGTGTCGTTCACCACACATCACAGAGTATTATGGGTCGTACTTGCACTCGACAAAATTATGGATCGTTATGGAATACATGGCTGGTGGTTCTGTATCTGACTTGGTGAGTTTCGCACCAAAATCGAGCTATTCTATGTTGCCTAAATAACTGCGCTGTTGTGCTCTCGTGTAATCGAAAGCTATGGATAGTTTTGCAGATCAGTTAAAACGGCACATTGCTAAGATTATGCTTTGTTGAATTGATCTGTTTATAGCAGCCGAGAGTAACAGTTGGAAGTTATTTTGCTTTACCTGCATTTCACAGGGCTTTGATTGTTGTGGTCATGCAGCTTGAGACTGGACCGCCACTCGATGAAGTTTCTATAGCGTGCATCTTACGGGAGCTCCTGCTCTCGCTTGACTACCTTCACTCTGAAGGAAAAATACATCGTGACATTAAAGGTGCATTGTTGTTTTTTGCTTGCGACTCCCTGTTTTATGATTGATTTTCTTCAGGGACATTCTATGAAGTTTACATAGCTTCATTGGCAGATAAATCAAATCTAGAAATCATGGTGTTAGTTTGTGTGAGGTTAACATACGCAATTTTTTTAGTCTATGGTATGCATTATCGGTTTAACTCTGTAATTTCTCCATCTACTTGAGATATCAATGTCCACATTACGTTATTTGTAATTACTGATGATGTAATTACTTTGGAACAGCGGCTAATATATTGCTTACTGCTCATGGAGATGTTAAGGTAAGTTCCCATTGTCACTAGGATTTCCATTTTAGAATGGTGCTGAAATATTTTTGGGCCAAATGTGGCATCTTTTCATATCCTTCCATAACTTACATATGTAATGTATAGAAGCATACTTTTGCTTTGTTTGTTCGATCTTCTGTTCTGTTTATAGTATCTTCAAAGATAATGGCTGGTCCGTAGATTCTGCCTCGGATGTAACGCATGCATATGTGACATTGTGATGAAATGAGTGGCACCTCTGATGGGTAGTAGTGCAGGTTGCAGATTTTGGAGTTTCTGCCCAGTTGACTCGTACGATGTCCAAACGCAAGGTCAGTTGCCTTTACCACTACACGTGATGTTCTCTTAAATACGATCGTCATATTACAACCTAGATCTTCATATGTATGAATCATGTTAGTTATTATCTAGTATCCTAAAACACTTCAAATCCTGTCAGCAGTCTGTAATGCTATGTATCAGTGTTTGATATTTTGTATTGGAATAAACTGGTCTGACTGGATTGTGGTTATGTTGATATAGACGTTTGTTGGAACTCCATTCTGGATGGCTCCTGAGGTTATACAGAATGCTGGAGATGGCTACAATGAGAAGGTAATCAGTTATTACGTTAAGGAGATCGATGATTCAGGTTGCATATTTATTTGGTACCTTTCCTTTGTTTTTTACACCTGCACTTAGCGAAGTGCTGCATTTACTAGCACTGTTGTTCAAAAGTTTTGAAGGTAGGATCGATAACTTGGTAACGTTATTTTTGTTACTAATCTTCATTCAGAAGAACAGGAGTTGTGGAACTATTTTTAAGCTGTCTTTTTGTTCATTCAATAGCTCAGAGCAGGATGTTATTCATTGCAGGCAGACATATGGTCGTTGGGAATCACTGCCATTGAGATGGCGAAAGGGCAGCCTCCTTACGCAGATCTGCACCCTATGCGTGTACTTTTTCTTATTCCCAAGAACAACCCGGCACAGGTCAGGGTTACAAGGACGCACTGGTGTTCGATGTTCAGCTGCCAATAAGGGAGTGGAGATTTGAACCGTTTGTGCAGCAGGCTATGTTTACTGCTTCATCTAGTTTACTTCGAATGTAGAGTACAGAAAATCTCTTCTTGCTGCGATTCATATCTAGTATCTAGACACTGTGTAGATCTCATTAATTATTCACTGAGTTATTACAAGTTTAAGACCATTGTATTGTTGACTAATTTGAATCTTATGCTCTTATGGAATGCAGCTGGATGACCATTATTCGCGGCCCTTCAAAGAGTTCGTATCTTTCTGTCTCAAGAAAAATCCTGCAGAGGTATCGGAATCGGAGGAATTCCAGGCTTGAAATAAATATCTTTCAGATACAGATTATAAACAGAGAAGGGAATGTTGAGTTTTAGAGTGCTTCAGCATGTTGGGAAGACAAGAAAGTTAAGAGGGCAGTCTGAGTAAGATGTAGTCGGTATTGTAACACTTTTAGAGTTTCACATCGTCTTAATTCAATCAATAATCTTAATGGAATGTATAAATGCAGATAGCCATTAATTTTTTTCATATGTTTCAGTGCAAATTGCGAATACCCTCGCTTTTTGGATTTGAGCTCGTACTGTCAGAAAAATTATAGATCTAACATCTAGGTGTATTCATAGAGGCCAAGTGCGAAGGAGCTTTTGAGGCACCGATTTGTCAAGAATGCCCGAAAGAGCACCAGACTTCTTGAGAGGATAAGGTAGGATTGAATCTTTAGCACTTGGTTACATCACAATTACATTCCTGCTCTTTGAACTTATAGTGCACTCTTCTTCCTTGTTCACGTTCATTGGCGTTGTCCATCTGACTTGGCTATTGGGTTATCAGTCCTTTGAGATATGTGGCTATAACTGTGCAGAGAAAGACCAAAATCACATGTTAGCAAGAGCAAGGACACACCCAGGCCCTCCGAATCCTTGGAGAACGAGATCGACAGTAAGGAAGGTGGTACAAAGACTGACAATGGTGTCTATCCTCCCTTAAGGTGAGCCTATTCTTACCAGAACTTTTGGTTATTATCCTCGTCTTTTATTGCACATGTTGTATATGAATCTGTGCCTGTTGTTGTTTACGTATTTTTCTCTATATACTACCTCATTTCCTGATATTCAATGACTGTCCTGTGGCAGCTCTCGGCGTAAGCCTCTCAGAGAGGCAAGTTGGGACTTTGGGACTGGCACTTCACAGACCACTGGTACTCTCCGAAGCAGTTCAAAGTCGTTGTTTGGAAACGAATCATCCCCAGGCAGTGAAGGTCTCCCCAGCCTCTTGAGCAAGGCAGAACTTGATTATCAAATTGATGCCGGAATCAGAGATGCCAATATGGATATGAACGGGCTTCGTAGGAACAGCTTTGGTTTGCAAAAAGGATCGGAGGCGGATTTATTTTCTTCGAGAGATCATGTAAGTTTCTCAGGGGAATTCTCAATTCCCACTCGTTGAGTTTTCTGAAGGAATTCAAGGCACGTACTTTGTTAGGCCTAAGTTCTTAGATCTAATAATCTTGAATCTAGAACTCAAATAATCTTGACCTGTTGTTTTTTTAACTGCAAAATTTTGAATCGTGCTATATAATTGATGGAATCTGAAGTACTCTAATGGTTTCTTGTCTGCCACGAACAAGGGACGACTAGCTTGGCAATCGCAAATGCAAATGGTTGGACTGTTCAATTTCTCGGTGTTTTCTGTGGTACCGAGGGCTGGTTAGCTAACCAAGGGTTTCTACTTTTTATTTGTAGGGGTCATACTTAGGTGCCAGTGGCACTGTGAAGGCGAGGTCTCCCCAAGAACGCCCCTCTCTTAAGTCCTTATCAACTGCCGTGGTGAATCCTCCGCTCTTGATCTTCTCTAGATGCCTTTCTTGATACGGCTTGATACTCTCGCCTACGTAGTGTGTTCTATGTTTGCAATCACTCTTGGCATCCTTGTGTAATCTGGTATTAGAAACTAATATTTCCTACTTTCAGACTAACAACAGTGGAGGTCCACGAAGTGAAGAGGCCACAGAGATTTTTTTAAGTGGCACGATAGTGCGAAGCAGCACACCCGACGAAGAGGGCTCCATGCCAGGAACTCTAAGAGTTAAGCCAGAACCCCGAGAAGATAGTGCAACCAATCTTGCTGAGGTTCACATCTATCCTTCCATTCAAATCTTGTTCCCGCAATATTCATATCTTTTTACATGATGCTGCTTGTTTTAAAAGGTCTTGAAGCGGTATTTTTAAATCAGGAGAGGCTCAGAAATTTGGTCTGGCACTCCACTTATTTTTAATACCTTCTGTACACATGTATTCATGTCCTTGCCTTAAGGAATTGCGGTTATTTGTAGAAAGAGGAGAATATCAAGTGTTTTAAGAATAATGTAACATTGCATTTCTTCAGGCCAAAGCTGCCCTTCAGGCTGGAATGAGGAAAGGGGTTGCTCGAGGCCCCGCACCAGTGAAATTGCGTAGAGAGACACAGGAGCAGTCGAGGTTGGTTCTAGTTGGCCCCTATCTGTGGCAAGCTGTTATGTTTTTGAATTTTGCATCTCCTTTGCGGCTTGTAAGCATATTTGTTTTAATTATTAGATCTGAGGCTACTGCAGGTGAAGAATTTGTGGTAGTTCGGGATGGTGTGTTCTTGTTTATAACCTTCCTGACTTCCTGGATACAGTGACCCTCGAGAGACTCCTCGCGAAACCCCCAAGGCAACACCGAGGGCAAGTAGACGTTCTAGTGAGGAGGATGTCGCCCGGGCAGCTGCAGCTGGTGCATCTGCAGCCTTGACTCTCCTTCTCATCCCTGCTCTTAAAGAGGTAACTCTTAGCCCTCCAATTTCAAGCTTGTTAAAGATGCAACAATCATTCTATATCTTCGTCATTTTTATGTCAGCCTTTCCTGCTTTCTTTATTATCTCAGTAGTGGAATATGAATTGGCGTGCGCCTCAAGAAGGCGACTTCTCAGAGGTATCAATAGTAGTGCAGACTGGAATATATTATAGTACAGGAATTGCAGGAAAAGAGTGAACTACACAAATTGAACTAAACCCCTTGGAGTGGTGAATCTGAAGTTGTTACTAAACACATGTTACTTGAACAGTTTGTTTATTGTTCAGTACGCCTTGCGCAACTTGCATCTTGTGGCGAGTGGTTTTTGGCAATTTGTGGGTTGGACATTATTTTTTACGGCTTGAATACCCTTATGTTGTGCAGTGGGTCAGCTTTGTATGGTTTCTGCGAGACCCACTTTTGATTAATCACATCTATATACGCAGACTGCAGCTGAGCAATCTGAAGGGCCTGCCTTAAGGGCTGCAGCTGATGCAGCTGACGCTTTAATGGACTTGGAGCGGCTGGCGCCAGGTGCTTGTGAAGTCCTTGTTAGCAAACTTCTACGACAATTAGCCAGGTACTAGATCAATCAGCTACTCCCTGTCATTTCTGAGAGCAGAGGGATTCCCTATTGAGTGCATGTGGAGTTACGCATGTCATTTGCATGAATCGAGTAAATCTAGTTCTTCGCATACATTTATTAACATACACCGCTGCGTAGTTGAAATGTAAAACTTTGATGGCTTGGTGATTCTCGTTCCACAATTTCTTTAGAAGCAGTTCAGACAAGTGAGAAGCACTGGCATTTAAATAGTTCAGTACTCAGAGTAAGTGTGCTGTTTTTTAGGAAAGATGAAGCTCCTGTGAAAGGGTTGCAGAACCTGGCACGGCAGTTGCTCTCATCCTCAGAAAATGGCAACGAAGAAGATGGACGCGTTCCATCTACACATAGATTTCCTGAGAATGCAAGACACAGATTTCAGAGGGATAAAGCTGATGAACCGGGTTTGAGTCCAGTAGCCTCATTCCTACTCCATAGGTTCGTTTTATCACCCTGGCTCACGAATCCTTCCGCTCTATTTTTGCACGGTCTCCAGTGTTTAAGACAGCATTCTGCCACTAATCCTTCAGGACCAGAGAGATGATCTATGTACGCTACCTTATTACACATCAAAGCTGTAACATTCACTTCTTTCTTATTCAGTTTCGTGTTTGTGCAGGTGGCAAGGTCAAGTCTCAAAAGACCTCAACTTACGTCGCTAACAACTCATCTGCCAGATTTAGTCCAGGTACCATAGATTACTTAATGGATGCCGAAGATCTTGGGGTCTATGTGGCATCACCTCTGAGTTCGTTACTTTATCTCTGGTCTCTAGACATCCGCAGGTTTTGCTGTGGTCCTATGTATTGCCAGAGCGATTGTAGAAAATGTAATTTTATACTAACAAAGCTCACAACGATTCATCCTATTCCTTCTTGTTTGCCTACTAATGGTAAAGTTCTATCAGAGCATTTTCACGATTTCTTGTGTCCCAGATTGTAAAACTGTCGAGCACTTCAGTGAGGTACGAAGCCCTTTATGTATGATTCAGTCTGCACCAGCTACCGTACCTATCAAGTCCAGATCCTTAGAGTAGTCTTCACAATTGGTCAAGTCAATGTTTGGAGCTATATGATTCTGTTGACTACACCGTACATCGACATCAAACAATAGACAGTGTGCTCAGTGCTGACTCTGGACTTGGAAATTTCATACACGCTCTTACTTACATCGGCACACAGTTTCCAAATCCTGCATTTGAACACGAGATTAGACAATGCTTACATGGATACCTAAACATGTTGAATTCACAGCATATAAATGGGACGATAAGTGCTGTTTATAAGAGGACAACAATCAAGATTTCCGGAGCTTGCCATTCACTCCACAGAAAGTGTGAACATAAGATGTTCTGGAGAAATACAACAGACAGTAAGTACACTGTTCCAGACTAGCAACGTTATACCTTCTGTGCAATGATTTTGACAACAAGGGATTCTCATTGCCCACCTCTTATGCCGGGAGATCATGCAATTACACTTCTACCAGTGATCATGTACTGTACAGGACTTGATCATCTGTACTCATCTCAAGTCTATTTAAATTTCATATGCACTGTGCAGGGTTTTAGGGGAAAGCTCTAACACAATTTCTTGTAAGTGAAAGTCTGTTGGAGCTGGAGGAAGTTACTAACTTCCTCATACGACAATGAGAAGAAATACGGTATTTCTTGAGACATTGAGGTGCCCTCGAAAATTGTCACACCACTCAATCTGCTGTACGAGTGTAGTTTACACATCAGAGTTTCTAGACAGAAAAAGCTATTCTTTGGAGCATAGTTCCAAAAGCCTGGGACATTGATGAGGGACAAAGGGGGAAAGGCAAGAGTATCCATATTATGGGAACCGGTGGATGGACTTTTTGGGCTTCTTCAGTTGACAGGGAGGAGGGAAAACAAGTACAAGGAATAGAGTGGTCTGTGAAGTACACGTGGGTTTGGTTAGGTGTTTTCTTGGGCATAATGGAGCTTTATGGTTTCAAAATGGCAAGATTTAGAGCATCGTTATATGTTTTGATGGTTCAAGAATAGGGACACTGAATGTGTGTTACAACTCATGGTCGAACTCTTGGTTTCTGTTGGGTAAATCCTTACCTTTACAAATAAGTGTCAATGATTAAAGAATGAATTTTCATTGGTGCAAAATAAATGTTTTTTTATTTTTTTTTTAATTTTTTAAAATTTTAATAAGACATGTAAGACATACTATGTTGTACTAGAATTTCCAGATTTTCCATATAGATAAGTAGTATGATGATCTTTGGATTTCTCAAAAGAAAATCTTTTTTAGTAGAAAAAATTTACTCCAAATACCAACAAAGTCTTGTCCTAATGGCAAGGAATGTACAAAAGAACTATATGATAAAATTTTGTTGTTTTTGGAGATTGAAAATCCTCACAATAAAATATTTTTTTCCAGACATATGAAAAAAGACAATTGTATTAGTTACAAATATGAAAAATCCCAAATGTTGTAGAGGGATTAGAAAAAAATTGAAATTGTCTAATAAGAAGGAAATATTTCTTACGACGCCTTGAATATTTTTTTCTAATATCTGTTATGTTCTTTCAAAGCTCGTCCAATTCTCTACATCCATAAAAATTTTCAAAAAACTAAATTCTAAATTCACATTATATAAACCTGCCCAAAACCTCAAATAACCATATCCAAACTATTGTCAGTTAGGGTTGATGTACCTAAAACCACCAGCACCCTCAGAACCAACCTGCAAGTCTCTCCATAACTGCAACTAGGCTGAACTAGCATAGTCGAAACACTCAATTCAAACTAACCAATCAAAACACTCAAAAAGCTGTTGGTTTTGGGACGGTTCATGAGTGAAAATTGGTACCAGCTAGGTGTGACAATGGAAAAATCTACATATCACTTTTGAATAGGGAAATACTTTTGTCTTTAGAAATTTGTATCTATTTCAGTATTGGAAAGAAAATTTTGAAAAAAATTACATTATGTTAGATAACAACCTTCCTACATAGGAAATTATACTCCAAAAATAACCCTGAGAAAAAAGGCTCAAAATCCTTAAATTGGTGGTTTTAGGTACATCAACCTTAGTGCTTAACCTACATTACTGATTCATTTGGCACCCATGAGTAACAAAACAATGTGATTTATTCAAATCAAATAATTTTACAGCAAAAGCAGCACTTCCAACAAATATCTTTAAGCTCCCCCATGATTGAATTAGCAAAAGTATTTCCCAGCTGACACCAGCTACAAACACAGTATTGAGGATCCTCAACATTAACTCACCCAATTCCAAGTGTAAGCGTGTGCCCTGCTGGCAAGCTTTGCACTAACTTAACCTCCACCGGTATGAGCTTCCCACTCGGCCCCACCCACCTGATTGATTCATCACTTGAAGGATTTTTCATCAACTCATTTCCAAACACTGTTCGAGAAGTTTCTAATACAATCCAGCTATCATCCATAAAAGCATTCGGTAATTTTGTATGATACCTACATGATACCTAGGTGATACCCATGTGATACTTAGGTAATATTCAAAATACGAGTTGGAAAAAATCCTAACTCTTTCAAATTGAATCGGTAATTTGACAACTTCATTCCACTGATTTACAACTGACTGCGGGATCTCCCCGATCATTGTTTCCAAATCTCCCAACCTTGATCAGCTCCAAAATCAACATAACTTACTCCCAGACACTTTTATAAATACTGACTTCTCTCTCACTTGACACCTAGAATGTGCAAACTCCTGGTCTAATAACAAGGCCATTCAGTCCCAGCCAACTGGTGAGAAAATTTCTTGGTGGCTCTTCTGAATAAGGATGTGAATTGACGTAGGTTTGGGCCCGGAATGTGGTTCAAGCGACAGGTATCACCGATTCACCATTCTCAAGTTTATTTT
The DNA here is from genome assembly GCA_014871385.1 of Ceratodon purpureus. NCBI lineage: Eukaryota > Viridiplantae > Streptophyta > Bryopsida > Pseudoditrichales > Ditrichaceae > Ceratodon > Ceratodon purpureus. The sequence continues at coordinate 21,183,560 of CM026422.1, forward strand.
TTTTTAATTTTTTTTTTGGAACCATTCTCAAGTTTGGAGATCTGGGACTCTGGCTCCGGGGCACTGACTCACTGTTGGTGAGTTAATCCGTTCAGGATTTCACAACAAGATTCCATTTATGCTCCCTTCTAATCATCAGCTTAATTTTAGAATAGCACTCTGATTCTGAACCAGATCAGTTTATATTTGGTCTGAGCTATGGTTATTCAGAATATCGTATTTCAAGATGTATTGAATCTTGAAACAAATGTATGTATGTGATACGTGTTGTGTGTAGATCACCGACGTATATCTGAATTGGATTCAGTGGATTTGGTCTCAGATATTCTATAAAATTAGAGGGTAACACCCATTTTAAGTTCAGTTGTATTACTAAAATGGAGCTAGCAGTAAATCTTTTTTCCATAAGAAAATTGGGTGGATTTTACTTGCTTATATGATACAGTAATTTAATGAGTTTTAATGAGTTTTACTTAAGATGGTGCTTGGAAGGCACTTTTCTTAGACCAGAGTGATTTCCTTTCTTTCTGTAATCCTTTGTCCACCAAGATTTTGGGAGTTGGACTAAGGTGAGGTAGGGAGTGTTGTGAAAAAATACACTGTTGTAGGATCAAGTCAGAATTCACACTACATTGGATTTCCAAGTCATTGTCATACGGCACACTTTAGTTGATTTTGAATTAGTCTTTGCATAATCCGACCTCACTGTATGGTATTGGGAGCATCAAGATCATAGGAATAACATGAAGTTACTTCACTTCTTGAGCAGCTTGCGCAAACTTGCATTCTCAGTGTCCTGACTTTGAAACTTTGTGGTGCTTTGTGATGGTATCAGGCTTTCAGATGTAACATTCCTAGCGTAAGTCCTTTTGACCTATGCCACTTACTTGGCTTTTACATTTCCTTATTCAAAAATGAAAAGTAAAATTTTCTAGTGTCATTCTATATGTTGAGGATAAAGTTGTTCAGTTTTGAACTAGGCTGATTGACACTTTGCCGCAAAGTGGTTTTGGTTCTAAATTGATATTTTGCCTAAGTTCCGTTGAATTCTTGTACTCATGGGTATTACAGTCTGCAAGTTTCTTTTAGAGGAACTGGTAAATAGTGTAATTGTAATGCTCAATTTTCTAATGACTCCAACCTCCATCAAAATTTCAAGTCTTCACATCAGGACTTCATGCACTGACTATGATTCTTGATGTGTTATGATACAATTGAAGATCCGAATGAAATAGTGTACTACGCTTTCAATAGTCCTGTCTGGATTATGCATACATGTCTCTCTACACTCTACTCACAAGCATTCACAGGCTGTAAATTCCATGATTTCTGGGAAGCAAACTCATGATCATTTCTATGGCAAAACTTCAGCGTAGATCATCAAACATTAGGTGAAGGGTTGTAATCCAATTTTAACATTTTTGTTGGTACAAGTACATTTGAATGCCGTCCTCATGTTCATTGCCTTTCAAGCTTATTACCATCAATCAACTTTATGTGGCTGTTCCTGAATCATGCAGCATCGAATGCCTTTCAGAGCTCCAATGATTCTGATTCAAGTTGACTTCTTGCTCCGCTTTCTTCTTGCGGAAGAAAGTTGAGCCACAAACCCATCTGCCACTGTCACTGGACAGACTTCTGCTCGCTCTTGGATTTCGCTTGGCAGTAGCAGATCATTACCCTGCAAACAAATAGAAGAATGTTCTATTTGGTCAGCATCACAATAATTTAGTGTGTCTGCCAAATTGAGCAAACTTTGGTATCTTATTAGTCCTGATGTGTCCAGATTATTTTAGTTTTAAATCTTTTAATGAACAATGGGTAACAAGATATCAAAACATACAAAGGGCTCCATAGCAAACCAATTGTGTACTAGAAAAAAATAATATGACGGTGTTAACCGTGATATATTCGTCCAGGATATGTAGTTGCACTAGTTTTTGATTGGGATACAATATGCTTCCCCTCTATGGGTAGGGCCAACAAATCCAAGTGCCCATTGCAAAGTGTAGCTCCTCTCCCAGCTGCTGAAGCATGAAAATGAAGTGCCCTTTCCTTCTGACCCTATATCAAGCCCTGTGCACAATTGACCTGGATGCAGTAAAGTTTCAGTATTTCACACATAACAGTACACTGTTTGATATGATTTTGCAAAATCAGTTTCGGCTCGCGGCCTTCCACTGAGTTTTGATGTGCTTTCTTTCATTTTTTGCCACGATGTCAGACCTCATAAATTCTGCACAGAAGTTGACAGAAGAATATTGCATGTGTAGATCAAAGTCTTTGAATATGGTTCATCTTGCAGTTTCTGAAGGGCTAATTTACAGTTTTTTAAAACTTGGAGCATACTCACCATATGTTGTGGAGGCTTCATTTTAAGATACTGAATCTACATTGGGCAGAGCCTCCTTCATGCAGTGTAGTGGGAGCACAAAGAGCAGGACAACATTCCTGGACTGGAAACGCCATGACCCACTTTAAGCTTTAAGCATCTTGTAATTGATGATATGGAAAGTATCCAAGAAATGAAAATAACTTGCAAAGATACATCAGTGTGTAAGTTATGATTGCCAGACCTCTCAATTAGCCCCAGAGTAATTGGTGAAAGAGTTCACATTGTGTACGTACAATTTCGATAATTGTACAAAGTACAAACTGAAAGTCATAACTAGATGGCGATGTCCATTTATTCCCATTGAAACTGACTTGAGAGGATCCCAATGCATCATTATCCACAAATCTCCTAGCAGTCCTCTAGTCCGCTAAAATATCATATAAATGCCCCTATTTCCCACTCCTCCCAGGCATAAGTCATAGTACCTCGTTCTTGGGCAAGTGAAAGATGCATTTCTTCATAGTACGCACTGGTCTCCTCACAACCCTTGGAAACCATGAGACGAAATTTCAACACAATTATAGTTTCATCCCCCACAAGATAGTGCAATGAGAAGATGGCACCATATACTATAAAGCCTAATTTCAATATTAGTTTCTTATCATGTACCATGCTATGGTACAATCCCTTGAAGACAATTTCCAATAAAACTATTATTGAGTTGTACTTTTAAAATGATTTTTTGGCTCAATTAGATTTTCCTTTTTTCGCAAATAAGTTCTTTGTAATCTCCCTTCTCAAGTAGCCTAAAGCAACCCCAATGCTGCATCCATCTGAAACTTCCCAACCATGTGAACAAGGAGAATGCAATGTGCATTTCATGTTGTATGCATGCATCACCTTTCCCAGGAAAGGACCTTGCTGCACCGTCAGGGCTAAACTTCCATCCCCACAAAGCAGCACCCCAACTCAATTACTAAATCAATAAACCCTCCAATGTCTTCTTCAGAAACGACAATGGCATATTCCACAGACCTAATCAGATACCCCAAATGAAATCACTTGAACTGGGACTTGTATCCGTTCAAAAAGCCCCCCAACTCAGCTCCAGAATTCCATTAAATCTACCATTATCTAGCAACTGGGTACACTTATAAATCTCATGTCTATGTTGTTTAGATATTTAGGTTTGCTTTAGCGCACAATGTGGCTGACGTGTTGGAAAAATTATACTAGACCATCACTTTATCCAATGCCACCATTTTTCCCCATTTATAGATTATTTGCAGTAAACAATGTCGGCTTCTTTTGACATGGTTGGGTTAGGTGCTGTAATGGTTTTAGGATATGGGCCTCCCTCTTTTTTAAGTTCAACAAGCTTCCAAATTCCGTTGGGGGAGCATATTCCCAGCAACTATGTACCCATTTTTTCTAAATGGGTACATTTATATTTAGCTAAATATGTTATACTTATTTGGATGAAGAAAATCGCACATCTGGACCAGAAAAGTTTGTTTTGTATAAATACGAGGCGCGTACAAAATCAGAGAGGGAAAAGAAATGTTACTTCATTGCAATGTTCCTTACTTACAGCTGAATTTTAAAAGGAATAAAGAAATAAAGATATACAAAAGTATTCCTTGAGAAGAAAAGTCACTGCTTTAACTCTGTCAACATTTACAAGAAACGGGAATAAAATTTCAGAGAAATAAAATAAAATACTTTCCTTTCTTTACAGGCTCCGCCCATGTATTGGGGATTAAGTTAGGACGTTTCAGCTGAGAACCTCGAGAATGGACTCACCCCCAAAGATACAGAAATTCACGATTAATAAAAGCCTAAAAGAAACCACAGAAAAGGAAAAAGAATCAAGGGTAATGATAAAGAAAGAAGGAGAAAAAAAGAGAAAGAAAGAAGGGAAATGAAAGAAGAGAAGAAGGAAAAGTAAAGAAGTGGGAAGGAAAAACAAACAAGTGGGGGAAAGAAAACAACAAATAAGGTTGAGACACCCATAGTCGACAGATGACCAATAGCCGATATCTTCTAATTCCTAGATTATGAAAGAACAGATGTACCTCATTTGTATATATCGGCTATTGGTTCGGAAGTACTTTTCACTTTGAAAAATTGTACAAATTTCAATATTGGGAGATAATTCATGAAAAAATGCGCATTCTTCATGAACCTTATTTTCCTATGAACCAAAAATATCTCCTTGTCGATAACCCAAGCTTTGATATGCTAAACTGCTTTAAGTTGTCGGTTACAGGTGTTTCTACCTTAGAGCATCCCCAGTGAGCTGTAAACCTGTAAGCCTGTAATTATGAGAACGTCGTTCTCCCAAACCTGAGTGCCTTTCCGAAGCAAAACATTCCAAAACCGTTTACAGATTTACAGGTTTGCCCCAAAAAACCTTCCAAAATGAGGTTTCGACCTGTAAATTACAGACTTACAAGCTCGTTTACAGGCTTGGCCTGAACCGCAATTCACGTCTTTCTACATCTTTCCGATTACAGGTTTACGGTTCAGGCCTCACTGGGGATGCTCTTATATGGTGGTGGGGAAGGAAAAAGAAATGGGCGGTGGGGTGGGCCGGCCATGTAAACGGAAAGAAAGGAAAGGAAAGGAAAGGAAAGGAAAGGAAAGGGAAGGGTGGGAAGAGCGGTCTGCGGAGTGACACACAGAGAGGGAGTTTAGCGAGGAAGCGGGGACAGTGTCCGAAGCATTCTGTAACAAATGTGGTAAAACGGAATGGAATGAGCACAGCACTGCAATGAAATGATGATGATGATGATGCTGCTGCCATCTCCCCGAACCACTCCCCCACCACCCCCACCACCACCACCTCCACCAGCTCCTCCAGGAGGATGCTCATTGTGAGATGAGTACCATTCCATTCCATTCCCTTCCGTCTCTACTCCCGATCCATGCTCACTGCCCCCTGCACCACTGCACCACTGCATGCATGCAGCGCCTCCCCCACTGCTGCAAACGCAACCATTCTAGATAGCTGTCTCCCCCACCCCCACTTCCTCCACCATCTCTACTAACTTAGTGCCACTTCCCACTCTTCCTCACACCACCATGTCACACACATCTCTTGTTCTCTCTCAGTTTGCATGTTTTCTCAGGATCATCGCACTCTAACACCACCACCACTACGGGTGCACGGAAGGAAGGAAGGAATTTCTCACCCTTGTTGAAACGGTCGCATGCCCATGTGCATCTCTTCTCTCATCGGGTATGTATGTGTCACAACAGCCTCTCTGCCATTTCAGGGGGTTGCTTTCTGGGATATGAGACAACTGGGTCGGTCGCTGATTGTGGCTATGGAAGGAAGGGTGAGCAGATGGGTTGATTGGACGTGGTTTTAGTTTATGTGTGTTTTTAGTTTCAGAGCCGGAGCATCGTCGGTGGTGGTGGAGGTGGTGTTGCGGGGTTTTCTCGTGGAGAGAGGAATTAGGGTGTGAGGGCAGGGTGGCGTGGAATTGGGTTCGTTTATGGAGAGAGTGGAGAGAGAGAGAGAGGAGAGTAAGTAGGTTGGTGGGTTATCTCCGTCGGTTTTGGGCGAGGGGGTTCGTTTGATTGTGGGAGTGGTTGGCGGAGGGGTGCTTGTTTGCGTAGCTGTGAAAGCATCGCCTCGTATTCTAGCGGGTTCTAGAGCGATTTGGAGGGTACTATGGCTGTTCTAGTCTTAGTTCGGTGCATATCTTCTGTGTGATCGCCGTTCTAATGAGAGATTTGTGCTGGGTAGCTGATGGTTCTAGTGAGAAGGTCGCCCGTTGAGGGGCAGAGTCTCAGAGATGAAGTGAAGCTTAGTTGATTGCGATCTATACGACGTGGTAGGTGGTGTCGAATACGAGGGCAGATTCGGGAGCTTTGAAAACATGGCTGACAGCACACGTGTTGAGAGAGGTGGCAGGAGTTTGAACTGTTTTGGTGTTTATTTCTAGATGCGGTACCGCCTACGTTTCGCAGAATTTGCTGCGCTAGTTTTTCATATTATTTATCGATTTGGTCGATTTTAAAATTCCAGTGTTTTTATTTCAGAGAAAATTGTAATATACGAAATTGAAGCTCGCTAGAGATTATTATTGAGTTGAGTCTTGCAGCGCCATTTGTGTGTGGGAGTCTTTCTCTTCGCATTATTTTGTGACTGGGTGCTCGTCGCGATGGGTGTGTAGTAATGTTTGTTACGTTGTTTGGCACTCTGAAAAAATGGCTTAATGAATCATTTGAAGTAGTCTAATTCGTCTGTGTTGGTTTTCTGTGCAGGCTGTGGCAGTACCTGTTGGTCGGGATTTTGGATCACAACTGAATGAGCATTCCATTGTCTTGAGGAATCCCACCTTTGGTTCTGTCGATCTGTACATTTTTCTTGGAGTCGACTATTCTTACACCCAAACCCTCTCAGTTTCGCTTTCTGAGCGTATCTTAGTTTTGTGAAAAAATTAAAATATTAGTTTAGAGTTTACCATATGTGGTTGTTACCCGGATATTGTATATGACTTTTCTGTTGTAGCAACGCTTAGAAACCTACGCATGCTCTTTGGACGGCATTGGGTTGCCACATTTAGTTGGTGAAGGTTGGGTTGAGGTGTTGTGGGAAGGGAAGCTATGTTTTAAGCCGAATAATGTCCATCAATGCTTTACATAAAAGTGTCGGAGTTGGCTATGACTGCTGTGAAGGATACTGGTCTTAAAAGAATATCGCTGAGCTATTACATGAGGTAAGAGAATCTACTTTAGAGTTTTTGGAAGTTTATGCATGTTGGTTATGATCTGAGGCGCATATTTGAGTGTCATTGCATTATCGCAGGTTCGAGGCTCGAGACGGTGTTCTGAAATGGGTTGTTTCTTTCTTTTTTGGCAGGAAGCCATTGATCAGCCATTTGGATTCCATCGGTTGATTCGTCATGGCAGACTCTGGTACGCGTACAACCTCTTCTAAGCGATCTAGTCGTTGTCCCACTACACTATCACATCATTGTACAAATGTGTGCTGTGTCTCTCTGTACTATGCTCTTTATTTCTGAAGCATCTTGTGAATTTTGGGAACAGAGCTGCAGACAGCAGAGGGAAGGTTGGATACTTGTCCGGTACCTCGGAGTCCTATGCAGACTTCCGGACTTATGGAAAGTCCGCGTTCTGTAGGAAGTCCTCGGTATCTTCGGACTCCCATCCAGACTTCCGGGCTGATGGATAGTCCACGCTCTGTTGGAAGTCCTCGGTCGCTACGGGGTTCTATTCAGGCTTCCGGCCTTATGGATAGCCCACGCTCTGCAGGAAGTCCTCGGTCGCTGCAAAGCCCCCGGTTCGTGGCGAGCCCTAACTTTGGCAAACCTCCTCAGGTATACTTTGTCATGTCGTAGTCTTGGTTGTCCTCTGTTCACGAAGGGATGAAAGTGTTTTCGAGTTATTTTACTATGTTAGCATCTGGATACCAGGTTGTTTACTATAGACGTGGGTCTTGGGTTGCATTTAATTACTGGAGACATCGAGGCACTCGGTGTTTCTAGCTGTAATTTCCTCGTGCGAATGGAGTTCCAAACAATGGCTAGAGTTTTGAGTTTTGAGTGTTTTTTCTTGTGCAGCTTCATGCTGAGATGTGCGCCAACTTAGCTGCGCTTGTGAAACGTATGCACACCCTTGGGCCTTCTCTAGATTCCGAGCGGGGACGATTTCGCAAAGCGGGGATTCAGGCAATTTGTGCATTGCAGTTGGCTCTTGACAAGGCTCGCTCGCTCTTACAGTACTGTTCAGATTCTAGCAAGCTGTATTTGGTACGTTCGTCTCTTCCTTGGGCAAGCATGTGGCTCGTTGTTTGTATCGGGTTTCACATCAGGCCTTCATGGATTTATCAGTCTTATGCTTTAATTACTAATGGTCGTATTTCAAGCTGGTTCTCGGGTATACCTTGTATAATCTGTCGATGCGCCTGCGTTGTATGGGTCCGAAGACGATATTTTGGCAATAATTAGTCCTTCACTGCTATGTGTGCAGGCCATTAAAGGCGAATCAATGCTTACTAGGTTTGAGGAGGTCAAAGAAGGACTGGAGACAAGTCTTCGACGAATTGCCGTTCTGGTTTCACAAGACCTTGCTTCTCAGGTTTGTCCCTACATGGACCTTGTGATCATTGTATAGAAAAAGCACAGTGACGACGTTGTCGGTCATTAGAGTCCACAACTATAGTTGGCGTATCATTATGTCTTAACAGATCTAACCACGAGTACCTTCCCTGCATGTGATGTACTTCTGTAAGGGAACATCATTCAATGTCCTTTCCCATGCTTGGCCCGTCTAGCATCAATAGTTGAGGGCTAGGACTTCACATGTCTTTTGATGTTAAGCCTGGGCTGCTGCACGTGATCGAGTACCTGAAACAATCGAGACGAGAGATATCTACACCACTTAGAACTGATGTCTGTTGCCGTTGTGTGCAGATTGGTGAGCTTCAAGGTGAGTTGAGTCGAACCCGGTTTCAGCTGGACCCTGCTGAGAAACAGATAGGGGCTGATATCATATCCCTGCTACTTCAGAAGCAAAAGGGGCCTCAGTATGAGAATCCGGAAGCAGAGGAAGAAACGTTTAGTCAAGTAGCGATCCGGTTAGGCCTTCTAACGGCGGATGCGGTTTTGGCTGAAAAGCGTGCCCTGAAACGGCTTCTTGAGAAGGCACGCTATGAAGAAGATCGCCGGAAAGAATCTGTCACCCTTCACATCCTACAGCTTATGAAGAAATACAACAATGTTCTTCGAACAGAGAATATTATGCAGACAAATGGGGATCTGTCTCGTTGGCTTGTTTCGGACCGAGGTTGGGGCTCCGGAAAGCTTTCTGCGAGTGTGGATTCAGAGACTGACAGGACCGCCTCCCCTGGTTCTCATCAACACTGTGTAGACTGTCGATGCTCTGAAATGGCTTTCCTTGAGAGTGTAGATAGACTAGAAGATCCTGATTGTTTAAGTCCAAGGACTCCAAGAACTCCACGAACCCCTCACACTCCCCGCACTCCTCAAACCCCTGTTGCACCGGAGGAGCTTCGGTGCCCCATATCGCTCCAGTTGATGTCGGAGCCCGTCATTGTTGCGTCAGGACAAACGTATGAGCGAGTTTGCATTGAAAAGTGGTTCAAAGAGGGCCATGTTACATGCCCCAAGACGAGACAGGGCTTGGCGCACCTCAATCTTACCCCCAACTACTGCGTTAAAGGATTGATCGCAAGCTGGTGCGATGCTCATAATATTCCAGTCCCAGGCCCACCATCTCCTCCGCCATCTCCAGTCTCGTGGCGATGGGAGGTTGGTTCAGCGTCTGAGCTTGTCAAGGTAAGAAGTGGGGAACAGGGCAAAGACGCTCGGGTTGTGCCTGTGGATGATCTTCCAGAAGAGGACATTAATACTCCCAGGAAACAAGAGCCTGAGAAAGTACTAGAGGTTGACAGTTCCCAGAATGCTAACGAACAAGAGGGCACACAAGCACCGGAAGACACTTTAATGGATGAGTCTGGACCTTCTCAGATCGTTAGCAGTGGGGTGGTTCGTTCATTAGAGCTGCTTCCGGAAGACCAATGGGCAATTAGATGTGAAGACCTAGTTGCAGGTCTTTCAGAGGGCTCTCTGCAGCAAAAATATCAGGCGGCTGAAGAGATTCGGGTTCTTGCGAAAACGAATGCGAAGGCACGAACACAGTTTGGAGAAGGAGGTGCAATTCCAGCTCTTGTTGAACTTCTGAGCACAGCAGTTGATTCGGATGACCAAAGTGCCGAAGAAATGGTCACAATTTCACTTCTAAATGTTGCCATCAGTGATGACAAGTAAGGAGCAACCCTTTCAAGAATTATCTACATGTTACTTAAACTTTCATTGTTTTTCCTTCTCATCATTGGAGACGGTTCTCAATGGTTTTCTCTAGATATTGCTTTCTTGTTTATGTTTTGTGAAGCTGTAGGCTCTGTTTTTCATTTATTTGAGCGTTCTGTATCTTGACCATCTACAAGTAAATAGATTGGAGGAGAGTGACTATGGTTTCATTATTCTGGTCTCAACAGTACTCCTCTTTATTGAAGTAATTTTGTGGAAATGTTGTGCGAGAGGGGATGTCAATTGCTGAGTGCATGTGCTGTTGTTGTACACAGGAATAAGGCCGGAGTTGTAGCTGCAGGATGCGTTCCTCTCCTTGTCGAATTACTGAAAGCAGGCTCTAGTCGAGCATGTAAAGAAGCTGCCGTGGCTGCCCTTCTGACTCTGTCCTGCTTGAACGAGAACAAGGCTTGTATAGGCTCCTCTGGAGCAATTCCTCTCTTGGTACAGCTTCTGATCTCTGGTTCCAATCAGGGACGGAAGGACGCATTGACCACATTGTACAATCTTACCATATTATTGGGCAACCGGCCCCGTGTGGTGCGGGCTGGCGCAATCCCCATCCTAGTGCATCTTCTAAGCTTACGCAAAGTGGATCTATTGGAGAAGATAGTGGCCTTGTTATACATCCTGGCCTCTATTGAAGAAGGTCGTTCAACTATCGCGAATACTGAGGGCGGTATAGCAGTGCTGGCTGAAATCCTTGATACGGGAAGTATAAAGGAGAAAGAGCATGCCGCGGCCACCCTCCTGTTACTTTGTACTAACAGCTTGCATCACAGTCAACTTGTGTTACGCGAAGGAGTGATTCCTGCACTCGTCTCCCTCTCTGTGGGCAATAACCCACGTGCTCAAGACAAAGCTCAGAAACTCCTCCAACACTTCCGCGAGCAACGTCAGAAAGAGACCGTCTTCTCTCACTCAGCTCCTCTGAGTATGAGTCTCAGCATGGGGACGGTCAGTGGTGTGACCTCTGAAGCCGAGCCGCAACAGGAGTCGCCTTCACCAAAGAATGCTGATGCTAGTCCTCGGAAGGAAGAGAAGAAGAAGTTTGGGAAGTCACGGTCTGGTTCTCTTGGATTTATCTGGAAGGCCAAGGCGCAACTTCCCCTTTACCAATGTTAATGTGCATTCAAAATGACTCTGTATACAAAATGTTCAAAAGGCAATGTTCAAATACACTTTTTTTTTCCTTCCTCGTTTCTTGCATGATTGCTTTTGTCTTGGGCGGCTTCCCACGATCTGTAGTATTTATTGTCACAATGGGTATATTTTCCAGGTCATGTTAAACTGCAACTTTAATCTATGGGCTTGTCCAAAATACTCTTAATGCTCTTTGATGAAGAGGTAGATTTATAGATCTTTTGCTGGATGTGATGGCGAAGCAGACCATGAATAAGCTGTCTAAGTTAACATTTCAGCTCGCTGCAGACGTTTACTAGATAATCTCTTCTGTAGTATTCTTTACAATTGGATTCCGAAGTGGGTCACCTGTGCATGATAAACCGCAAAGCTTTGTGCTGGATTGAAGGATTTGCAATGCCCGTTCATGCTAATTCAATCTTCGAGAATCTTGTAAATTATTTGTGTCCGAAAGTTATGACGTGCATCGTTCGCCAAAGGAATGAAGATAAGCATGGCACACAGCAGAGAATTATCCTTTTCCTACATGATACTGAGAAGTGCAAATTTCGATTATAAGATCATTGGAATGTCCATGTGACCTCCATCTTAATATTGGAGCAGAACGCTTGATTGGTTCTGTAAACACAATGCGCTTGTATCTAAGCAGCACGTACAAATTGGAGGACCGTAAATATATGACGTATATATGACGCTCAAAGTCATATGTCTTCAAGTGACTGGCAAGGACACGGAAACCATAGGACTGTGCAGTGCGGTTCTGTTAGAGCGGAAGTCCAGAGTGCAAACAAGGAGTTACTTTGAGTGAGCAACTCTATTTGGAGGTCAAGAGAAGCTTGACTATGGTAGAGCGTCCAATAATGGCGCAAATTTCAGCCTGGGGAATCTACTGCAAAATTAGCAGTGCAAATAATTTTCATGCATGGGGAAACTAATTAAAAAGTTGGAGCAAGTGGAATCATCATTTTTGGATTCTTCTACAATTAGTTATGAATTTTGAAGATGGATTCATAGGTGTTTCTAAAATGGCGCACACCCTATAATGTTTTCCATCAGTACATGGTACTATTGGGTGGGGAAGCTATTATGTACCTCTAATGGAAGATGACTAGAGCTCCATTTTTGGCACTGCGCCATTTTTGGACGCTCTACTATATTCCTTTCATTGAAAGAGAGATCCAAGAGAGGTGGAGAGCCCTCACAAAATTAAGGTTATAGGCCTATTGTCGCTTTGAATACATGTACCTCCGTTTATGCAGAGCCTCAAACATTGTTGTCTAAAGTCCAACGGTTTCAAGCAATAAACTAGACTATTTGTTTTAACTTATAAAAAAAGACTAAGTTTTGTTATATTCTTAACCCCTAACTGCCCAAGCAGGCCAAAATGGCTTGATGTACAGATTCCATCTGCATTTTCTCATCTGTCATGCACTTTTTGTGGTGTGATTTTTTTATTGAATTTTCTATGGGAAGCTTCTTGTGTGTGTCATCCGATTGAAAAGGAAATAATTTTTGAAGAAATTATGCTTCATTTTGTGTTGTAGTGTTTCACCCAAAATTTGAAGATTTTAGTCTAAAAGTGTTATTGAAAAAATAAACTCATAAAATCAAGCATTCAAAAAATCTCCAAAAATCACTACACCTAAAGTACTACATTATAACCCATTACAACAAATTTCATCCATTTATTGTCAATTTTGTATCCGTAAATGAATTACAAAATAATTTTTTATTTTATGTTTCAAAATTTATGAATAAAGATTAGTGATAGCAGTCGTAGATCTAACCGTACAGATAGAATCTAAAATTCAAAATGTATAACTTTTATTCATACATCAAGTTCTAAATATTCATATTAATTGCATTTTATAATGCATCTTTGTAAAACTACCTAAATTGGACATAGGTGAGGACGCTTAGGGGTTAAATCTTCCTCTAGTGTTACTTCACACTATGGACCACAATGATTAACCACAACACTCTAAAGTTTGTTATGGATTGAAAGGAATGTGTTGGGCCAATTCTATTTCTCACTACCTTGGAAAAAGTAGATGGATCACTGAAATTAAGATTAACTAAATTTATTATTATTTGCCTAATGGATTATGTTCTTTGGTTCAACAAATATTTCATCAAATTAACCTACAGAGATCAATTCAACAAAAACCAAGAAGATTAAGACTTATATATTATAAGAAGTGACCAAGCCATTAAAAATTGAAATTTCACAACTCTGGACCAAGAGTAGTGTTCTTGAAAATTCATAATTTCTCTTGATCACTCTTCGTAGTTCAATGTCCCTTAGATGTGAAGATTCCGGAAGATCATGAGGAGATGGAATTCTCTTCAGAGATTGTGGAGCGCAGCCGCACGGTACCCTGGTTGGGTTTACAGGCCCGTGGTTGATCGTTCATAAATCTCATTCAAACTCCTGAAAATTGAAGACTTGCATTCCTAGATTTGTCAAAAAATGCATGCAACAGGAGGCAAATCCTATACAAATTATCACATGCAAGTTAGGTAAGGGACTGTCATACATTTTCATATGTAGCCATGTGGTCAAGTGAGTGACCAGACTCCCCTTGCTGCTCTCAAAACCAGCACTTCCTCATGAATCATCATCTCAGAGAGCATCGAAGTGAAGTATTATTGTGAATCCATCATGTGAGCATTTTAACCCCTAAAGTTCTGAGGGTATTTTTCATCAAAACTGCCTGAAAACAGCCCCTCATCAAATCAAGGTGGATTTTGCTAAGTTGGGGTCTTAACTAGTACATCTAACCGTAAGATCTTGTAGCTAACTTCTATGTCTACATGTCCACCAAATCTTAGACACTTATTCCTCACCAATTGCAAGATCATAACGTTCAAAGTTGAAAATCAAGTTTTTTTTCTTTGCGCAAAAAGGGAACAACAGAGTTTTGAAGGCCCAAAAAACCATTTTTTTGCATTATGGATTTTGGCGGTTTTGATGCACATCAAAGAAGACTGAGTTAGCTAATTGTAGTAAAAAAATCATATTCAAAAAAGTTGTGGAAGGTTGCCAAAAAAATCATTTTCCGCTAGGGGGTATACTGAAATTCACAAACAAAGGCTGTTTTTTGACAATAAAAATAGCATATGAAAAAAAATTCGATTGAAAATCGGAACGGTGGGAACATGCTCTACTGCCTTCTCTATACATAGAAATTTTTATTTTTGAAAAATATCAAAATCTCAATTTTTGGTGGAATTTCAAAGTTTTGTCTTTGGGCAGATTTTGGTAATTTTGGGCAGTTCTGGGCAGTTCTGGGCAGAATTTGCTGCATTCACTGTCATTCTCATTGGCTAACTGACTGCCCTTGGAGGAGCTTTTGCGGTTCAGAGGTGAATAACTTTTCACTCCGACATCGGAATTGAGAATAAAAAACACCGACACGAAGCTCTCACCAAGGCCTACTTTCATTAAAAATTTCATAAATTTTGAATTCAAATTGCATCCGCAGGTACATGCCCAAACTCCAAAATAGCCCCATTTTGCCACATTGTCCTTTAGGGGTTAATCGCTGGCCACATAGACACTCACATCGTTTCTTCAAGACATTGCCTGGAGCACTTGTTGAGGTAACACCCACACTTAACATTATTGAGTGTAGTGGCTGAAGGAGATGCACCTAGAATCAAGAAGCCAGAGACCAAAAATAAACCTAGTATCTCACACTCAAAACCTGAAAATTGCCCTGTGTTATGGAACTTATATTGTATTTGTACGAATCATTTGGATCTGAGCTTCCGCTGAACCAGTAAGTTCTGTGAGAAGACTCACCACTGATGACCCCAACTGATGGGCTACGGCATACTAGACTTACAACTTACATAACTTATAAGATATAAGTAAGCTGACTGATGACTCCAACCTAACTTAGCTGAGTCACCGAATCCTTCAGAGCTGCGATGCTGCTGCCAATGCTGCTACCCCTGTGGATGCCTCATGGGTCTCCTGCAAACTCTGATTTGTGACTTGTGCTGGAGACTGCATTGGCCATGGCCCAACATGCGCCACTCCTGCACCATCTCCTCGGTTGTAAACATAACTTATATTCCACACTCTAGGCTTTCCAACACTTGAATATGATTTTACTCCAATGGTGAGTCTGCAATGAAAATAAAACATAACTTTCCGAAACAACTAAATTCAAAAAATAAAAAAATGTAGAATCTTGGTGTGATACATGCCACCCACCAGTTGAGCACGCATCATAGATAAAAACAAATTTCAATTTTTTGGACATTTTCAGATCGAATTTCTTGTTGGCTTGTGTGAAGTTGTGAACCGTGGTGCATGTGATCACTGGCCACACTGGTGTAAATTGCTGCCATTCTTCACAGTGCTCTACTTATCTCTCTTTGAAGTTTGTGCCAGCTGACTGTACTGGAACAGCAGAGACAAGGCAGGCAGTTTGCACTTAAAAATTGTCCACTGGAGCAGCTCCTCCAAAACAATGATCTGGTTGAGGTGGGTGTTGAGATTTGGAGTGGGAGGAGACACTGACATTGTTGTCTTCCGAGGTTCATGTCTTGTGAGGTTCATGCATGTCAATTGCTCATGACCTTGAGAAGCCCAAGTTTTTCAGTTTGTGAACCTTCAACAGCATTTGTTGAATTACAATAATAAGATAGAATATTCATAAATCCATTGATTCATTCATCCATACATGATAATGCTTTGAATTGTTGTACGTTTTATGCCCCGACACAATTAAAATATTCTATGTGGTTACATATAGTGATCAAGGAACCACTAATGACATTTAGCACAAGATACTACCTCCTTTTATTGTGATACTACTCACGATAATTATGTGATATCGTGCACTACCCTTGATATAATAAGATAAGACCATGACGATATCTACAAATATTTCTCACAAAGTTGTTACATAATAATTGCATGATAAAAAAAATCCACTAAACTTCATCATTTTTTCCTTCATAAATTTAATAGCCTTCATAAATATTTTTTTCCAAATAATGTTGTATTGTACTAAACAACATTCTACTCCTAATACAAGGTATTAGAGCAATTTGATGAAGTATGATACCAATCATTTCTAATTTGGAATTGATCAAAGTGGATCCTTTCAAGTTAAGATCTTTTTTAGAAAACAATAGTTTTGTTGGACTTGGCACTTATTATTGGCACATATGAGAATAGGTGTGTACAATTTGGAATTTAACCAAATGTAACAAGTATAGTCTACCGATGTAGACAAAAGTTGGTATTGATTCAAAGGTGGAAATTTAAAGAACATGAGCCATATCTGAAGTGCACTCTTATAGCGATTAATTTTTAAAGAAAGTGCACATTTGAAACCAAATAAAACCTTTAATGTTTTTTTTAATTAAAAATAAATTAGTAGTTCACGTTTTCTCCATCTTACCATCTTTAAGATAAATAAAAAAAACACGAATATGATGGATTTTAGAGGATTTTTAAGAATTTTTAAGGTGGATGCATGAAAATAATATATCGTTTACATTTTTTTGTTTTACGCCTTATTGAAATTATTCAAATATGATGCAATCAATAGCAAAAGAAGAGTGTAGGTATAAGCAAGAAAGGAGATAATTTCAAAAAATCACTAAATTTTGCATTACAACTCAATATATATGGTCAGGGTACACTATTGTATCAACTACTACGGTGGTGTTCTATTAACTTTTACACTGTTGTGTTCACTACCTTTTTTAAGCCTCATTAAATTCAAATTGCTAATCAAGCTATATTGAAGTGAACGTATGATAAGAAAAAATTCTAAACTAAGTATTTTGAACCTCAAATTATTCCAAATAAAAATCTTATATTCAATATTCTTATTGCCTAGGCTCCAAAGAATCAATCTCTAAAGTTCTTTGAGACCATACTTTCATAGCAACACTTCTAGGTATGCTATTTTAGGATTTGGAATTTTTGGAATTTTTACCACATGTACATTACACTAGTAGCTTTTTAACAAAACAATTTTTAAAGAAAATGAAGTTACAATGCAAAATTTATGGATTTTAGAAAGATTTTCCTTCAATCTAAATAAACTGCAACCACTTACAATCCTCCATTTTTTGGTAATGCTAAATGTCATATATAGGGGCAAAGAGAAACAAAACCAATTTTCAAATGATAGGCACTTGCAATATAATGGACCTAAAATATTATCATCTATATACATTGACAAAGGTTTCCATCCAACGTGTAGTATTCATCAATAATGAGATTTTATCCAACTTCATGTTTTAAAGAAATTATCCGCATTAATTATCTGTCCTTGTGCAGCTTGAGTTACATGGCATCTGGTCCATCCATAGTACGCACAATTGTACATCTATTATCTCAAATTCCTACAAAAATAAATAGGTTCTACTTCAAAAATGTTTGTAAATTTGAATTTAAGTCTAATTGTGTTGTAATGTGTTTTGGTTGTTCTTCATGGACAAGAATATATCTACCTTTGGAATTTTCAATTGGAAATAAAAAGATTACTCTTTTGGATGTTTTGAATTTGGAAAGTGTAAGGAAATTTCAACACACCCTTAATGACCAAAAAGAGGATTTCTTACCCTTTTCAATCAAGCTTGGAGCTCAAATTTGGTGAGCAATGACTTCCCATGAATCAAATATCTTTGAAAAGATGAAGAATAAGAACTTTGGCCCCAAAGGGGCCGACGTGAATATAGTGTTTGTTCATTCTATTCATTAATCCGCTGACCCCTGGACAAAGAATAATGAATCTAGAGCTACCCCCCCTTTTCAAAGGTTCACACTTATCTACACTAAGTGCCTTGAAGACAACCGACATGTCATCCCTCTAAGGTCTTTTTGGATACACGTACAACAAGGTTTCTAGACCTCCACCATAGTTGGGTAGACTATTGTAGTAGCACCATGTCGGCATAAGAATTTGAACTCACAACCACCTCACCGGTGTGCCATGATTCAACCTTCAAATCACCTCCGGTAATAAAAAACAAAAGATCACAAGCTTAGAACAAAGCAACATCAGAACGCCGGTCGGCCACAAGCCTGAGAGCCTGTGGCCAGGGGCCCTGCTAGCTGGCCTAGATCCGAAAAATGCGGCAAGACCACCTACTACTAGCAAATAGAGCCCGGGAAAGGAGAGTCTATAGAAGATGTGAGCGTGAAAATACTACTGCTCCTGGAGATGCTGACATCAAAGCAAACCAAGCTAGTGCAGCTAAGCTAAATGAGACCAAAACTCCATAGCACGCCATAGCTCCAAAGATTCTAGTAACCAACTTCCTTGGAGTAGCACCCAACACCACCTGAAACAAAGATCAAATGAAGTACAACAAGAAGAAACTACATCCACAAGTCAGCTTGCATCCACGTTCCATGCGGAGGCGCCGTGCGGTTGCCTAAACTAGAGTGACCTTCTCCAAACCTTTGTCGCTTAGGCAAGGATCCGTCCTCTGAGCCTCGAAGAGACTCAACACAACTACTGAGCAAGTTGCTAACATAATTGGCTGTGAAATGCACTACTTCTAGTTGTACGAATCAAACAACAATCCTAGACCTTGCATCAACAAGAGCAGGAAGGAAGCTACCACAAATGGAATCACCTATCAACTACCTAAGAAGCTATAAAACTAAACCTCTTACTACAAAAGGGAACGAAAGTGAGAGAGGAATACCCCATGTCGGAGTTGAGTGTCGCCGTTTGTATGGAGCAGGTCGCCCATGTTCGGTGGAGGTGCAGTCGCCCCAACAAACCCTAGCAAAATCGTCTCCCCTTGCCAGAGAGAGAGCCACAGCCCCCCATTGCGAAAGAGAGAGAGCCGCAGCCCCGTGCCATGATTCAAACTACTACACCAAGGCCGTGGTGCCTTATCTTTCAAAAGTATATTCTTTGGACATTAAAACTTAGGTTCACTATTAGCGCAAAGTGGAGAAATGCTTTAAAAGTGACTTTGAACCTTATATTCTATCAATACATAAAATGAATCACTGTCAAAATTGAAATACACCTTTATATACAAAGTAAGTAGAAGATCCTTCATTTATAAACCTTTTAAAATCACATATGTTAGAAATGAATCGGTTGTTATTTGTATAGATATGTTTTTGGCGGTTTTTCTTCTATGATTACCAAAGAATTTTAGAAGTTAAGTGAAACTTTCATTGATCACTCCAAAATTGTAGATATTGTCCGGAATGACCTTAAACTACTAGTCCAATATGACCTTAAAACTACCGGATGATGGAAAGAGATACCCACGGTTGTTGCCGAGGTGCCAACGGGATGGCGGTTCGATTCCGTTCAACTGTAAAATCTCACCTTTACCAGATGGAAAAACCCAGCGGTGGATTGCCAAAGCAACATGTCAGCTTTCATCGCGGATTGCAAAAAATATTTTGTGTGTTTTATAAAATAAACAAATAAATTGTAGATATTTTTATAGGGTAACATTACTTTTGTTCTTTTACCAACAGACTGCCGATGGTAACCTTTGGGACAAAATAATTTTTTTAAATGTTTCAAACAAGAAGTTAAAAAAAAAAAAAAAGCAGATTTCCTTAGAAAACTCATAGTTCTAGAATTTTAATATTACAATAACCTTGAAGGCGTAGGCGTCAACTTAGGTTCACTCTACAAAACCAAAACTCAGGCATGCCATTGAAAGAATATACCAAGCTGCTCTAAACCACTACGGTGGAATGTTGAACAGACTACAGCAGTGAAATTCCATTTTGTTGAAACTGAAGTTTCAGTATTTTAAACCCGTCCATCCACCAGCCTGAGCCTGAGAACATTCCTATATTTAACAGCGCAATAAAAACAATTCCCTGCAATTGAAAGACTGACTGCACCATTAATCACAGCACGAACAGAAGTGGATAGAAATACTATTTACTCACCAAGTGCCCTTCAGAAGTTCCTCCATCTGTGCCTCATCAGCACACTATTTTGAGCCACTCCATTTATGATCACCTTGCCGCACTTCTCACATGACTAACTTAACCTTGCCAATGCTGCCATGCTCCCTGCCCCACCTCTCTCTCTCACAGCCCGGATTTGGCCAAGCTGGCACTTCACTCTCCCACTCCCATTGATCAATCAAAACCTTTGGTCACCGAAATCCTCCACCTAGTGACCTATCTTTGCAAACAAGACATTCTTAAACACCTGTGTGAAAATTAGAAAAAATTACGAAAACAGTAATGCTAAATACCACTCTCTCGGTTTGAATTTGTGCTGAAATCAATACAAAAATGAGAGAAATATCACTCTCTACAATAGGTAAGTAGTATCAGCTTTTCGGAGATTCCTCATGCTCTGCCGTGATTATCCTTGTAGCTTGCATAGTAGGATCATTTTAATATAGGATAACAGTAAAATAAAATCTAGTGACATCTTACAAGTTGACAAACACCTACTTTCTTTTGCCCAGCATCAGGCTGACAGAACTTCAGCAACAGTTTTGTCTTCAATGAATGACCATGCAGCCAATTGTTTACGAAAAAGTTGGCGTCCCCAGGTGACGCCAATTAGACTGGAACTATTTGGATTCATTTATAATTTCGAAATGATTATGCAGGAAAGGAGAAGCTAATCCCATTGTGAAACGAAACTCATTTGATAAGGTTACATCTTATCATTACCTCCATGTCACGATTCACAGCGCATTTTAACCCTAATCGAGTCCATGAAGTTTACTGTGACTGAATCATAGACTATAAACACAAGTTATCCAGCTAAATACCCTCCAAAACAAACGAACCCAACTCAACACCAGCTTGATATTTTTTTTGGTTAATTTTAATCTGATCAATGGTTCTATCGTTTGACTTTGAACGTACTGACGAGAATTTGTTGAGAGCACCACTAATGAAATTCCTGTAAATTAAGAATCAGGAAAGAAATGAGCACAGAAATTAGCACATGAGCACATGAAGTGGTGCGAAGTTTGGGCAGCGAAAAGCCTTGACTTCCATCCGAGTCATCAGCCCCCTCATCAGGTCATCATCAACCATCCCAACAGCATAATTTCTAATTTATAGCAAGCATGCAAGAGGCACTGTTGAATTAGCAATTTGGCACCCATGCCAACTTATCTCAACACACCAGTCACCTCCCAAAAAAATTAAATTCAACCGGAAGCACCAACTTGACTTAGTCCGACTCCTGAGCGTTGTGCAGATTCAGTTCTGTTTCTATTTTTTTTTAAATTTGAAACAGCTCGTGGTTTTTTTTTACTGGGATGCGTGATGTGCGTAGATAGTTTGCGACGGTGAATTTGCGTCTGCGAGAGCGTTGTGCAAAAAGCTCCAGGGAAGCAAAAACACAGCAAAAGTCCGAGCAAAAGCACAGCAAAAGTGCAGCGGCATCCGAGTTACAGTGAAGGAGGCGGAATCCAGCCCCGCGTGGGGGTGGCCAAACCTGGTAGATGGCGTTGATGAGCGTGATTATGAGAAGCGCTAGCCTTTTGCTATAATCCGGGACCAGCAGCTGCAGCGCAGCACAAAGTGGGGCCAACTTGGCAGACTCCAGTCACTCCCCATCTCCTGACAACCAGCCTATGTACAGTGACCAAATTGTCATTCATACCAACCCACCTCGGCCTCCGCAGACCAACACATTCTCAGAAGTCCTCAGAGCTGGAATCTGATCTATGTTTGCAAGCTCACGAGTTCCGAATGTCTTATATCGACATCTAGTATCGGATGAGGCATATCGCTCCAAGGCATCTTCGGTGCTTTTCTTTCCATTTCTTTTCTCTGCATGTAGGCTGAGGAAGTTAGTTAGTGTGCATGTGTGTTGGGGGAGCAAGTGACCAACAGGGCCACTTTGGCAACAACAGAGTCTCGAGTTTGCATTCCGAGGTTTGCCACTTGGTCACTGAGGTAAGCTTGGTTATGTGGTTTGTAGATAGAGGTTATTTGTTGTTTGAGAGATGACAGAATCTGAGTGTGAGCGAGCGAGCTAGAGAAAAGCTCTGAATCTGAGGAAGGACAGTTTCAGCAAGGTGGAGTTGAGCTTGGGCGAGATTCGAGCTCTTTTTAGTTTTTGAGTTTTAGAGGAATCCCTGCTCAAGGAGCTGTGAAGGTAGACTTTGTGAATGTTGATGTTTATCGAGTCTAGGTCTCGCCTTGTTAGAATGCAAGCAGGTGCGAAAGAAATGGCGGCATTGTGGTATTCCGAATTTTAAGCCTTGGATAGCTCCTACTCGGAATCCTCGTTGATAGACTTCACTTCGTTCGCAATCCAGCAGCAATGTGAGAGGATTAGAGCTTAGTACTGGTGCTCTTTTCTCTTTTGATCGCATCTATTCCTGAGTATCACATGTTTGACACAAGAGCCAGCCTTGTGAGCTCTAGTGATGGTGAAGTGAATCGCATTGTGCAATCGCTGAGCTTCTCGAAATGCCACAAGAAATCTAGTCTACGCTAAAATCTTGCTACCACTGCGACCGTTTTTTGCTGACTTGGGAAGCGGACCGATATTGATTTTGGACAGTTTCGATGTGCAGAGTAGAGCCATTGTGACCCACCCGGAGCGGGGGCCATTGATGGGGATTGACCCATTCGAGTGACGAATCGGAAGGATCGTTAGGAAGTTTTCAGGTATGGAAAGTACTCTTTGCGTGTGTTGGATTTTGTTGAATGTAGCATTGAGTCAGTTGATGGAACTGGCTTCTGTGCACATGACAGGAATTGGAGCTTGAGCTGGGAGAGTTGATCCGCGATGGAGCCAGACCAGGAGCCCGGAGCGCCCTCACCCGCGAAGCCTTCCCCGGGGGCGTCACGGGGGCGCGGCAAGACCACCAATGCCCCGCGCTCAGAACGCAAGTCCTTGGAAGTCTTCGGCGGCGCGCCCGCCAGCACCCGCTATCTGCCTGGAGCAGGGACCGCATTCGGAGGCAAATCGGTGCCGGAAGGCGTGGAGGAGGGCGAACTCCCTCCGTTGCAACGCATTGAGCCTCCATGGGCAGCTCCCGTGGTGGCCCCGAAGCCCAATTTCCTCGCTCCAGGAGCGCAGTCGCGAATCCCTTCTCCCCTTCCTCCCACTTGGTCCGCTCCCAAGCCGGCTCCAAAACCTGCACCAAAGCCCGAGCTTGAACCCGAGTCCGACTCTGAGCCAGAATCTGAACCTGAATCTGAACAGCAGCCGCCAAGCCCTCCGAAGCCGACACCACCCAAGCCACCGCTCCCATGGGAGATCAACCTCGACATCCCGGAGTACAAACCCAAGCCGGTGATCGGGTCCGAAGAGACGCCAGCTCCGAAGCCAGTCATCCGCCACCAGCGCAGCTCCTCGGACGGCCTCAAGGACAGCAAAGTCCCCAACCTAGCAGACGAGCGGAGAGCCGCAATTGAGAAGCTCAAAAAACAAGCCGAAGAGGACGCGAAGAAAGACTGGACGAAGAAGATCCCCGTCGACGCACCCAAGTCCCCAGAGAAGAAGGAGATGCCCGAGAGCGTCATGGCGGATCGTGCTGCCGAGTGGGGCCTTGTCCTCAGGTCCGATCCTCAATCGGGCAAGACGCAAGGCGTGGAGACTCGAAAATCGGGTGAAAATCGCCGCTCCAGTGACTCTAACCGCCGGTAAGAATCTCAAACTCTATGATCAGACTCTTACCTGATCGTCTGATGGTCTCATTATTAAGAGAACCAGGCTCTGACGTCGTACTTCGGACAATGTACCTGAAGTCAGGCGATTGTTAGTCAGAGAGGTTTATGTCTAGAACAGTAATCGAGGGACAATTATGAGAGAGTGAGAGTGAGATGGAAGGAGATGGAGTGTGATGTGAATTCAAGGATGACTTGCAAGGATTTTCGACTGAATTTTGGCATGGTGAGATGTCCAGAACATCAGGGGATGGTGAGAGCACTAGTCGCGGTGTGTCGATAACGCTGCCGATAATGCCAGCGTCGAAGCGGACGTCGGAGGCGTCGGATGCAGGAAGATCAGATGCAGGGAGTGAAGGGAGTCTGCCTTCGCACTTGCCGAGGGTGTCCCGGGAGATCAAGGATGCGCTGTCGACGTTCCAGCAGACGTTTGTTGTGTCGGATGCTACGCAGCCGGATTTCCCCATCTTGTATGCCAGTGCGGGATTTTTCAGCATGACGGGGTACATGCCGAAGGAAGTCATCGGGCGCAATTGGTACGCTTCGAACGTTTTTTTATCCCCAGATGGATATTGTTTTAGTGTTGATTGAAGTGTTGGTTGGTTTCGACATGATGCGGGTTTTTGAAACAAGGGCATGTGGGCGTGGGATCAGCCGTTTCTTGCAGGGCCCGGGAACTGATAAGGATGACATTGCGCGCATTCGGGATTGCCTGAAGGAGGGGAAGAGTTTCTGTGGGCGTTTGCTTAACTACAAGAAAGATGGTTCCGCATTTTGGAACTTGCTTACTGTCACTCCCATCAAAGACGACGATGGCAAGGTTCTGAAGTTCATCGGGTGAGTAGTTAAATCCTGCTGCATGTATGTTGAACTCTCTACCTGTGGATTAGTTGCCTGGTTCTTAATCTTAAGAAAACGTTCTTCATTAGTAAAATCAGTTCTTAGAAATTGATTTCCTGTTATAATTGGTGAGAGCAGAATGCAAGTCGAGGTGAGCAAGCACACGGAAGGGAAGAAGGAGAAGGCATTGCGTCCGAACGGGCTGCCCGAGTCTCTCATTCGATATGAAAGTGGGTTCCCATCTCTTCATTCTCTCGGTGTCTGTCTTTCTATGTGAGCATAACCTTTTAGCAAGAATGCATTGATCAGAAGTCTGAGCTTGTGGTGAATGTGCTGTTACTTCGCAGCGAGGCTGCAGGACAAGGCAACGGAGTCTGTCGGCGATCTTGTGGGAGTGTTCAAAAACCCGAACGCTCCAACATCACCTCGTAAAGACACTCGCGAGGCCCGCCTGAAGAAAAAGAACAATCCTTACGTAGAAAACGTAAAACCTGCTGGCCCACAAGGGAATGAGCTAGCAATCGCTTTGATGGACTCAAAGCGTCACGAGGACGGGCCACAGTCTGCACCGAAACCAAACCAAGCGAAAGACTCTCAGAGACGAAAATCGACAGGCACCACGAATGTCGTGACGCGAACCGACTCACGGTTGTCGAATGTTGGTGAAGTTGCAGCAGATGGGCAATTGGTGGCCCGCACAGGACACCCCCACCGGCGCAACCGACGATCTTCTGGATTTCTCTCTCTCATTGGGTATGCTCCAAAATCCTAAAACGCATGGGCGAGGGTTCAGGGTTTAAGGTTTATGGCTGCAGAATTAAGATGCAGTGTCTGATCTGTGTTCGTGACGTCTGTAGGTTGGGAAAACCGGAGCCCAAATTTGATCCCGAGATGGACCCCGAGCTGCAGATGAAGGACAGTGATGAGCGAACAGAGAGCTTCGAAATGGACAAGGACAGGAGGAAGGAGATTCGGCGTGGTATCGACTTGGCCACCACCTTGGAACGTATCGCGAAGAACTTTGTCATTACCGATCCTCGTCTTCCAGATAACCCCATTGTAAGTGGAAGTGTTCTTGTGTCTTGTTTCCTTCGTCGATGGTTGTATGAGTATTTTTATTTGGCAGCTGGTTTTCCAATGAGAAGTGAGACTAAAGGAACGGGTTGGTTTGACAGATTTTTGCTTCTGATGAGTTTCTTGAGCTCACGGAGTACACTCGAGAGGAGATTCTTGGCCGGAATTGCCGTTTCTTACAAGGTCCAGACACGGACCGTGCGGTTGTGGACCAAATTCGAGAGGCGATTGCTTCTCGAAAGGATATCACGGTGCAGCTCCTCAATTACACCAAGAGCGGGAAGCCGTTCTGGAACCTGTTTCACTTGCAGGCTATGCGAGATCAGGATGTAAGTTTCACTCTCTGCCCTTCAGATTTGAAAGCATGTAGAAGTTTGGAAAAATCGCTAGCGAGAATGCAGGAAATACGATTGTTGGTTAATTTCTCATTTTTCTTCTGATTGGTTACTCCTCAGGGAGAATTGCAATACTTCATTGGAGTACAACTTGATGGAAGTGAGTACCTTGAGCCGGAACGGCGACGACTATCTGAGAAGACTGAAAAGGAGGGCGCGAAGGTGGTGCAAGAGACGGCAACCAACATCGATGGTGCACTGCGAGAGCTTCCGGATGCGAACATGGTACCTAACCCGGATCACTCTTTAGTCGCAACAAATTTATCACTGCGACCAGTTATCATCTTCATTGTCTGTAAGTTACTTAATACCTTTCTGTGTTGTGCGATAACAGAAACCGGAGGATTTATGGTCGAAACATTCACTACCAGTGTACCCGAGACCGCACAGCAAAAATTCGCCCTCATGGGATGCCATTAGAAAGGTATGACACAAATTTTCTCAATTAGACATCGATTGGTAACCATGCTCATTGTGGTAACATTGGTAAACTCATGGGTGTTGTGGATTGGTGTTGGATAGTTGACCAAGAATGGAGGAAACCTGGAGTTGAAGGATTTCCGTCCAATTAAACCTCTTGGTTCTGGTGACACGGGAAGGTACTCCAGCTTGCTCTTACTCTTCATGCCCTTTATAATTGGATTTATTTCTAGTTGAACATGTAGGACTATGTTACATATTTTAATAACTCTGGTTTTGATTGTGCAGTGTTCATTTAGTGGAGCTTCGTGACACTGGGCTAGTATTTGCCATGAAAGCCATGGACAAAAGTGTGATGATGCACCGTAACAAGGTGCATCGAGCACGAGCAGAGCGGGACATCCTGGCTCTTCTGGATCATCCGTTCCTTCCCACTCTCTACTCCACCTTCCAGGTCCATTTCTCTCCGTCCCTCTTCTGACAAATAAATTTCTTTAATTAATATTGTCAATTTTTGTGTTAGGTTTTTGGAAGTGGAGCTTGATTGTGGTGGTTGACCTTTCTGCAGACTCAAACCCATATCTGCTTGATTACCGATTTTTGCCCCGGTGGTGAGCTTTTCTTGCTTCTTGAACGGCAACCTCGAAAAGTGTTCAACGAGAACGTGGTCCGTTTCTTCGCGGCCGAAGTCCTCATCGCTCTTGAGTACCTTCATTGCGTTGGTAATGACACTTACAACATTCAGCTGGCAAATTCTTTCAAATTTGTTATATAATTGAGTGATGCACGCATTTTGTGATATTAATGGCTCTGGTTATGCGCAGGTGTCGTATACCGAGACTTGAAGCCAGAGAATGTGCTGCTTCGTGAGGATGGGCACATTCAATTGACGGACTTCGATTTGTCGTTCTTGACCTCTGCAAAGCCTTTGGTGAGTTCTACTCTTTTGCTTCGATTTTGTCGCTAGGCGTTTCCTCCTGCACAAAAACATTAGTATTTAACCGCGACACTGTCTTTCTGTCCTAATAACATCATTTGGGGCCTATGCAGCTCGTAGAACCAGATATTCCAGACAGCCGCCGCAGAAAGCTCAAGCGTCCCCCACCTCCGATCTTCTTTGCCGAGCCGGTCACGCCATCAAACTCTTTCGTTGGTACTGAGGAGTACATTGCACCTGTGAGTCATAACATCCTTTCTCAATCCTCTTGGAACAACAGTAATTGTTTTCAATTGCTACAACTGCAGCTTTTGCAATGTGCACATCAAAATTTTATATAGATTTCTGGATGTTAATATCTGGGATGATCATTTTCTGTGCAGGAAATTATCACTGGACAAGGTCATAGTAGTGCCGTAGATTGGTGGGCTCTTGGTATCATGATTTATGAGATGCTTTATGGTCGCACACCATTCCGAGGGAAAAATAGGCAAAAGACTTTCACCAATATTCTACAAAAAGAACTGATCTTTCCTGCAAGCATTCCTGTGAGCTTGCAAGTGAGACAGTTAATGAGGGACCTTCTTCAACGGAACCCATTGAAGAGGCTGGGCTCCTACCGAGGTGCTAGCGATATCAAAAGCCATCCTTTCTTCAAAGGCATTAACTGGCCGCTTCTTCGAAACCAGGTGCCACCCGCACTGGAAGCTCCACTGCAGCTTATATCAGAAGGGACGGATCCAGTCAAATCTGCTGAGGACTTGGAGTGGGACGCGACCGAGGCTGCCACATTTACATCTGATGTTTTTTAACAATTCCATGTGAGATCCCTTCACTTGTTGTCATGTTCCTTCCAATTTTGCAATTTTTCCAGCTCTGCCAGTTTTGCCTACGAGTCATGAGTCGTCATTGCTGTGTTTCAGACTTGTCTGGTATGAAAGAGGGAGTTGATGGTGAAGGAAGTAGTTAATGGTTGGAGAATAGGAGAACCGAAATGAGCCGTTCACTCCGTCAGCCGTTCACTCCGTCAGCCGTTCACTCCGTCAGCCGTTCACTCCGTCAGCCGTTCACTCCATCACCGTGAATATTCAATTTTCGGATGGAGTGAGTGATGCAGTGAGTGGTGCAGTGGGACTTAGAAATCGATCTCTGTTGTATAATTTGTTCACCGTGATCTGATCATTTGTACGTTCCTTTGCTTGTCCAGGTTGCGTCATATATTAGACAACGATACTTGCAATTTGGAGACACTGGGATCTTGTGAACGATTTCCTCACAAGGTATCTGTTGTGGAGGTTAAGAATGGAGCATTTCATGAGGTTAATTAAACCTGATTACAAAGCTGACTTTGAGTCCACAAAAGGTCATCAACTGAGATTTTATGAAATCCCATCCACAACCTTCGCTGTCAACCAGGGCAATGTTTACCAAGTGCCCTACTGTTGTCACCTGTCTGGAATCATACAAGCTAGACAATCCTTCGTGGGATCGCAAGGGACTATTTTGAAGGCTCCCAAACCATGGATATGATCAGCACATCCATGGTAACTAAAATGCTATCGTTGAGTATGTGAATAGACAGAGAGTAGCTCTATACTAGAGTAGAGATGATGATCCGGCTACCCTGTCAGCTGCAGTGTACATTATTGTTGAAATTGGCACAACAAGAAACTTGCTTCTTCAGTTGTTCTTGAAAGTGCAATTATTCTCCTCTTTTCCATTGTTAATACCAGGTGCCTTCAGTTACCATAGAGAGAACTATGCCACAGATGGGTTACTTGTTCCATCAGCAAAAAGCACTGGTCAAATATCATTGATCAAGAACTGGGTTGGAAAATAGTGTCAGGCTATAAAAATGGGTTTGGTGGAATCAAATATGGTGTGCATTGGTCAACCTCAGGCAGTCAATCAAGATAATAACTGGTGAAATTAATGTTTTCAATGAAAACACTTACGTAGTCATTTGTATTAAGACTTTAGTGAGGTTATTCGGTCAGGTGCAAAACTTGTGGTTAAACTTGAGAGATGTGAATGGACTTTCTATATGGCTTCCACTAGGTATGCTTCATTATATCCCCCTTTCGGATTCTATAATCTGCTAAAATCATATGTTTATTTTGTCCCTTCCCATCATATTTTGTTGACTCTCCGTCTACTTGCAGCTTTTTATGATTGAACAGTCCCATTAGGCAAGATTTTTAAGTGATCTCTTCTGGTTGAATCACGTGTTGCTATCTTAACTTAGACGAAACCAATAATGAGTAATCTGAAAATTTTATTGATCCCGAACTTAACTAAGTTGGAATACACAGCCTGTTACCGACTTTTCTAACTTAAGTTGCCTCCGCCGTTGGTAGCATGAGATTGTTTGTTGGCGCCTTGATGCCTTGACTCAATAAATTGTCATCGGTGCAACATGTGTGCTTCCCATAAGTCTGAGGTACAATGATATTGAAATTGAAGTGCTCAAGATGCACCTTCGTGGAGTGGAAAATTTATTTGTGCTCTCCAAGTATTCTGTTTCCGGTGTTAAGGTGCAGCCTTGCACATAATTTATTGTGGAGACTTTGACCTGTAATAGTTTCGTGATTAGAAAGAAAGAATCACCCAAATAGGACTTAGACAGTGGAATGATAAACCTACTTCATGAGGCGACTAAAGCACAGACAAACATGTTACAAGGGAGTACTCAAGGAACTCAAGGAACTCAAACAAAAGGTCATAAGAAGTTGCATAAAAATGGACGATCGAAAATGTCATCAAAGCAAGCAAGACCAAAGGACGGAGTGTTGCCCATCAGCATGTTAACCCCACGAGAGAAAAATTTGCTCTACAACCAAGAATATGCATTGCCAAGTGAAACCAGAAGTTCAGTTCCTGAGTATATACCCAAAATTCCTCATGTCACTCGTCCATTTAGAGAGTATAATTCACCGGAGAGGGTCCCTCATTCAACTCGGACACCACATGAAGAGCGATCTCATGTGTCTTCTCCGAAGAGAGAATACAACATTCCAGCTTCTGAACGGAATTTTAATCTGAGCACTTTGATTACAAATGAGCTTCCCAGGAGGCCCATTAGTTCTCTCTCACCCATGAGGTACTTGTTTTTATTACTGGAGGGATATGCTACTAAAATGTAAAATGTTACAGACATTGAAATATTTAGTTTATTAAAAGTAAAACATAGACATTTTGTTGTGTTATGCTAAAGTTCTAGACTAAAAATGATATTATTGCAACAACCAAAAATCAAATTTCATTTTCATCATTGACTAGAATGTACAATATCAAATTACGATGTATTGACTAGAATTTGTAGAAGTACAATATCAAATTACAATGTAACATGATGAAGCTAGTATTTTAGAAAACCAAGGAAAGATTACAAATCTGTATTGAGATAATCATGGATCCCAAGTTCAATTTGAATGCATGATAATTATAATTTTTACATTTACAGGTGGAATCAACAGTTGGAAGAGACATTAAACAATGGATTTCGATCGGTGCAAGGTGAGATTGGACTGTTGAGACAGAGCTTGGAAAAAATGGGAAGTAGAGTAGACAATTTGTCAACATCTGTGAATATCTTAACAAACATGCAAAGTGTCCTTGTTGAAAAGGTTGTTGATTTCAAAGTTAAAGAAAATAGTGCTAAAGTTTTAGCATCTCGAGTAAATAGTCCATCTAGGAATTCGAAAGGTGTCAAAGGTATTCTAAAATCCTGAATCCTGATGTACTTATTTTATAATTGTGAGTTCGGAAACTTTGAACATATAAGTTCACAGATTTAATTTTAAATCTAATTTTGTTTATTTATGGTGCTGTAACTCCTGTATTGTGATAACTGCATAATGTTACTCTCAACACGATGTTGGTTATATTTGTTCCAATAATCGAGTTGATTAGCAAACTGTTGCTATGTGCATTCGCATCCTGTCATCTAACCATTTACAACCATTACCTGCTGTCAAGTAGCATATTCAACCTTGTACAGTACAGAATATAGAAATTTTCCTGTGTAAGTACCACAACGACTATCATGTGCGTTCAGAACACATGTTTTTGGTGACTGTTGATTGTTTGAGCTCATCTCGTCCAGTTAGTTACATTGAACGAAAGCCTGCAAACGTAAGAACATGTAAAAGATGCAATGTCCTACAATAAATTATTATCTTCTGGATCCTGGAGCAGAATGAGGAATTCATCTGTTATCGCCATGAGTTGTCACCAAATTGCAAGTTATGGGGTGTCTTTCATCTGAAAATTCTCTTGAATCCTCTGCCTTGATTCCCGACTTTATAACATATGTTGGCAACTGTTATGTTACATGTACAATGACCTAAAAGAACAGAAATCTGCCATTGACAGTGAACAGCAATGAGGCACCGGTTTGCCTGACATTCAGATTCAAGATCCTCTCCTTTAAATAGGTAACGTCCGTTTAGTCTCTCTGAATCATTCCTTCGGTGTCATCGACACTTATAGAAAGACTGTCACTATTCTACAAAGTCTGTGATCCAAGTTGTATTATTACAGTATGTACAGGACTACAGTGACGTCAAGGCGGAGGTTTCTGTAGCTTTCGACTCCATTAGTGAGCTTTTCAGTGCTCAAACTATCATTGTGTCAGTGCTCAAACTGTCATAGTCAGATATGATATTTGTGCGCAAAGTGCAGAATTTTAAGAGAAGTATCCCTAAATTTAAGATTATCGTGACAAGTATTGCTCAAGCCTCGCATCATGTGCAAGCTGGAAATTTAGAAGGAACATACAAAGACTGGTCCAACGAGCTTTCTAATCAGTGATCTGGAAGAGCTGGTAACCATCAAAATGAACCCTGAGATATTAGAGACTACTCTTCGTCAGCAGAAATTAGTGCCTTTGTTGTCAATGCTCGACAAGCTACTAAGGGCATCTATGGAGGAGGCATACATCAGGGTTATTTGAACCAAGTGCCAGCATCAGCATCACTTCAACCT